>CM051511.1:27500000-28750000 GCA_028015205.1 Mytilisepta virgata
TATTGAGTCGCGACTGCATTTCACATGTTGCTAGGAATGCTTTAGAATCTGATCCGAAATTTTTTATATTGGTAACGTATTTATTTATGTGCTTTATACTTCTTTCTATAACATCAAACTGTGACATGACATTATCTAATTCCCCTATTTGTTTCTGTTCGACTATAGTTAAATTGACTAAGGTATCGTGCTCAATTTTATCCAAGAACTCATTGATAGCTTGCCTAGCGCTTGTGATTTCTTTCTGAATTTTTTGTCTCTGATTTTCAATATTTTTGATATTCTGTTTTCGATTTTGTCGGATTGTATCGATATCAGCTACCAGTTCGTCACATCTATTTTCTAATTCGGTTAACAGTTTTGGGGTTCTCAATTCGGTTAAATTTTCATCGATGACTGCAATATCGTGACATTTCGAGTGTTTAGTAGCTAAACACCCAGTGCAACAAGGGCTATCATGAAGAACACAATAATGATCAAATTTTTTCCCATGAAGACCACAGAACTCCTTCATATCCGAAACAAAATGGCGTAACTTCCGGTATTCCGCAACTGGAAAAATCTCGTGCTTCCTGGTAGCAAAAGTGGAACGATGTTGTTCTTTGCATTCTGTACACAATCCATGCTTACAGTGAGTACACCAAACTTCAGCTGGTTGATGTCGTTGCGGACATTTCCCGCAAATTATTGTCGTTTCTTTTCCAGGCGATACAGCTCGTTTCCGTTGGCTGCTGCGTGAGCTCATTGTGCTGTAATCCTATTTGCAAATTCTAAAAATAAAACAAAACTGGATACAACAGATATCTTAAAATGCTGGTCGGGAAATTTCTGTTTCATATATGTAGTCAAAGTTTAGAAAGTCTAAATTGATCACGATTTCGTTTTGTTTCCTAATTTTTGTTTAGTTAAATTATTTTTTCACGGTAAGCAATTTTTCAATTATGAAAATAATTAAATTTTGAATAAAGACTATTCTTTTTTTAAGGAAAATACATAGTCTTACCTGAATGTAGAATTTGGGTTATATGAAAAATCCTGTTCGTTAAATCATTTCACTGGATATAAACAACAGTGAAATCATTGCGGAACGTTGACTCTCATTATGCACGATAAATTCCTACTTAAGCAAAGGTTATTCACGTTTAAAACAATACACACACATATATATACACGTGTCTTTAATTTTTGACATTCTACATGGATATTTAAATTCAAAATATTAGCAGACGTGTGCGTATTGTTCAAATTTATCACTGAGCCCCCTCTCCCTATTAAATTTCTTAAAAAAAGAAGATAAAAAAAATTATAATTGGTTAGAGATTTTTGAAAATTTATTGTGATGAAATGTAGAATTAAAAATACATTTAAAATTTTTATACGATGTTTCAACTGTGTAGTGATCTCCCCTTAATCATCAAAATGGTTGTCTACGTGTATATTTGTCACTGGTATTTTTATTATATAGTTTTCGCTAATTTGGATTATCTGGTACTGTCAAGTAATGTATTCACTTGCAGTTGGAGCTTTCAAACCTCGTAAGGAAATTCTTTTGACCTTTATGAATTTTGTATTTCTTTTTCATGCCAAACATTATTTCTAACTTCTGTAAGGTATAATCAAATCACATGTTGAAATAAAACTCTTATGAAATATTTGATAATACAATGGATACTAAAATTATTTACATAACAAAATTTTAAAAAGAAAAATATTGAACGTCATTATTTTTCTATGTACAGTTAACGTCACATAGTGTTTGCTTGAAACTATGTTTGAAATGACGACGATATTTAGGAAGCAATCATTTTATTTTTTTTTGTTTGAGGTCGATTGCAAAATATTCAGTGTACTGGTATTTGATTCCGGTAGATATTGATTCCTGTCTTTTGTTCAAATTCCTTTCTTGTACATTTAAATCAGAAAAATTGTTTCTCTCTCATAATTTCTCCTAGCGCTAATATCGAAAAATACGTAGTCGTAAAACAGAAATCACAGAGGCCGGGTAAGGTATAACATGTATATTTATTATACTGCAGTATGTTTTTCCTACATGTATATAAAAATTAAGACAAAAACTTTACTATTTTGTCTATTTCTAAATCTAAAACTATTAGTTTCAACAGTTTAGTTTCTATAAACATTGACCGGTAGGGTGTTTTACGATAAAATAAAACAATTACTGACTGCATGTTAGGGGAATAGTAAGTTTACTATCCCCTCGATACCAACTATTGCCCTCGCTTACGACTCTGGGACAATAAACTTACTGTTCCCTCATATTCAGTCAATAAGTATACAATACTTTCATCATCGACACCTTTATGGCAAAAATGCGGAAATGGGATCCACTTTATTCAAACCATTCATGTCAAGACTAACTATTTAAACATTTATCTTTGTATTGTGTATTGTTTGTGTATGTATTATTCCTTGCAATGCCCAACCTAACAGCAACGTTTCTTTTGCAATAAAGTTCAAAGTTCAATATTGTCACATACTGAAAGAAATAGATACTGTATAAGTACACAACAAAATGGACGACAGGAAATGTCAGCAATTACATAACAATCAATCAAAGCAACCCAACTGACAGAACTCTGGACAAAAAACAACACAAAAGAGTACAAAACACAAAAGAGTACAAAACAACAAACATAAACACGACAGAGAGTCAAGATAGTCTGTCTTGGTACAGACACTGAACAGTGGTGGGGTTAAACCCTGTTATGTGTACCCAAACCTGCCTCTTATCTATCCTAACACTCTGGTGTATAAAACAGACTATAAAAACCAATACAGTATGATTACCAACAAGGTGAACGCTTGCTAGAACTGAAAAATTAGAGTGGACGGTAGATAATTTAGAAAGCAGTGTTATAATGTGCTCGTAACTGTAAAACTAACTAAGGTTCTCATAGCTGCAGGTCGGATACTGTCGCTCTACTAAGCAACGGTTGAAAAGTATTGCTATCCGTCAAAAGGTTTTGCGGTTAATTAATTCTATACTAATGGTAAAAAGGTGAACTAGGTTAATTAATTAATAAATATATGATGTCATTAACACTAAATTTGAAGTATACCAGGAAACGGGAGTCTTGATAATGATCACAATGTCAAAGAAGATGATGAATTCATAAAATGTACATCTCTTCCGTGTACAAGCATAGTAGGTCATGTTCGTTAAGAAGTGACCGACTTGCACATAGTTATTAGTATTTACAAAAAAGGCTTTTCGAGTATTTATCATTACCATAGTAATTTACAAAAGAAAACTTTTATTTCACCAGCAATTTCTATTCAGTGTAAGCAGTATCACCCCGAGACTCCAATATCGGACAGAGGGCTCTGCCCGATACAAGGGCCGATATGAAAAATGCCATATCATAATCTATTTATCATATATTTTGAATTTAAAATATATACACAACTAAACAAATAATATGAAAAATGGCAGAGAAATAAATATTTTAACAGCTATATGATTTTTTTTTAAATTATGGCAAACAATATGAAAAATTCATAGAGAACACTGTACCTTTTGATATTATTAATAAACAAATTTTTCACAACTCTTCAATTTGCTCGTTTACGTTGCAGACGACCGGAAGTGTGGCGCATTACGGAGCACATAGGGGCTGATACGAATTTCTGATAAAATTCCTTTATAAATACGTATCAGCCCTTAGGTGCGAAACGGGGGCTGATACGGATTTCCAATAGAATTCCTTTATAAATCCATATCAGCCCTGAGATTTCTAAAGGAAATCCGTTGAAAATTCATATATGACCGCATATTAAACTTCGGGTCTTGTCCAATTTGGTCATGTCAGCTATGCAAGAAAGCACTTGTCAGATCAAAATATATGATTATCTAAATATATTAGGGTTTTCGTTGGAAATATATCAACGGGATAACTGATAATATTTTTAGCCGCAAAATATTCATATGAAAGTGTTCGAATAATTAAAATCAATATTTTTCTTTTTAACTCACTTTGAAAAAAAAAACAAAAACTTTTTTGAAATTGCTATTAATTGGACCAAAATTTTGACACACTTGGATTTTTTTTTTCAAATAACGTTAAAATTTAACGAAATTTAACGCACTTAGATACTTTAAAAAATGCTACTTTCACTTGAAGAATATATACATTACAGTGGATAATAATCAAATGAAAATCAACAATGATCAAAATACGATTGAAAAATACCCTCTTTGTTGTGGATTAATTTTATAACATGAACACTGGAGAATAAACAATAAAACCTTTGCACCAATAATTAAAACACAAGTTATTTGCTACTTTTCTAGACTAAACTGTATAGATATAAACCCTCTTGTAAAAGAAGCACTCTATTTAAATAAAAATCTCCATACAGATGGTGTGTATACTTGGTATAGCTTTGCTAGATCTGTTATGACGGAATTCGAAATAGATTATGAAAATTTTGAGAATGACAATAAAAGTTTTAAGGAAATTAATAAGTTACACATAAAAAAAGAAAACAAAAAAACTATTCAAGAGAAATATGATGAACTTATAATAAATAAAATATCTAGCTTTGATGCTTCCTCGAAATTATACCTTTACAGCAAGTTAAAGTCTGATGTTAATGTTTCAGACTACTTAAATCTTCAAAACTTTAATAGTAGAAAAATACTTACCAAACTACGTATTAGTGACCATAATCTAGAGATTGAACTTGGTAGATACAAGAATATACCAAGAGAACAAAGACTTTGTAAATCATGCAAAATAATTGATGATGAAGCGCATTTCTTCTTTCATTGTAAAATTAATAATAATATAAGAAGAACATTTATTGACTTAATACAAACAAAATATGCTAATTTTAACCAGCTTGACGCCATTGATAAATTAATTTTTGTACTTAACCCAAATATGGATGTTTTGCCCACGGTTGTTGATTTTGTAAAGCAATCATTTGAGTTGCGACAATGAGATCCACATTGGTCAAATTCATACATATTTGTAAATACTTTAATATCTTTGGTTGTATCCATTTGTATGTAGTTACATGTTCATTGTTTTTGTATGTTTGTGTTTGCTTAACCTCTTGAGGTTTTTATTATGCAATAAAGTTGTTAATAAAGAAGGAGGCAACATAACGTTTTGATATGAATCACCTGTCTTTATTTGAAAAGTATGACATATCTTTTTAATTTTCTGTTTATATGCTAAGTTTATATGTCAGTAGTTATCCTCTTGGTGAACCATTTGGTGCCGATGAAATTGGATCATTTCTACTACGAACATCACGGAATGGTGCTTTAAACTTTGGACCGGGGTCTATTCGAAAACCAGCAGCAAGAGCTGCTAGAGTTCTTGACGGTGTGTCTTCTTCATCCTTAGGAAGCTGAGAGGGATCGGCTCCTTGTATTGCTCCACGTGCAAATGCAGACAAGTGTTTGGCTTGTTTTTGTCTAGACTGTGGTATGGGAACAGGAAAGTTTTCCTGTACTTCCCTAGAAATACATATATCTTGCATGCTGCAATATAATTCCGTTGTATTTAGGCAATCAGGACAGTCCGGTGCTGGGGCAAATTGAATCATATTTGCTACAGCGTTAGAATATCCTTGAACGTTACTAAACCTAGGAATGAATCCATATCGAGGTTTAAAGGTCATTAATCTTTGAGGTCGGTGTTCAGTTGGTCCCTTGATGGGATAATCCCACGCTGGATCTTTTTGATGTAATGTCACCATTTGGTCCCGAAATCGCTCCCACAACAAATCGACAAAAGAATGATAAACAAAGTATATCGGATCATAGGCTGACGTATTTTTGCGCGAAATAGTTCCATCAATCCAGACGGAAATTCCAAGCGAATGTCCCTCTAGACTGTACCTTGGGTCATCCAAAGGTTCGGTTATTTCCGAATGGTTAGTTCTTGACATAACCAAATCTATGGACTGTTTTGAAAACAAAGTTCCATCACTTCCTATGTTTCTAAAAATATGTTTTCCACTAGGTGCCTTGAAATCCTTGAACGGACCTGTGGTTAGTTCACCAAATCCATTCCCAAAGTATTTTGGACTCCATACGTTTGATCTGGTCGGATCACGCATATGGAAATCTAAGGAACAATCCCAATAAGGTACAGGGACACCTATTGCTGCTTCAAATCTGAAATTAGTAAGAAAATCGAGAGTTATATGTAGAAAGTAAAACAAAGTGTGTTATTTGTGGTATAAAATAATTCATAAACTATTGAATGAGGTATAATGATTCTAGACACTAGCCGAATTGTCTTCCAGACACCAGGGAAAAATCAGCATCAGCCCAACTCGGCACCCGTGGAAGACATTTTGGTATCAAGGTAAATCGACACATTGAGACATCATCAAGACAAATCGGCACCTTGTTTAGTTTCCCTATAGACCCTTCAAAAACTCATAAATGACTTTGAAGATAACCAAACTTTATTCAGGATCACTCAGGAAAAGTTCTTAACATCGGTTTTACTACTTTCGATTGTCACAGTATCAATTTTGTTCATTTTAATGGTTAGATTGTTTATATTTTTATTGTACATACATTTACGTTAAATTTTAATTTTATGGTCAGGCGAGTATGACTATTTGTAATTTTATCGTCAGGGGAGTATGACTGTTTGTAATTTTATGGTCAGGCGAATATGACTGTTTGCAATTTCATGTTTGCCGTATACCAGATTGTGTCAGTAGCCTGTCTGTTTGTATGGAGTATAAGTAAAATTATGTTTAGGTCTGGAAGGACTGAGTCAGCTGCATTCATGATGGCTATCTTTTAGTTTATACTTTACTAAATATTGACAATTTGTCAATCTTTGAATCACCGAATAAATCGCCAAACGCGTTATTTTTAGGTGTGCACTTAGTGCGTTGAGGTTATTTAGAATAGAATAATTACAGCCATTCCCTATTATTGAAAATGGGAGGTACCTAATTGTCAATGGATTATTATAAAATTTTGCAGCAATTAGAGCATCTTGAACCGAATCCAAATGTCAAAAAAAAATAATGTGTATCAGTTTAATACTTCACGAAATATGCTGTTTTAAGTTTTGACAAATATAATTTGTAAATAATATATACATGTAGAATGCACATCGATATCTCTGCAAAAAGTTAAATCGTTAGATTTTTAAATTATGATTTCTTAAAATAATGTACCTAGAATATTTTTAAAAAATGATTTTCTGAAATTCTCTTTTTATTTATATAAGTTTTATTAGAGGTCACGAGATTTGGTTTTTTTTCAGTATTAAATTGATAACTATATGTAAAGTGGAAAAAATAACCAAAATAAGCGTACCTTCGTCTCAATGATTTCCACAAAGAAAACGAAGCTGGTGACCCTGTATTTATTTAGTATCAATGACACAGAAAATGTGACAGAAATAGAATCATTTTTATAGAAATTACTAGGTATTTTTTTAAAGGCAATTTAATGTGAAAATATTCATTTTTTCGGCAGTTTTTATATGAAATCTACAGTAAAATATCTTTATTTTAAGCCTTATTGAAGAAATATAAAAGCTAAATATAAAAATCTTTTCGATATTTAGATGTAGTTTTGAATACTCTAGATGCATGTAAAATTTCATAAACATCCGTAATTTAACTAATTTACATGTACAATGTAGGCACCTCCTACCTTAATATCGAATGTTATTTTTAAGGCCGAAAAAGAAGGGATTCCGTTTAATAACTTCGCGCGGCAGAAAACAATTTCTGTGATGATAGACTAGGACATTTAACAACTAATATTAAATCATTTCAAAATACTTACAATAGAAGGTATATTCTCTGCCATGCTAAGTATGCTGGACCACCGTACACGGCCTTCAAAGCATCACCGGAATGAAGAGAAGCAAGAATTGCGTAGTCACTTAATCCACGACGAACACTCTAAAAGAAATGTTGATGTAGTATGTTAATACAAACATTCATTATTGATTAATAAGAATTGGAAAAATCTGTTAATGAGTAAATCATTCAAAATTAAAAGTGTATATTTTTCATAGAAGAAAAATACTCTTTGAAAGGTCGAAATGTTTCGAAAGTTCCGAAATTTTGCCATTATTTATATGTATTTCAGATCTCGGTTTTCGAACACCGATTTCTCCAGTTCTCGGAATTCAATGCTGCTTTGAAACTGGTTTGCTGAAGTGACCTAATTTCAAAAGTCTCTTTGAGTTCGGGAAATCGAAATTATACTTCAATTCTTATTTCGGAATTTTCTAATTTTTCATGCAAATTTATGTGTCCTTGTCATTTCCATTCGGACAATAAACGTTTATTTGAAATATAAAGATAGTTCTGCTTTCACCAATACGGGTTATAAATTGCATGTATTTCTGAATGCCAATACCACTTACTGAAAACATATTTAGGCGTCTTGTTCTGTTTGCAAATCTTCCCCATATCATTTGATATGGAAGCGATCTTACTTCGTGTCTCATTTTGTCTGGTGTTACTGTCGATGTAGCTCGAACTGCAACCGCCTGTCGTTTTCGCCGATTACCTCCCTTTCTTTTTCCTTTACGAAAGCTTTCTTTTATTCTTTTTCGAAATAATGATTTTAAATAGTTTGCAATATTTTCGTCGTGGACTCTGTTCTCACTTGATTTTGTCCCTTTGAGAAAATGGTCAATACACAAGTCTTGCATTTTACGGTGCTGTATTCCTATTTTTTCTGTATTAGGGGGCCATAACTGTAAGCAGTCCAAGATGTATTCTGATTTGGGTTTAATTTTCAACTCATCAGAAAATAATAAATGGATCCAGATTAAAAACACAGCTCGGTAATCGCAAAGAATCTCCATCTGAAATACGAGAAAATGAAAGTTTTACAATTACATATATACATGTCCTTTAATAGCACTGATTTGGGATAAAACGACATTAAGCAAACAATTTCGCCCAAACCAGTGCTAGGATTCATCTTTGAACTTGAAGTTGGGTGCACAATATTTTTCCAGTTAGAAGTCTTTACTGTGACATTATGATGAAGAACAGTAGTAAAGTAGGAAAAATAAATTTAAACACAAAATCACTTATGCCGGTACATTTTGTACTAGCGTGAAATTGATACTGAAATTTACTTTAATTAAACCATTTAATCACAGATTTTTTTTTTTAAAAAAATTCTTTTGATTTTCTTTTATAAGATTTGAAGTACCTACATTTATTTTTTGTTGTTGTTCTGCAAATGTTTCCAATATAAAGATTATGTGCATGTAGTTGTCTGTTCATAAAGAAGTCAAACATATTTTGGTCGAAAGTTTATTTGTTTGTTTAGTTGGGGTTTTACGCCGTTTTCAGCACATTTGCTATTTCGCGGCGGCCAGTTTTTATTGGTGGAGGAAGCCGGTGTACCCGGAGCGAACCACCGACCTTCGGTAGGAAAATTAGCAATCCTTGTCAATTAAGATCGGAGTCGAACACACCCCTCGCCAGTTTTTTTATGGAGGAAACCGATGAGAACCAACGAACTTCGGCATGAAAAACTGACAATGCTTGTAAATCAAGGAAGGAGTCGAACACACTTTGTCAGTTGGATTCAATCTTAAATCCCTAGTTTTGACAGACAAGTCATTATTAGTAGTTGCGATGAAAATATTTAGAACACTCATCAAACAGTAAAATAGTAAAATAACAAGTTAAATAAAAATAAAATTCGGTGTTAAATTATTTAAATAGAGATTGTTTTTGGGGCAATTGGTTTACGCAAAATCTTAGTATTTAAACTAAATTCGGAAATTATTACGATGTTTTTATTATTGCGCAAAATGCGACAGGGTTGTAATCTCAAGAATTTAAACTCGCATTTTGGAATTTTTCTATGAATGAATCGGGATTTTTCTCAATATCGCAAAACTTAAAATCGCAATTTGGTCTAAAATGATAAAATCGCAATAATAAATGCACGCAATAATTTCTCAATTTATAGTAATCAGTTTGTAGTTTAAAATTTCAAAATATTTTGTTTCCATCTGCATGGTTGACGCAGTGGTGATTGCGACCTTCTATAGTATTTTCTGTACATCAACTAATAAATACTTATGCCCATTTCGATTGTTTTCTTTATAATGCAGCTATAAAATTGTAGTAAAGATTTCCATCATTTATATTGGTTAAAGACTCAATAATCTTGCATTTTGCAGTAATGAAAAGAGTGTAATCCATCAGCCCCCATTTCTCTTTCAAAGGGAAAGGTCAGGAGGATGTTATATGAATACGAATCCTGCTTTGTAACACACCGACAATTTTTTTTTTATTTCAAAAGATCAATTCATACAGTAAGAAGAACTCTTCTTACAAAAAACCTCTTAAGGTGAAACCTGCTATTTTGCTGGCAATTCCTCTAGTCTGTCCTTGAATCGTACAGATGACATGTAATCGACATTTTTCAAACAAAAGTCCGCCCTTAACTTTTACTTGGCCTCAATGTGATGAAGACGAACAATAAAAGCGCTGGTAATAGTTTTACAAACATTCGTTCAATATATGAATTAGGATTGAAACTGGTCCAGGAGAAATATCACACTTATGACTTTACCTGGACATATTTATGACGTGTAATATAGGGATTATTGTTTTTTTCATTTTACACTGGACCGTCTAGAAATTTTGAAGAATTTACACAATTCGTTAATTACAACACTGTATCTTTAATAATAATAATTATAATAATAAAAATAATAATAATATACACAGGATTATTCTGTTGAAACATATTGTTTATTCGACAAAAAAACCTTGAGATTTTTCTTAAAAATACCGAAACTCTTAGTATTTCGCACTGATCTTTGTAGAATATTGGTACAAAAAGGCCTAAATTAAGATTAAGAAAGACAATAGCAGAAATATTTCTTTGCTGAAATTTTGCATAAAAATTATCCGCCATATACTCCTCAATGATGTTCTTACAACTAAATTCTCTTTCATAACGTCTAAACCATCAGAATTACAAATTAACAATGATGTCGCAAAAATGTGCAGTAAAAAGCGACATATTAACTTTAATATTGTTATTTTAACACCATCCTTGTAACTCATTTTAAATAATCATAAAAACTTACCTTTTATGATTAAAATACGGGCGTACAGTTATGTCCACTTACGTTTTGTGAACCAGACAATTTCCTGGTTTTGTTTTTAACGACAAGATCGTATACAAATACATTAAGATTCAATGATATTTATTAATAAAAACATTTTATAATCATATATTTGTATGCTAATTTGACAGTATATGATTCAATTAACATACAATTTGGTAAACAGTGAATGACAACTTATTGATATAAAAGTTACCTCGTGCCATTTATTATAACAAAATGGCATTTTTTACATATACGGAATGCATTGTCTTGTCAGGTATAAATCAATTTTACCAAAATGAGATGATTTTTTTCCTTCAACCATTATAGTATTTAAGTCCTAACAAGACAACGCTAGGTGGAAGCCAGATTATATTTTTGTATATCGTTGGCTAAACGGCTTTGAAAAAAAGACATTAAGTTTAGAGTGCATCGCTGAGTCTGAATATCACCAGAAACCCATCGTTGATTAATCGTCTACGTTCGTCTCTCATTTTGAAGGAATAGCGGACATGTCGGGCCGCGGACAACTTGGTCCTCGTCCACTCGGACCTTATCATCGGACAACTCTGACAGTACTCGGAATGTGTACTCGATTTGTCATATTACAAAGACTACACACACTATTGATAATGAAAAAAAAGTATTTGCAAAAAGTTCACCCATAGGTTCAAGCAAATACAGACATATAAAATGGGTACATGGCAATAACAAAAATACATAGAGGCTTATAGCAATAAAGTTACAAAAGATGATGGCTGCACCTTTTACATTTCCTGTACCAAGGTAAATTCATTGAGCAGAGTTGACGAAGTTAAATAACGCTACGCCTGATTGACCAAAAGGTATGACAAATGAATTCTGATTGGACGTCATAACAGTGGGAGATCAGTGCACGTGCAAAGATCTTCCACGTGTCGTCTCCCATTGAAAATATCCATTATTTCATTATAATATATTATACCAATTTAAATTTATTTTTGTCGATTTATGAATTATCTGTTTTGCTCAAGTGCAAGAATGATGGAATCCGAAACCATAATACATATTTAATTTTATTTGTTTGGTTTGTTTACGCCGTTTTCAGCACATTTGGCTATTTCGCGGCGACCAGTTTTTATGGGTGGAGGAAGCCAGAGTACCCGGAGAGAACCATCAACTTTTGGTAGCAAAATTGGCAATCCTTTTCAATTAAGATCGGAGTCGAACACACCCCGCCACAGGTGAGATTCGAACTCGATTTTGACATGGGCAGCATGGCGGATGTCCTGCGGGAAGCAGCGACTGCTTACTATTCCGGATCACCTGAGTCTACCCCGGTTTCTTGGTGGGGTTCATGTTGTTCATATGTTTTTAGTTTTTAATTGTAGTGCATGTATTGTCTTGTCTTCGTTGTTCTCCGGAGTTTGTCAGTTGTTACGATTTTTCTCTCCTTCGAATATCCCGTTGGTATATCTTGACTTTACTCAGTACTCATGACGAACTACGTAGGCCACCGAGGTCACATATCTATTTATAGATTACTAGTATATTACAATACTAATATGAATAAATAGTTTTAATTACGTTTATATACATACCATTAAATATGTATATAATGGATTTATTTTTAATCTTGCAAAACAATGGTTGATAGCTAAGTATTTGTTTGTACAATTTTTTGTTTTTAGTTTAGCTTACAACTCTCGTTAATGTGCTTTTTGCATCATGAAAAAGTATTTCATAGATATGTTTCTCACACACATTATTTTCTGCAACAATTCAATATATGTTTAATCTCGATCGTGCATAACTATCCCCGCTATTTCACTTAGATTATCTTCACTAACACCAATTTCTATGAAAACTCGAAATAAATCTCTGAGTTCTATGTCTTGGTTATGAAACAATACATCCTGTGTTGTTTTTAACTGGTTTTCTCTATTTTTATGCAACAAATGGTTAAATTCTACAACGTCAAACCCTAATTCCACTGCTAAAAATAAAGATTTGTTGATGAAACGAACTGCAAGATGGTGCAACGCTTTTCGTGATGCCTTGGTCAGTTTGACTGCTTTGTTTACCATCTCTACAATAAAAATCACAAATCCGATCAAGTTTACATTTCTGTAAAACATAATAGGAATATTTGTTAATTTACTTTAAAGAGCATTTCGTACATTTAGCGTGAACCTAAATACTAAAATCTGTATAACCTAAGAGTAATTTTGCTCTTATGAATTTTTGTGAAAAGTACTGCAGATTCTTTAATCCATGCCAGTGGATTATCTGGTTTAACTATCGAGATTTGATAAATCCGATAATCCTTGATTAACGGTGAAAGAATATGTTTCTGTAATGATTATCAAATACATTTTATATTTGATAAACCAAAATCCTCTTCGAGTACCTCCATATTCCTGATTATTACGTCAAAAAGCATATGTTTATATGTTACTATGGTGTCCTTAATCGATTCGGGAAGGCCGAACGTAAAATTCGTTCCGCCGGGATTAACCAATCATCGATTGAGATTGTTGGCAACCACACATTGATTAAATTTTTGATAAACAACTGGTTCGCAAAGGGTTAAATTGACAAAGAATCAGAAAAAAATAAATAGCAACCTAAAGAAAAAAGTGGTGCCAATTCCAATGCATAATTCGTTGATTTACAACTGTACTAAGTCACGATAGTCTGACTGAGTACAGGCATTGAGTGGTGGAGGGGTTCAGGTCCCCAAACCTTCCCCTTATCAATCCTGACACTCTGGTTTATAAGATATGCTATAAAAGCGAATACAATATGATTAGCAACAAGGTGACCTCATTCAAAAATTGATAGGACGAAATAAGCTCGTTTTAACTATAAAACTTGCTAAGGTTCTCGAATAGCTGCCAGCTTTTCTTCAAACTTCGACAAATGTCTGCAGAACACATTTAATCGTCTGAAATTCTTAACGTGATACTATTAAAATTTTAACCTTTGATACAATTCTTTCTTTGACAATTGTGGTAACATGCAGAAAAACAACCCATTGATTTAGTGTTATATTTACAATCAACAGTGACACTTACAAATCCTTAATAGTTATACGAACAAAGAACAACTTATTTAATCTTATTGTGGTAAATAATATAAAGTTTGACTATGTAAATATAAAACATGGTTAACATTGCGCATTACAGAAGTCGTTATAAAAATAAGTATATACCTTTATGTACTAAATCTATATTTGGATGTCGGTAAATCTGAAAGAAAACAATCGGATTATAATTTCAGTGAGCAAATATTAAATTTTGCAATATTCATGCAATATTTTAGAATATTGTCCTATTTTTTTACATTTTAATGATCAGAAATCTGCTGCCTACATATAAAGTTATTCATGGAAGCATAAATCTATTGAAAGTTGTACAAAAAACATGGTGGACTGCTTGAAACAAATTCAAAATTGTAATTTCAAGCTAAGGAACTGCTCCCTTTATTGCTATTTTGCTATTATTTATAAGTGGCAGAGAGGCCTCAAACGCGTAAGAAAGAGTCGCACCACATTACCAGGTCAAGGCTTCCTCTTCCACAGGTTATAGCGGAATTAGTGCGATGGAAGCTTTAAAACTCACGTTAAACGGTTTTCCTTCTTTATGGCGGTTTTAGACCACCATCATATGCCCTTCTATGCTTCTCTCATAAAATATACTGTTAGAAAGACGCTGTACATATTTATTTTAAAAAGTTGAACATGTTCTTGTAAGAATCATCTAAGCAAAAATTGTTGGAGTCATTTCCTTCAATGGATTCAAATTAAAAATGTTATTGTACAATAAATTATATTCTGCAACAATTCAAATCACAATATATATTGTAAAATGCATATGGAAAAAGCCATGTCCATAATCCGGAAACCACAATATGACGTTAGAGTGAAATTCAATTGTATCAATTTACAACTTTAAAAAGTGTATACATACCTTGCACGTAATGTGCTTCTCTTCTCCATTGTTTACTAAAAATTTCTGCATGTCTCCTAGAGACGGTTTTAAATTTCTTAGTTTTATCAAAGAAAAGAGAAGCTGTTGATCTAAACAGTTGTCAGTATTGTGAGAAGGTTGAATATGAAGTTCAGCGCTCAGAGAAGTTAATAATCTCCTTCTAGAGTTAACGGACAATCTACGTATTATTTTACAAAGAATAGAATCTGTCGCATTTTCTGTAAGACTTTGAGAAGGTAAACCTGAAAAAATTTATTTTTCATTCAAATAAGCAATTTTGATAAACATATTTTATATTTTCAACGCTAAAACTTCCAGGTCAAACATATAAGGTGAATCAATATATTACGTTGCGTTTACAAAAGATCAGTAAAGAATTACGTTCCTACTTGTTGCTTGCAGTCTGTTTAGACATGTTAAGACATGTTCAATTATCATGTTCATGTTTGTACATTTTGCATAAATAAATACATCCCCAGGTAGCCCTGCTATGCAAAGAAATCACTTTAAGTTATTATCGTGACTAGAACATACCAAAATATGGTAAACACAAACCTTCAGAATGAAAGAACTCGCATGAACATGCAGATTTTATCCTTCCATAGTTAAAATTACAAGCTTGTTCGGGTCAAAATTTATGGTGAAGAAACAATATTACTACTCATGGCCTTTACCCCCAAGAATTAATAAGTCGTGGCCACATGTTAATAAAGCGTGGCGTGGTCACGAGTTATTTTTTTTTCTTCACCGTAAATTTTGACCGGAATTGGCTTTCGTATAAAATAGATTTCTAAAATATAGTTAAAAAAGGTACAATATTTTGTAATTTGTAATTTGTTGACTGACATTACAGATGTGTCCTTCAATAACAGTAACATAACAGACACTTAGCAGAGAAGTCCATTCTAAACGGTCCGAGAAGCCATTTTGAACTTGAGGTAGACGCAAGATATTTCTCCGTGATGACGGCCTTAACGACTCTGAGGTAAGAGCAGCGATTAAAGCCTGTTCCTTCGTTAAACATGTACGATGTCAGGAATTAATCCAAAATATTTTTTTTAAAAAATACAAAAGAAATTCAATGAAAAGAAAACCAGAGGCTCCCAGGGGCCTGTATTGCTCACCTGATAATTCAATTTGTTCATTGCTAAAAGACCTTGGAGATTAACATCCATGCCATGTTTGGTTTCAATCCATTCAGCGGTTCTCCAGAAGATGATTTCTGTATGTATTTTCCATAAGGTCCTATGTTAAACTAAGCCCCACCCATTCCGGCTGGTGGCAATCTTGGATGACGGATCGGTATCAAGTAACAACACCTGGTCAGCACCTCATAAGAAACATCAATGCCATGTTTGGTTTCAACCCATTCAGCGGTTCTCTAGACGAAAATTTTCGTATGCATTTCCAATATGGTCCTATGTTAAATAAAAGTCTCCTGCCGGCGGTCATCTTGTAGGACAGATCGGCAACAAAGTAACAACACTTCCTCAGCACCTCATAAGGAATATTCATGCCATGTTTCATTTCAATCTGTTCAGCAGTTCTCTAGAAGAACATTTTTTCATAGGGTTCTATGTTAAACTAAGTCCCCCGCTGGCAGCCATGTTGGATGACGGATCGACACAAAAGTCACGACACTTGATAAGCCCCCTGTAAGGAACATTTGTGCAATGATTCGTGTCAATCCATTCAGTGGTTCTCTAGAAGAAATTCAAAATGTGAAATGTTGACGGACGGACAGGCGGACGGACGGACGGGCGAAAGGTGATCGCAAAAAAGTACCCATGATTATTTTTTAAAGTACAAAAATACGCAAAGTTGACTAAAAGTACATTCTAAGTGTCATTTAAAAAAAAATAAAAAACCTTGTGTACAAATGGTAGTAGTTACGTTATTAATTTTATTAATGACATCTTGTCATATTTTGTTTCATGTGCGATTATCATGGTGTAATATATTTTCCTTCTTCCGTATAATAATTGTCAGTTTCTTACCTTTGCATGACAAGGAACATTCGTCGACATATATCATAGGACACACCTGTGAAAAAAAAGTTCTCACATTTACAGTTGATGACGTGTCGTTTAAAATTTATAAGGTTGCTGTCATCTAAATGAGGGCAAAGCTCAGAAGAGTAAAACAATTTAATGTAAGAAGGTGGGGGGTAGTTGAAATAAATAGCGTGTAGTTAAAAGGAATAAAATGTATATGTACTGTTCCAAAGGTTACTTAAAAATGAAATAAATTCAGTCCCACAAAGTACCGATTTGAAAGTAATTTTCAATGAATAAAATTCATACAATGTCGTCTTCACACAGAAATAATATGATACTTGAATAATGAAAACAGTTTAATATTATAGCAAGATAAAATATATCCCCCTGCCTCTCGGAATATCGTATTGTCGTTCCAGAATATATGAACGGCAGTTGTCATTGATTCACCACAAACACACGCCTGTAGACATTTATAAATTGTATATTGAAATTTTCCGTTTATAAATTCGAAAATACTGTCAAAGGTAAGATTTTTTGGTCCCAGTGGCAAAATTCACCTTTTTTCTATTTTTTTTATCTGAATTTTGCAAATCGTGTTTAATTTTTTTAGTGATTATGGCTTGCCAGTTTTGCCACAAGCTACCTGGTGTCAGTAAATCGAGACACACGCTTTGCACTGAACCATTTTAATATTCAAGGTCATACGAGACGGCTGTCAGAATTTCCATACATTTTTTCTTTTTAATTTCCTGTAATTATACTTTTATTTCTTATTCCTTTTCCACATACATACTAAATATCATATTATTGCTTTTAACGGTGACAACTAATGGTTATTTTTACGAGAACGATGTCATTTAGGAATTAATAGAGATGATACGAGAAATCGAGAAACCCGATCCATGACCATGTTTTTTGTATTGCTGTTCTGCAGAGTAATTTCACTACCCAATAACATCGAGGATAATTGATCTAATCAAGCGAGTATTCTTAAAATGAAAATATCAGAAAAATAAATTGTATGTCACGGGACATTTACAACCAGTAAGGTTGTCGGGCCATAAATTACCACGTGATTATTCCCGATACCCGGATGTTTGATGCAAAGTAACGACAAAAAAACTCGATAATTATCGCCAATGATCGAAAAGTCTATACACATATACGACGCACACAAAATAATTATTATTTATGGAAATTTACGACAGTCCTTGCTTCAAACGATTGGGTCAATTTATTTTCAATAAAAATGAAATTAAAATTTACGGCCACTATCTATCATATAAAAAAATCTTTCAGGAAAGACCATATTGATGCATTATTAAATATTAAGTGTACCTGATTGGTTTTCCATCTATTACATATAACCGAGGGATCTATAAAAGTGTCATGCTTATGACAGGAGTAGGAATCGAATTTTTCAAGTGTCCCTTTGCTGATCCAACATGGCGGATTTCGAGAACAGGTATCAAATTCAACTTCATAGTCTATCTTTTTATTTCTGTTTGTTGCACATCTGTTTGTTATCGCAGTCACAAAATATTTTGTCATGGTATATATTCCATTACAGAGGTCAATTTCTGACAACCATTTAGTTGAATTTTCGACAGTGTTTCTGGAAACAGTAAAGACAATTCTGTTACCGTCGGCTATTATGCTAAAGCTATGCAAATTATCAACGGACAATGACAGAAAATTAGAAAACGTAATATTTTTTCCGCGAATTCTTTTTAGAGGCCAAATGTCAAAAAACGCACAAGATAATAATTTGAACAAGTGTACAACATGCAAAGAATTATTAAATTTTATAGAGAAACATGGGCTATATTCAAATTTTTGAAACTGCAGCATAAGACTGTCTGTAGCTGACGCTGACATGTTCATCGGTAAAAATAGATCTAAATTTTCTGTGTCCCAAAATGCCCTATCCTTATTGGTTCCCACAAAATGTACTGAACGTATAACTAGGAAAAGTGGATCCGATACGGAAACATAACATTTCGTTGACTTTTTGTTTATCATATTATTTGTAACTGTTTTTAATTTGTCGTACAAGGATGACATGTCATTTTCACCTTGTATTAATTTCACTGATACATGTCTGAAGAGGTTCACTAACTGGTACAATACTGAAATGTCTAAACAAACAAAATGGCGGTCTCCGTCGATAGGCACCGAAAGTAATGGTCCTTGTATCGTTTGAAAGCGTACAAAATCTTCAATTTCTTTTACGGTGGGTGATGCTATATTCTTAGTTGTATTCATGCACATCTCTTCGAGAGCTTTTCTACTGATAATTCCCGGACTTATTTCTTTAGCTGAAATAACGGTTTCTTGCAATGCAAGCCATGTTGCAGGTAATGGTTTTCTCCCTTGGATTGAATCAATTGCTAAAGTACAAATATGGTCAGTGAGATTTGATATTTTATCTGTAAATAATTCTTCTAAAGTGAATTCCAATTCTCCATCCACAACTGTGTTTTTACCTACTAATGTACCGTGAATTATATCCGAAAGAGAGCTAAATATTCCTGAGACATTTTCAGATGATGACTGAAATACACAAAAGGTCAGTTGTTAGAATAAAAACCGTACCACCATTTAAATGTCTTGTCATACACTTTGTACAATGTAGCACCTATATTGAATTTCTTGCAGTGACGGTGTTAAGCAAATATGGGTTCCGTTTAATAAGACCTATCTACAAACCTTCTTGGATTGTTTTATTTATCTTTAATTTTATTCTATTCAGTTTTCTATAGGTACGTGTTCGTTTAAACGCATTTGTCTACCAAAACAACGAACAACCATAAAACAAATGATAATTATCTAAAAAATTAATAATAAAAATAAGAAATATACTGTCATATTTTAAATTTTAAACTGTAAAAATTGTAAGAGACCATCTAGGATAAAAAAATCACTTATCAATAGCTTCATATTCTTGTTACATTTTTTTTATATTGTAACAAGACACTTTACCATTTATCCTACTAAATTAAACAGCACATGCATTTTTAAGGATATCAAATTGTTTTAAATATTTCGTTGTATTCTACAGCGTAAACATTTTGTCACTAGCACTATTTTGCCACGTATTATATAAAATGAGTATGTGAGACGCAATTGGCTTAATGAAACTCAATATCTTTTCATTTTCATTTACAGTAGATTCTCTTATATCTAGAATACATATGTATCTGTATTTAATATTAATGTCTCTAATAAGGGTAAATCGAAAGAAATTCATTGACACACCATTCTAGATTACACTTTATTAAATAATACGATTAAAACAGCCCAGATACTACCAAAACGGCATGTGTCATACTGGTGACGTCGTCCTGGTCATATAAATCACGTGATCTATATTGCTTTTCGGCTAAGTCCAATACTGAAAAAGCAATTCAGTATTAAAATCATTGGCCCTGTAAACATATATTGTGCATGTAATTTAGGATTCATTGCCAGTCCGTATTGGAAATATTGGCCCTATATTCACATTTGATGTATGTAATACAGCATTCAGAACAAGTCTGTATTGAAAAAATTGGATTATTTAATAAAAGTGTTATGAACTGGCTGTTTCTGTATTGGCACTGGTATAGATTCTCGCTCAGCTGTTTTGGCCCTCGATCCTACGGGTCTCGAGGCTAATACAGCAAACCTTGAATCTATACCAGTGCCAATACAGAAACAGCCAGTTAATAACACTATAATCTATAATACTAAATTTACGAATTAGCCGAATATGCGACAAAACGCGTGATTCAAAATAAGCGATGTATAGTTCAGATTATAAAGGTTATTATCGGATTTGACAATCTGCATTTATAAATTTAAACTACAGTTTTGTTTATGTGCAAATGGAATTTGTATGCACTTTTCCGATATGAATTCTCCCAACGTATCCCTTAGAAGGTTCTCGAAGGCATCATTTTAGCACATTGATTTAAATAAACAAGTATGCACATATTTTTAATGTATTTCTGTTTGAAATTACGGAAGAAGAATAAAAAAAATTAAAAACATTCTCCTTCGAGTTAGATGTTTCCGCTTTATGTATTCAGGATTGTTTTTCTACAATAACGCAATTTCTCCTAACTGTAATGAAGAAGTAAAGTAAAGTTCAGAGGAATTCCTAACTTAGTTGTTTTTTGGATTGCTCGGATGTTTACCTTGCACAAAGTGATAAAACCAACCATTATCTATTTTTAAATTATTTGTCATGTGACCTGTCTAAATATATCTCTACTGTATGCCCTAGATAAAAATATTTTTAACAAATGGTCATCTTTATCATTAATGACGAAATTTATCTCGGACATCTTTGATAAATATAAACGTGGACAACACAAGCAGCCACACACTAAAAATGCTTTCACCTTCTGATTATTGGATATATTTGTGAAATTTAAGCCTCGCTTGCCCTGCCCATGATGACAATGGAACAATTGGAACAATTATTTTCCAAAAATATGCTCTAACTAACTCACGGCATCTTTTGAAAAATTCATCCGTCACTAAGGAAATGTTTACATCTATAATTTCATTTTCATATTTATTCTGAAGGAAAAAGGTAATGCATTATGAAATGTGTATTTAATGAAAGCTTTTCATCAAGTTCCAGTTCAGAATTAATTATAACAATAAAAATATTGACAATTTATGTGGTTGTGTTTTCGTCATAGATTTTGACTTTGATGGCACCTTAAGGTCCATTTTTGTAATTCTACGTGGCATACAGTCTACTGCATCAGTGGATACATCTTCGGTAGTAACGAACAGCCATGACAATTGGGTCACGATGACCTACATTTCACGCTTCATTGACTTTGGTTAAAGTCTGCATTAAAATTCATTTCTAAGAATACTACATGCAGCACATATAGACATGAAACTATCAGTTGATACCACCTACTTGACAGGAAAGTTTATGGAAGACTGCCACATCATCCATATTGAGTTCCTGTTCCATGAATGGCATGGCCGCAACAAATTTTTATAGTCAATATGGCCACAACAAAAAAAAGCTTATTTTCCCGCGCTCGCGCGGGTTCAATGTCTAGTATTATATATTTTGGAAACATAGAATTTATTTTAAAAACAAGAGGCTCACCAGAGCCTGTATCGCTCACCTGGAGTCTGGTTTTCATTGGACAATTAATCAACTATTTGACCAAGTTTGTTGCAATTGGTTCAATTGTTCAGGGAAAATTTGTTGAAGATTTGTTTTTCATAAGGTTTAATGTTAAAATATGTTCCCTGATGCTGGTAGTCCTGGCAGGAAGTTGATAAAATTGACCAGGAATAAGGATGAACCTTAAATAAATGTAACAGAACCCGACCTCAAATTACACAAACCAATAACTCCTAAATAGAATTGGGGATTCCCTTCAAAATTTCAGGGTAGGTAGATCTCAACATGGCAAACATTTTTCAATTTACATTTCATCTCTATCTCAAATAGTTTTGGAGATAAATGCAAAAATGTTAAAATTTTGAAAATTTGACAAAAAATGGACAATAACTCCTAAATGGGTTTTGGGATTTCCTTTAAAATTTCAGGGTATCTAGATCTCAACATGGCAAACATTTTTCAGATTTTACATTTCACTTCTATCTCAAATAGTTTTGGAGATAAATGACAAAAAATGTTAAATTTTGAAAATTTGATGAAAAAAGGCAATAACTCCTAAATGGGTTTTGGGATTTCCTTAAAAATTTCAGGTTAGGTAGATCTTGTCATGCTGATCAATTTTACCCCGTCAGATTTTCGATATCTGTAACGGTTTTTGAGTTATAAGCCAAAAACAACACATGCACCCCTATATTCTATTTTTAGCTACGACAGCCATGTTTTATGTCAGATCAAAATAAATTGAGGATCGTTTGTAGAGGACATGTCATAGATAATTCCTATTAAGTTTCAGAGGAGAAGATTTTTTAATGAAAAAATTTTGAAAATTTGACAAAAAAAATGCAACAACTCCTAAATGGTTTTTGGGATTTCCTTCAAAATTTCAGGGTAGGTAGATCTCAACAAGGCAAACATTTTTCAAATTTACATTTCACTTCTATCTAAAATAGTTTTGGAGATAAATGATGAAAAATGTTAAAATTTTGAAAATTTGACGAAAAAAGGGCAATAACTCCTAAATGGGTTTTGGAATTTCCTTCAAAATTTCAGGGTAGGTAGATCTTGTCATGCTGATCAATTTTACTCCGTCAGATTTTCGATATCTGTAACGGTTTTTGCGTTATTAGCAAAAAACAGCAATTTACCCCTATGTTCTATTTTTAGCAACAGTGGCCATGGATCAATATAAAATGAGGATCGTTTGTGGAGGACATGTCATATAGCATTCCTATGAAGCCTCGATCCAATCTGCCCAGCCGTTTCAGAGGAGAAGATTGAAAATCAGCCAATCAGAAACAAGAATTGCCTCTGGTGGCCATGTTTCCTGACCAATCAGAACTAAATGAGGAAACTTTGTTGAGGACCTTCCATACACCACTCATGCAAAGTTTGGTTGGAATTGGCCACATGGTTTCTGAGGAGAAGATGTTTGAATGAAAAGCTAACGACGGACGGCCGGACGACGGACGCCAGGTGATGGCAAGAGCTCACCCTGGCAGTAGCCAGGTGAGCTAATGATATTAACAAATGTTCATCTCACTTCGAAATTAACTGTTGTGCATAGTTGTATGCAAACAGATAGATTAAATTTAGAAATTCACCTGATTTATTCCACCATTATCCAAACTAACAAAAATAATCTTCGAAAAATTGTCTGATACGTCTTCGTTTCTTTTGCTAATTTCATGTAACAAATACTCAATATATTCTGAAAAGATATGCAGACAAAAACTACATGTATGTATAAAGAGAAACAAAGGAATATATAAATTAATGTGTAATGAGGAACCAGAGTGAGTTATCTTTTCCTAACCAATGTATGCAAGGCAGATAATTAAATTCTCTCCCTTTTGTCCTGAGGCTAAAAGGGAGACAAATTTATTATCTCCCCTACCTACGTTGGTTAGGAAAATATAACTCACTCTGGTTTCTCATTATTTTCGAATTCACAATTGAAACTTATTGCTGAGGCTTTATTAAAAAAATATACATGTAATATTAATAAGAAATTTCCTCTTTTTACTGGTTATTTTATGCTTTTAGCCTATAATTGGTTTTTTTTTCTTAGCCAGTTTCAATGGGCTTTCTACGTCGAAATATGTTTGTTGTCATGATGCAGATCTCAAATCTATTTACTAAAAAATTGTAATAAAAGTAGCATGAAACTAATTGGTTGTCTTAAATGAAAATGTAAGGATATGGAGTAATGCTCAATGAGACAATCACGAGAACATGAGCAGGGTTTACTTTTATGCGTATTATATTTACACGGAACCAGAAATGGAATATTGAATAATTCGATAAACCTCAAGAGCCCTATTTCAGTAGAAAACTTGCTTAATATACACTAGCAAGATGTGTGCATTCTCACCGGCCTATAGATATGCGAATTGTACGTGTTTTATGTTACATTTATACGAACATCTGTAAGTATCGGAGGTGTAATGATATGGACTTGTTTAGCAATGAATATTCAACACTTAAAATTAAAGCAAATAGTAATATAACAGACCTCTATTCGAAAAGTGGTAACTTTCATTTGCTAGAATTGTGCATGGCCCATTTAATGACGTATCAGCGTCAATTACAAAGATGTAGATTGCATTAGTTTTAAGTAAAAATCTGTGAAGTGCAACAAAGTCAAATTTTGCTGACAACGCACAAACTGAGATGGGAGCGATATTACTATTGTCTGTATGCATAGTTCTTTTGACGCATTCAAATGTGTCATAAACTTGTTTCCTGTTTCGTATGATTGGAGCTGATGCATCTGTAATTTCATCTGGTCTTCTATGAATCAGAGAATCTACTTTTTGTTTAACAGACTGGACAGCTTTTGTGCAGTGTTTCTTTGCACTTTGTACTATTTGTCGAAAATTTGCTGACGTATGTTGCCTTGGTAACTGAAATGCATTTTCAGACGTATTATCGTCGACCACACTTGTATCAAACGAAAGGTCCATTCCGGTTAATGAAACTGCGCTCCTGTTTGATTTTAACGAATATAAACTGGTAGATGTCTTGGATCGATGTAACACCAAACCGGAATTACTGTCAAATGTTTCAGAACAAGGCAATAGTAAAGCCGCACTGCTGGTTCTGCTCAATCCGTTTGAACTTGGACTCAGAGTGAATGGTTCAGGACTGGGACTCGGGGTAAACATTGTATTATTACGGAAGAGGTAAGAATGTTTATTCTGTTTCATCTTTTTATTACACTGAACATCGAACTCAAAATTGTGTGTGTTGACATAATTTCTGACAACTTCACCCATTTGTCTGAAAATCATATCTCTTTCTGAAACTAAAGGCGTTAATAAACATTACTTTTGTGTAATTAGAATAACATAAAAAATACAAGGAACTATTATATCTGATTTGATACATTTTCTACTATTTTTTATCCGTAAGGGTCGATGTCCTGTAACAGTTTTTTAAAGTTCTATGACTGGTCTTGTTTTTTCCTTGTCTGTATCGAACACAACAGTATTGAAGGATAACAAATTCAACCAAAAAATGAAATTAACTTCAATTTACATGACAATAAACAAGCACTCTCTAAAAACCTTTCGGTTTTCATTGCATTTGTCTGTTTATATATATATATATTTCTGATATTCTGACTTACTCTTTTCATGAGTGGTCCATTTCCCTGTATCAATGTCCATTTCACACAATCCATCAAAGGTGCATATACCATCAGCTATTTCTCCATGGTCTGCAGAGTAACTCGATTGTCTAATCAGAGCGCGTGTAACAGCCATTACGGAATCCTCGTTTAGGCCTATCAACCGTACGTTTACGTCTGCCTGTCGATATTCACTTCTTTCAAGACAAAGGCGAAATTCTTCTGGTGTTAAGGTAAACATTTTCTCTGAAAGAAAGATATTGATACGTTTTCAAAATGTTCAATAATTTTAATAAACTTAATAATAAAAAGATATTCTATTAAACCATATTTATGTATCATTTTACTTATTTTGAATATATATTATGACCGCCGAGTGGCTACCTATGCAGGTTGACTCCACGTTCCCAGAAGGTATTGCCAGCTCAATTGCTAATGTATAGATATAGCTTGAAATTGATTCTTTTCAATTTACTGCTAAAAATTCTTAAAATGTATGGAAGCTAGGGAGTAGCTGCCTCATGCATAGTTGTACCCTTTGATTATTTTATCCTTACCTTTTAGTAATTTTGGTACTCAAATCGGCTCATCAGTATTTTGGGTTATTATGTCGGATCTAAACCTTTTCGGCTTTATTTATAGTAACGGATTTGTTTAAATCCATAACAGCTCTATAACAAGTCCCCATAGTTTGGTTGGTTGTGTGTGCCTTAGCTCAGTTGATTTAATTGTGGAGACTTCTGTATTATTAATATCGAAAATTGGAGTAAAAAAGAAGAGTAAACAGGGTGCATCATTATTATTAAAAATTTCTAATAATCATTTTAATAATCAAGTCCCCGGGGGTATCGACAGACCAGTTGCTAGTATTTCGATACTAGCCCGAAATCGATTAAAATTTGATTAGGGCTACAGACATGTAAAATTTGTGAAAACTAAGGAGTATCTCTCTCGTGCATAGCTCTGTACTTAGATGATTTTGGTTTTAGCCGTTTTGATCTGACATTTTGGCATCTTGGAATTTTCTCTTCAGCATTTTGGATTTTTATATTGGTTTCAGACATTTTAGGGCTTGAGCACAACTGATGAGTCGTAAATTGATAAATATGCATAAAAATTGGTATCAAAGAATTTTATTTTTATTTTTAAAAACCTTAAAACATGAATCGATGCCGTTGATGGTGGACTCCAAGTGACCGAGGGTAACCCAATTCAGTTACTAGTATTTTGATAGTAGCCCGAAATTGAAACTTAAAATTTACTGCTTCACCCCTTTTGATCATTTTGGCATTTTGGAATTTGCTCTTCAACTTTTCGGATTATTGTTTCGGTTTTCAACATTTTAGGTCTTGTGCACTGCGGATGAGTCGTAAATCTACGAAATGTGCACATCTTGTGCATCAAAATGGGTATCAAAGAATTTTATTTTATATAAATGACATGGTATTTCATAAAACATTTTAATGAAATTTTATATGATGAAACTATTGATGCACCGGAGGAGAATTGTTCAAATAACAATAAAAACATGAGTTAGGTAGTTCTCTAGATAGGAAATATGAGATGACAATTTCCCGAACCTGTGTATCATGGTAAAAATGATAACTAGAGGCTCTCAAGAGCCTGTATCGCTCACCTGGATTTAACTTTTCACCTTGAGCAGACCTAAAAATTTAAGTGTTGCAGTCAATTTGGCTGGTTTTTCTATAGGATTCTGTGTTAAACTAATTTCAGCTGTGGCAGCCATCTTGGTTTAGTCCAGGTCAACTGATACATTTCTAAAAGAGAACCATTTAAGGACCATTTCTGCTAAGTCTTGTTCCAACTGGCTAAGCGGTTTCAGACAAGAAGATTTTTAACTGAATTTTTCTATAGGGTCCAATATTTAACAAAGTTCGGTGTGGCAGCCATCTTGGTTGACAATCCACGTGATCGGACATATTTCTGAAAGAGGATCTCCTAAGGACCAATGCTGCCAAGTCTGGCTCCAATATGTCAAGTGGTTTCAGACAAGAAGATTTTTCAATTAATTTTTCCATAGGGCCCTATGTTAAACTAAGTTCTGCTGTGGCGGCCATCTTGGTTGACAGTCTGGGTCGTCGCACAAAAATTCTGAAAGAGGACCATCTAAGGACCCATTGCTACCAAGTCTAATTCTAATTGACTTAGTGGTTTCAGACGAGAAGATTTTTGAGTGAATTTCCCATAGGGTCCTATGTTAAACTAAGTTCTGCTGTGGCGGCCATCTTGGTTTACAGTCCACGAAATTTGACACATTTCTGGAAAAGGACCTCCTAAGGACCAATGCCGCCAAGTCCTGCTCCAATATGTCAAGTGGTTTCAGACAACACAATTTTTCAATGAATTTTCCTATAGGGCCTAGTAACAGCAGCCATGGAAGTCGGGGATGCCAGACATAAGTTTGGAAGGGGGCCAGCCAAGGGCCATTCCACCAAAGTCTGGTCTCAATTGGCTCAGTGGTTTGAGAGGAAAAGATCTTAAAAGCAAAGTTTACGCTGAATGCCGTCTTTAAAGGGCAAAAACTCCTATAAGGGGTCAATCAACGATTTTGGTCATGTTGACTTATTTGTAGATCTTACTTTGTTGAACATTTTTGCTGTTTACAATTTGTCTTTATCTATAATAATATTCAAGATAATAACCTAAAACTGCAAAATTTCCTTAAAATTAAAAATTCAGGGGCAATAACCCAATAAAGGGTTGACCGATTCGTCTGAAAATTTCATGACAGGTAGATCTTGACCTGATGAACATTTTTACCCCATGTCAGTTTTGCTCTAATTGCTTTAGTTTTTGAGATATAAGACAAAAACTGCAGTTTACCCCTATGTTCTATTTTTAGCCATGTCGGCCATGTTGGTTGACAGGCGGGGTCATCGGACACATTTTTTAAACTAGATACCCTAATGATGCTTGTGGCCAAGTTTGGTTCAATTTGGCCCAGTAGTTTCAGAGGAGAAGATTTTTGTAAAAGTTAACAGACGACGACGACGGACGACGGACGACGGACGCCAAGTGATGAGAAAAGCTCACTTGACCCTTTGGGTCAGGTGAGCTAAAAAGGTTTTGCACGATAACATTCACAGAATATAAATTTAATTGTATATTTCCTATTAAAGAAACGGCTTACCTTGTTTTCGCAGGTCCTGTAAAACAAAGATACAAGATTAAGCTAACTCCGCTAAGTTGCAAATATTTCTCAAACATTTCTTACCACACTTAAATAAGAATATTGTTATATCTTAAACCTACATTTAATGATAAGTATCAATTTTCCATATGTTTATAAAAACCTTAAAACATGAATTTTATGAAGGTTTTAATTTATACAGGTATCTCAAGTATACTGTCGATTTATATTAAACTCCATGACGAGCTAACATTAACCCTGTTTATGATTATTTCGTTTAATAGATCGACAGCACCCGACCGGCAGCGATGAGAGCCTTCTCTAATTTTACAATTAAAATGAGCACATTCCGACCCTTCTGTCTAAATTATGTACCGTCCAACCAATGTTTGCAATTGTAGCAAGAGGCCAAGTAGTTGGTAATCACACTGTATTGGCTTTTGTGGTATGTTTAATACACCCGAGTGTCGGGATAGATATGGGGGACGTTTCGGTATCCATAAAACCGGTTTGACTCCACCACTCTTCAATGTATGTACCAAGTCAGACTATCCTTAGTCTCTGTTGTTTTGTACTCTTTTATGTTATTTTGTGTCCTGGGTTCTGTCTGTTGGGTGGTCTGTTGATTGATTGGTTTGTCTCTGTTGACCTTTCCTATTATAAAGTTTGTTGTTTAGTCAACTTTTCAAGTGTTTGAGAAAATGTCACAAGGTATATATTAAATCAATCTAACCTCAACGCATTTACTATCACTCAGTAATTCCACGATTCTTTCATATTCTTGACATTTGTCCTCTCTTTTTTGTCTTTTCGACTTATACATGGAATCTACAGCTGCATCTAGTGCCGTTTTCCCAAACTGAAAAAAAGTAACAACTGAACTTATCGCCCGACCTTTACCCAGAAGTTATTTTTTTATTGTTAGTTAACTGTGTATCAGATATAAACTATAATAGTCTTTCTGATGAAAGATTCATGAAACTTTGAAGGAATACTCTTATTTCAATAATAAATTTTATTGATCATATTTTGGTTATGTATTGCATGAACTTCTGTCCTACCACTTGAACCTTGAATGTCTACAGGTTCCGACTCTGTAAACCCTGAAAACTATGAAATTTCAAAAGAAATACCCCAAAAATGTAATGTAGTAAAAGTGTAATGCCAAAAATAAAAATTCAAAGGAAACTCTATTTACATTTATACTGGACAATTATTTTTTAATGAAAAACAAGATATGCATATACACGAAATTGATGTGCAAATATTTAATTTTCGTAATTTTCAGTACTGGAGACTTTTCAGATATAAGAGAAAAGAGCGAAAAAATTGAAACAACCCTATATTTTTTTGGTTACGTCTTCATTTATTTTAGGGATCCGTCTCCTTTATGGCTAGGGTTTTGTCAGGGTTAGGTTGTAGGGTTAAGGTAGGGCAAGGTTAGGGTTAGGTTATGGAAGGGTTAGGGTTATGTTAGTATAGGATACCGGCATATGGGTTGGGACCCCTAAAGTAGTAAATGGAGGCCAATGGTTAGTTTGATTTTGTAAAAATTTAAAGATGCTGTTTTTACTGTAATTCAAATATTTGACTTTTTAATTATTACTGAAATAAACATTTATCTTAATTTTACCTTGCTTTTTGTAGCGTAGTCTGCACCCACCATAACCAACCGGCGCATGCAGTCATAGTGTCCGTATTTACTTGCAATGTATACTGAAGTCTCGTCATTCTAAAAGCAACACACAAAATATAAAAGCGTTTTATGTGCACGACTAACACTATTGTAAACCATTCTATATTAATCTCTCGGAATTTATCTGTGATTTTGATATGGATTTCAACCAGGCTAACCGTTTTGTTCCTTACTCTACCATATTCTTCTAAACGTGGGAATAAACAGTCTTTGGTAAAATGTGAAAAGGGACAAATAATTTTCTGAAAAAGGGGAAAATATTTATCCAATGATCATGTTGATTCAAATGCGAAAACGCTAAAGTCTGAAACTTTGTATGCATTATTTCCTTGCTTCATATTGTAAAACAGTATATGTATAAAGTATCAATTTTATGCTTACATTGCTAGTACCAAATTCCAGCGAATAGGTAGGAACCACCGGTCGTTTTCATGCCCATCTTATTAGAATTGACACGTTACCGGATTTGATGCGCTGCATGGACATAAAGGCTCTACTGGGTTCTGATGGAAGGCAACGGGACAGATGTCGTTAACGGAACATAAAATGCTTACATTTCCAGATCTACGTTTTTTTCTGTGGGAGGACTTGAATTTTTGTGCAAAATTAATCTTATTGTCTTTATATTATTTGTTCTTGTAACCGTATTCTTTGTATATTTTGTTCTTTGTTTTATTGTTCAAACTGTTTTGCTTTGTTTTTTTTTTGCCTTGAAGTTTAACCGTTTTGACTTTTATGCAATTCTATTGTCGCAGTGTGACAATATTTCATTTTCATTTATCTACTGTTTTCCACAAAAAGTAAATCCTTAAAAATAAGAGTATTTGGGTAGGAGTCCTATAAATTCAAGATGTAACATCTTATTATAAAAACAACATTCACCTCAACACAACAATGATATCCTAAATAAATATATAGACACACTACATCTAACCGAAATCGATGACATGGTTCACAAAAAATACAAGACAAAAACATTCAATTAATTTATGAATTATGTTAATGAAAACGAACTTATATGGTTGCCCATAACTCACATCTGTCCTGACGGTTTGATTTGTAAAGGCATGTCTACTTATTTTAATTTTCTGGTACCTTATTCATATGATGAACGTCTGCTCCGAGCTCTACCAGACGACACAGAATGTCATAGCAACCATTATATGATGCGTGTATCAATGCCGTCTCTCCCTCCTAAAAGACAACCATAAGTCAAAGCACTGCATACAAGACGCTTTTCCCTATTCCAGTATTTCAGTCAGAAATAAAACATATTGATTATAAAAAACGTTCATTATGAAAGAAAGATATCGATTACTAATCCGAGTTTGAATTTTACGTACTTAAATATGGTGTTTGAATTTCTGTTCATGTCAGACCAACGTGAACATCTTTTGACATCTAGGAATTCATTATTGTATGGTTCAATTCAAAACTTAACTACTGTAAGTATACATCTTATGACATGTATAGCCTGATTGTTCTCTTTTGAGCTGTATGACAAAGAGATACAAATCATCATAAATGATTAAAGTAAACGATTTGATAACCTTTCTTACGTATTCATTAAATAAGCCGTCCTTACGTCCTACAGTTTAAAGTATCTTAGAAATTTCATTGTTTTTCAATAAGAGATACTAGCTAGTAACTCTTGTTATGGCTTAAGCTAAAGTTAGTTGACAAAAACAAATGTCTGACATCAGAAAACAAAACAGAAATGTGCATTTGAGATCAAAGTCGGTTTAGACTATCAAGATGGCGCAATAATAGGTTAACTTACCACGTCGGCCTTGTTTATAGAAGCTCCGTGAGCAATCAAACTTTCAAAAGCATCCAAATTGGCATTCTGTGTAGCCTTAATAAGACTAGTTCGCTTGTACTAAAACATGAGAACTTCTGTATTAATTCAAATTCATGTAAATCATGCTGCTATTGCTATTTAATCATATATAACAACCTATATTTCATATTTCATGCAATTATAATTACAATTGGATATCGCTTGAAAATCAGGATATAAATGTCGTATGTTAAATATGGTCACAATGATGTTTGCCATACAATAACATGGTTAAAAATTCTGACAATTTGCTTTAAATTATACGCTTAAACATAACTAGAGGCTATCGGTCACATGGATTTAACCTGCCCACCTTTAGAAAGTCAAAATGTGACTGAACTCACCTAAGGAATCACCTTAGGCCCATTCTACCTCAGTTTGTTCCCCTCTGTCCCAGTGGTTTCAGAGGAAGTTTTTTTAAATAAATTTTCATATGTTAAACTATGTTCGGGTGTATCTGCCATTTTGAAGGAATTTTGAAAGAGGAACACATAAGAACAATTTGCTGTCAAGTTTTATTTTAATTCTCATAGTTGTTTCAGACAAGAAGATTTTTAAATGAATTTTCACATACAGTCCTATGTTAAAAAAATAACAATCCAAAGATACTAATATTAGATATAGTAAATTATACTATCCTGTATACGACGCATTTCAATGAGTTACCTCTCATCAGCAGCATTAAAACCGAACCATTTGGAAGACCAAAAACCAAACTTATTTTAAAACAAGACGTACCCATAACCAAAAAAACCGAAAAAGGAAGCCAAATTTCAGCTAAGGAGATCTACGAAGTGCAATACAAGGAATGAACCCTTAGTAATTCTATTATTTATGAATTTTGCTAAATACTGGTAATTTCTATAACAAATCAATGAATAATCATGTAAGAAAAGTCTGACGACTGGGTTGGCGAATACCCGCGGGGACCTAGGGTCCACCATGCAGAGGCATCGTCCCACGAGTTTCAAAATAACAATCCTAATAAGATACTAATATTAGATATAGTAAATTTATACTATGCTGTATACGACGCATTTCAAGGAGTTACCTCTCATCAGCAGCTACGTTCTCTTTGGCAGCAATCTTGATCGACAGCTGGGTTGCTGCTAAGGACTAAAAAGGAGTTCTCGTTTTCTCGATATTCAGCAAACTAAGCAGGAAGAACAAAACGAGCTCTGTAGTTTGCTGATTTGATAAATTATTTGGTTTTGGTTATTTAGCTATTTGGATATACATGTACCGTAATATCGACAAATGTAACATCAAATAAGTAGAAAAGGTTTAATTTAAATTATTTTTTCTCAATATTAAATTAAAGGACAAAAAATAATTCAGAGGTAGTTTGAACTGCACTGGGACGGGTTCTGGACAGTGAATGGTACATCTTTTAGTAATGTCAAAATAACAATTACATTCTAGAAACCTGCTACATGTAATTGAAAAATAACAAGCTATTGTCACATAATGATCTACTGACTTACTAACATCTTCTAGAAAATATTTTACATTAATCCATTAGCTTCCAATATGTATTGACTTACCGCGTCTGCTTTATCTACACTGGCACCTTCGTTTAAATAATATTTAAGTTTATCCAATTCATTCTTTTCGACAGCCCACAGCAAACACTGCAAGCAAATGACAATGGTTTGTTACAATATTGCTTTGATATACTACCCACGTATAACTACACTCAGACAAATTGTTTGATTAAAACACACCCCCCCCCCCAAAAAAAAAAAAGAAAAAAAGAAAAAGATGTGCATGTTTTTCTTCTGTTGTTTTGTTTTATTTTAAATTACAACATTGAAACGATATACTAACAGTATTGATTTTATTCTTATCCAGTAATAATTCCAATACTTTGTTCATTTTTGATTTTGATTGGTCGACAACGTGACGTCTGGGATAAATGACGTCGACGTTCAGCGTATGAATATGTGAGCCAGTAAAAGAGTGCCATTTTAAACCGCTTATTTCTTTCTTATTGTCAAAAAGTGTAGTTATCATGGAATTATAAGTAATAAAAATATTACTATGATATACATAATATAGTTCAAAGAATATTTCTATTGATATAAAAGTCTCATGGACGGTTTTCAGTACCTCTTAGAGAAAATAAAAAGGAGATTGATTCGGAAAGAGGGGTTAAAATGCTTGCATAGTCTGTGCAATCATTTCCAATTTTTGGAAATACATGTATTTATGATTCAAGATCATAAAAACTGTTTTCTTTGCCGAAAGATATATGCTGAAAATTGGACCGATGCCAAAACAATGGCCGATAAATTAGGGCTATATTTACATTGTTACTCTGTGTTTACTTGTCTATAAGGTTTTATTGTTTTTGGATATGTGTGACCAGACGACGTTAGAAACTGGCTGAACTTGTTGTTAACAAATATCTTCTGTAGAGCATGGTTCATGATAGCGGTTCCAGTTTATATAACATTAAATACAATTTCTGATACATTGTACCACTTTAAAGGCACTGCATATTTCAACCATCGGCAATGTAGAACGTGAAAAATATAATAAAAGGCACCGCAGGCATTTTGAGAAATTCGAAATTTTGGTATTGAAATTTGTCGTCGTATCTATTCCACAAGCTACATTTTGTACTTGAAAGTATTTTGAATTAAAAAGTCTTTTGCTATTTGTATTATTCCATTTTTTCTGTACCTGTAGTCATACAATAAGGACACAGAGTTTTAAGAATTTTAGTCATTGGGTTTGGTAAAAACAGCCAAAAAAAAAAAAAAAAGAACTATGAATGTGACTTGATCTTATAGATTTTGGAATTTTTGTACATTTTTCAATTCATTATTACTCTCATAAATGTGTTGATATGCAATAAGATCTAAACTTTTCAATCAAACTAAATCCCACAGATAAGATTTTAAACTACCGTAGATTGGGATATTTTGGTGGAGGGATATTTTTGTGTTTTTCCTCCATCTTTGATACCAATTTTGATGCACAAGATTTGCACATTTCATTGATTTTCAACTCATCAACTCATCAAAATTTTCCGCAAAGCGGTCATTGTGTCACGAGGTCAAGGGTGGGTAACCGAAATGTTAAGCGTTTTATTTTTTATTGCTGTTCATATTTTCTGTTGTTCATTTTTGGGTTCAAAGCCTAAATTTTTGAAACCAAAACAATAATACAAAAGGTATTAAACAATATCCTTGGTCCTGTTTTCATTTTGACAAGGAAATTCCATTTTCATTGAGTTGGACATTGTTTTTGACACGCATTGAAAAAAAAAATATCAGATCGCGGTGAGCTTTTCAAAATTTAACGCAACTTGATATATATAAAGTACATGTAAATATTCAAAAGCCTGCAATGAAGTTTTTATATGAACAAATTTCAACAAAACTACTACGTGTAAGTACTACTAACCTCGTTTAATTGTTTCTGCTTCCTAACAGCTGCAGCAGATGCCATTCCACCAAATATGTGAAAAACCAAGAGCTGTCCTCAGTCGGTTAACAGACTACCAAAAATAAATTGTTACATTTTAAAGTCTCTCCGTACAGATACTGATATTAAACCTAAATTCGAACCCCGTGATCACAGATTTTGAAATAATAAAATAATGACTGGCTACAAATTTAACATTTAAAACTTGATGGTACGAAAGATATCATTATAATCCGCGTTAAATTATATTTATTTAACTAATGATCTTGTCAGACGAATTATTTAATGATCTGTAAAGACAATGACAAGGTTAAAATGACACAGTTTCTGTGCCAATTTTTAGTAATATCAATCTTTTTAGTGATAATTTTCATAATTATAGGGTCATGTGGTATACTATGGTGGATCCTTATCCGCAGGAATCAAAATGCATTTTAAAAGAATATTACGTCATTAAAATAGAATAATGGTGCAAGAAGTAGATAAACGAACTTTATATTAACTTGTACATTAGATAAATTTCAAAATTGTGTTAAAACAATACGATACACTTAGGTTCCTCTACTAGTTTTGTGTAATTTCACCATATGGTCAGTTTTTATGTATATACGCAAAGATAACCATCCCTTCATGTCTTACGTTTTAAGATATTTGACACTTATAATAAATTATAAATAATAGAAATACTAGCTGAAATTTGGCTTCCTATTTCGGTATTTTTGGTTATGAGTACTTCTTGGTTAGAATAAGTTTAGTTTTTGGACTTCCAAATGTTTCGGTTTTAATGCTGCTGATGAGAGGTAACTCCTTGAAATGCGTCGTATACAGCATAGTATAAATTTACAATATCTAATAATAGTATCTTTGGATTGTTATTTTTTAAGCTTGTGACTTACACCTTGTTTTTTTTACTTGTGTAGTGCGGGGATGGACATCGTTTATGATGGCACCAATTTCTATTTTTGAAACTCAAAACTCTAAAACATTATTGCGCATTTACATATAGTATGTTATAATACTGTATCGAAATTAAATGCGTGAAGTTAAAAATGAATGAGAAGTTCAGATAACAAGTTAAATTTCCAATTTTCGAAATTCTACCCCTGTGTGCCCCAATTTTTGAAAATCAAAATTCTAAAACCTTATTGCGCATCTACATATAGTATGTGATAATACTGTATAGAAATTAAATGCATGAAGTTAAAAAGAATGAGAAGTTCAGGTCACAAGCTTAAATTTCCAATTTTCGAAATTCGACCCCTGTGGGTCCCATTTTTTAAAATCAAAATTCTAAAACCTCAGTGCGCATCTACATACAGTTTGTGACAATACTGTATAGAAATTAAATGTATGGAGTAAAAAAATGAACGATGAGCTCTGGAGACAAGATTATATAACGTACGGCACGAAAGACGAACCGACAGACGGACAGACGGAGGTCAGACAGGCCGATTACAAATAGCCCCGAAATTCATTCGAATAATTTTTTGCACCAATTTTTGCATCATAAGATGTTCATAATTCGTTGATTTACGACTCATCGGGTGTGCTCAAAGCATAAAAACCAAAACATTGATCCTGAACCTTGAAGAGAAAATTAAAAAAATGCCAGAATTTTCTCGAAATAATATAGCTTAATCCAGAGACGGGTTTCTGACGTACTAAATCTATTGTTTATGGTCAGCTTGGACAAAAATCTACATATATGAGATTTGATTTGTTTAAAGAAAACCACTTGGAATGGAAGCAAAAAACTGTACTTCAAAGCCTAAAGAAATCTTCATCTCATGCTCATGAAGGCTAAGCAGTTTAGGCTTCTAAAAAAACCAAGATTTATCTGACAAAAAGTCAGAAACGCGGGCTGTTATTACTTATAAAACATTGGTATAGTATTATTATCGGATGATAGACTTATCTCACTTTGAACATCCAAAATCGTTGAGGTATACTTGTACAATCACTATCTCTTCCTAAAAGAAAATGTAGATCTAATGTTTAAAAAACAAAGCTTTGAAATCAAATTATAAGATGGGTACGAGTCGGTAAGAGAATGCATTGGTTGAGTGAGAGCTGGTAAACATACGGTACGAGTTGTCATATACCTTGACTAACTAGTTTGTCGAGCTTGTTGAACATAGCAAGACCATGAAAAGACATAAGGCGAGATAATTAGCATTACATGTATTAGTTGTTCCGGTTCGTCTTCTGTTGTACGTTGGTAGGTCGCCCTAGATAGAACCGGAAGTATTTTTTTCTACATTATTGATGCGCGATGCGAAATATTTACAAATTTCGACTTAAATTGTGCGCTAAGCATGATGTTTTGTATTAATAAAACGTATCACAAAATACCGAAATAAATTGATGACTGTATGGCCATTTCATTGACTGAAAACTCATCAGAATTGCTCGAGATAAAAGTGTAACACTGTGTTGGAAAACCGGTTAAAGATATAATGATAAATTAATAAGCACAACCATTAAAATCCAAAATAATTATTAAAACAGGAAAAGTTGTTTTTGTGTGTTACTTTGAAAATAATAAAATTTAAATGGTTATTCCCTGTCATTCATCGCAATAGAGTACTCAGACCCCCCTGTCATGCCTGTACATTCTGTATTAAAAATAAAAGAAATATGTAAAATTTAGCAAACTTTCAGTATGATCGAACATTTTTACAGTGTTTAACAACTATACCCTATCTTAAAGTTAGCGTAATTTAAAGAGGTTGACTCTTCAAGTTTTGATTTGGACAATCCAACAATAAATTGGCATCAAAGAATATTTATTAACACTCTACAAGTGGACTCCAATTGAATCTGGAGAGAGAGTATCACTCGCAATGACAATTTTGTTATCATATGCTGTATTCATGACACTAGCGGCAGCTTCTATACCAAAAACATCAAGCATAGTTTCGATACTAGCATGAAATCGATACTGTAAATTTACTCTTAAAATTGGAGTGTATAGCCTTATCCTTAAACGGTTTTAGCTTTAACATTTTCTGTCATTGGTCTTCGGTGTTTTTGTTTATTTGTTTCGGATTTCAACATTTAACGCCTCGAGGACAACCGACGAGTCGTAAATCGACGAAATGTTCACATCCTTCATTTGTCCGTTGCATCTATATTGATATCATGGACTATTTACCAACAATTAAAAATGTAAATCACAATATGTGACTAACATATAGAAGTTATTTAAAACGAAGATGAAGGAATAAGGTGTTTTGAATGTATTTTAATTGATATTATCATTTTCCCTCGAGTGAAATATTAATAATCTCAGTTATTGATCAATTAAAAATACTCTTAATTTCCACATATCTATTAAAAGTGAATTCCCTTAACCATGCATCAAAGGTTTTAAATGACTTTTTAACATAATCTAATTTCTACCCCAATGAATTCGTAATTACACGTGATCGTCACGATTCTGAATGATAATGTTAAATACAAATATTAAACCGGATCTAGATTTACAATTGAAAAATAGTATATATTTGTTACTTGGAAATGTAAACAAAAGTGTTCATTAAGTAATGAAATAGTTGTGATACTCTTGTGCGCGTACTGAGCAATTATTTAAAAATACACATTTTTTACGAAATTGTTCAAAGAACGAATAGCTACTGAACATAATTCATCAAAGATGAAATCATAAGCTGGACAATTACAGAAAAGCTAACATCGCTGAATAGATTTGTTATCTTGAAAACATTAAATTTGGACACAGAAATCTGTTGGAGATATGGATATTCATAACATATGTGTTGATCTGTAGATTTGTTTACACTGAACTGGTACCGATAAGTAAAGGAACAAGGTAACGGATAATCGGAACCCAGTCGTCAAATAACTACCCCTAATTGTACTGAATGTGGGGTTAATGCTGAAAATGGATTATAAATTTCTGGTTCTTTTTTGGACATTTGGAATGGGTATACATTGCCAAAATTTAAGCGACGTTCGAACTCTTTATACGACTTTATTTTCTGGATATAAAAAAGAGGTCATGCCAATGGCTGACCATTCTAAGCCATTAGAAATTAGAGTTTCTTTTTATTTGGCATCATTTAACTCATTTCACGAAGTTGAGGAAAAAATATCAATAACAGCAGGAATGATTTTAAACTGGAACGATCCGTCCCTGACATGGGATCCAGAATCATACGGGGGTCTGTACAGTACAATTATTAAACCTTCAGATTTATGGCTACCGGAAATGTTCTTGGCAAACAAAGTCGATAACCTTGAACCTATTGGCGAAGACACTAAATTTTTTACAACTATAATCTCTAGTGGGGAGGTCTTTTATCCTCCAGGAGGAATATTAAATGCAAAATGTCCAACGGATATTAATAAATTTCCGTTCGATACCCAAACATGTGAACTTAAAATTATATGTTGGGGCATTAGTTCAGAATCTTTAATATTAAAATCTGTATACGACAAAGCTCAACTTGATTTTTTTGTTCCTACTTCAGATTGGGAGTTGAAAGACTATTCAACAAAGATTTCAGAAATGAATGAATACCAGGCTTTTTCAGTAACAATTTCAGTCAAACGGCAACCAGTTTACTATTCCGTGACATTGGTGATACCGACTTTAATATTTGCTTTACTTAACCCTTTGGTATTTGTTCTTCCAATTGAATCTGGAGAGAGAGTATCACTCGCAATGACAATTTTGTTATCATATGCTGTATTCATGACACTAGCGGCAGCTTCTATACCAAAAACATCAAATCCTATGTGTGCCCTGTTGATTGTTATGATACTCATTATGGTAGTAAGCGGTGCTATCGTTGTAGGAACTATTATGAATGCTAAGTATTTTTATCAGACAGACGACGGCAAAATAGGGAGGACTCTTAAATACTTGGGAAAGAAATACAAACGGAAGAACAACGTTGTTGCACCTGACGAAAAAGAACAGCCTGTCACTGGGAAGACGGTTGCAGAAATGCTTGATTCTGTATTTTTGTATGGATCTTACGTACTTATCATTGTGATGATCTCTGCTTACTTTATTACTGTTGCAACATAATTAATATAAAAGGAGATAAAATATATGGATTCCTATTACTGGTATCTTCATCAAAGAAAACATTCCTACAAGAGTATCTAAATGCACGTTTCATATTGCGTTAATGAAGATGAAGACGTTACTATCTAATACATATATTTGAAAAATACATAAAGCAGCCTAGAGATTTCCATTGTTGTTCCTCACTATGTAAGTCTGTGTAAGATCTTCAGCGAGATGTCATATTACATGTAAATAAAAGGTAAAAATGAACAACAGAAAATATGAACAGCAATAAAAAAATAAAACGCTTAACATTTCGGTTACCCCCCCTTGACCACGTGACACAATGACCGCTTTGCGGAAAATTTTGTTTGTTTGGTTAGGGTTTTACGTCGTTTTCAGCACATTTGGTTATTTCGCGGCGACCAGTTTTTATTGGTGGAGGAAGCCGGATTACCCGGAGAGAACCACCGACCTTCGGTAGGAAAATTGGCAATCCTTGTCGATTTAGATCGGAGTCGAACACACCCCGCCACATGTGAGATTAGAACTCACAACCCCAGTGTTGACAGGCTAGTGATCTTTAGTAGTCATGACGAACTCCCTAGACCACTCGGCCACGGCGGCCCCGTGGACAAAAAATCCTCAACCAATCATCGTATTCTATATTAATGATAATAATCTTATGTATCATATCAGTTGAGAAATGTAAATGTTATAAGCCGGGGTATGTAATAACAAAGCAAAGGAAAAAATATTTAACGAAATCATAAAAAAATGAGAGCGGGCTGTCTTGAAATGCTAACCAGTTACTGGAAATAAGAGGCTTTAGTTATTATCACGCATGCCATGTACACTAAGCGTTCGTATTAAGGGCATGTTTCAATTTATACTCCAGTATTTCATTCTACGTTTTACACCATTATGACAATTTAGTTTTGTTGAACTTCTCGAAGGATGCCGTATACGGAGCAGGAACTGCTTACCCTCCCGGAGCTTCCGAGTTCACTCCTGGTTTTTATAAGAGTTCGTGTTGTTCATTGTTTTTTAGTTTTCAGAGTTTATTTGTTGTGCTTGTGGTTGTTCATTTGTCTTCCCGAGCTTGTCTGTCTAATGATTGCGTGTTTTGGTTTGCTCCTAAGGTATATTTGTCATCTTTATAAGTTATTCAAATGTTTTAAATGTTTATAATTTACACAGTGAAAGGCCATATTATTTACAATCCAATGGTTCTGATTCAATTAAAGTTTCATAGGTTTCACATTTATAGGTACACAAAGGTAACGATGTTCTTTGAGATAGGTTCGATGGTACAGGGATCAAATAATTTGCCAGAGTTTGGAAATTATAATTCAAACTTCGGAACCTCGCAATAGAGAATAATTAAAATATCAGATGTTCAAGTACGCAATATTGACTTTAACGCGTCATTTGATTGGTAAATATTTTTCGTCTATTATATCATAGACTTAATTTTCTTTTCTACTATGACGTCATTAAAGGGAATCCCGACGTTTTAGACGTAAAAACAACCGTTGGATAAATTTTTGACATTTGACAATAATTATATTATACATGTACTTACAATAACAATTGAATTGTATTTTTCTACGTCCACTATAAATAGACAATACAGAATCCGGTTTCTCTGTTATGCATTATTTTTTACTGTAATTTATGATACAAAAATAACTGTAATTGCCGACCTGTAGGCCTTCCAACAAATAAATAAACCTTTAGACCAGTAGACCTGTCGACCAACAGACCTATCGGCCTGTAGACCTCTACATCTGTCGATAAGTAGACCTGTAGACCAGTAGACATGTCGACCTGTCTCCCTGTAAACCTGTTGACCCCTATAGACCAGTAGATTTGTAGAACTGTCGACTTGGCCAGCAGTAAGCACGTACATCTATAAAGTGTAGGACCTTACACCTATCGACCAGTATACCTGTCGACCCCTGTAGACCAGTAGATTTGTCTGCTATTAGACCTGTAGACTTGTAGACCTGTAGGAACATATATCAAGAAAACAGTAGATCCATTGGCGTGTAGACTTGTAGACATGTAGACTTGTATACCTGTGGATCTGTAAGACTTCCTATGTTTGTTTTATTACAATGTAAACTATTGAATATTTTTCAATGATAAATTTCATCATATGTAGTAATGACAAATTCAATGTTTTGCTATGGGAAACCCCAAAATCAATTTGTCGCATGTTTTGAATGACAAATTCAATGTTTTGCTATGGGAAACCCCAAAATCAATTTGTTGCATGTTTTGAATGACTACTTATGGTAGGCAATATTTCTCAGACGTTTCGTTTCATTTAAACTATACTTACACGACTTATGTATATGAAGCGTTTAAATATTGGTTAGATTATTTTTTTCTCATCGGAACTACATTAATTCCTGGACAGAGCCCGACTCCTGACAGAAAAGTTGCTCAGACAGGGGTACGTTACTCCTAAGCTGAAGTCATCCTTATTAAAGTTTTATGGGCGTCATCATGACTTGGTTGACAGGTATGAAAAAACCGTTTCCAGAATGAAAATGGACCTGTTCCATTGATATTATCCCTTCCTCATACCGGATTTGACATGAGCAGCATGGCGGGTGTCCTACAGGAAGCAGAGACTGCTTACTCTTCAGGAGCACCTGAGTCTACCCCCGGTTTTTTGGTGGGGTCCATGTTGTTCATACGTTTTTAGTTTTTATTGTAGTGCATGTATTTTTTTGGTCTTGTCTTCGTTGTTCTCCGGAGTTTGTCAGTTGTAACGATTTTTCTCTCCTTCGAATATCCCTTTGGTATTTCTTGACTTTACGGTTTCTGTCATTAGGCTTTATTGTTTTGGCTATCACCAATTTACACCTTGAGTACAACTGATGTTTTGTAAATCGACGGAATGTGCACACCCTTTGCATCGTAATTGGTATCATTGACTATTTACCACATATGCGACTGACATATATAGAAGTTTTTTAAACCAAAGATGAAGGAATAAAACGTTTGAATGCATTTTGATTAATATTACCATTTTCTCTCGAGTAAAAATAATCTCTTATTTATCAATTATAAATCTTCTTTAATTTCCACATTGTCATTAAGAGTGAATTTCCTTAACATGCATCAAAGATTTTAAAAAAGATTTTTAACAGAATATAATTTCTACTCGAATGAATTCTAATTACACGTTATCGTCACGATTCTGATTGATAATATTAATTACAAATAGTAAACCGGATCTCGATTTACTATTGAGAAAAGGTATCTATTTGTTTATTTGGAGATGTAAACAAAGCGTTCATCAAGTAATTAAATAGTTGTGATGCTCTGATGCGTGTACTGTGCAGTAATTTAAAAATACACTATTTTACGAAATTGCTCAATGCACGAATAGCTATTGATTATAATTCATCAATAATGAAAAGCTAAACTTTAAAATTACAGAAAAAGCTTACATTGCTGAATTTGTTATTTCTAAAACATTAAATTTGGATCTAGAAATTTATGTGATGGATTAAAAAGTAGAACCATTGTTCTGTTTACAATGAACTGGTACTGAAAGGCAATGGAACAGGATACGGAATAATCGGAATCCATTCGTCAAATAACTACCCATAGAAAGTGTGGCCTAATTTGATTAAGTTGATACATATTTCTCAAAGTGGTAATGCAATTATTACTCTGAAAATGGATTATAAATTTCTGCTGGTCTTTTGCAGACTAGGAATTGTTATACATTGTCAAAATTTAAGCGACGTTCAAACACTTTATACGACTTTATTTTCTGGATATAAAAAAGAGGTCATGCCAATGGCTGACCATTCTAAGCCATTAGAAATTGGAGTTACTTTTAATTTGGCATCATTTAACTCATTTCACGAAGTTGAGGAAAAAATATCAATTACAGCAGCAATTGTCTTAAACTGGACCGATCCGTCAATGACTTGGAATCCAGAATCATACGGGGGTCTGCATAGAACAATTATTGACCCTTCAGATTTATGGCTACCGCAAATGTTCTTGACCAATAAGGTTGATAACATTGAACCTATTGGAGATGGCACAAAATTTTTTACAACTATATTCTATAGCGGGGAGGTTTTTTATCCTCCAGGTGGAATATTAAATGCAAAATGTCCAACGGATATTACCAAATTTCCGTTCGATACCCAAATATGTGAACTTTCAATGATATGTTGGGGTATTGGTTCAGAATCTTTAATATTAAAATCTGTACACGACAAAGCTCAACTTGATTTTTTTGTTCCTACTTCAGATTGGAAGTTGAAAGACTATTCAACAAAAATTTCAGAAATGAATGAATACCAGGTTTTTTCAGTAACAATTTCAGTCAAACGGCAACCAGTTTACTATTCCGTGACATTGGTGATACCGACTTTAATATTTGCTTTACTTAACCCTTTGGTATTTATTCTTCCAATTGAATCTGGAGAGAGAGTATCACTCGCAATGACAATTTTGTTATCATATGCTGTATTCATGACACTAGCGGCAGCTTCTATACCAAAAACATCAAATCCTATGTGTGCCCTGTTGATTGTTATGATACTCATTATGGTAGTAAGCGGTGCTATCGTTGTAGGAACTATTATGAATGCTAAGTATTTTTATCAGACAGACGACGGCAAAATAGGGAGGCTTCTTAAATACTTGGGAAAGAAATTCAAACGGAAGAGCAACGTTGTTGCACCTGACGAAAAAGAACAGCCTGTCACTGGGAAGACGGTTGCAGAAATGCTTGATTCTGTATTTTTGTATGGATCTTACGTACTCATCATTGTGATGATCTCTGCTTACTTTATTACTGTTGCAACATAATGAATATAAAATATATGTGGCCATGTCGAGTCAACACTCCGTTATTTATCGCATTGTACTAACTATACAACCTTACGTAATGAGACAATTTTTAGTATTAACAGTAATGTACCGATAAATATTATTTTATTTGGTTCAGAGGGTCTAACTAATGAACAGACTGTTCAAATCTTTAATCATTTTCAGAATTTTATTATAAAAAGTCAAAGATTTTAAAACACATAATCAGTGTAGTTAGGTTTTGCATTTTATCATCTTTATATGTTATTCTCATCATTATAAATAAAATGTATGTACTATTAATGTAATTATTCAAATCAGATTTTTATGGAAACGGATTACTATAAAATTCAGTAAGCTTGCTTCCGAATCAAATTGTATTGTTTGTAAGTTATATATGCTTTTTTATTTGAATAAATATGTTTAAAACACAATATATGGATTCCAAATATATAACCAGGCTTGAAATATGCATTTTTTGAAAATATGAATTAAATGTACACGAAGTCACTAGTAAAGTATCTTTATCAAAGAAAACATTCTTACTAAAGTATCTAAATGCACGTTTCAATATGAAGATCGTATTACCTTATGAATGTAGTTGAAAAATACATGAAGCAGCTGAGTGATTTTCGTTGTAAGTTAGTTTACGATTATCAGCGAGATCTCAAAATACATGTAAATAAAATGTAAAAAATGAACCATAGAAAATAGAAACATAATAAAAGGTAAAATGCTCAACATTTCGGTTACCCAGTCTTGAACGCTTGACTCAATGACCATTGTGGCCTGAGGTTTATAGGCAGTAATTTATAACTGTCCATATTAAATAAACAATATTGATTTATTATAGGAAAAATATCATTGTTTGTGAAATATTAAGCCACTGTTGGTGTACAACATTACCATCTCGGTCGAATAATTTTACTGTATCTACATGTAACAACAGCTGACTCAAAACAGTAATTAACAGGAGAAAAACTTGATAATTTTCTAATGACGATAAATTTGATTATTTCAGCTTTGCTAGGGATTAATCAAAGTACTGAAGTACTGAACATCAGAGGACCTCAAGTTATGTTGGATTATTGATAAATGACAGGTGTTTATATAGTACCTGCCAGACAGATGTTCACCTTACAATATAGTACACATAATATAATTTGCTATCATATCTGAGATACTTATAGTAAGAAACTTATCTTTGTGAATTATCCATGAAATGTTGACGTGGTCAAATGAGAACTGCTAGATTGGCATTATGACCGTATAGTTGCACACTTGCAAAAATCTTTAGCTTATTACTTATGACAGAGAATCAACATAGCAAATATTTTTTTGACTAGTCACTGAATTATGAGAAAGAGGTCAAGACAATCATATTAAAACAGATAAATTGTAATATTTGGGTGAAAGATACCACATGAACAGTAAACTCATATATCGATAATATTATGTCTAAAACTGAAAAAGACAAATAAGAGTACACTAGAAACAACATAGAAAACTAAAGCCTGAGCAACTTAACCCCACCAATAGTTGGGGTGATCTCAAGTGCTCTGGGTGGGTAGTAGCAATGAGATGATTTTGCACCATACATATAGATCACAACTACAATATGAATGCGTCGGTCCTTAGAGGCCTGTAAAACAGGGCTTGTAATTCTTTGGTGTATATCTTTTGATTTTCTGTTTGTACATTGATGTGGCCATTAGTTTTCTGATTTATATTGTTTAATATTTGTCATTTCATGGCTATTTCTAACTGATTTTAGTATAGTTTTTTTCTGATTGTAAAGATGTTGTATGGTTAGCTTTATTTCTTTTTCATCATTTTGTTTCTGTGTCTGATTACCAATCATACCTCCCTTTTCGTTTCTTTTTTTTAATAATGACAACAGTTTGGTTTCAATTTTCATTTATATATGTAACAATATAAAACAGTATATATATAATCTCATATTACATCATTAATATTGGTCATTGTTGGAATGTATTCATTTTTAACAATGTACTGTAAAAGTGCTATTTTCTAACAGGTACTTAGTATTATGGTTATTGTGATATCACTTATTCAAAGGACACAGTTCATTTATAGCCCAAAACGGTCTAAAAATATAAATCTTACAATTAAACTCCAAATAGTTCACAATTTGGTTCGTAAATTGGTCGATTTCAAATGTATTAACGCTCAATAAATCAGTTCTTTCATAATAGTACATTACATTCTCCAAATTAGGCCCATTTTGTCCAAATATAATGATTTGGTGCAATTTTCAGACATGAAAGCTTTAGGAAAATTTGGCCACCATCTACAATCCAAAATGTTTTGTAACCAAAAGACTCAAAATTTGATAAAGAATTCATCAAAATAAAAACTTTTCGGAATTGTATGGCAGCCATGGTTAGTTATGCCAAAACATATAAATTTCAGACAAAATTGACCAAAAATACAAATAATGTATAATTATGGGGTCATAGCTTCAAGATATTTAATAGTAGGTGCCAAAATAGTATATTTTAGTCTTAATAGAATTATAACAAGTATTTCTATTTGAAATTTGCAATCGCTTGACCAATTTAGGGCCATTCTAACCCTTCGTGAACCTCTCTTTTCCTATAATATGTAGTAAATTTCTATTTGATATTCCTTAAAATATTCACATATACCAAAATACATTTTTTTATATTACATTTGACGAGAAACATTTTACATGATCCCATATATTTGATTTAATCCAGTTATATATATGCTAAGCATACAGTTATAATGACTTTCAAATGTAGGACTATATTATATGAACAGAATTGAAAATTTTATTATTTATTTAGCATATCTGTTATGTTTTCAAATCATTTATCTGTATGCTGAGCTAGCATTTGTATAGTCTCTTAATATTCTAAAATGGATTAAAAGGATCACATGTGTTACAATCAAACTTTGGATTGACCATTAGATAACTTTAAAAAATGTCATAACTGGTATATATAAACATTTGGATTTATTATTGTATTATCCATTGAATTCATGCTATTTCCATTTAATACAGTTCAATAGACTGTCTATACCTATTATTAATAGTAAAAAATGCAAAAAACTATAAATATATACATTGGACTAATGAAAGAATCACCATTCAATTTTGCGTTTGATTATTTTTTTTTTGTGGGAATGAGCACTTTAAAATAAATAGTGTTTTGTTTAACATTTGTCTGCGGCAAATAAGAGTTCGAAATATTATTAAGATAGTAAAATTATTTCCACATATAAATGGAAATATAACTATAATGATAAGAGGGACACAATCCAAATTTTAAATTTATCTGGTTTTTTTTTGGTGATAATAAACATTGTTTATATATTTAATAACATTCAGTTGAGCCATATTAATATCATAAAAAGGAAATCACTTTCATGATGAACAGAGATTTACATACAGACAGACAACGGTAACATTGACTGCCCCCATCGGCTTAGCAAAAAGCGCATTAACATTGTAATGACTAGTATAGATGCATTGGGAATGAGAACAGCATTATTCATGCATTGACAATCCAAACAGTAGTTCATAGCATACAGTTTTAGTTCAAAAATATATATATATATATTCATCCGCAACAACAATTTTTCGGTACGTCATTGATATTAAAGATTGTTTGATTAATATTCTAATATTTCTAACGACAAAACATTTTCATATTATTAATTTGGATTTAAAAAAAAATCTGAGTATTCATTGAAAACATGAATTTAAAAGAAGCGATAAGGAATTTTATTTTGCACTATATCATGTCCGCGGGTCTACAATTTTTATAGGTCGGTTATCATTCCAAAACTAATTTAAATATATGCAAATAAGCGGGAAATTTAGGCGATGGCAATACACCCGAGGCCCTGACGGTCCTCTGATGTAAAAATTGAAAAACTATATTTGACTAGATATAGAAATTAATTAAACCTAAAATTAAACAAAATGTACTTGATTGATATGTCATTTTCCAAATAAGTCAAACCAATCTCAGTTACATAAATATCAATTAAAACCCCTATCTTATTTTAAATCTTTATCTACAAACTCACGATAAAAGTAATTCTCTTAACATGCATCAAAGTCTTCAAATTAATATTTAATCGAGTGTAATTCCCAAACGAATCAATTTTTTCAATTATTATTCAGCAATGTGTGAATGTACTGTTAAATGGAAAATGAAATACTTAAGAGGAATTCGATTCGTAATTGAAAAATAAGTTATATTTGTTTATTTGTTTATTTGGATATGTCAACAAAACCTTCATCAAATAAGGAGAAAGCATGCGATCATTGTTTGTTTATTTAGTTAGGGTTTTACGCCGTTTTCAGCCTGTAAATATTTTACTTACCATACTATGGCGACTTTTAGATGTTTTATTTTATTAAAATATCTTTTAATAAATTGTCATGTATTAAATAAAACTATAGATTTGATTTAGCACAATTAAAATATAGCTCAACTGTTAAATTCTGATTGTTACCCGAAGTACCAGAACAATAACTGACCAAGGATTCCTGGTTACTGTGTCCGGAAACTGTAGCTATGTGTCTTGATTCAAAGCCACAATGGTTCAAAATGGTAATGCAAGTAGCTCGAATGCAGTGATTGGTATAAGACATGGATAGTTGAGCAATACTAGAAAATTTCTTCATCATTCCTGCAAGGTACTCTTTTCCCATGGGTTCTTTCCTAAACCAGGTTGAATCATCTTCAGTAAAGCTGTCCCTTGGATGCAAAAACAGTATACTAATATTGCTTGGTCTTTTGATAATGTATTCTCCAAAGTACCCAACCGTACAAAGTTCTGTGCCAGTAGAAAACATTGTTCCTCCTGTTCCTCCATTTTCCGACGAAGTACCTTGGTGATTTTGTCAGCTCTGATGTGATTTTCGAACATATTTTATAATATCCTCCATAGGTCTTCACCCATCAGTTTGGTCACATTTTCCTGTCCTCACTGACAGAAATATAAAAAAACCTAAATAAATACCTTGTTGACAAGGCCCATAGGAGAATTAACATTGACACTGTGATCATGCATTTTCTTAATATCTGTAAGTGAAATTGTGTCATGGTGCTGTACTGTCCATTTTCCTTCAATTAGATTTCCTAACATGAAGGGCTTGGAAACATGAGTTTGCATTTGTAAATGATGGATCCCTTATAATATCGAATTTCTCATCAAGACTTTTCGGATAGAAAGAACAGTGTTCTGTTTTGCCCTCTGATATTTGAGTAGAAATCTTCTAGGAATTTATCTAATTGCCCTTCTGTGAGCTCTAAAAGATTAACGATTGATTAATGCTCTTGCATGAAATCAGTTAACACTTTATGTCCATATTTGGAAGTGTGTTTAGTATTTTTGGCCTGTAGATGGTTGGTTTTGTAGGCCTGTGGTGTTTCCTGACCAAATCGTCCTCTACTAGCAGCCATCGCAGCTGTCGTCTGCGATTTATTCTAACTTTTCTTTCAAGTTAAAATATTTAACATATGAAATTGATTCCTTTTCCGATGTAAATAAGCGCATCGTTGACTTTGACATTTGTTAACGTAAATATTCACGAACGGTAAATGTACGGAAAACGTCACGTGCCATATAAAGTCGTGGACACATTATTGTAGTTCATATGGCGTATTAAATTACCAAATATCCCAGTAGTTTCTGGCATTAAGTATAATAATTAATATCGGGCGAAGCCCGACTTAGTGTAGAATATGGGTCTCAAATCCAGATATCAAGTAGACTGTAGTTTCAAACTGGAAGTAGCATTTGTAAATATATCCCAGAAACCCTAAAAAATACAGCGCGACTTCCAGTTAAAATATTTTCGCACTTGCACAAACTTAAAAAGAAATTATGTTTTGGCGATAGCCAAAACATAATTTCTATACGATATAATTTTCCACCGACTTTTTTTCGAGTTTTTGTGCGCATTGGGAACTTTATTCGAAAATTTCTTCAATGACCTACAAATATGACACCATAACAACGGCTTCCAATATGGCCGTGTTTACATGACGACGGACTAAAAAATATTGCTACGTACATTGAAATTAAAGGAATATGGGCTTCGCCCGATTTTAGGCTAAAGCCTACTCCATATTATTATCAATTAATTAACATAATTATACATGCAAGAGATTAACAGGTGTGATATTTAAGCTGAGATAAATAAATGCAAGGGATTAGGTATAAAGCTTCCGACTGCGCTCACTTATTTCTGCGAATATGGCTGTTTGATACAATAAGCAGGCTTCGTTTTTAGTTTTTTAGACGCAGCTTTTCTAACTCATACGTGATCGCTGCGTGGTTTACCGTTATTCTATGATAATTCTTAAATGCAGTGTCATCTGTATTTGGTACATGTATGTCGAGATCCGTTTTAATAAAGTTTTTCGAAATAGCTTCAGAATTTTTTTTAATTTTCCTCCCCTGTTAATTGTATAGTATATGTAACTACTAGAGATAAAACAAAATGTTGACAAATTCAGAATTTGGAAGTTATAATTCTGAAATCTGAACCTCACAATAGAGAATAATCAAAATAATCAAAATATCAAATGCACAAACAAGAAAAGAAAAACAGGAAAGGTCAATAACGAAACCCTTATGAATTAACGCTATCCCATCGACAGTTGACCCTCAGTAAGTTCCAAGTTTCTGTAGGTTATTTACAAGACTTATTTGTTAGAATAGAAGTTAGGATAAGAAAATAAAAAGTTCTTTTCAGGAATCTCAAATTTAGCTAAAAGATGTTGACAGCTATTATAAAACATTTTGAAAGTATTAAGCATGCAGCTTGTGAAATCTATAACCTTGAAATCGAATTTTTTGGTACTTAGGTTTCCGTCGTTAAAATCTTCTTACATAGAGTGTGTATATGCAAAACATGTAACGTCCCTTGCAACTGTACAATTACTTGTCAAAGGGAAGCAACTGTGACACACTAATGTACAGAACCAGTTGATTTTGACATGAAATATAACTTAAATTTGTTTGTCAACTTTATGAGTTTAATTTCGTATCTTGGTAATGATAATTGGATGTCAAGATTATTTTTATTTTGAAGGAGATTTAGGGAAGATATGATATAAATTGTATTTTTAATTAATTTCTAATCGTGACTGAGGTAGGCAAGGTTAGATTCCTTTAAGAGTTTTCAGTATGAGGACGTGGATAGTACATTGCTCATTGATAATAAGCACATTTGTGTTAAAGGTAAATATTCATTGGTATAAGAGAAAAATATAAATATCCAGCACTCGCGCCATTATGTGTCTAACAACTATTAGCTGATTAGAAACAGGGCTTAATAGAAACAAAACATGATAATTTTCAAATGAAGATGAGTCTGATTATTTCAGCTTTGCTAAGGATTAAAAAAAGAAAACACAACATGCGACTGAGACATATAATTTATTTAAACCTTAAACTTAAATGTACACTGCAGTTTTTTTTTAAAATTAATATCAACATTTAATCAAACTTAAAATTGAAAATATTCGTAGTCAATTATCAATAAAAATTCCTCTTTAATTTCCAATATTTAACAACAAACATATGAAAAAAGGGACTTCTCTTAACATGCTTCAAAACTTTAAATTAATTTTTAACCAAGTGTGATTTCTATCCTAATCAATTTGGAAGGTGCAAATGTACTGTTAAATACAAAGATTAAAGTGGATTTTGATTTGTTTAATTGAAGATTGAAAATAATGAGAAACTTGAGAAAGTGTTGCACTATGAAGGTATTTTGAAATAATATTTTTGCGAAATTGTTCAAAGAAGGGATTGCTGATAAATATCTCAACTGAATTATTTGAAATATACATTTACTTTACTCTTGTGGTCATTTTGACATTTTGAAATTCGTTCTTCAACCTTTTTGGATTATTGGTTTGTTTTCAATCTTTTATGTCTAGAGCAGAAATGATGAGTGTTAAGTCGATGAAATGTGCACATCTTGTGCATCAACGTTGGTATCAAAGAATTCATTACACTGATGCAGTTGGATAATTACAGATAAAACACATAAATGGTTATTATTTCGAAAAACTTATAATTTTGAAATATCCTATTTTGGATTGGTCGGTTATATATATCTTTAGTAAACATCGAGACAACTGGAGCCATAGTTCTGTTTTTTTTTGTATTTTTACACTGATCTGATACTGAGTAGTAAAGGAATAACATAACAGTCCTGTATAAGCTACACCGTCTCGGTGGTCTCGTGGTAGCGTGCTAGCCCTGTGTGCGGAAGGTCGCGGGTTTGATCCCCGGCCGGTCAAACCAGACATTAAAATTGGTATTTGCTGCTTCTCCGCCAGGCACGCGGCATCTAGGAGTAAGAGCAAAGACTGGTCGGCTCGAAGTCAGTATAATGTGTCCGAGTGAGGTGATATGTCTTCCTGTGGACAGTTACTTCGTGAGCTAGCACATTAAAAATCCGATCATTTTCATTATAATATCAACATGTTCTCGTCCTGATATGCACCTAGTTGTCACTGGACGCTAACCAATAATTCATCCATCTGTATAGGCTACACGTATCCATATGCAGCTATATCGGTCATAATTATGTTAGGTAACTCTGTTTAGACTTATTAACTGGTTACCCAATATCGGGAATCTACTGGTCCCGTTCATGCCAGGCATTCATCGTAGTACTTCGATAACTCTGTATTGATTATAGCACGTTCTCCACGTCTTCACTTTAAAAAAACTTTATATTTGAAATATGTAGTAACATTTCACATGGATTATAATTTTAATATATGAAATTGTGACAATAATTAATAAATATGAAATTTATCACCAATTTATACAAACTGTCAAAAGTACATAATTACACGTGATAAAGGGTAATGGTGCAAGTTTTTTTAAATTTTTTAAGCCGCGAGAAAAGCGATTTTTTTTTGGTAAAATTTATTTGAGTTTTATCTGAAGAAATTTATTATGCGCAATTAACATGCATGTGTGTTTTAGGTAATTAAAACTAATTAACGATTTGACATGTATATTATACCTTGACTGGCCGGATGTTTATTGTTCCAACCGTTAATTAAGGTACACAGAAACATTGTATGTATACAGGTAAACCGTTTGCTGACCAAAAATAGCGTGATTTCATTTTTAGATAATTAATGCAACATTTTAATAAAGAGGTGTGTGTGTGTTTAAGGGGGGATCACAAGGAATGCAGTGGTGAAATATAACTTCAAATGTCAGATAAGTAACATTTTAATTTATTTTAAATTAATAATTTATCTTTTTGGTATTTATATATTAAACATTTGACATATTATATGAGTAATTCTATTTACTCGTATATATATTTACTTTGTTATGGCAAGGTAGAAGCTGATTAGGATGGGCGCCATCTTGAATAATAATAGTAAAAAATAACACATTTCAAAATAGCTAATTTTCAAATCAATTTGGAAGGGACATAATCAAAATTTAAACTATTGCAATTACGATATTTCGAAAAGTTAAAGAAGGTTTTACTCAAACATATGATGTATGAAGACCAAAGGATATACTTTATTAGTAACATCCGAGACATAAAACAAAAAAAGGCATGTTTGAAATGGAACCTTTATTTTTGTTTGAACTTTCAGGGTTTTTGCATTTTATTAGACATATAGCAACCTATAATTATAGTTTTATGTCTTAAACACTAAGAAATAACAAAAGGAACATTATTATTACAATAATGGGACTATTTTCATAATGAAAAAGTATTATTTAACAAAACCCGTTTATTTATACAATTTTGAATTTTACCGCCAAAACTACATCCGGTATCGCCATTTTGAGTCCAAATCATGTATATTTTTACAAAATATCGTTAATTTTAAAATTAATTTGGAAGTGATTTCCCGAATTCAATATCTCATTTAGTTGATATAATCTTAAAGTTCCATGTTTTATCATAGTCAAATGGGCAGCACATTTTTATGAAAGTAAAGAATTATCATGTAATTCTTGAACCAACTAGGGAAGGTTTCATAGATTTCGACATTTTTCAACGTTAGCCATATAAAAATCTTTAGTAAAAATATGATTTTTTCAAATCAAATTGGAAGTGATTTGCTCAATTCAATATCTATTTAAAATGGGCTCAAAATATTGGTAATTGATCATACTTTTACGAGATAGCAGCACATTTTTTTGTTATCGATAAAATTTAATACAAATTAGAGATAAACATGACACTCCCGTGCATTTCTATATAAATCAACATCGCCATATTACGATCATCACACAGGTGACCAAAGTCACGTGATGACCGATATAGTTGGATATGCTAAAATTGCTACATATAGAAAAGTAAGAATTTCCCGAAAATACATTATTTTTTCAATCAATATATTTAATTTTTTATTTCAGACAATTCAGTTTACACTGATTTCATTTTATATTTTAAATATATACTATTCAGTGTATTTATTGTCCATATTCTTACATAATGCTGCAGAATAAAATAATGACATCCTAAACATTCTGTTGGTTTTTAATGCCCGGCAACAATACTAAAGTACTATAATGAGAAACCAGAGTGAGTTATATTTTCCAAACCAATGTAGGTAAGGGAGATAATAAATTTATCTCCCTTTTAGCCTCAGGACAAAAGGGAGAGAATTTAATTATCTCCCTTACCTACACTGGTTAGGAAAAGATAACTCACTCTGGTTCCTCATTATTAATTGGAAAAGGTGTCAGAGTGCAAGGAAATCTTATTCTTAGTCGATTTTTACTGGATAACGTCCGTCGATATGAATAGTTTGTTTTCTGTTCAACTCTTCTTTCTGTGAAATAGAAATTAAAAACGTTTCCCCTTATATCTTTTATTTGATTTTTCAAATTAAATCCCAATGACAAATACACTCTAGTTTAAATTCTCTTTACATTTCTCATCAATTATTTTAACTGATTGTCGGATAAATATATATTCAATTGCATAGTGGATATCAAACACACCTGATAAATGTTTTCACTACGTGTATTTCCCTCGAGTAGATTTACTGCTATTACCATGTAGCACAAAAACGTTATTCTACAGTAAAGACAATATGTCCTGTATCAAAAGTTCATATAAAGACAACTATAATTATTTTTGTTAAATATTGTCTCACCTTGGGAGTACATGTCCACAGAATCTGACAATATTTGTGTGATAATTATCAATAAAAAATTGTCACAAGGGAGAAATATCGGAACTTTTTTATATTTTATATCCAAGGGAATGTCTCAGAATACCGTATGTATTTTTGTCACTTTAAAAATGTAAGTTAAGTTCTTTTAAAATGTTTAAAAAAAACCCGTTTGAACTGTAATTGAACTATAATCTAGGTCATACTAGGGTTTTTCTTTTGGTAGAATGCTCCCTAACTCTAAATGTAGGTTGGAGGTACCTAAATGTGCTATATTAAAGATTGTTTTTATAAAGTTGTGCATGGAACGCAATATTCTATATTTATTAGTATAAATAAAACAGAAAGTTTTACAGAAATAACCTAAAAAATTCTATAGACAAATTTTTGAGAAATGACGATTTAATGGAAATTATACATATATTTTTAGGCTGTTTTATTTCGGTATTTTGTTATACGTTTTATTACATGAAATATACAATAAACGATCTCCATTTTAAGAATTTTAAGTCAGTTTACAGAAAAAATTCAAAAGTTAAATGTATGATATTTTCGATATTTAGATTCGAATACTGTAAATTCAGAAATTATTGCGTGCATTTTTTTATTGCGATTTTTAAAATTTTTGCGATATTGAGAAAAACCACGCTTCATTCATATAAAAAAATTCCAAAATGCGAATTTAAATTATTGGGATTAGAGCCCTGTCGCATTTATCGCAATAATAAAAAACATCGCAATAATTTCAGAATTCATAGTATTCTAGTTAGATGCAAAATTTCATACAAATTGATTTGTATTTGGCATTTATTTAAGGTGGTACCCAACACTACAAGGAGATAACTCTTAAAAATCACCAGAGCGTTTTAATCAAATTAAATAAGTAAAGAGACATTAAGCTTCTCTAGGTGCAAAATTAATGTTTGCCAAACTGCTATATATTCAATGAAATTATTCCCGTGAAGCGTGAAATTCTATTTACTAAAAAATTAAAGTAAATATTTCCTAAAAATTTTATGACAATTAAACGAGCCAAATTTATTTTAGTCAAGGTGTTGGGTACCACCTTCATATGTTTTTTCTCTTTATTTTATCCACCATAGAGTAGCCTTATATAATTTTATATGATATTTCCTAATGTTGACTTTACAATAAATCGTTCATCATAAATTCTTGCTGACACAATTTAAAAAAAGCATTTAATATGTATACTAACGCTCGAATCAACTGACCATACAACAGGCGTTTTAGTACGTACAATAATGTGACAGTTCGGAAACATCTCGTTAATTTTAATATTGATGTGACAAATAATATCGGTTTAGAGATTATCTCACTAAGTTATCATTAAATATCTCAAGGTTATGTTATTGATAACTCCGCCCATATATCATATTAACTGTCATGACTGTTTCAACATGGAATTAGTATTGAAGATGGTATATAAATAGAACACAATGACAACTAGAATTGAAATTGGTAGCATACCATTTGAAAGATTATGACTTTTTAGAAAGAGGAGAATCTGTTGTTATACCCTTGATATAATATTTTATAAATGGAGTACAGAACTTTGCTTGTCATTTTTACATTTGTACAGACTGTACATTGCCAAAGCCTAGACGATGTTAAAGCACTTTATAAAGATATATTCTCTGGATATAGAAAAGAAATCATGCCTTTGACAGATCATTCTAAACCATTAAAGATGGGGGTGATAATGTATTTGACATCTTTTAACTCTTTTCATGAAGTGGATGAAAAAATATCAATTACGGCAGAGTTTTTGTTAAACTGGACGGATCCATCGCTGGCATGGCGTCCAGCCTGGTATGGTTATTCATATGAAATAGTCATTGACCCTATTGATATGTGGCTACCACAGCTTTTCGTGACGAATCAAATGGATTCATTAAAACCCATTGGAGATGGTACAAGGTTTTTCACAACTATTCTTTATACAGGAGAAATTCTGTATCAGCCTGGTGGAGTTATGCATGTTAAATGTCCGACAGATGTCTCTAAATTTCCATTCGATACGCAGACATGCAACTTTTCGATTGTTTGTTACGGTTTACCATCCCAATGGCTGGAATTAACTTCAGTGTATGACAAAGCCTTACTAGATGTTTATCTCCCTACATCTGATTGGCGTTTAGAAAAATATTCAACTAGTGTTTACATAGACAATTTATTTGACGTTTTTTTAGTCGAAATGTCTATCAAACGGCATCCGCTTTACTATTCCATAATGTTAGTTGCTCCAACTTTGCTATTTGCTTTACTGAATCCATTGGTCTTTTTGCTTCCAATTGAATCGGGCGAAAGAGTATCTCTAGCAATGACAATCATGTTATCGTATGCAGTATTCCTTACACTTGCAGCATCTCATATTCCGACAACATCAAACCCTATGTGTTTATTACTCATCGCGATGATTGTTATTATGATAATTAGCGGACTAATTGTAATTGGTAGCATTGTGAATTTCAAATATTATAATCAGGAAGACGAGAAAAAAGTTAGCAGGGCGCTGAAGTATTTAGTAAAGAAATGGACAAGGAAGACCAATGACGTTTCTCCAGATGACAATGAACAACAGATTTCAGGAAAAACAGTTGCAGAAATGCTTGATTCGTTGTTTATGTATGGATCTTTTGTTGTTATTATAATAACAATTGTTATATACTTTATAATTGTCGTTAGTACTTAGTGTTTTATATGCACAAACAATAACTGTTGAGATAAACATCAGTTACACGTTTGGACTCAATATATTTTCAGATTCCAACAATCCTGGCATAATTTATTACTTGAATGCCCTTAAATTTTCCGTTCAAAATTTGACAAAAATTACCAGAAATTTCTAAGGCTCTTCCTTTTGATGCAGAGGTACCCTTAGCTGAGTTTGGATTCCTGTTTGTTTTATCTGTTTGGGTTTTTGATATTGTGCTTATTAATTCATCATTATATTTTAACCGGATTTCCAACATTTTGATCTCGAGCACTGCTCATGAGTTGTCAGTCAACGAAATGGCCCTACAGTACATCAAATTTATTGACAGAGGTATTTTGTGATACATTCTATTTGTGTCTCATAATTTGAGACCTACGTTGGTTTAAATAAAAATTAAGATAACAAGATCAAATCAAGACATTTCTCTTGCAGTTGATCAAGATCAGTCAGGACAAGTTTAGATCAGTTTAGTACAGGTAAAGTTGAACATAACATAATTTCTTCTTTACTTTTAGTAACTGCTCTTAAACAGTCTTGATTCACTTCAAGGCGATATATCTTTTTGCTATAGTTATCTTGATTGTGTCTGAAATTTAAAAAAATGTGAAATTCAAGATTGAAGAAGACAGAAATTGGCGTTTAAGATAAAAATATGTTACTAGCTATAGTAGAATAAAAGTATGAGTGATATTTCAGAACCTTCCAATCATTATAATAATTATTTTTTAGCAAATCTTTTGTCATTACCTTACGTTGAATCAATTAATTGAAGACAAATGATGTAAAGTAGAAGGGTTAGTGACAAATGCGTTAACAAGGCACAATGGTCTTGCTATTATCAATATTGTTTGCATTTCCGAATATACTGACAGACACTTAACGTTCCAAATGTAACTTTCGTGACTGCCTATGGACATATTATACATTTATTGCATTGTAGTGGAGGGAATATGAAGATTTATCATGTTTACTCACATCAGAAATATCATATTCGCCGAGGGCTGGCTCGAGGGGAATATGATATTGAGATGTGAAGAAATATTCATATTCCCCCACTACTATGCTATACATGTTTTATCATACTGAATAAAACCAAAGATATTTTGATTTTCAATGTGTAAATCACATGATTTTTTACTAATATATTTAGAGGACAGTTTTCCACTTGGAACATTTTTTATTATAACGAATCAAACTTATTGTATTGGAAATACAGTAAAGAACATGCTTTTTTCAATCGATATTTAGTTTGTGTCAATTCCATTTAATGATATCAATACTGGAAAAGTAGCGAGATTTCTGAAGGGGTAGAATATGATTTGAATTTGATAGAAAATATGAAGATTTATTCATGTCGATCACATGATCGCAATAACCAATGAGATTTAGTTTTACATACAATAATTCATCCCAGGTATAATAATATAGCATGAAGTATATTATACATGTACATATACAAATAAATACGTCGTATTGAGAAAACGTACAAAAATAGTTTCCGAACAAAGGCAGTTATACTTATTTTATGTATCAATTTTGTGCATTAGTAGAATACTTTGGATCTACCTTGTTTAGTCTTGTACAGTTTCTGAAAGTTCAGACAAAATCAAGATAACCATATAAAAAACAAGACACGTTGCCTTGTAGACACTCACGACTGGTTGAGACTAGTTCATAAAAGTAAAAAAAATGAATAATGCATTTTTAGCTTTATATTTAGGTGCGATGAACTGAGCGAAACTCTTAATAACATAAAATCAAGACAAAGTGAGAATAAACGAGAAGAATGGTCGTTAAGGTGGTACCCAACACTTTGACTACAATAGATGTGTCTCGTTTAATTCTCATAAACTTTTGACAAAATATTTACTTTGACCTGTTGACAAAAATCTAAAAATTTCAAGAAATTTTAACCACACAGTTTACGGGAATAATTTTATTGGATATATAGCACTTTGCCAAACACTAATTTTGATCATTGAGAAGCTTGATTTCTCTTTACTAATAATATGTGATTAAAACGTTCAGTTGATTTAAAGAGTTAACTCTCTTCGGTGTTCTGAACCCCTTAAAGATCAAAAAGTGTGTTTCAAGTGAAGGCCAGTTCGGAGATTTCAACAGCTGAGCTGATGATATCCACGAACAGTTGAGTCCATAAGTAGAGGCACTGTTGAAAAACTTCTCTGATATCACTTAAGGTTCACTGTAGGTGTACTTTATAACAAATTTAGTCTCATCAGTAGTAATCTAGAAAGAAATGTAGATTTCCGAAAAAAGTAAATCACAACGATGAAGAACAGGGTCAAAATAACATAAAAAGCATTTGATACGCCAAAAACCATCTCAAGACAATGCTAAGAAAGAAGGAGGTATTCCTTAAAAAAGAGGAACAAGGATGCCCTGTATAGGTGCCCGCAATTGTAAAATTCTTAATTATTGTAGCCAACTTTATACAAATCTATGCATTACTTTCTAAAAAGAGTTTGAATAAATTACTACAAACACATTTATCAAGGATGTTATTAAAGAAAAAAATGTGTGCGCTTAATACATGATTGTCTGAATTTACTGTTCAATTCTAATACACGTAGTCCTAAGTATTCAAAATCAGAGGATAACAACCTTATAAATCAACTACCAAAAAACAACTACATGTATTTCATGTGTCTTTGTCCTTATAATCAACTGATATATATATTAAGGTTAACAAAAAGTGAGTAACACATATATTTCACAAATAAGGTTAATTCCCTAAAGAGTCTTTAGTTAATACGAAGGATTGACAAAGAAAAAACTTAAAAGGAATCATTTTTTGTAGAATTAACCTTTCATATACTCTAATAGATTATTTATTTTATAACTTATCCCAAAGAAATCTGGCACTATATTAAAACCAGAACCTTCGGTCATTAATGTGAAGTAAATTTATTGAAATATGGATTTTGCCATTAGGGTAACTTTCTATGTAGAAACAAACCAAGAAGATTCCCTATGGTGTTATAATCGCCTGATATTCCTAATGTACATTAGGGTGAACAAAAAGTGAGTCATTAACGTAACATATATATCAAAATAAGGTTAATACCTTAAATAGTCATTAGTAAAAAAAAGGGTGGGGAAAGAAAAAACTTAAAAGTAATATAGATTATTTATTTTATAAAAAGGACAAATATACCTAAGGGACAATAAAAAAAACGTAATTCATTGGACAGACAAACCCGGGAAGACAATAGCTTATCCGAAAGGAATCTATTATAACAAGAATCTTCAGTCTTTATTTTTAATTATATTTATTCAAATATGGATTTTGCCATTAGCGTAGCGTACGTTTATCTAGGAACAATTAAAGAAGATTCCCTATGGTGTGATGCATGGAAGGAGACTCTTTCAAGTTGTTTCGAGGATATATTGTGTTATTGTGAAACGATAAACTCCATAAAATTTAAAATTTACAAATTAATTGATGAAAAAAACAACCTTCAGCAAAATAATATTTACAATTGGTCAGATAATAATATTAAGCCCAGATTCTAATTGATCGTGAAAACAGTGCCCCCAATGCCGTGCACTTATTAGAGAAAAGCATATGCAGTATCAATTTTACCAATTTTATCAATTTTCCCTTCCGGGAATCGAACCTACAGCCTCTCGCACTCTTCTGAGCACGTTATTAAAAGTCTACTGAGGCTGCTGTGTAATATATATATTTTTTAATCTCGTTTTTGACGGCAGCTGATAAGCAATCCGCTTTTTAAATCATTACACAATAACTAAATTATGTGGATTTCCTTATAAAAAACTGGCTACCGGGGAACCAGGCCATGTAAAAGATCCAGATGTGTGACATGCCCTTACAACAAGAAGACTAAAGAGATCTTGGGCCCTGACAACAAATACATCATTCAACATGGGTATATCTGTACTGATATAAATTTGATTTACGCAATCGTCTGTAAAAATTGTTTTGACATCTCACCATTTCCATTTATTTTCATCGTGATTTTGATGGGATAAGAGAACACCATGTTTTACCAAAATAACTGAATTTTTGGATATGACAAAACTAGTTTCAATTAACAACTGTTTGTGAACCTCGGTCTTTTGTCATAATTTTTAATCAAATTGAATCGTCGTTACTAATTGGCTGACAGTTGACATGAGCGACGGCGTAACTAAAACAATTGAAACTTTGCTACTTTTGTTCAATAATGTCTTAAAATGTAATTTTCAATATAAAAGGAAGATAACTTTTCCTTTGAAATTAAAAAAAAAAAAAAAAAAACGTGCGTAGCACCAAATATGCACAGTGCATGCAAAATATTAAAAATAATGGTTTTACACATTTGAAGAGTTCGAGTTCGTAAATTCAAACTTTTCTTGTGCATTCATTTACTATGATTCTAAATGCCTCATTCCAATTCTAAGTCGTCTTACCACTCCGGTACAGATGAGGTGCGTGCTGAGCCTGTGTAACTTATCAGATGCCCTCCCATCCCTCCCTTTGGTTTGCTTTAGTGGGTTTCTATGTTCGTTTGTGCACTCCACAAGAAGTTGCTTTAAAGGCTGATGAGTTATACAGGCTCAGCACGCATTACATCTCATCCCTCCAGCAGTACTACGACTCCTTAGAATTATGTTGAACCTTCAAGTTGAACCAAGGTAAGTCTCGGTTAAACCTAAAATCATATGTTACTTGTGGTTAGTGGACTCATCAATCATTAAAAATATACCAACAAAACATTGTCTTATAATTTTAACAATTAGACTTTCAAAATGCCTAAATCCATTCCAAAGAATTCTAAAGAAGGTTTCAAAGAAGTAAATCACAATGTCATGTTATCATATCCGAATGTATCTTTGTATGTCATGTCTGTTAAATTAATTAAGTTCTCAACCATGCTTCAAGACTAGATATAGTGTTGTATCACTGATTCATGGGGTTTATGTTGTTTCTATGTATACTGAAGAATGTTTGGCGACCTTTACATCAGATTTGGAAAAGGGACGGAACTTCAGTAATCTTGTCGGTCAGCTCAATTTGGAGAAGGTCATCTAAATATTTTTGTTTTAATTTTTCAGGTTACATATAATGTAATTTTGTATACAGATTGATTATATATAATAAACGCTCGCTTTCGCATTTCACCTACGAAGAGTATCGTGCAGTGTCCTTTTTCCTGAAAAAACATTAAGTCTATTAATAAAAGACACTGACGCGGCTTAAATAAATTTCCCTTGGGTAGATGTTATCCTGAAACATTTGATACAATAATTAAACGATTTTTTTTAATTTCAGTTTTTCTCTTTCGTGTGAATTCTTTTGTTTAAATACAATCTATTGTTTTGATCGGTTTGTATCCCAATACAATTTCTATCTGAGGAAAACGTGACAATTAAATACCTAGACTTGGACGATGTTTTTATTTGATATTTGCTTTACAAAATATGTTCATTTCATAAGTTGATATGAGAACGTTTCATCTTAACTCTGATGTTCCCAGAATCCGGGCACAAATTACTTGTGGGTTGCGTAAAATCACATTCTACAATTTGGTAACTATAAAGGGACAGGCTATTTATTCATGTAGTTGAAGTGAAAATCTTTTTGGACGTGCTTTATGTTTAATAATGATCATGTTGTACAGTTCTTCTGGTTTTGAATATATTTGATATCATTTTTTTCTTGCATGTTCATGCACTGACCACGTGTTACGGAGGAGAAATGAATATTCAAAAATATATTTAACCCCGCTGTTCTTATATGTGCCTGTCCCATATCAGAAACCTGGTAATATGCTTTCTTTCGCTGCTTGTGTAATTTGGTTTTTAAGCGCCTTTTTGGTACATCAGCGTTTCTCCCTTTTAGAGCGTTATCTGCTCTTTGAAGGCGACTCCCATAGATATCAATGTACAAATCGTCATTTTCCCGCAAAATATATTTTCTTCAATCCTAACATTATCCTTCACGTACATAAATGGCATGTTTTCGTAATAGTTTTCCAGAAATTTCGATGTTCAGTGAAGCCCTTTCCAAATCAAATTTAAAAAAAAGATTGTTTTCCCTTTATGTTAAATACAACACACCTTCTGTCTGGAAAGGATACATCTTGCGTATTAGAGACAACTCCAATATCCGCAAGTAGGGAACAGTTTTATTAGAACAGTTTGTGGTTTTAGTTGAATCTCTATAAAGAGGACAAATATACCTGAGGAGCAAACCAAAAAAACGTTATCCAGGGAAGACAACCACAACCACAAGTAAACACTGAAAACTAAAAAAACAATGAACAACACGAACTCCTATAAAAACCAGGAGTGAACCCAGGTGCTCCGGAAGGGTAAGATATATACGTCTTTATATGAGGTCATTCGGAACTTGCTATTCATTTTACGCCCCGTGTTGAACAATGTTTTTATCTCATATCTCCTGTACACTACTATTTTACTTTCCCTGTTACGTGTTCCTAGGAAAATACAGTTGTCTTATAAATATTCCTTTTCCCTTATGTAAATCGCAGCATTGTTATTTTTTGTCCAATTTATTGCCCATTTGCGGATGTTAGAGTTGTCTCCCATATGCATGAGTTATCTTTCCTTACAGAAGGTGTCTTGTATTTAACATGAAGGGCAAAATATTTTCTGAAAATATTGAATTAAGAGAGGCCTTCATTATACATCGAAAAGTGTGAGAAAATATATCCAAAAACAAATCACTATAATTGTATATGGAGGATATTGTCAGGAAGAAAAAATATTTTGCAAGAAATGACAATTTGTACATTGATGTCTACGGAAGACACATTCTCCAAAGAGCAGATAACTCCATAAATGGGAGACAACTCACGTGTACCAAAAATAAAGAATACCTGATAAGTGTTATAACAAAATTTCCACCTTTATGGGGAATAAAGAAATTTCATTTTTTAAGATGGTTGATTTTAAATATTTATTGGCAGTAAAGACTATCTTTCAAATACATACGAGTGTCTGTGTCCTTAGATGGCTTTTGGCTAAACTTTTCTGGGTATTTTGGCATCTACTAGAAGTTTAATATTTTCAGTTGTAACTTATTCACCAAGTCTACAGTGTATTTAGCTTTTCAACGATGAACACTTCTTAAGGGATTTTCTTTAGATGTCATATAATTATTCTTTCCAGCAAGTACCCCATATAACATTGACAACCACAGGACTTTGAAAATAATCAGACTATGTAAATGCATTACAATATATAACTGAATATTTGTTAAAGCTGGTATATTTGAATAAAATGACTAACTCCCCAAAATGCTTTTGTCAATACTATTAACTGGTTGGATGATTCATGAAAGCAAATGCGTCTTCCGTCTAAATCTAAGCATATAATGTTCCTAATAAATCTACCATCTTTATGTACAACGCTTATTATCCGTCCATTTACGCATGCGTATATAAATTCGTTATCCAAAGTCAATGACACGGGCTTTCCTAACAACGGAACATTCCATATATGTTTCCCTTCGTACGTTGCGCAAACTATTCTTTTTCCAATTCGATCTCCTATGTATAAAACACCCCTGTCAGAGTCTACTGCAAGGGTCTCAGAAAAGGGTATAGTGGGTGACAAACCATCGTCAATTGTGCGAATAATGTGTTGTGTATAACCTTTGGTGTCCACAATAAAGATAGAAGGATCCGAAAAGAACACATTACACGCAACAAAGAAAAGATCACGTGATTCACAAAAACCTATTCCATAACAACTTGCCCGAATTTTATATTCTACACCAAGAGGTTGGATAATTGGATCTTGAGGTTTTTCATACCTAGGAGTTTTTGTCCCAAACAGTCCATAGAATATGATTTTATTTCGGCAAGTCATAGCAATGATATTGTCTTCAGGTGAGGCCATACCCCAAGAACCTTTCGGAATTTTCTTATCAATGACCATTCTGTACCTTTCTTTAGAATCGAATACTTTCATTTTGTGATTTATCCGATCTATAACGACTAAATACGCGTCATTCAGAAAAAGAACACCTGAAATTTTTCCTGACACCTCGTCGTGTTTTATTACTATAGAACACTGACTGACCATCGATATTCCAGCAGCTGTTTGCTTTCTCAATTTTTTCAATGGTTCATTACGCTTTTTAGGTTCAGGTATTTTCTTGGAGTTCTCTTTTCCAAGTAATTGATAAAAGTTATTACTATATTCTCGCAATATTCCATTTGGCTCTTCGGTTATTGTGGTCGTTGAGGTATTAAATCTTACCTCCTTCCTTGTTGCACTACTGTTTGGTAGTCTGTTCAAAGACTCAATCTTTGAATTCAGATTTGGTCTTTCAATTTTCCAAAGCCCAGCCAATTCTTGCGACTTGAAAGAAGAGGTACGTTTTAATATGGATCCTTTTATTATCGGTTCAGCAGCTGAAGAATAGGGATAAAAATCGCCATTTTCGTTAAATTCGCCTCTTTGTTTTGGTGTTTCCGCATCCTGAAGAATTTCCGCTCTTTTCTTTGTATTGGGCTTATCATTCGGTAGTGTTTGGTTAAGTGATTCAGTTGAAGATCGTAATATTTTTGGAATTGGTATCATTATCCTATTTGATTTTTGCATCGTTAGTTGTAAAACTGGTTTTCCAAACGTTCGCTTGACTTGATACAGTGATTCGGAAGATTTCAGACTTTCAGCATCACCGACTTTCCTACTTTCTTTCGTTTCACCCTTATCATCGGGTTCAATACTAAAAACAGAATCAACGGTCTTTCCACTGCGTAAATCTATTATTCTAAAGTCTAAGCATGGCCGAAGAATCATATGATTTTGTGCACATTCGGAACACAGCTTCTCTTTGCAATTTAAACATTTATACTTTGCATTTCGCAAAACTTTGGCATTTTCACAACGGTGGCAAAAGGCGGTTGTATTCGTCTTTTTTGGTCCCATTCTGTTCAAAACAATATAGGTACTAATTTATTAAACAATTTAAATTAACTATTAAATCAAAATACAAAAAAATGTAAATAATTATATTAAATAATATATATATATTGTTTTTATTAATATTTAATCTTTACCGTTACCTAACTAAATTATATAGTTTTTTTGCAGTATAAATATAAAATTAAAAGAAAATTATACAAATATATCTCTGTTTTCTTTATCAAACATCGTAAAATGGGATATTTTTTAAATGATAAGACTTAAAAACTATTTTTTTTGGTGGTTGAAACTAGGAATCCAAATCCGATATTTTAAGTGCAAAATAGAATTAACATTGCGTAAGCATACACATGTAGGTTCAATCATTGTGGCAGTGTTAAAGACCGAAAATTAGGAAATCTGAAAACAACATGAACAAGGCAAAATTTTGTCGATGAAAGTACAACGAACCTAAATGTGATCTCGAAAGTAAGAAAGAAAGAAAGAAAGACAGAAAAGGAGATTTTCTTTGGAACCATTTAAAGAAAGGATATTAAGATATTGATTAAATTTATTCGTTATGCAAATCACACGATAAATTCTAGAAAAAACAAAGGCGACAAGAAAGTGAAAAATGTATTAAATTATTTTGTAATCGTGATTAAACTGAACCTCTTGTTCACAATATATTAAATCAATCTTTTTCAGGACAGGGCATTGGGCATGTCGTCCTTTTTACCACATGAGACTATTGTTTTTTTTTCAAATTCCTCCCTTTTAACAATAGTGTGAAATTGGACACATATCAAACATAGCGAACTTTTGTTAAGGATGATTGCTGGTCTAATAGGAAATAAATGGGATTTGAAATGGGTGTTTTAGTTTGAGAGAACATATAAATAGTAAACAAATAAGGAAGAAAAAATATAGGTTCATGTGCTCATTTTAGAGATATAAGGCCTTGAAAATTTGCAGAAAATGGGTTTTCTCTGGATTTTTCATTTACTTTGCATTGACAACTTCAGTCTCGCAAAGATGTATGAAAAAATAAAAAGGATTTCATAAAATTTTGTCAAATACCATTTTTAGGTATATATGATTGAATTATAAAAGAAAAAGTGGGGGTTCATGGGCAAAAAATTTCATGTTTAAAAAAAATGGATAAAACCCGAGGATTCCGAAAATCTGACAAAAAGACCAAAACATGACCAGCGAGCATCCTTAAGTAATGGAATTTCCCGAGCCCAAAGGGCGAGCGAAATTTCGTATCAGGCTAGTATCTTTCGCAAAGACCCCTACCGAACATTATATATATGTTTAATTACACCGAATATCAAAATAAGATTTTTCCTTTACTAAAATGCATAGATGATGTAAACATTTCAAGCGTACAGTCGCAAATACCACGGAAGAGCGTAAAAGTGGAAAACACATTTTCGCAAATACCCACTTCCTCTGTAATGCATAATATTTGTAAAAAATATCCCTGTAATAAACCAATCAGATTAAAGCATTCTTATATAAGGTGTAATTAAACAACTAATACAATTTGTGATCTAAGTACTTTCAGAAATTTCTATTAAATAATTCAAATACTACCAATGACCATAAAATGAGGAAACTAAAATCGGAACTAATTAATAATTGATTAATTTTACTCACCTGTTTACATCAATATGTCTATTCCTAATATCATGGCTGAAGGCATGTGAGAAACGTAATTACCGTTTGAATTCAAAAGTCATGATGAACAAGTATCAAATAACATAATTTATTTAATTTGACAGATTTTAATTCTCACTTTATTGAATTTGAAAAGAAGATCATTGTTTTCCATGTTTAAAGTAACAAGTACCGTAACGTATTCGCGTTTGTCTTTTGTATTAGTACAATACAAAGAAATATTATTCAACCACTTTCGCGGATGAGAGGATGAACGGGAATTTAACCTATGACGTTTTATTGGGGTCAATAGTTCGTGTCGCCCAATTACGTTTTACATGTATTTCATTTGACGTAAATTTACGTTTGATCAAATATATTGAATAGTGCAAATATAGAGTATATGCAAACATTTTGCTACGAATTTTTTCATTCATAAATAAAAAAGAAGGAATAAAAAAATAATACATAGAAAAATGTTAATATTTTGTTACAATGTATTAATTGTTTAGATATATCTTATTTGAATTTCTTAATACTTAGAGTAATAAATATATAAAAAATGCAATATTCTGAAAAAATTTCAAGTTCTTTTATATCAATTTAATATAGCATATTACATGTATACTTCTAATTAAACGTTTGTCAATTAAAGTGTTTTTATTTTATCCCACCTACATGATCTACGACAACATTTCCTACCTTTATATATATATATAATATATTTTAAATATTTTCAAGGGACGAAAACGAGGAATTAATATTCTGCCTAACACTTATATCACCACGATGACGATATGTACACCGACTTCAACCCTTAATGGTTGCATGGTGCATATCTTACACCTATAATATTTGTAGGGTTATCTGAGAATTAAAAGTGGCATATAATCTTTAATTTTTGAAAATAAAAGTTCCATGCAACATTTTCATTCTTCTCGATACATAAATTTTATACAGATATAGATGGTAATACATTTGTTCGTGATACAGAAGAAAACGTTTCAATCCAGTTTTTGACAATACAGTTTTTACGCAATACACACCGAGTACAAGGTAAAAAAATATTTAAAAGAAACAATAATATTATAAGAGAATAGAAATAATAATAAGCCAATAACAATACAGATTTAATATAGTGCTACTGATAAAAAAGATACATAATTTTCACCAACTGAAAATAGCAACATACAAACCAAAGATATTATCCGAACATCAAAAATAATATCAATGAAATGACTATACTGATATGGACAAACTACGGGAAATATTAAATCCTAACACCAAGGACCAAGTGAGAGTGCTGGGCTCCTTTTTAAAACAGTCTTTAGCACTGAGGACAGGGGGTTAATTCATTCTATACTATGTTTCTTGCTGTTAGTTAAAAGTATTTTGCATTTACGTTCATGTTTGCATTCTTGTTTTTTATGTAGCTATTGGTCGTTAGGGGCGTAAAATGCTAAAATAAACTTATGACTTACTATCGTCCAATCACACGATACATAGTTGACTACGCCCATGCTGTTACGCTGGTTAAGCGTCTTTAAGGTTAAACCGCCAAAACCGAGGTTACAGCGACTGCGTCGGAAAAATGAAAAAATCTTATCATCCCCTTGTGGACGGATAGTGCAAAAAATACATCAGCCGTTTTTGATCGGGTATACATGAACAGTTTTACTACAGTTTTTCGGAGCTTGTAAAAATGTGTACGTATGATGTCCCAATGCAACTAATCTAACTTACCTTACAATGCAGCATGTAAACCTTTCAAGAGTTTAAGTGGAAAATAAAAGAACGGACCAAGAATAATATAATACCATGTAATTTGAAACTATACCAACTTTCAGGTGTACATATAAACCTCCACAAAATTTCAAATATATTCAAAATTGGACAACCAAATATATATTAAACTGAAATCGTATGTTTACGTTGTCTGAAATAACGGGTATATATACCAAAGTTATTTATTCTGTAGACACTGATATTTACTCACTTGTACATTAATCTATCTATAAATAGTTGGTACTTGATATGTTATTCAGTGTATTTACATTTATGAACCTTAAAGGTCATTTGTATCTTTCGACATCATTCATAATCCTCTATTTTGAAGTTAGTTTGTTGGTAATCTTTCATGAGACTATTCTTCTATATCTGACTGGGTGGTAAAGGATACAAGACTCGTCGATTGCTTAAAAATATCACTGTCTATCGGGAATAAATATCTGCAGTATCCCTAGACTATTGGACAGCAACAGTAATGTTGTATTGAATCCGTGTTGTTGTTTTTATAGAAAAAAAAACAATTAGCCTTAATTTTATGTCAAAGTCTGAGTTATTCCTCATATACGATGCAATAAAATTCCATATTAACTTCTATAAAATTATAGCATTATGTCATGGCGAAATGCCACGGAATAATTTTTAAATACCATTCAAAATCTTTGTCCTAGTTTTTTGTGTGTGCTTGTGTCGAAATTGGCTTGAAAAAGGGGGGATGCACTTTCCCAAAAAATACAGAGCCCGCTATAGAAGTCTTCACATTACACACTTTTTAAATATAATTATGTGTATCATGTTAAATATTTTTATTTACAATATTTTGAATAAAGACCAACTCTCGTTGTAAATCACTTAGTAAACGAATCAATACAATATTGACGAATCAGAAGGGAGCGTCACGTTCATTTAGGGGCACAATCATCAGATGCCCCACAAAAAATTAGCATCATACAGAGTTTTCCAATTTTATTAGAAGCGGTTCTATGAAGTCATTTCATATCTTGACCCATATTCTTGGTTTGATCTCTACAATTGTCAAATAGTCTCGATGGCTTATTGTATCACAAAAAAAAAACATGCTATAGTATAAAATTTTGTTTTGATTATCTCATAAATCTTATCTCTTCCCAAATGTAAGTCGGAATCTCAATAGGATTGTCTCTTTAACAACACTTACATGTATATTGCACATGTATATTGTAAAGGTTATTGAATATTTTATGGTCGGGATCGATCGTCATCGATGTTTTCCGTTTTTCGTTTTACATTGTACGCGGAAAACACACTAGTTTATAATATATAATAATTAGTGAACCGGAATAAATACACACGCATACATTTGTGTACATACACGTACATTTATTCATGAATATTGAATGAATTACGTCGAGATTTGAACAGGTAAATATATAAATATATAGGTCATTAAAGGATATTAAATGTTGTAAAATTATTATCCTTTAATATGATATTAACTTTAATTATCAGCGCATGTAAATGGTTAATAAATATTGAAAACAAAATAAAGCGTATATTGTGTAATCATAATGTTTTATTAATTTGTTATACAGAGAATAACACGAAGAATATCGCATGTCATCAATTCGAGGGCAATGACCTGAGGTCCATGGTTGATATTGCCATATAGTATACACACTTTATAATATATTTCACCGTGTTATTGAAATAGTATTTGGGTTCTGTAACAAAATATTTATTCCTACCAGAAATACTACCAGATAAAATATGTACGCAAATTATATCCCCATGGACATAATTTTCACGACAAAACTATGCCTATCACCTACATGTAAATTGTATCCACATTGAGGATATATATCGTTTAAGGAAAATATATCGTAAGAAGAATTATGCCACAAACCGGATAAAATTTACGTGATAGAGAGACTATTTCAGAAAAATATTTCCTAGCGGATAGAATTTCGTATATATATTATCCACTAAACAAAACTTATTTGATATGTAAAACAGTTATTTCTTAAATTACAACAATGTTTTAGAAATGGAAAACATTCTTGAATAATTTATCATCTAGGATAATATTTATATAGGATAATACAGGTTCACATATGTCATGTATGAAAGTCTTCATGTTTTGCTATATAAGTAAAAGGAGAAGGCATTTGATGAACTTAGAGAATTCCAAATGAGGGTTGCTATTAAGAGTAGTCATGAGTACGATACAAGATGTGTGATATAGGGTATGCTTTACTGGGAGAGCGTGATAGGAGCAAAAAAAAGTGCTTCATGGAGTTTCCAAAATATTGTATTTAGTTTTGAATAGTAGTATGTGATAAATTTTTAAAAGTTTTTATTACCATGGATACAAAAGACATTTTACATGTATTAAAAATATTATCTATATCTTGGGGCCTCGGTGGCCGAGTGGTCCAGGTAGTTCGTCATGACTACAAAAGATCACTAGCCTGTCAGCGATAAGGTTGTGAGTTCGAATCTCACCGGTGGTGGGGTGTGTTCGACTCCAATCTTAATTGACAAGGATTGCCAATTTTCCTACCGAAGGTCGGTGGTTTTCTCCGGGTAATGCGGCTTTCTCCACCAATAAAAAGTTGCCTACGCGAAATAGCCAAATGTGCTGAAAACGGCGTAAAACCCCAACTAAACAAACAAACTATTTTATATCTTTAATGATACAGTGACCGCATGTTCTTGCACGCATTCATTGGTAAATATAATGTATGTAACTATACTAAAAATATATAAAACTTTAATATATAATAATAGAAATACGTGCAGTATAGATAGACACGTTTGGTTGAATTTATATTTTTCTCTTAGACATGGTCTGATCGGATTTTCTATTAAAAGGACGTGATCTGAATCCTTGACTTTTTTTCTGTATCCAATTTTTTAATTTAATTATACGCGCATTTTTTTTCTAACACCGGACTTATTTATTATAAGTAAAGCCAAGAAATACCAAAGGGATTTCTGAAGGAGAGAAAATCGTAACAACTGACAAACGCCGGAGAAAAACGAAAACAAGACCAAAACAATATATACACTACAATTAAAAACTAAAAACATATGAACAACATGGACCCCACCAAAAACCGGGGGTAGACTCGGGCGCTCCGGAAGAGTAAGCAGTCTCTGCTTCCTGCAGGACACCCGCCATGCTGCCCATGTCAAATCCGGTATGAGGAAGGGATAAAAGTGGTTTGATGCAGACGTATTTTCACAGAACGACTTTGAAGTCTAGATTCTTATTCATTCTCTTTTCTTTCTTTATCTTTGGAGATAGATGTTGCCATGTACCCATTTCTCAAATACAAAAACTGGACATTTTTTCCATGGGCCTGTTTAAAAGAAGACCCAGAAGGACATTTTCAGCGACTGAAAAACTTTGATTCCAGAGATGATGATATTCTACTATGCACACCTACGAAGGCCGGTATGTTAACTAACTTCAGGTTGTACTTAGATCTTTTATTTTATCAAAGACCTCAACAAAGGTATGTGAATACAAACAATGAACAAAAATACAGCGCACTGCATTAAAATTTTAAGAAATGTGTACGTGAAAGAACAAATACAATTAGACATTACATGATATTAAAAAGTTTCACATATACAGATGACAGTTTACCACAGAAAAGCTTAAAATCATTTCTCCTATTCTTGACGTGTTTAATCGGTGGGGTAAAAATACATAATATTTTTAACCTCTTCTCGGTAATTAAATTTATACGTGGGAATTACCGCCGTTTTTTCTGCAGTTATTGGAACGATAAACTAGAGAAGTCTCGAAATGACGTATATGTAAACAAACTACATAGCAACGACATTTTCATGAGGTTTTTGTCGAAAATCATAGGAGAAACAGTTTCTCCTTCAATTTACTCGTGAGTTATGGAATTTCTCCACCCTCAATAGTTAAATTTTAGATTTTAACACCCTCGCAAATGCTCGCGTGTTGAAAATCGAACATTTAACTCTCTCGGATGGAGAAATTCCATAACTCACTCGTACCTGAAGGAGAATCTATATATATCATGTCCACATGATGTATTATTTAACATACATGTAGGTTCTAATACTTTTTATTTCAGATAAATAGTAAATCAAGTATTAATTCAAATACCTAAATACCATTTACATCAACATTTTCAAACGTGTCATCAGCTTGTTTACTCAGCAGTAATATGTAGTTTTTGATTTTTAGCTCACCTGGTCCACTGAAAGGCCATGTGAGGTTGTGTCATCAACTTTCATTCGGCGTCCATCCATCTGTCTGATTTGATCTTCTACAGTCCTGACAGTAACTCTGAAACCCTGGGCAAAATTAACTGAAGCTTAATATGAAGCATCCATTAACGGACTTTTATAAGATTTGCATATTTTGCCCTGATCGTATTGATAACGTGGCTGCCATGAGCAAATTAATTTTCTCATTTGTCAATTTTTAAAATCTTCTCATTTGAAAATTGAAACTTTATATGAAACATCTATATAGAATGAAATTATATAGTTTGCATTTTCTTCTCGACTCGGCAACTAACATGGCGGCCATGAAGAAATCCTATTTCTCATTGGTAGAATTTTTAAAATCATCTTTTGTGAAACCATATAGCAAATGTACAGAAACATGGTTTGAAGCATCTATGGAAGGACCCTTATACAGTTTGCCTTTTATCTTCCCCGTCAGATAAGTAACATGGCTACCATGAACAAATCCTATTTATCATTTGTCAAATTTTAAAATATTTTTCTGTGAAACTGTATAGCCAAATGAACTGGAACTTGGTATGGAACATCTTTAGGATGACCTTTATAAAGTTTCATTTTTTCTCGAGTGGGCGACAAACATGGCGGCCATGAACAAACCTTATTTCTCATTGGTCGAAATTTTAGAATCGTTTTCTGTTAAACCTTATAGTCATATGAACTGAAAGGTAGTGTGAAGCCTTTCTGGAAGCATCTTCATAAATTTTGCGTATTTCGTCAAGATCGGATAACTAACATGGCCGCCAATGAAAAATCCAATTTCTCATTAGTCAAATTAAAGAAAAACTTCTCTTCTGAAGCCTAACTGAAACATAGTATGAAGGATCTACAGAAGAGACTTTATAAAGTTTGAACATCTGTTTGAAAATAAGGCCACCTTGACCAAATACTTATTTTCATTTATAAAATTAAAAAAATAATTTCTCCTCTGAAACTGTATGACCAAATGAACTGATACTTGATATGAGGCATCTATTTACCTTCCTTGTAAATTTCATAATGTTTAATGGTCAGATAATTAATATGGCGGCCATGAACAGTTCTTTATTTCTGATTGGTCCAATAAGAAAAATCTTCACCTCTGAAACTGCAAAGCCAATTAACTGGAATTGGCATTAAGCATGTTCCACATGACGATACATTTATCTTGTCAACATAGGTAAAATCTGTGCAAAAACCTGTACAAAATTCTCCTCGGCCGGACAACTACTGGTCTCTATAAACAATTCATTATTTCTGATAGGTCTCATTGAAAAAAATCTTTGAGACCAAATAGCTGAATGAACAAATATGAGAAGGATGCCATCTGAGCGATACAGGTTCACCACTTGAATCTCTTGGTTTTTTTTTTGTTTTCTTTACTTCATGTACATTGTACATATAACCACATGTATAATAAACTCAGCAGTTTTAACACTCCAATGTAGTTTGTAGATATTTGAGTTTTTCTGTGCTGAATTTCACATATCTAACTAAACAAAGGCTATTTATCTTACCAGATTTATACTCTTATTTTTGAAATCATTATAAAAAAACCAACACAAGAAAAACAAGATCAAGACCAGTTCATAAAAATTTAAGACCAAATGTACAGTTTTATGTTTAACTTTACCCGTGATGAACGAATCGATACTTGTCTTGACGTATCTCGATTGACTGTAAGACATCATGTCTTAATTTGATCTTGTTATTCTGTTTGAAAATATTGTGGTGCAAGAAAATTAAGACAAATTAAGAATAAACAAGACCAGAATGGCATATTAAGATTAAATTGTGTTACTACTGCGAACTTGTAGTTCCATAAAAATCGATATTCGAATAAAACCAAGCTCGTCAAAGTTAGCTCAAGAAAAAGAATAAAATATCATTATTTTCACATATGTTTTCTTAATGTCCTGAACTTTGAGGACAAAAAGGTTATCAAACTAAACACAGATTATACACCTTTCAACACTTTCTGGAATTTTGTTTTATTCTTCCCCCCAAAAAAAACTGGTTGCCATTGCCGTATAAAAGATGATTTTTGTTGCAGTGTGATAAAATTTGCACACCTTTTCTCCATCTTTAAATTGGGATCGAATCAAATATTTGACTTCAAAGCGTTCACATTTGCAACTATGACTTTAAAATAAATTTTTTGCTCTTCATTTGGAAACCCATGGTTTTTTCCCTTTGACCCCTTGTTATCTTCGGAACTTTTCCGGAATTTCCACGAAAATATTTTGGGGTTGATTGATGTATTCAATAGAACACGATTGTTTCGAATCATGTCTGCCACCGGAACATTTCTTTTATTAGTAAATATCTCGTCTGCTTTAGTTCGGTTTAATTTATCCGGTTTAGTGTTGAGCTTTGGATTAAGATCAAATTTTTAAATACTAAATGGAATTACGAAAATAAATCTTGGCATATTGATGAAGTAATTAATATTTCTGCGGAAGTGAACGTGAAAGCACTATTGGATCAAATATTCACTTCCCAATAATAGAGTAATTTCAAAATTATATTTAATTCATGATTACTGTTAACAACTGTTGTCTAATGCTTCCAGGCTGTTAGATTAGATGTATAAGGTTTTATTTTCCATTATAAATACATGTAATGGTGTTGATTGATATGTCACTGTTGGCCTTTCCTGTTGTCCGTTTTGTTGTTTATAATAACTTTATTTGCATAAAATACATCCATATGGGTCAACGCAAATATGTAGATTTATATGTAGATTATCGGATTTATCTAATCAAGATAGTTATTTCTCCTATTCCTGACGTGTTTAATCGGTGCGATAAAAATACATAATATCTTTAACCACTTTCCGGTGATTAAATTTCTACGTGGGAATTACCGCCCTGTTTTCTACAGTTATTAGAACGATAAACTAGAGAAGTCCAAAAATTATGTCTATGTAAACAAACTACATAGCAACGACATTTTCTTGAGGTTTTTGTCGAAAATGATAGGAGAAACAGATTCTCCTTCAATATACTCGTGAGTTATGGAATTTCTCCACCCTCAATAGTTAAATTTTAGATTTTAACACGCTCGCTAAAGGCGTGCGTGTTGAAAATCGAAAATTTAACTATCTCGGGGTGGAGAAATTCCATAACTCACTCGTACCTGAAGGAGAATCTATATTTACCAATTTTTAAATTGCGAACTTGGCGAGGACTTTTAAATTCGATAATTTAGCCATCGAGATTTGATAAATCCGATAATCGTCCAGTAACGATGTAAACATCTGTTTCTCTAAAGATTATGAAATAAATTTTCATTTTAGGTAAACCAAAATCCACATCGAGTGCTTTCCTTATTGCTACGTCATAAATTTGAGCAACATGTTTCTATGGTGTTATTGATCCATCCTGAGAATCCGAATGTAAAAAGTCATTCCGGCGGGTTATGACCTTTTTTGTTGTAGTAACCAGTAATCGACTGAGATCATCGACAACCACACGTTGATTAAATTTTTGATAAACAACGGGTCTAGTAAGGGTTAAATTGACAAAGAACTATAGAAATTTGTTATATTTGACGTTGCTATGTATACTATATATCCTTTCATTTCAGGCACTCATTGGGTCCATGAAATAATATCTATGCTAATTGACCACACAACAGAATATAATAACCGAGAAATAAGCACGAACATTGTAATTGATTCACAAGTCAGTTATGATCATTTAGAAGCTGAAACAAGACGTAGATTGCTTATCTCACACCTACCATTTAGTTTCCTACCATCTAAACACATAGAAAAGAAATGCAAAATAATCTTTCTTAACAGAAATCCAAAGGATAGACATGTGTCACGGTATAGTGTCTTCAGATATCTCAATGGTGTTCCGTCCAACTACAGCTGGGAGCAGTATTTTGAAGAATGTGTAATAAACGGTAAGCCAATAGACTTTAGCAGATTTTTAGAAAATATATTGGCTTGGTTACAGCGTTAATATTATGAATATACAAACTTTCAAATTGTACATGTACACGGACTTGTAATGGAAATTGTTAAGAGAGAATGCTTATGATGGATTTATTAAAATATTAACAAACAGAATTGATATTGTCCCATGTTGAAAGCGACGACTTGTTGACTTCATAGTCCAAAAATGAGAACTTGTTTGCTGAGTTGCCTCATTATCATCAAGGCGTCAGATGCTATAGACACAGAAAGTTTATAGGACGTATAGGCATAAGGGGGCAACCTTTTAATTTTTATGGGGGGGGGGGGGGGGGGGTGGGGGCTAGGATCAAATTTGAAAAACAGGCAGGACCAGGATTCTGGCAAAATAAAAAGACAGGATCGCTTTAGGTGTGAAAGAAAATGCAGGACCCATGTCAATCAGGAAATGTTGGGCTTTAAATGAAAATTAAAATTGAGGCAAAAAGAAATCCAGGACCAAAATTTCGACGAAAAGAAAATAGGCAGGATCAAACATATGAACCTACCACCCCCCAATTAAATTCAAATGGTTGCTCCCTAATAACAAAATTTACCTCGACGTCAAGTTGCCAGTGGTTTAAAATGGTAATACTTTTCAAAATGAAATAAACAAGCCTTTTGCAAAATGGCAATTTTTTCGAAATCTAAAAATTTCAGGCGACAGAAATTTAATATTCTATAAGATCACGAAAATGACTGAATATTTCAAAGCAGCAAAGCCTCTGTAAAAAAAGCATATCACCAAAAGCAGAAAAATTGGCCAAATAAATTATGAAACTTGATTTCTGGAATAATCAACATAAAACAACCTTATTTATTGTTCCCATAATGTTTTGTAGCCTATAAACTGGCGATTTCTGCACCTAAGTTCATATGAAGTCAATTTTTAATGCTTATTGTTCTGTTTTTTTCCGACCTAACAACTTATATATAAGTTAATGTGCTTATAGGTTAAATACAGGAAGCCTTTAAAATCTCATTCCATTGAGGAAATTAGATTAGTTGAATATTGGTTTAAAAGTTTCCCACGTGGTTTTTATTTCAATTTATAAATGATATTAATGGAAAAGTTACCGAAAATTACTGGCTGTCTATAGGATTCCATAATCAACAGTAAATTCGGTTAATTTTTATTAAACATTTAACTATCTTCATTTTCGCACCTTGTTTGTTTTATACAGGTTTTCACAAAAGGTAAAATATCGACAAAATAATACAGAAGAGATAAAAATGTGGGTAATATCGCAAGGCCAAAATAAAAAAAAAAACAAGGTAAATTCGAAGGAACAATATAATACCAAAAAAAAAAAAAAAAAATAAATAAATGTACTACAAAGACAAAACCAAACGATAGGAAACCAAAACAGAATCACATTCAGAAATCACAAAAACTAAAACTAAAGCACTTGCTATTTGAACTTCCGCCAAAAAAAAAAAAAAAAAAAAATCCGAGAATGACAAAAAGGTGCTTCAGAATGGTAAGCATGGCCTGCTGCTCAAAAACATTCTAAGGTCGATCTCTTTTGCAAATATACAATTCTGAAACACGGCATTCTGTGACATGCAAATTTTGTAAAATACCAAAATATACTTCGTGATCACGTGTTAAGAATGAACGTTCCTCATTGGATTTAAACAAGTTGTTGTAAAATAATACAAGTTAGCTAACCTGTCCAGATATAATTAGGAAGAGCATCTGGCATCCACGTACTGATGGTTCATTAAATTTCCTGTTTACATCCTCCATCATATATAAAAATAGAATTGCTTTGTAGACGATCATACATATCTGAATTTGGCATGTGTTTGGATCAGATCTTTCAGGATTGAATTGTAAGTTCAAAATTTTGACATGAAAGGCTGTATCCAGCACAATAAGGATTAAAGTCTTGTAATGCATGCTGACTTCAAGCATAAATAAGTATTTGATAATCAGTATAACTAGGATATATGAAATATCATAAGAAAAAAATGGTATTACATGTACATATTACGTCAATCTTCATTGAAAATAGTTTTTTTACATTCAGCAGTAAATAATGCTTGCCTTTGAGAATTAAAAACTTTTCCTGCACAACATATTAATCTTATTGAATTAGTGCGAAGAAATTCTTTGGAACCAATATTGTTATACAATTTATAGTATAAACCGTATTTCCCGACCGTATTTTACATCTGAAGTGATCATTGAATTAAGTTATGCAATGCCATGTATTTGTGTATATTTGTGCATATATATTTCAAAGCATAACGATTCAACACACGTAATAAAACTTTATTTTCAATGTTTTAGATACATTAATGACAGGATGGTTTAACTTCACCAGAGAAATGACCGCTGCGGCAGATAAATATGACAATGTCCTTATGGTTCTGTACGAAAACCTGAAATTGGTAATTGAACGTAAATACACGTACAATTACTTAAATTATTCTTGAAGCTAAAAATATCATGGTATAAGGATGGTATTTTGTCAGTTATGACCTTTGGAGGACGGAGGTCAAGGAATGGTCTTGTCTCAACGTATTAGTGGAAAATAAAATAATGTCTTTAATTTTCAATGTTTCGCCGATTTTCAAACGAAACACGTCTTGTACAATGTAAGGGTCATGCGACTCATACAGGAAATTAATGTAAAAAACATGCAATCTGAAAGAGAGCAAAACACAAACTTTTACATGAAAAGGTTTCGACATATGAAATTTCGCAAAGGCCATGTGAAAGAAAACATACTCCAGATATGTTCCAGATCTCTACAGGAGACTGCTTGCTTCGCTCATCTATTTTTCCATACTAATCCGGCTAGACTACAATATACTTAAATATCATAATCCGAGCTCCAAAGTATTACAAACTCTGAAGTACTGCAAATGATTTAGATGGTTTTTCTTTGTAAATATACTCTAAAATTTACATTTATTTTCTAATCTCTTTTTAAGAATCAAGAAAAAGAAATAAAAAGAATCGCTGAATTTTTAGAAGTTCCAAATGACGATACGTTTATAGCAGCAGTGGCTGAAAAATGTTCATTCAACAAATTGAGAAATCATAAAATTGATGCATCTGTAGCTGTTGCAAAAGATCACAAATCAACGCTTTTTAGGAAAGGTAAGCATTTTCTCTTAACCAGTCAGGGGAGGGTTACTGGCATTCGTGAAGAATTTTTCGCCAAAAAATGTTTAACATTTATTGAATTAAATTTCGCTTTATTAACCGATTCCATTATCCAGATAAAAATCGGTAAAAGAATACACGCGAAGCTTAATTGAAGTTAAACAGAAATTGTAGGGGTATTTTCAAAATTTCTTTTAAAATATCTATATACATGTAATTGCGTTTCCTTACGTTGTAATAAAAAAATGTCTTTTCAAATACCGAAATGTCTCAGATTTGCTTTTACGATAGATTTTCTTTTTTTATTTTGTCTTATTCTCTGTTTTTCTTCAAAAAATGGCATTACCACTAAATTGTTTTTATATGTTCAAGTTTTTGACCATTTTTATGAAGCCTGTTGACTTTTGGGACTCACCTGATTGCGATTTGCAATGAACAGAATTGCAGAAAAACCGCGAGTATTTCACTACAAATTAATTTGCAAAAGTATGTGAAAAATCTAATTTCTTATTCCAGCGAGGTCCTTATGTCGCGGTCAAACTGGACCATTATTAACATTGGAAATCAATTTGAAATAACTGTGTGGATTGATAACTGAATGAAAATCGATACATTATCCATTCAAAAAGTCGTTTATTTTCTTTTTTCCTGTTCTTTGTATTGATAGGTGTTATTGGAGACTGGAAAAACTGGTTTACGGTTGCACAGAATGAACAATTTGATGAAATGTACAATCGTGAAATGAAAGGGGTCAACGTAAATTTTATATTTGAGGATCCCGTGATTGGTACATAAATATAGCAAGTGTTAGACTATATTCAGTTATAAACTATTCAATACTAGTACCCCACTTTTGTTTTTGTTAAATAAAAACGCTTTACTTTTTATTTAGAATATTAGAATCTCTTACAATGGACTTCACTATACGTGTTGTTAACGACTATGTTTTTGAGTTTTTGGAAAGATTGCAAATCGTTCCTATGGCATCGGTCTCCAAAACAGGGGTGTGGCCTCCTCGATACCATCGGACATTATTTCATAAAATGTAGTTCCAATGATGACAGCATTTTTTAAATTACGAGTACTTTCTCGTTGATAATATCTAAACTAATATTTTAACTAGCATAAAACTTTATTGTTTACCGAAATTAGCAAGGAATTAAAATGAAGTCAACGCAGACCGCGGATGAATTTATTTATCATAACGAATCTACAAGAAACAGTTCCCCGTATTAGTTGTTGGGAACTTTACCTTTTGAATTAATTCATTGTCAAAACTAATTGCGCATTTACAAATTTGACGATTATTACCCATTATTTGAGAAAAAATACTTTAAGATTATCTATTAACTCCTGAAGACATGCGCTTTCGGAATCTAAATGTTTTATGTAGGATCGGAAATTTTCAGCAGCCTCTGTTGGGCATTTTTTTATAGACATGAATTTTCAGTTTTAATTCTTTTAAGCAATTTCACCACGTGATCCTATTTCATACAAATGTTGTTATGCACGTATTATTAATGTTTTGGGTTAGACCTGCAATAAATGTCGTGTGTATCAACTCTTGTACTAATGTACTATGTGTTGTTGAGTTCCGCGTTTTGTATCGTATAAACAGATCAACATGATCAATAGACAAATGGACCACACAACGACGTAGAATGAATTAAATAAATGAATAAAATAACTTCAAGTTAAAATACTTTTAAATCAGTGTATGAAAGTCTTCTCGAAAGATAAAATTTTTATTCCTTTTTCATATTTAACTACATACCTTGTGATGGATTTTTTTTTTAATTTCAAAGCAGAAAGGTGATCAAAACGCCTGATTGATCGTCATTGATGAATGACCTCGATAGAAAGTTGGAAGGGTTGTCATATCCTTGTGATTTGTTTTTAGTTTCTGTTGCGAATTTAGTGTGGATAATATTAGTTTATCCATACCTTCATTTGAAGGATTTGCGAGTTTGACTTTATTTTGTTTGTTTACATTCTGTACAATATTCAAGACAAACTGAAGCAGGGATCAACCATCACTTTCAAGGGGATGTAATTTTTTAAAAAACTTTAATAACTGTGCACACATAATGCCTATAATTAAGAATTTTGGTCGACAGATACCTTTGCCGCAATATACTTATCTGGTGATCATGACCTTGTTTTGATGGTTCACTGACTTCATAAACATAAATGTAAATTCTGCGTCTAAGTTTCGTGGTTAAATCCATATCTCAGCAACTGTAGTATCTAGGCCTACCATATTTGGTCTATAGATAGTTCTTCCTGGGTACATGCCAGTGTGACACCTGGCTTGGGACTTTGACGTCAATTTCATGCTTTAGTGACTGTCACATTTTCGTGGTCTCAGCAAATGTAATACCTAGACCCACCATATTTGGTCAATAGATAGTTTTTGGTGGGTACATGTCAGTCTGACACCTACCTTTTGACCTTAACCTCAATTTCATGGTTGAGTGACATGCGTCACATTTTCGTGGCAAGTCCATTTCTTAGCTACTGTAGTACCTAAGCCCACCATATCTGGTCAATAAATAGTTCTTAGTGGGCACATGCTAGCCTGACACTTGCCTCTGGATCGTGACCTAAATATCATGTACATATAGGAGTCACTTTGTCACATTTTCATGGTTAAATCCATTTCTTAGCAACTATAATACCTAGACGCACTATATTTTGTCAAATGGTTGAGCTGTGTCACGTTTTCGTGATTGAGTCCATTTCTTAGCGACGTTTGGGTATGACACCTGCCTTTTGACCTTGATCGCAATTTCATGCTTGAGTGACTTATTTCGTGTTGTGGAAAAATGTCCATTTCTCAGCAATAGTGTATTTGGTCTATAGATAGTCCTTGGTGGGTGCATGGCTGTCTGAGACCTTCACCTTCACCCGAATTTCACACTTGAGTCACATTTGAACACATCCACTAACATTTCGAATATTGACACTAAAACTTGAGTGTTGCTTAAACTGAGCCTTTATACACATTGAACTCTTACTGCAAATTATATCCTGGTTTACCACGGAATGCACATGTACATCGATTTTGAAAAAAAACTCAATATTGCAGGAAAAAAAGAATACATTCACTGTAATTGATCTCGCATAACAAAGAACAAATCTGTGATAAAATTCAATTTGAAATTATACACAACTACAGTTGCAATCTTTCCACCACTGCTTTCCCGCACTTTGATTTAATCTTAATTATGACAAGAAAGACATCTCTGTGAAAAACTTTAAAAACAAAGTTTAATGCATTATGTGAACATTTTGAAAATTATGTCTTAGCAACAAAGACAAAAGTTAGAAACACATATAAAACTTAAACCAGAAATTAAGGGAGACATATTTCGGAATTTCATAAAAGGTAAGAGGATTGAAAAACAATATACTCCTTAGACAAGTGATTTCGATCGCATTATATCTCTTGGTGCAGACATTTTTTGTTGAAATCGTTAACCCCGTGTGGCAGCTACATATTTGAACAAATGGTCAACAAAGATATTTTGATGAATATAATTTAATGTTTAGATCAAAGGTAGTGGAGCAACAAAAACTATAAAATAAAAAATTTAAAATATTTAAAAAGTAAATATTAAATAAAATAAGATAAGATAAAAATCAATACCTACATGTATATATAAACAATATTAGTGTACATTTGTACTATAGAAGAATACAGAAAAATAATTTTATGAGGCTAACAAATGGCTAAGCTTACGGAAATGAAGGGAAATGCGTTTCCCTTTAGTTCCGAATCTCATTTTTCTATTTTGATGTACATTTTATCTGTTATAAATTTATACATAGCTATAGAAATTCTTTTAAACATGCTACCAAGATACCAAGAAGATGTTCACTTGCAGAGACCGCTATGGACACACCACAAATGCGCTTTGACAACATCAAAAGATAACTATACAGCAGTATCCAATACAGATGTATGCATAATTTATTTCACAGGACATCCCGTTTAAGGGCCATTAACACATTCCAAAAAGAAGTCTAAATTGTTGTTTTTCATCGTATAATTAAGTTCTCCTTTGATGTACAATTTATTATACTAGTACATATAATTTTTACAATGCTTAAATTCCTAGCATTACGAAATATGAAATTCTGGAATGAAGTATAAATAACCAGCATTGCTTATATTGTAAATTTAGAAAAAAAATGTCTTCAGACGTTAATTTGTGTTAAAACTGTCTCCCAAAGCGATATTCAGTTATATAGAAAATTTTTTTAGTAACTTTCTTGTTAGTTATTATTTAAATCTTTAGAGAAAACATACCAGGCTTTGCATGCTCATGAGATTATGAAAGGTTTTAGGCGAGTTTTTGAAAGTGGCATTTAGAAGTGAAATAAATGCAGTGGAAAATGGCCCCACTTCTTTGTTCTAGAATTGTACACAATACTGGTAATACTAGTATCGCGTTTATATTCTTCACTTTATCTCTGTATTTGTTTTTTGTGTTCTCTAGTTTATCGTTGAATTACGTTTTTTATTGCCTCGTAGATGTTCTTTTTCATTTTAAACCTTTGTTAGAGACTAAACTTGTGAAGTTATTTCAAGACATGAGGAACATGACCGTGAATTTTATAAATGAAAATAGATTGAAAATAAATTAAAGGAGGAATTGAATAGATATATCTTTTTCAAGATGGAAAAAATATTTCTCAGATTGTGTTCGGCGTTTTTTTTTCAAAAATAACTTGGATATATAGTGTTTCTGAGCTCTCTGTCATTGCTTTGAATGGCACATCCGGGAAATTTAGAATGATCACGTGGTCAATTATGGTCCAGATACCTTATAGAGCCAATAAGTCACAGATTTCACATTCGTACTTTACCTAACCATTGATAATTTGTCATAATCTGCAATACACATGACGTCTTATATGTAATTAGATACAACAGCTGTTAAAAATAAGAACTCCGATACCAAATTCACTGCCTACATTTTTTGTTTGAATTTTTCGGACCAATTCCTTTAACAGTGTACATGTTCCACAAATGTAAAGCAAGCAATTCTAATATGACCTTCTTCTTTCTGTCTACATCCGTGGTATAGTATGGATATTTTGATTCCGACGTCACTTGTTAATTGTTAGTCTCACTTCGAATTATTTTTTTTCTTTTGTATTTGTTTTCGGTTTCATTCGTGGCAAAATATTTGGCATGAAGGGCCTACCCGTGGTAAAATCAGTATACCATGAAGCCACCGTGAATGATTTCTCAAATAAAATACATAACACTGAAGCTATAGCCAATGAGGGCATTGGACAATTTGTTGATGTTGCCAGGGTGTAGTTTAGCTTACCTGTGTAATTTGTAACACTATGCATACACGAATGGACTGATTAATCCTTTAGGAAATTTGGAGGGAATTTAAAGAAAAAAAGAAGGAATAATTAAATAGACCATATACGCTACATTAATGTTTGGCTTATGACCAACTGCTTTTTAAGTGACTTGTCTATTTTAGTGCTTAGTTATTTTGTTTATGGTTATGCATGATTTTATTGGTTATGCTGCACTTTTTTAGTAGGTTAAATGGCTCTTGAGAGGTCATATTTTTAGTTGAGAAATAATTCACGTGTAGGCCATTTATGCCAAATATTTTGCCACGGGCGAAAGCTAGTGGTAAAATCAAGATATTTTCAAGCCACCGTGAATTATTTCCATTCTAATAGGACAGTTTATATGACATTTTGAAACTCCGCATCATAGGTATTCAGCCATACTATGACGTCGTTAAATCTTGTGGGAAACTTAACTATGACGTTGCCAAACAAGTGTTTTGGCGCCTGTGACCAATATATCCATGTTTTACCACGGATGTAGACCGAAAGCGTTTGAAGCAAGTCATATTAGAATTGTAATTTATATAGAGGACCGACTTAAGGATGATCGCTGGTCTAATATGAAATAAATAGGATTTGAAATAGGTGTTTTAGTTTGAGAGAACATATGAATAGTAAACAAATAAGCAAGAAAAAAATATAGGTTCATGTGCTCATTTTAGAGCTATAATGCATTGAAAATTTGCAGGAAATGGGTTTTCTCTGGATTTTTCATTGTCTTTGCATTGAAAACTCCAGTCTCTCAAAGATGTATGAAAAAAAAAAAGATTTCATAAAATGTTGTCAAATACCATTTTAATGTATATATGATTGAATTATAAAAGAAAAAAGTGGGGGTTCATGGGCAAAAAATGTCATGTTTAATAAATGGATAAAACCCGAGGATTCAGATAATCTGACAAAAAGACCAAAACATGACCAGCGAGCATCCTTAAAATAAAATTGAGAAGTATTAGGACAGAGAAGCTCAAACAGATATCAGTGACATGGAAACAGTTCATTATTACAGGTGTTACTTGTTATATTACTTCTCATTATTTATAACTTGTCATGAAATCAAATTGACTATTCGTTCAGAAGGAATGGCGAAACAAAGATTTTGCTACAGTTGTGCTATTGATGATTTATCTTTTCTTTAAAAATAAAGAAATAGTAACATTTATATATTTATGTAAACTATACAAGATGAGTAGAGATCAAAGGATACTGATAAACAAGAGGTACATGTCAATATTGGCCTTGAGATTACGTACATGTACATTAAACAAATATATATATGCCTGTATATGAATTAAAAATGTCAGTTTGATGGTGTATTGGGGACACATAAATATCAGGTACATGTAACTTATATTAGATATCCGTAAAAGATGGAAATTATCCAGAAGTATATAAAGATCAAGATAAGAAATGATATAAAAATGTTACTTGTCATAGTATTATAAAGACTATATAAGTGACAAACAAAATGGACGGTACGTACGAATGTAGAAAATAAAAAAAATCGTCAGACCATTGGTCGAATGGATTTGGTTGTGGTCTCATGTAACCATAAACCTAAGATTTATTTAAGGTCTGAATAAGATCTAGCGGCACTTTGGCACACACATTTGAGGAATACATATCAGAATTCGATATACTTTATTTATATCACTGGTAAGCTTATTAAAAAATTTCTAAATGAATTGTAGTCTTTAAATGTATGTAATAATACGATAAAATAAGAGTATCGAAAGGCCAAATATTTTGTGTCAATAATAATTCTTTTATGATTTGCATATTTGGGAATACATTTATATGGTTGGTCGAGAAGGCTTCCAGTAACAGTTTGTGAAGTTATTTATTTTTGAATAAAGTTGCTGACTGAACTACTTTTCGTAACCAATGTAAAACAGATTCATACGCCAGCCAATCCAGAGAAACAAATAAAAATTAACGTGTTATTTCGGGGCAATTATTTTCCTCAACCCCAATTTTGAAGAATTATAAGCATTAAACACATTTTTAAAGAAATGTATTGGTGTATAAAATGGACCAAGTCATCCACTAACAAATCGTGAAAGTCCTTCGGACTTTTATTTGTTTTTAAGTAAATCGATTCATTTTATACAACAATAAATTCCTTTAAAAATATGTTTAATCCTATAATATAAAAAATAATATTTCAGATTTTTCAAACATAAATTTCTTATAACTGGTTGCAATAAACAATAAAATGAATAACAGAAAACGTCAACAATGATATACCAATCAATCAAATCAACTCAACTGACAGAACTGTGTACAAAATAAGATAAGAGTATAAAACACATTTCACAAACATGAACACAACAGAGAGTCAAGATAGTCTGACTTGGTACAGACACAGAACAGCGGTTGGATTAAACAGGTTTTATGGGTACCAAAACCTCCCCCTTATCTATCTTACAATCTTGGTATAAAACACACTATAAATACAGTATGATTACCAATAAGGTGACCCTTGCGAGAACTGAAAAAATTAACTTGGACGGTACATAACTTAGATAGCATGTGGGTTAATAACTAGACTTTTGCATTTATTTACGATATTACAGTAGAAACTAGGATGGGAAAACCCGTTTATGATAAGTTCTCTTCTGGAAGCTGGGTATTTAGATTAAAGATATTATAAAACTTTTTAAAAGAATTAAGCAGCTTGTGAAATCTATAACCCTGTAATAGAAGTTTTTTTAGTAATCGTATGGTTTCGCTTGTTAAAATCGCGTCTAGCCAAGAGCAAATTCGTGCAAAACGTACAAGCTGTGATATGTACACTCCATTCGATGGTGCCACAGAAAAGTCTCTGTCAAGAAATGGGAAGTAATTAATTGGAAATTTAAAATCGTCCCTTTTATAAAAAAAAAGTTAGTACGTATCTCTCCGTTTAAATACATTGTTACAATATATAGTGAGAGCAAACGTGTAGGAAACGAAATGGCTAAATAGTATGTATATGTATTTCAGGGAAACAGCTATATTCAGAAGCCAAAGCCGGCATAGAAATAATTACAATATTTATCATAATAATATACAATTTGTTTTATAGTCTGACCCGCATCTATATATATATATATATATATATATATATATATATATATATATATAGTGGGCAAAATATCAATCTTGTATATAGAAATATATATTAGTCAATAAAATTCCAACCCAATCGGATTTTCGCGATATATTAAATATATACATGTAAAAACATCACTAGTGCTTTCGTGGCTGCTGCCAATCTTCAGATAATAATTATATATATATATATTAATAAAAATTTTTAAATTTAATCGAAATATTTGTTAAAAAATATATTCCGAAATTGCTTTAAAAGATTATTAGAAATATTACAATTACTGATATAATAAAGGCTTTGATGATGTTATTAGGGTGCAATTTAGCCTAATAGGAATGTTGTAAATGCCTGCCATCGAAACATATCAGTTTTGCGTTTGATAGGTATAATATCAGCAGGTTTAATATTTTTATTGTTTGTAGTGTTCATATTGAAGTGTATTATTAAGTCCACAAAACAAAGTTTGGGGGACTTATTGTTTTTGCTCCGCCTCTTTTCCTTTCTTCTGAGCCATGAACTTGCCGAAGTAGATCTGAAAAGCCATTTAATTGAACTTAAGGAAACTTGGTACAAAAATGTGTGGCCATGCCTAGTTGTGCATAAAGGTTTCGGAATTTTCAACATGGCAGCAGTTTTGGGGAATTTTGTGTTGCCATCCCAACACATTTGAGACAGTAAAGATATTTGAGACCTCAATTTTTTAAAAATTTTCATTTGAATGATTTTGTTGATTTTTAGTAAGCTTGTGTGGTTTAATTGGAGAACTACCGTAACGGTATTCATATTTTAAAATTAACGCGTCGGTGCCTCTGTTACATTCCAAGTGTAACCATGATGAAGTAAATAAAATATGAAAATGTTCAAAGAGTAATTCTTTTATTCTCCAGGTAAGAAACCTTATTTCATTTCATTTTTGTTTTTGGTTAAATTTTAAGCATTCATTTTATGATTTTAACATTTTTCTTCGAATTGAAAATCATGTTTTGAAAGTTAATCATAGTTTTCTACCAGAAGGCAAGTGCTCAACCGATTATTGTTGTTTAATATAAATGCAGTAGAGTGACAAATTAGCAGCAATTACAAATGATTTATTTAACATTCTGCAGAATAAGTGTATCAAGATAAGAGTGATTCAGTACACTAAGACTGATTAGATGATATTTAAGTAGCAATTTAAGTAGCAATCTTCTCTATTAGTATTTGTTGGTTATAAATAGCTACACTTGGTAAACAGAACAAAGAACTGTATGGTTTATGGAAGAATATCTCCCAATAGTAAGGGCTAAGGAAAGAGCCAGCAAAAAATGGAAATATATGCGACTCCTTAAGTCCTGCAGTTAGGTCTTCCTTTGACAAAATACATAACAGATACTGGAAATCAATTTTGGGGTTAAAAAAGACAGCATGGTGTTACTGATAATCGTAACGTATGGCAAAGAATAAAATTAAAATTTAGTGTATTGGTAATTACATGGACTGAAATATAATTAATACAGACGGGCCATGTCATTTATTCTGTATAGTACAGAATAACTTTTTCTCAGCAACGTGTAGAAAGAAATAAAAATCGTTGAATAATCAAAAGTATCAACTGATCGCGTCTGCCGCCACCAATATTAGCTGTGTGTATTTATCCACAAGGTGAAGTTACCATCCTTATCACGTAAAGCAAATATATATATGTGTATTAACGAGTTTAATTATTATCAAAAACTATATATCCATAAATATGTAAACAGATCGATAACAATTTATGTTTTTATTTAAGTATATTCTCATCATCATCGCATGGTCAATGATGCAATTAAAAAATTTAGTTTATTGGTAATTACCTGGATGGAGATAGATTTACAACCGCGTCATGTCTGTTATACTATATATTAAAGAAATAGAAATATAGATATAGAAATATAAAAAATATTCGTTGAAGAATCGGAATATCCCCATTTTGATCGCGTTTCTTGCCGCCTTTATTACCTGAGTGTATACTTTTCTAGACATACCTGTTCGGCAAGGGTAAAGGATATATTACGGACCGCGTGTGATTCCTATCACGTAGATAAACATTTTGAATACGATCAGAAATTCTGGGCGCAACAATTTTGAGCGATTTTTCAATATTGTTTTCATTATAAAATCTTTACTTTTGAAAGAACCGTACACACAAGAAGGAAATATTATAAAGAGTTTCCAGTATTTAATGAATGATACACCATTTGCTCAAATTGTCGAGTATTTGAAACTAAATTAAGGTGTAGTGCAGTACTCCTATCAAATTATTTTAGATGAAAACCGCACACCAGTATTGCTTATAACAGTGGTCAATAAAAAAAGTCAAACGCATTTGGGAAATATAAAAAATTCAGAAGTGAAACTATGTTTGAAAAGAGCTGGGATAATAAAATTTTAAAGTCTGGTTGTTCAATTATTCTGCCTATGATGTACATGTACTTGAATTTCTTAAGAAAGTTATGGTATTCAGTTTATTTTCAGAAGCACAATTTTTCGAAAACCAATATATTTCTTGAATTTGACACAACCAATAATGAATGATGGGACACCCTAAAAGTCATATCCTTTAAATTTCTAACAGTGTAATTTTTCAAATTCAAATAGTTTTTCAATTTACAATATTTTTTTACCACGCATGCATCTTTTGAATTCGACAATAAATTCACAAAAATGTGTGTGTCGCCTGCGGATGTCAATTTTTACAAAAGATATTAAAATGTTCTAAAAATGAAATATATGTGCACACCTTTGCATTAAGGTTAATGCAGAGAGAAAGTTTCATCAAATTGCTTTGAGTGGTTATAGAGTAGTTGAGGATAGAAGTTTTGAGCCCCGTCCTTTTTTTTCGAAAATGTCAATTTTTACAAAAAAAAATTGAAAGTTTTCTAAAAATGAAATATATATGCACATGTGTGCATTAAGGTCAATGCACAGAGAAAGTTTCATCAAATTCCTTTGAGCGGTTATGGAGTAGTTAAGGATAGAAGTTTTGACCCCCCTTTTTTGTAAAATTCTCAATTTTTACAAAAAAAAAATTAAAATTTTCTAAAAAATGTAATATATATACACACCTGTGCATTAAGGTTAACGCACAGAGAAAGTTTCATCAAATTCCTTTGAGCGGTTATGGAGTAGTTGAGGATAGAAGTTTTGACCCCCCTTTTTTTGCAAATATATATGTCAATTTTCACACAAAAAAATTAAAATTTTCTAAAAATGAAATATATATGCACACCTGTGAATTCGGATAGAAAGTCAGAAATACAAGTTCTCAAAATATTTATTTACATTAACAAAAAAACAACAGTTACATACAAATATATATAATGTTTAATACTTCAGTTTGTCAAGTTCCATTTTTAATATTTGTTTTGGTCAAAAATTTATTCTGGGAGTCCTTGGCAATATTTAAATCTCTCTCTCTCTCTCTCTGTAGTATATATATATATATTTACAGAAAAAAATTATGATTATTCCTGACATGTATATTTTAGAGTATGTGTTTAATTAATGAACATGATAAATTGCCATATTCAATACAATAATACAATATAAGCAGATTACGATAGTTTTTTTTTTGAAAAGGGGGAGGCGTACGTCCATTACGCCCTCACCTGGACCCGCCCCTGAGAAAAGTGTGACGACGCAAGACGCAAGACGACCGATAGTGATCCATACGTGTCGACCATGCGTTCCGCAGGCGACACCAAAAGTATCTTGCACACACATCCATGAACTAGTATGATACAAGTCTTCTCTCTCTGATGGTCGTCTTCTACAGCTGAATCTCGGTAGCCTACGGTCCGTGCTGTTGTGAAGTAACTTTCTCAGTTCAGTAATTGGGTTAACCTATCACAAAATATTTTATACTCATATAATCATTATACATTAAGGTGGTACCCAACACTACAGGGAGATAACTCTTAAAAATCACCAGAGCGTTTTAATCAAATTTAATAAGTAAAGAGACATTAAGCTTCTCTATGATCAAAATTGATGTTTGCCAAACTGCTATATATTCAATGAAATTATTCCTGTGAAGTGTGAAATTCTATTTACTAAAAAAAATCAACATTTATTTCAACAGGTCAAAGTAAATATTTCCGAAAAATTTTATGAAAATTAAACGAGCCAAGTTTATTTTAGTCAAGGTGTTGGGTACCACCTTAAGTACATATGACGGTATTTAGGTTTTTAAGGACCAACATGCAAATACTGAACAATTGAAATAGTATTAGCACTGAGACTTATAACTAAATCATAATAGTCCCAGATATAGCGGGAGCATGAGTCTACGAATTGATGTATACAGTATCAATCTTTTTTACTACTTCTTGTTTGTATATATTTCCAATTTATTTCTAATAACATGTTATAAAAAAGATTTATAAGTTCCATTTTTAATATTTGTTTTGGTCAAAAATTTATTCTGGGAGTCCTTGGCAATATTTAAATCTCTCTCTCTCTCTCTCTCTGTAGTATATATATATATATATATATATATATATATATACAGAAAAAAATTATGATTATTTTGAGCAATTTTGGCAAAAGTATTGGGAATCAAGACAAAACCAACCTACAATAAAACTAAATGTACAACGGTATCACAGGTTAATGTGTCAAAATTTAAATTCGAACATATCCATACCCCTGTAATAAAGTAACTAAAATGAAAGCATTTTATTGGAGTACACCTCAATGGTGCCATATACTTTTTAATTGGTAGTACCTTATCTCAGCACGATATCTGAAGCCGTGAGAATTTTTTTACAGGTGACGAAAAACTGTCCTATCCAACCAAATGTCAGGAATTCGAACGCACGTGATTTTATTTAGTAACAATGCGGTCTATAATTAAAACGACTATTAATTGACAGGTTCATTACCGCGTCTAGTTAAACCGTTTCAAATTTATTATAATTACCTAGTGACTTTCCGCTACGTGACTATTTATTTCCAAGTTTACATCAGTACGAACAACCTCAGAGAAGTTACAACTCACCATTGACTACCGGCCCTCCGACTCCATTATATACATGCACATCTAATTTTGGTAATGGTTACAATTTTTCTATGCAAGAAAATAATTGATCACCAGCCATGTTGTTCTCAACTTAATAATCACCAGAAATCTTCGGAAGGTAAGTTACATTTGTATGCATACGGATTCGATGATGGAAATATGAATCAAAATTCGGAATAAGTTGTGAAAATAATATCGTTTTCTTTGTGTTAAATATGAAATGTATATATAAAAATTCATGGGGATTTCTGCCAAAATTGAATTATAAATATAAGGCATTCAAGGTTCAAAAAGTAAATTATTGAGTTTCGATAATGTGAACAGATTAGAAGTTGTACTAATTTGAGAGTGAATAGTGTGCGTCAGTAATAATATGTGTTTGATTATTCTTCTAGTCGGTTATATTGTTTTTTTTTTATTTATGTAACCACTTTCTAAGGTTTTAAATTATTAATGTACATATGCAAAATATCTGGAGAGTGAAATGTTTGACCTATCAAAATGACTCTATTATATCTATATTTTATATTTTCCTTTTTTCTAACTAAAACTAAAAAAAAAAAAAAAATAATAACATTACTAGGTGTGCGCTCCTTTACAGGAAACTACTGTGAAGAGAAGTAAAATAATTTGTTGCGAGTACTTTGTTTTTCTGTTAAATGTTGTCTATTATTTTATTATTGAAGGTGAATGAAATTTGAAGAATAATATTTGTTAATACATTCGCGTCTTGGATTTCTTCATTAAAACAGTAAAATTTATAAAATTTTAAATGGGAAAATATCCAAATACATTTAACAAGGATATCTTGATGAGGCTGTAGATATTTAAAATTGTCATATATTAATACAACACCTAACGTTTTTTGACAATAATTCATAAATTGAGATCTACGCTCTTTGTGCTGCACAGTATGACATTTTAAAATTAATATATTTACAGTGACGCCTGAGCGTCCGGTGTCAATGAACATACCAACAGTTATGCCTGACCGTCCAGTATCAATGGACACCCCAACTTCTGCACACACGCATACGTCAATGCGCTTTTTCTTGAGACCAAGAGTGTTAGACTTGGAAAAACTCATTAGCAAGAAATAGACCATTCAGTCATGGCCAAAACAGGAGAGTGCAGATGCCTCCGCCGAAAAGAATTTTTTCCATGTAAGTTAGATACTTTTTGTAAAAAAATATAGTAGAGTTATTTAGTTTTTTCCACATAAACGCAATTGTTAAAAACAATACTTAGGATGCAATAAACGCATTCTGGACGCAAGCTATAGTGTTTCAGGGTAAGGAAGCTAAAACCTTCCTCGTCATCGACATCCACATTGCTTTACCTTAAAGTATATAATATATATAACCTTTGTTATTTCTTATTATTTTGTGTTTGGTTGTGTTCCACCTTTAAGGAAATTTAAGTACTTTATGCCCCTTAAAAGCTTACCATTGCCAATTATTCTTCTCATATCCACATGTTATATGAGCAGATTCGCTACCCTTTTTTTGTTATAATTTATACTTATATTTATCGTTGCTATTATATCTGAGATTAGTTTAGTTCCTTACTTTTTATACGCCCGTCAAAATTTTGACTGGACGTATTTTGGTATACAAATGTCTTTCTGTCCGTCTGTCCGTCGTAAACGTGTCGCACCGTAACTTGCGAACAACTTATCCAAATTTCATGAAACTTAACATAGTTGTTTCTTATGATGGTCAAACGATCTGTATACTTTTTGGTGAAAATAAGATTTTGTAACTTTGTAACAAAAACAGGGGTGTGTTTTTTTCACATGTCGCGTCGTATCTCAGAAACTATTTATGATTATTGCATAAAACTTCATACACTTGTTAGTTATATTAATCTGAAGATCTGTATACATTTTGGTGATGATTCAAAATTTTATTTTAGAGTTATTGAGTGTTTTGTAAAAAAGGGGGGTTCACATGTCGCGCCGTAGCTCAGAAACTATTTATGATTATTGCAGAAAACTTCACACACTTGTTAGTTATATTAATCTGAAGATGTGTATACTTTTTCGTGATGATTCTTTATTTTATTTTTGAGTTATTGAATTTTTATTGAGCTTTTTGGTAAAAAAGGTAGTCTATTTTTGTCACATTTCGCGCCGTGTCTCTATTACTTAAAAGTTTACACGCTCTGATAAATATGTTTTCCTTGTAAAATTAGGTGTATTTACGCCTTGATTACCGGTATGCCAAGGCATTTATAAAAATAATGATCAAATGCTTTCGAGAGAAATTATTTTTAACATCACCAATTCTAATCTTTTTGATGAATGAATAAATGATAATATTATTTAATTAGGTGGATAATCATTTGGACCATTGTCCTAACGATTCCCAGCTGGCAATGAGTTATTTTCAAATAAAGAGTATATCAAGGAATTAACAAAGGCGTTTGATAATAGTTACATAAGTGATTCTTTATTTCTTGTCTTTTTATAATGTGGAAAAGATAAATGTAATAAGATAAAATATGTAATCTTCTTGTTGTATATTGATATATGCCAGTGCGACATTTCATATGTTTGTACGACAAGCATGAAATTTTGTTTTCAAATTTATAACTAATCCACATTAAAATTAGTGAGACCGCTTAGGTGCGACGTAGGGGGTATTAATTAACATAAGTTTATAATTTCAGATCTATGAGATGGATCCAGAAATATGTGTATCATTTTTAAAAAATACAGGAAAGAAACAGGTAAAGTCTTGGCCACAGAAACCTGACACCAGTTGGCTGGATTTGAATGAAATGGTGAGAAAGGTTTCAGCTCCAGAATATGACAAAAGAGGGCCTTGTTTTCAAAGACTGATATTTAGCAATTTTAGCTTCATAAGGATATATGTTATTATTTGATAAATTAATAAATTGATAATTCACTGACATTTGTCGTTGCCTGTGTCTGTTTAAAATAATTCTCCAACCAAGGATAGTTGTCTGTTGTGTACCCAGCTTGTACCATTTCACTAACATGACTTCGTAAAGTTGGCAAAGACACATTAACACCACCATAACGGAAACATTTAACACACATACATAGATACTTTGCAATTTTAAGAATAATGCTTTCTTTCTTTCTTTCTTTGATTTGGTTGGCGGCTATCTAAACTTAGGTATTGCGCCAGATTACCTTATCATTAGGTACGATCACCTATATTTTTCATACTAACACAAACAAAAGTTTGTTTTCTATTAAAATAAGTTTTTGTTGATGTGAGTTTTTATTATTTTACTGATTTTTGAATTTTATTTAAAGCATGAAAAATAAAGAAGTTTAAAATAATGTTTGTAAGTTCGATATTAAACTTAGTTAGCCTGACATTGCCCTTGATATGGAACCCATTTCGGCTCATACGTCCTAGTCATGCTAGTGGGAATGTTATTCTCTGCATTTAGTATAAGACTGTTTTATTTAATAGAGAAAGAAAAAAAAACTTAGTTTGCACATGTATCATTGGGTAAATACTGTTAATTGTATAATATATATATATATATAAGTACACTTTTTGTATTGCAATTTTGTTGGTGTAACAATTTCATTTCGATGAATGTATGAGAGGTGAGTCATGGAGTTTATTTTTTATTTTTTTAAGCCTTTTTTCTCTCTCCCTATTATATATAATATTTGGTACAAGGACCACCAAATGGCACATTCATCCCATCTACCACTCATAACTGAAAAAATACCAATGATAAACGGTAGGCAAAATAAATAACAAAATACTTAAAAAACAAATAATTATTAATTTTGTACGGAAAACATTAGAGTTATAGATGCTTATAATGCTTTCTGATAGGTGTTAGCAGTTTATATACCATTTCTCATTGCTTGAGTAAATTAATTAATAGTAATTGCATTTACTCAAAGTCAATCAAGGTTAGTGAATGTTGAACTAATATTCAATCAATCTTAATTAATATCATATCATTATAAATAGGATATATCAGTTAGGTAAACCCCCTTGACAGATTGTTTGTATAGTTTTTTTAATTTGTCCAAAGGCGAAACTGAATTATACTAATTTAAAATTACATAATGTTTACTTCTGACGTTATATTGTATTTACGTTTTAATTATTTTTAGTAAAGAATGTTTAGAGTACATGTATCCTTCACTAATAAATAATAATATTTCAAACTGTGTCACGCCCTTTGCCACTTTTGTAATTTTTTTTAATGAAAACATAGATAAAGAAGGAATAAATTTATACCTGTTAAAAAGTAATTTATTTACAAAAAGAAATGTATAATTTAAATTATCAATCGACTTGCATCTAAGAATCGGATTTTAGTCATTAAGAATCGTAATCGGAGTTGCATTAAATCAGGTTTTCCTTCACCATAGCAACGATCTTCGACTTGAATTGCTTAATTTATACTATATTTGTTTCCGTTTCAAAATCCTGTTTAAAATTATAATTTTAACTTCACAAAAAAAAAAAAAAAAAAAAAAAAAAACGATCGTACAAAATTAGCTTCTTAATTAGTGTTCATAACAAAAAAAAAAAAAAAAAAAAAAAAAAAAAAAAAAAAAAAAAAACCAGCATAATTTGCCATGCACTATTGGTAGCGTAAATAGATAAATTTTGGTTGTAGTTATATTGTAGTTTATTCGGCGCCTGTTGCTATTGTCCCACAATTAAACACGCTGAAATAAAGTGATAAAAAAATCCAAAATAATTGCAATTTCTTTTAATCTTAAAAAGTTATTAAGTTTCGTTTATTGATTTATATACATTTTTATTAAAACTAACCTATTCAATGTCATTTCTTTTATCAAAACAATTAGGACTTTAAAAGAAACTATTAACAGTTGTCAGTCATGACAGCCTGTAATCAAAATTACACAAACAGATTAGAAAGTCTACTTTCATTGCATTGAGTTTTATTTTTATCTTTGATATTTTTCTAAAAGCGCCAAAATTAAACACATTAATATATTGTAACACGTCGTATTTTAAACAAAAACCGTTAAATATCCCTACATGCCCTACGCCGGAATATCCAAATTTACGACACGTCATTAGTACTAATAATTATTTAACGTTTTCATAAAGAATGCTATTAACAAAAGCTATTTAACAAATCAACAAGAGAACTACCTTTATTCCATACTCTAAACTGTCGTGTAAACCCAAAAAGCATGTGGGGAAACGTATTATATATAGTTCGCAACATATTTAGTTTTTTTAACATAGTGTGACTTAACTGTGCTATAAAATACGTACCTGTCCATAATGTAAATTCTTGAAAAATACCCATTCCATTCTTAAGTTAATTTAATATTTATTTTTAAAAGAAATATTAACGAGGATTAAAACCGGCGAATATATAGATCATATAGATATACATCTTATTTAATAAAAAAAATAATAATCTACCAAATAAGAATCGTATGTGGTCCATAATCCATCTTTTACCCTTATCGAACAGGTACATGTAATAATTAAGGCAACGAACACGTTAAAATTGAAAATATTTCGATTCTTAAACGAATCTTCATTTCCTTCAACACTCTTGAGAAATCAGAATAACAGGCGTAACGCGGATGTATTTTTATTTTAATGCAGTAATTACCAATACACTAAAATTTACATTTTATCGTTGGCCATATATTATGATGATCAGTAACATCAGATGTGAATATACCTAAAAAAAACAAAAAATGTTATATATTTATGTATATAGTTTTCGATAAGTGATTATACTCGTGAATACACTAATAGTTGCATCGGATAGTAACCTCACCTTTCGAACAGGTACATGTAGATAAATAAAAACAGGTTATAATGCTGGTAGCAGATGCGATCAAATAGATATTTGTTATTCTTCAAAGAATATATTTTTCTTTCTACACCTCGCCGAGAAAGTTATCTTTATTATACAGAATATCAGACATGACCCGGTTGAATTTATATTTAATTCCAAGTAATTACAAATACACTAAAATAAAAAAAAAATAATTATATTTGGATATATATTATGACGTTCATTATCATCAGATGTGAATAAACCTAAATAAAAACAAATAAATTGTTTTCTATTTTATTATCTATTTATGGATATAGTTTTGGACAAGTGATTTAAATCGTGAATACACATCTTTTGCACCACACAAGACGGGATAAAAACTTCACCTTCCAGGTTAATTAAGTACTATAGCTGCCATACAATTCTTCTGAGATCGATAAAACATAACCTTTTTGTCACGCTGCGTGCAACCGCCAAGGGTGGTCAAAGTTATCGGTCGTTTCCTTAATAATAGCGGTCGCTCATTAATATCACCGAACACCATTAACTCTATCGGTGTTGGTTTAACTCTATCGGTGTTGGCTTAACCTCCTCGGCTTATGCGTTATTTCAGAGGGTTTGCTTGATAGTTAATTAAAAACCGCCAATTTTAAGCTTTTCCCGAGGATACTAAGCATTAGCTATTTCTAGTGATATTACTTATTACCATACGAAATATCGTTTGTTTATCATTTTACGGTTTACATGTACTTTCAATCAGTTACATTCTGAGTGCAACCATGATGTTTGTTTGTTTGTTTAGTTCGGGTTTAACACCTTTTTCAGCACATTTTGGCCATTTCGCGGCGGCCAGTTTTTATTGGTGGAGGAAGCCGGAGTACCCGGAGAGAACCACCGACCTTCGGTAGGAAAATTGGCAATCCTTGTCAATTAAGATCGGAGTCGAACACACCCCGCCACAGGTGAGATTCGAACTCACAACCCCAGCGTTGACAGGCTAGTGATCATTAGTAGTCATTACGAACTACCTAGACCACTCGGCCACCGAGATAAATGAGTACTTTATTTTCCAGGACATACCATACCTGATTTCCTGTATCAACGGCAACATGGCTTTCAGGTATTTAACTTCTATCAATTCCAATTTGTTTTATTTTTTATTTTGTTTTTTTTCGAGCCTGCGAACTTTATCGCGGAAGCGACACATAGCGATCCTAAATTCTGTCGTGGTTAAAGTTTTTTAAACATTTATAACTTTCTTAAGACATCCTGGATTTTTACCAAACTTGGACAAGCTTGTTCGTGATCAAAAGATACTATCAAGAGGAAAATTTTGTAACAATTTTTCTGTATTTTACTTATAAATGGACTTACTTTTTCTCCCAGTTTAACATTACATACAGTCTGCGGTTAAAGTTTTTAAAAAAATTAATTACTTTCTTAAACCATCCTGGATTTTTACCAAACTTTGACAGAAGCTTCTTCATGACCAATAAATAACATGTGGAGAAAAATTATGTACATTCAACTATTACACTGAAAACAGACAACAGCAAAAACGTGCGAGCCACGGGTTCCGTGGAACCCGTACGAATTTTGTTTGTTTACTGTTATAACTGCATGTAAATTATACAGGTTATTAAACGTTTTAACTGCAATTCAGCGTAGTAAGGTTGATCGTTTATATGTACATGTAACAATGCCAGCCTCATACAACGTTTGAAGTTCTTGTCCACGCCTAATTATTGATAGAACCTCTGCAATTTTGATAGGGATCCTGAAATAAAAATAAAGAAAGATTATTTGACGGACTGAAATAAATTGCTTTTAATTTTATTTTCAATGCGTTGATCCTCCTCACACCAATTTCAATCTGACGCTTAGGGTACAGAAACAGTGAAGTAAAACAGAGGTTGGTGTACATTAGTGAAATGCGTTATGACATACTATTGTATGTCAAGTAGGTTGAATTAATCTATATTTGTCTAACACTATATTTTTATAGACCAGATGGAAACCTACAAATGGAGATTTACCCTTTCCTCAAATACAAAGATTGGACTTTTTTCCCTTGGCCTTCTCTAAAGGAGGACACAGAGGGACATTTTCAACGTATGAAGAACTTCAATTCCAGAGATGATGATATTTTACTGTGTACTCCACAAAAATCAGGTGATATTTATAATGTAACTAAAGACGTTAAAATGACGAATTGTAAAGCCAAAATGCAAAACACAATACTTGGGAAAGAAAGCTGAATTGAACTTGCTAGTTTATTAGATTAACTACTCATCGTGTCACATCACGATATCCAAAATAAAACTGACCAGATGAAAATATAAAGACAAAGACCTCGGTTATTATGGGGAAACGTCGCAAAAACTAATCTGGTGAAACATTTTTCGTTCAAATATAACTTCAGTGCCCAGTTGTTCAAAAGTTAACTACAATTTTCAGTTTCAAATTTTCGCTTCTTTAATTATGCCTAAGGACTCAAAATTTTCTGGTGGGTTAATCCTATGACTTTGTGTGTCTATGCAAAATTTTGTACAGAAATATTACTTAACAACTGAAATAATGGAAAGTGAAAAAAGTGATTAACTTGTGAACAACAGGGCCCAGGTAGCTAGAGCAAACGGTCTCTTTGCAGACGCAATGTTGAAACTTGAACTTGCGCATAGTTTAATTCATATATTTGGAATGAGGAAAACCCTATTCAAATTTTACTTCATTGTTTTTATTCCATCACAACAAAGTTGAAGTCGTTGTATTGTACAAAAATAGAAGCGCGGGTTACGTGACGTCGTTATTTTTAACATTTAACTCAATTTAAATAGATTATAGTATGGTTAATTATGATATATTTACTAAAAGATATGTAAAAATCTAACAATTAAAAGTAACAATACTGAAAAATATATGAAATTGTATTTATCAGTTAATTTTCATTTTCGTTGACGTAAGGCAAAAAGAGCAGTGACTTACCTCTATATTCATTTTCTCTGACCGGTTTGTTCATTCGTGTAAGGCCTCTTGGACAACGAGGATAATATTCAGAATACCAGATTACACTTGATACCTACCTTTATCTTGTATGCCATATAGATGTAATATAAAAAAGTATGTTTCAACATTGGAAATAAATTCTTGATTCAATTCCTTTTACGTTAATAACAAATACAGTGTTCGGTTACGACCTAGTAGGCAAGTATTTCATAAATAATGACATCATCACAAAAGAATATCTTACTTTACTCATAAGTAAAGTAAAAAATTACCAAAGGGATATTTGAAGGAGGAGAAATCGAAAACAACTGAAAAACTCGGGAAAACAACGAAGACAAGACCAAAAACAATACAAACACTACACATAAAAACTAAAAAGATATGAACAACATGAACCCCACAGAAAAACCAGGGGTAGAATCAGGTGCCCCTGAAGAGTAAGCGGAATCTGCTTCCTGCAGGACACCGGCCATGCTGCTCATGTCAAATCCGGTATGAAGAAGGGGCAACATCAATCGAACAGGTCCATTTTCATTTGGAAAAGTTTTTTCATATCTGTCAACCCAGTCATGATGACGTCCATAAAACTTTAATAAGGATAATTGCAATTTAGGAGCAACATAACCGTGTTACTTGCTCTTGTTTAAGTAACTTTTCTGACAGGAGTCGGCCTCTGTCCAGGAGGCCAATGTATACGTATATGTCACACGCTCTGGAATAACGTATGAAATATACACTCAATACGCCGGCGCTTCTGGAATTTTGTCTTAAGAAGCCCGTCAAGGAGGAATGAGTAAAAGAACAAGTCAGCCAGGATTGGCGCACAATTAGGGCCCATAGGAATGCCAATAGTCTGTTCGAAAACACGTTCACCAAATTGAACAACTATACCCTAATTTTTTTTTTGACTGTTGAGTGAAAAATTGAAAAATCAAGACAGGCAAATGAAATCAAGAAACCATGTTAAAACAAACCAGAAAGAGGGGCACGTCAATTAAGGGGATATTATAGGAATCAAAGGAATAGCTTCCCTGAATTGAAATAAATGTGCATATAAGTTTTTAGTACTGATGCATTATTCTATAAAGATTTGTGATTTTCTTTAAAGGTACACATTGGCTGCACGAAATAGTCTGTATGCTGCTAGATCAAACAACAGAATACAACTGTAGAGAAGCCAGCTTTAAAATCCATCTCGATTTCATGACTGATTTTGATTATTTGGAAGCCGAAACTAGGCGCAGAATTCTTCACAGTCACCTACCTTTTAGTTTTCAATCATCCAAGCATATTGAAAATAAATGCAAGGTTATATTTATTAATAGAAACCCCAAAGACCGACATGTTTCACAGTATTGTTTCTTCAGACAACTACGTGGCATTCCATTGGACTACAGTTGGGAACAGTACTTCAACGAAATAGTGTTGGATGGTAATTTAAGAAACATAAATTTCAAATTATTTCTTTAATTTGACTCCTGGCACATGTGACAGTTATTTTGCCTTATTCGTGTTAGCTTGTGCTAGATGTAGTATCTAAACGCAAAATCCCTCTGTTTTGTAAGTTGTGATCAAATTTAAATATTACCATTTCAAAATTAATAAAATTGAAATACTACAAAATGAAGTTATTACTACTGCTAATATTAATTGAATACAATATATCTAGGTTTATTAACACCATGTTTTTGGTTTCTAATTGTTAGCTGGTATGGTTTCTTTGAGTTTTTTGTTTCAATTTTTTTTTCTATTTTTCTATGTAATATTCATTGAATGATTGATTTTATTTATTTATTTATTTTTATTTATTTTTTCCGGACGCATCATTTTTAATTTGTTTGTTATATTTCAAATTATGTATATCGTGTTAATACATGTAGCTCAAATATACGACTTTTGAAATATGTAACTACATGTATGTTTCTTCGGCGGATAGGCTTTGTACAGGATGACTCAACTACACAAGAAAGATCATTGCCGCTAAGGAGAAATAAATAGTATTTATTTTTTCCGGACGCAACATTTTTAATTTGTTTGTTATATTTCAAATTAATGTATATCTTGTTAATAGCTCAAATATATGTCTTTTGAAATATGTAAATACATGTATGTTTCTTGGGCAGATAGACTTTGTACAGGATGGTTCAACTACACAAGAGAGATGGTTGCCGCTAAGGAGAAATACAATAATGTTCACATTGTACTTTACGAAGATTTGAAACTGGTATTTTATTTTACTGATATTCAATCTTTTCTGACTCATTTTATATTTCAAAAGATTAATCAAATTATGCTTGATGTTTTATTATGTTGTCTCTGTAAGTGTTACAGAACATTTCAATGCTCTTGCACTTGCTTAATCACAGATGATATAATGTCCTGGCTGGAATATCAAACATTTTTGATACCAATTTTGATGCACAAGATGTGATCATATCATCGATGTACGACCCATAAGTATGCTCTCTCCCGGAAATGTTGAAAAGCGGAAAAATAATCAAAAATGTTTAAAAAGCAGTTTAAATGTTAAAATGACAAAGATGGTATCGAAATACTAGAAACTGACCTGATGATACTTGGAGTTCACATGGAGCGGTTTCGATATTTTGATAGCAATACGTGATGAGAGGGGCTATGCTAATTCAATACTTCTCATGGTTGTTAGCATTTTTCTTGCGAACATGTTTTGCACCACAGTCTTTCCGTTAACATATTTATTTATTAGCATTTACTTTTTTTTGTTTGAAATCTGTACTAATATCTTTGTACTTTAGCATCCTGAGAAAGAAGTAAAGCGCATTGCTGAATTCATAGAAGTACCATGTGATGATGAATTCATATCGGATATAGTAGACAAATGTTTATTTAACAAGTTGAAAGAACATAAAATTGACGTATCAGTAGCCGTCGCTAGAGACTTTAAATCAACTCTCTTTAGAAAAGGTATAATACTTTTGTATTGATGCGTTAAAAATAATGTTAATAGGGCATGCTCCAATGAGATCAAAAGTCGAGAAAGCGTTTGTATTTCAGAATTTTTAATATTCATTATATCTTATAGTTCGAAATTTCTCTGACGTCCTAGTGCTTTATTGTTATATGATATTATGTGCAAAGGATAAACCGCAAGAGTTTTACTGGAGGATTGATATTTTTGAAATCTTTGTTTTTCGAAACGATAACTCTCATAAAGAAAAAGATAAATTGCTACATATCCCGGTTAAGATGACAATCAATTTCTTGAAAGTATAAATAGGTATAAATAAATGTATACGGCTTACCCTCCGGGGCACCTGGGTTCACTCCTGGGTTTTATAGGAGTTTGTGTTGTTCAATGCTTTTTTTAGTTTTTAATGTTTATTTGTTATGCTTGTGGTTGTTCATTTGTCTTCCCGGGTTTGTCTGTCCTATGGATTACGTTTTTTATTTGCTCCTTAGGTATATTTGTCCTTTTTCTGAAGTATGAGCTGTTTATTCATAATAATAGAAGTCAATTGTTTAAAGATTATCGCATCCACATCCTATATGTCAACGTATCTGTATAAAAAATGAGAGTTAAATGTAAATCCAATACTTTTAACAAAACTGCACACGGCATGCATTCCATATAAACACTTTTTATTCTCGCCTTATAACAACAAATACAGAACATTTGTACCAATTTAAATATTATTAATTTTTGACAGGTGAAATTGTAGACTGGAAAAACTGGTTTACAGTCGCACAGAATGAACAATTTGATGAAATATACAGACGTGAAATGAAAGGCATCAATATTGAATTTACGTACGAAGATCCGCGTTCTGTAAACCAGGATACGTGAACATTTGTGAATTTCAAAAAGTAGAAGTATTCAAATCGTTATCGTTACTTACTAATGACTTAGATATAATCTGAAATTGTATATGTCATTTAATTCTTTCATTTATTTGGTACATTAAAACTGAATATCCTTTCCATTTCAGTTGTAAATTTCTTTTACCTGTATGGTAGTATTTGAATATAGAATATTCGTATGCTTTTCCGACCTGACATGTCCACAAGACAGGCAAAAAAGTTTAAAAAGTTGATTATGAACAACAGATATGAATTTAGTGTACCACGGATTGTACGGATTGTGTAATGTTTTCTCACATGCAAGACGGTGTGTATTGTTGAAAACAGTAAAGTTGAGAACATATCCTACATTTTTGTCGCGTTCTAGATATTGGAAAAATAAAATACCCAAGCAATAAGACAGACACACAAAATCAAATTCTAAAAACAACATGAGTTTCGTGAACATGCTTAGTTACTATAAAAAATACTATAAGTAAAGTCAAGAAATACCAAAGGGATATTCAAAGGAGAGAAAAATCGTAACAACTGACAAACTCCGGAGAACAACGAAGACAAGACCAAAACAATACATGCACTACAAACATATGAACAACATGGACCCCAGCAAAAAACCGGGGGTAGACTCAGGTGCTCAGGAAGAGTAAACAGTCTCTGCTTCGTGCAGGACACCCGCCATGCTGTTCATGTCAAATCCGATATGAGGAAGGGATAATATCAATGGAACAGGTCCATTTTCATTTGGGAAACGGTTTTTTCATACCTGTCAACCAAGTCATGATGACGCCCATAAAACTTTAATAAGGATGTCTTCAGCTTAGGAGCAACGTACCCCTGTCTGAGCAACTTTTCTGTCAGAAGCCGGGCTTCTTTCATAAAGAGTGAAATAGACGTGCACATAGCAAACCAAACAAAATGCCAGTGATACAGCAGAAACGTAAACAATTTCAATTTGGCAACAGAAACCTAAACAATTTCAATGAGAACACACGAAAACAAAACTACATTAGCATCAAGAGCTCCGGACGGATATGCATTTCATGATCAGTTAACAAAATCCGTCACATTGCACTAGAAGAAAAACCGGTAGAGTCCAAAGAAAAAATAATTAATTAAAATAGTCTGATAAAATTCTTTATAATTCGAAAAATCTATTAGATTTCTTTGCCTTTTGTGTTGTCAATTGCTGTTCAGGTAATTTTCTAAGTGATTCGATATATTTTCAGCTGTCTTTTACTGTTTTTTTATGGAGGTAGTGTATTTTTCCTATTCAGTTTAATCCGTTTTTGTTTATATTAATATAAAAAGCTAATGCTGCTACATATATAGTTATTTGATTGAATTACGTCATGACTTGTTGTGACAACCTTTGTAAAACTGTGGAAAGAGTTTGTAGTATTCAGGTTTCACGATACTCTTAGAATTTCTCGAAGCTTCAAAAATTCTATAGTAATATGTACATGTAAATATGTATCCGAAAAATAACGAAATCCGTTACATCGAATCTAAAATTAAAAACATACTCATTGTAATGCAGCATAACAGTCAAATATACCTAGGATAAATATTGCTAAAAGAATTTAAAAAAAACATATAATAATGAAAAATAGAATTATATCAAGACATTACAGAAACTAAAGGAATTGAATAATCATTAAAATATGGTATTGACATCAGGTGTTCCTACAAATTAGGCGTGTATTCCTACGTTAACGGTATCATCACATTACATGTAAGGAATATCTAACCTATATAAGAGCATTTAGTTTCATATGAGATCAAATAGACAAAGCTGCGGACAGATGGTTGAAACCCTATCCTCAAAACCCTACAAAGATCCTGTCGATGGAAAATTCTATAAAGTTAACACCAAGTTCAGTGTACTTTTTGTCAGAATCAATATGTATTTATTTTCGAGTAAATAAGGTTTTTTCTGACCTAATATCTGATAAGAATATCTTTCTCGTCTCTGTTTATCCAAGAAACATTTGTGATTTAGATCACGAAAAACAATGTTAGTTTGATCACGATAAACACTAGTTTATTTCTTTGGAGGGTAGTGTGCAGAGTAAATTTTTATGCTATTGTAATTTGTAAGGTTACTAAAAGATAGATATTCATGTAAGAATCCACATCTGATGGAGACCACTCGTCGAGTAGGCCTATCACCGTATCTCTTGATTCCGTCCTTACTTGCTTAAGTATAAACATCCCTAACGGTTTTTCTTCTGCAGTATTCATACGCTTTGTGCATGTCCAATCATTATGTATAACGGTCCTTTTAATTACTTTTTGTCAGTGATAATCTACCGTAAATTTGGCATATGACTAAACCTTTTTGCTATCGTTTACACTTCTGTGTCAACTTTGTTACGACCGAAATCACCTTTTAAATTGTAGCCAACAAAAGACACAAATCAATAAGAAAATTTAACAAGATCTATTATATACAAGGTTACAAAATAAAATTACACAAAATAAAATGTCAACTTAACTGTTCAAAATCCTCCGTCTTTTCCTAATCCGGAATTCTTCTCGTCACTGTTGCGGGAATCCAAACGGAATATTATATCCAATCAGTCACAATCTAGTATGATGTAACGTAAATAAAAGTGTGTCAAGGATGATGTGTGAAACGTAAATAAATCCAACAGGTGAGAACACAAGAATGTTAACGTCTAGTCTGATACTTTTCTGCTCTCTTCTTGGGGTAGTGCCCTCTTGCAGAGCTGAAGAACCTCAGGGTCTTTATTCTGTTCTTCCCTAAATGTTCTTTTGTCTAATGAATGGCTGTTCACGTCTGACCATGGCATAATTACATGTTCGTTAGTACCAGGTGGTCTGATTATGGCCTTTTTTGAGCTACCGGGACCTTCAATGTCGGCCAGGAAAGTGTCAGAAAGGTCCATATAATCATACTGGCCTTCTTGTAAATCCTCATCTTGTTGTTTTCTTGCCATTGACCTAGTAACAACACAAGCTTGATACAGTTCAGCATCATCTTCAGGTGATTTAACATCCACCACCGGTTCACTTGTAACAATTGGTTCAGCAACCACTTTGTTCCTAGCTAGATCATTTCCTAGCAATAATGAAACACCTTCAACAGGGAGAGTAGGACGAACACCCACAACAACTGGTCCAGTAATTAAATCTGACTTCGAATAAATACGATGGAGGGGAACATCTATACAACCTAACTCCACACCTTGTAACAAAACGGAGGCACCAACGGACGTCTCCTCGGACAAAGGCAACACACCTTCTATCAACAAAGACTGAGAAGCTCCAGTGTCCCGTAAAATCTTAATAGGCTGAGGAGTAGTATTATTAACAATAGAAACAAACCCATCGGACATAAAAGGTTTATAATCCTCCATGTAATCGCAAAAACTGGACTTAAAAGCCTGACTCGCAGGACATTCCAACTTATTGGTAACAACGGGTGTCGTACAAACACTGGACTTGGGCTTATGATCTCTTTCATTCTTCTTCTGGAGTGTAAAACAATCAGCCATCAGGTGACCACTTTTCTTACAATAAGCACAAGTTAGTGACTTCTTCTCAAAAGTATCAAATTTTGGACCAGACATATTATAACTAGACGGACTCTTATTCTGTGCAACAGACTTACTATCAGTACGCTCAGTGCTTTGATTTTTGTTATTTCCGCTTGAAGCATTAAAATTTTGACCTTTGAAACTTCTTTTATGTGAAATGGTATAATTATCGGAAACAACAGCTGCATCTTGCAATGTCTCAACAGTTTTGTCATCTAAATGTGTTTTGAAGTCTAAATTAACACACTGCTTGAACTCTTCTAATAACATTAATTGTCTTAATTTATCGAAATTGTTATCTATTTTCTTTGAAGTAAGCCATTTATCAAATAGATCTTCTTTTTCCCTAGCAAATTCAACATAGGTTTGTGTTTCAAACTTTTTATAAGACCTAAATTTCTGTCTATATGCTTCTGGCACTAGCTCATAAGCTTTCAAAACTTCCTGTTTAACAGTGTCATAATCAGAACTTTTTTCTGAAGAAAGAGCTGAGTAAATTTCAGCGGCCTTGCCCACAAAAACACTTTGCAGCATTGTAGTCCAATAAGGCTTTGGCCATTTCAGATTTTGAGCAATTTTCTCAAATTCTGGAAAAAAATTATCAACTGTTTTTTCCCAAAATTTGGGAACCAAACGTATATTTTTTGCTGCCTCAAATTGTTCTGATTTTGACTTAGTGTTGCTTTCTACTTTGACCATTTCCATTTTTATTTTCTCCATCTCTATCCTTTCCATCATTTCAAGTTCTGCCTGTTTTTCTTCTTTTTCTTTTTCTAATTGTTTTAATTTAAATTCATCTTCTTTTTCTAATTGTTTTAATTTAACTTCGTTTTCAAATTGTTTTTCCAATTGTTTTAATTTAAGTTCATGTTCTAATTCAAGCTGTTTTAATTTGAAGGCATTAACATTTTCGACCTTGAGGTCAAGAGCCTCTTCACCAAAAATTTCTAAGTCAACTAAATTGTCTATTACCAAATTTGTTATAATTTGTTTTCTCATAGATGTTCTAAAATCTATTTTTAGATGTTTAGCAAGCAACACTAATTCTTCTTTCTTTAATTTATCAAACCCTTCCAGGTCTGGCGTTTTCAAAAATTTACCAGCATCAAATGCCATTTTGTAGAATTTTGTTGGCTAACTCTAATAAAAAATACTGAAAAAATTTAATAAGATATTAACGTTATCCCGAGACGAGCCCCCAGTTTCTGCTCTGAAAGTCCAACTTTAAGATACTGTAGAACGGAAACTTCTGGAATACGGTAGAAGTTCGAATCACACCAGAATTATTACGTAAGTCAAATAGAAAGTTCTAGTCATTCCATCAGTATCTATTATTGTTCCAGTGATTTCTAAACTGCGCAGTTATAACATTATTTGGTAAACAACTATAAGTATTATGTAAACACAAGACATTGAACCCGCGCGAGCGCGGGAAAATAAGCATTTTTTTTGTGGTGGCCATGTCGACTATAAAAAGTTGTTGCGGCCATGTCATTCATGGAACAGGAACTCAATATGGATGTTGTGGCAGGCTTCCCATAAACTTTCCTGTCAAGTAGGTGGTATCAACTGATAGTTTCATGTCTATATATGCTGTAGTATTCCAGAAATGGATGTTAATGCAAACTTTAACCAAAGTCAATGAAGCGTGAAATGTAGGTCAACGTGACCCAATTGTCGTATGGCTGTTCGTTACTACCGAAGATGTATCCACTGATGAAGTAGACTGTATGCCACGTAGAATTACCAAAATGGACCTTAAGGTTCCATCAAAGTCAAAATCTATGACGAAAACACAACCACATAAATTGTCAATATTTTTATTGTTACAATTAATTCTGAACTGGAACTTGATGAAAAGCTTTCATTAAATACACATTTCATAATGCATTACATTTTCCCTTCAGAATAAATATGAAAATGAAATTGTAGATGTAACCATTTCCTTAGTGACGGATGAATTTTTCAAAAGATGCCATGAGTTAGGTAGAGCATATGTTTGGAAAATAATTGTTCCAATTGTTCCATTGTCATCATGGGCAGGGCATGCGATGCTTAATTTCACAAATATATCCAATAATCAGACGATAAAAGCATTTTTAGTGTGTGGATGCGTGTGCTGTCCACGTTTATATTTATCAAAGATGTCCGAGATAAATTTCGTCATTAATGATAAAGATGACCATTTGTTAAAAATAGTTTTATCTAGGGCTTACAGGGAATTGTATGGTAGAGATATATTTAGACAGGTCACATGACAAATAATGTAAAAATAGTCTTTACAGTTAGGAGAAATTGCGTTATTGTAGAAAAACAATCCTGAATACATGAAGCGGACACATCCCATTCGAAGGAGAATGTTTTTAATTAGTTTTATTCTTCTTCCGTGATTTCAAACAGAAATACATTTAAAATATGTGCATACTTGTTTATTTAAATCAATGTGTTAAAATGATGCATTCGAGAACCTTCTAAGGGATATGTTGGGAGAATTCATATAGGGAACGTGCATACAAATTCCATTTGCACATAAACAAAACTGCAGTTGAAATTTATAAATGCAGATTGTCAAATCCGATAACAACCTTTATAATCTGAACCATACATCGTTTATTTTGAACCACGCGTTTGGCCGCCTATTCGGCTAATTCGTAAATTTAGTATTATAGATATTATACATGTTATAAGGCCAAACAAAACAAATTAGGCCAAGATAAATAAACATAATAATTACAATATCATAACAACTTAAATAAGCGAAAACTCAATATTATACATTTATTGCATTGTGATGGGGGAAATATGAAGATTTGTTCACATCAGAAATATCATATTCCCGGAGGGCTTTCCTCACTACCATGCTATAAATGTTTTATTATACTGAATAAAGCCACAGATAATTTTATTTTCAATGTGTAAATCACATGAATTTTTACCAATATATTTAATAGAGGACATTTTCCCACATTTGAACATTCTTTATTATAATAAATCAAACACATTGTATTGGAAATACAGTAAAGAACGTGCTTTTTTCAATTAAACTTGATATTTAGTTTGTGTCAATTCCATTTACTGATATCAATACTGGAAAAGTAGCGAGATTTCCGAAGGGGTGGAATACGATTTGAATTTGATGGAAAATATGAAGATTTATTCATGTAGATCCCAGAGATCGCAATAACCAATGAGATTTAGTTTTACATGTAATAATTCATCTGAGGTATAATAATACGTAATAAATTTAGAAGTAACAGTTTAATGTTCATTTGTACTTTCGAAACATAACAAATATAGGCAAAATAATACCAAGGCGACAAAACAGTGGGAAAAATGCCACATATTCGGAGTGCAAGGAAAGACAGTCAGGAGAATGGAATACAACAAACAAACGAAACAAGGATAAATGTATAACTAAAAGAATAAAAACATATAATAAACTAAACTAAACTAACCTAGAACAAGAAAGCTCAGGAACTAAAACACTAGCAATGTGAACTCCCATAAATAACCGGGGTGACATCAGGTGCTCCGGAAGGGTAAGCATTTTATGCTCCGTTAACGGCACCCGTCACATTGTCAGTGTAACGGGATGGCCTGGGTGACCAAAGTATATAAAATATATTTCAATTAATTTGGGAAGGTAATAATTTTAAAATTAAAATATGATTGTATAATAAGTTGTATTTAGACAGGCTAATACCAGTTTAGTACAGTTCCAATAATTAAACTGTAAAACTTGTTAAAATTGACATTTAGAAAACATCTATGTACCAAACATGGAACAAATTGTAAAACTTGTTAAAATTGACATTTAGGAAATAGATATGTACTAACATGATATTTCGATAGAGATGTATTGGAACTGTATTTGAACTGGGTATGTTTCACACGTCAGGTGCCTATTAGTAATAGTACCATTTTGGGATGCTGTGATTGACGTTTGAAGGACTAATTTTCTATATTCGTTTAATATTTTCTACGTATTATTTTATTATTCTACGCAGTATTTTATCTTGTTCTAACTGGTTTTTGGGGCTAGATTATAAATACAAGCGACATTGTAGTCCGCTCAGTTGGGCTTTTACTTCAGTTCACTTCATGTCTTAACCACTATTAAAATATTGGAACCACACTAGCTTTGTTTGATTCACAACGCATGTAGCCAGAAGCCAGCAGCCAGTAACCAGTAAGCAGTAATATACCACTATACGATCAACGACCCATAAGCCTACAACAGCTTTATTGGTGCCGCAAGACCAGGACCTAACTGGACAACGTACCAGAGTTGAAAAGTTTTAAGGTAAGACAACTAAGTATTTATCTCTAAAAAGTACCTTAGTAGACTGACCTTGTTAAAATTTAAAATATGGTTTGCCTAAATTAATCGTAAATGGCTTAATTAAGTAAAGCTAGGTTTAATTGCAGTTTTTAATAATTCTTAATTATTAAATTAAAAGTAAATAATTTCTCAAATGTCTTTAAGTAATATGGCAGATGTCGTCGAAGAATTAACAGAAAACTTCTGTAATTTAGGACAAGATGAAAGTCAAAAAGCACACCCAAGTAGTATTGAAGTACAAGTAACTGAACCCGCCAAATTTACTCCATTTATAGGAGGGGGACATACGGACTCTAGTTTCAAACCTTTTGGGTCACTTAAGGACACATTGGATGAAAATAATCCAAACTTTTGGGCTAAAACAGCCTTGGATCAATTAAAAGCACCGCAAACTGCAGTATCAGTACCTCTTTTTAGTGTAGTCCAGACATTTGAGGGGGACCCTACCCAGTTTAAACAATGGGTTAGAAATATAGAAAGATATGCACAAATGGCAAGGGGACACAGATATACCTCAGGTAGTTCATGTAACCTGTAGTGGGTTAATAGCCGATTTTGTTAAACGATATATAACAGAATGTCAGTCAGCAGGGGAGCCACCTAAATGGCAAGATCTTAAGATACTGTTACAAAAACGGTTTGCTGAGATCACAGATCCACAACAGGCCTTGGCTATCCTTAGAAAAACAAAGCAGAAGCCAGAGGAAAGTGTACAAATGTACGCTGAAAGGCTGTTAAGGATAGCTGAGGATGCTTATCCTGAATCAGTACAAACTGATTCAAATGTAGTAGGGTTAATCCAGCAACAGTTGGTTGATGCCTTCTGTGATGGACTGTATTTCGATTACCTCCGTATGAAAATTATGAGGGAGGAACCAAAAACTTTTGATAAGGCCGTTCAATGTGCCATGAAAGAGCAAAATCTAAGAAAGCGTTTTAGGGATAGAACAGATACGTTTACTGAACTACAACCAACTAATAAAATTGTCAGGGTAAGGGAAACTCCTTTCCAACCACCGTCATGGACGGGGGCAACAATAACAGTTTCTTAACACCTGTTCCTTGGCCAACAGTAGGAAATTTTCCTGACAACCGTCAGATAGAGCCAATGGAAATAGGACATTTAAGGGGGAAAACTTGTTTTAGGTGTGGCAGACGGGGTCATAGGTCAAAAGAATGTCCTTTCCGATCATATAATGTCTTTGCAGCTGGGGATTCTAGGGAGGAACCCATGGTAGTAAGTGATGAGGAGGAGGAGGTCGAACAAAAAAAAAGGTTCCCAAAAGAAAAAATAAAGGGTATTTGCCAAAAAGGGGTCAGCAGGGTCAAAGACAGGAAACACCCCAAAAACGAAGAGGAAATTATCAAACTCGAAATAGGGTTGAGGAGCCTGACTGGATTAGGGGGGCTGAATGTTGGATTTGTCATATGATAGGTCACTTAAAAAGAAATTGCCCAAACCGTAATGTTCCGGAAAAGAACAGAGTCAAAATTTTCAGACCCGCTACTTGGGCTGATAAACCATTTAGGGGATTTCAGGAAAACTAAAACCCTCTCTTCACAAGGAAGCCGGTGAAGAGAGGAGAAAAAGTTTTCAGGGTAAAATGAAAGAATTTTGGAAATCACAAGTACTAAATTTATCTTTGGCAGGGAACCCAGGGTCTTGTATAATGAAGATAGGAAAAGCGCGCTATTGTACTTTGATAGACACAGGTGCGGACGCCTCTTTAATTAGTAAGAAAATGTTTGATAAGTTACCAGAAAAACCAAAAATTATGCGCGTCATGCCGCTTTTACAGACCGCGAGTGGTGAGTCATTATCAATTATAGGGCAAACGACTATTTCATTTACTATGAATGGACTTCCGTTAACACAAAAATTTTTCGTTACTGATGGACTAAATCGAAATTTCATTCTAGGCCGAGATTGGTTGAAAGAATACGGTGTAAGAATATATTTCGACTTAGGAATGATAAGGATAGCTAAGACTTATGTTAAATTAGAGGAAGACATTCATATTTCGTCAATCTTAAGGACAGATAAAGAGGTAAGACTTAAACCCCAGACAGCAACTGTTTGTCATGTTAAGTTGAATAAGGGCTTCCGCATACCTGACTCAAGACTTGTAGAAATCTCAAGTCTGGACTCAGGATGTTTACTCGACGAACCAGGACTTATCCTACAAGGTTCAATAGGTAAGTTACAAAATACTTCGAGGGTACCTGTGATGATAGTTAATCAAACAAACAAGTACTACAAACTGAAGCGAGGTTGTGTAGTCGGAAAGGGACGTGGACTCCTTTCTATAGAATTATAGGAAGAACAGCACCTCTTACTTTCGTAATCCGTAATTAAATGAACGTAAAGGTAAGTAAAACTCATGCCCGACACATCAGGCCAGCAAATGTAGAAGGATGGGAGATACCAAAAGACGAAACAGGTCGACTCCTAAGAAAAAGTACGTATGTAGTACCACCGGAAGAATCAGATGATTCTTCGGACCAGGAAGAGAAAACAGCTCTCAACAAAGTTATTCGACATCGTCGAATGGAAAGAGAGGACTCTTCAGATGAAGATGACATTCCCTTAGCGGAACTTCAGAAGAGGTTAAGAGCTAAACAAGAAAACTATCAACAAGATGTTGAGGAACTTAAGGTAATTGATCAAGTAACCGATCAAGTAAGGGTTGGCTCATCAACCGAGGTTTGTAAAGACGCGCGCGCAGAAATAAGTGTCAACGTAGGCACGGATAAAGATGATGTAATAAGCCCGGTGAAAAATAACGCTTCCAAGGAGGAAACGGAACATCCTCCCATTGACCATAAGAAATTAACGAAAAATTTCCTTGCTGCGATTCAAGCAATGCTGTAAACCAGCTTGGTGATCATGTTGAAACATACACTTGTTGTCTTTGTGACACCTTTCCCCTTCCGTTATTTCCCCTGTGCAACTTAAGATGCTCTTAGTGTCCATTTAAAGCAGTTTAGTTTAAAGCGTTTTGCACCTTTAGAAGTCATGTTTACCCATTTATGAAAAGGGCAACTGAAATTAAGAAATATTGTAAAATAATGATTTCCACTTATCCTACAAGACCTCGGGCACAGTACTTGACGGACGGACATTGGTTGGTCATTGCCGACAAACCTTTGGCTTTTAGTATCTCCTGTAAATTAAAATCGACATCTGAATTACGGACCACCAAATTTCCCTTAGATATCATCAGACTTACCTCAACTTGTTCTGCTTATAATGCATATATGACATTATTACCCTATTATCATAAAGAAAGTAAAATCAATGTGACGGACGTATTCAGACAATTCTTGAGAAGATACTCATTTGGCATAATGACCCTTTGGAAGACATTTGACACAACCATACCAAATTTCAATGATTCTAAAATTCCCCCGAAACTTAAAGAAATAAAAGAGATTCCTATAAATAAACTAAAAGAAGAAATAGACAACATGAATTTAAACGAAGAACCCATGCCTGCAAGTCCTCGATATTGGATATGTATAATAGGAACAGTAACAATTATTTTAATAATTATTATCTTTGTGAAATTACGTAAGGTTAAGGTTAATGTTAAGGTCAGTCAAAAAGGGAAATGAGGAGGTGAGTCAACAGTTGTCAAGACCACAACCCAGTGCACCACGACTACAAGATGGTGAAGAATCTTCGGTCACCTTCAGCAGTAGCCCTGGTCACTCTGGTACAACGACAAGATATGGTAATGGTATAAAGTACTGGTCACGATTACAAGATGGTAATGGTACAACGACGTATAGGCCTAATGTCAATCTTTCCCGACGGTACTTACAAGAAAAGTATGGACTGGTACCAATGGAGAACATGACGATATTGAATAACCTGAACGACATGGTAACCTCTACCCAATCGTCCTGGACACGCCAACCGCCTGACGAAAAACAACGGCCGATATCCGATCCAAGCAGCTACAAGGAGTATGGTCAAGGTAACGATCCCATGAATCCTGGCGACAAGAAATATGGTCAAGATGATACTTCCATAACATCGCCGATCCCCGTTCCAGAAGATAATCCGATGGTGACGGCAGACATTGCCGAACGTGATGATTACACGGAGACTGAAGTACAGACAGTCTCACCATCGAAAGGATCAAATTCTGGTCATTCAGTGAAGAGAGTAACAAACTATCCAATAAGGAAACCACAAGCAAAACCACAACAATCTATTTATCCCAGTTTACGAGAAGAACTAAAAACTACTCAGTGAAAAGACAATCTTGATGTTACAAGAACTTTTAAGTATCTCGGTCACTAGTAATGAACATTAGTAAAAGGACATTTACGTATTATATCCTGATCATCAATCATTATGCTAGTCACGTGGATATTATATGAACAGTCTAAATCCTGGCCGTAGGAAAAAAGAACTGTAAATCCTGGTCATGAGAAGAAAGAACTGTTTAAAGAAAACATTTACGACTATGACTAGCGCCAGTCTGTTCCAATGACGGGTAAGCTCTTCCATAAGGAGGACAACCTATGACAGGGGCAGCGGGCAGCCACAAACGAACAATCATGAACTGAAAAATACTATCCTGGTTATAAAGATTACGACTGATATTCCTTCCTGGTCACCGAGATGTGTAAATAATATGAACATTTTGCTTGGACATTTTTATTTCTGATGGACAATTGTGCAATGAACTGTGAAAAGACAATATAATAATTGTGCATGTTGCATGTATATTGAATATGTATATAATAATAACGATTAGTAATCCTGGTCACCCATATGTTGATAAAGAAAGAATTGGGTAATTTATTTCTTTCGGAAAGGGACGATTGTAACGGGATGGCCTGGGTGACCAAAGTATATAAAATATATTTCAATTAATTTGGGAAGGTAATAATTTTAAAATTAAAATATGATTGTATAATAAGTTGTATTTAGACAGGCTAATACCAGTTTAGTACAGTTCCAATGATTAAACTGTAAAACTTGTTAAAATTGACATTTAGAAAACATCTATGTACCAAACATGGAACAAATTGTAAAACTTGTTAAAATTGACATTTAGGAAATAGATATGTACTAACATGATATTTCGATAGAGATGTATTGGAACTGTATTTGGACTGGGTATGTTTCACACGTCAGGTGCCTATTAGTAATAGTACCATTTTGGGATGCTGTGATTGACGTTTGAAGGAATAATTTTCTATATTCGTTTAATATTTTCTACGTATTATTTTATTATTCTACGCAGTATTTTATCTTGTTCTAACTGGTTTTTGGGGCTAGATTATAAATACGAGCGACATTGTAGTCCGCTCAGTTGGGCTTTTACTTCAGTTCACTTCATGTCTTAACCACTATTAAAATATTGGAACCACACTAGCTTTGTTTGATTCACAACGCAAGTAGCCAGAAGCCAGCAGCCAGTAACCAGTAAGCAGTAACCTACCACTATAAGGTCACGACCCGTAAGCCTACATCAGTGAAGTATCAAGTCTGGTGAGGGGTCAATTCAAGAAGGACGTGAAATCTAACAGAAGATATCTAGTCTCATACGCCATATAGATTTAGGTGTTTAGAGTCTCTGCTATTGTTTTTAGTAAAACAGAAGATTAACAAATCGGTGAGCTGGGAACAAAACTAAACAGAGTATTTAACGACTCTACCGGACAAAATCAAACAAAAAAAAAACAAAGATCATGTTCGAATCAGGAAGAAAACTAATAAACCAAAGGTAATACAAGGTAAAACTCGACACTAGGATATCACACTGCACTAAAGAAGGTTTATGTGGTATTAGGTGGGGACAAGGCTTACTTTGAGACTGATGTTGTTAACATGCTAGAGCTGTCACATAAACAAGGTTGTGTTCAGTTTCTGTTAGTCATCAAGAATTGATTGGCCGATACGCAGTCTCTATATGGCGTATGAGACTAGATATCTTCAGTTAGATTTCACGTCCTTCTTGAATTGACCCCTCACCAGACTTGATACTTCACTGACAATGTGAAGGGTGCCGTTAACGGAGCATAAAATGCTTGCCCTTCCGGAGCACCTGATGTCACCCCCGGTTATTAATGGGAGTTCACATTGGTTTTAGTTCCTGAGCTGTCTTATTCTAGGTTTGTTTAGTTTAGTTTATTATATGTTTTTATTCTTTTAGTTATACATTTATCCTTGTTTCGTTTGTTTGTTGTATTCCATTCTCCCTGCACTCCGAATTTGTGGCATTTTTCCAACTGTTTTGTAGCCTCGGTATTATTTTGCCGATATTTGTTATGTTTCGAAAGTACAAATGAACATTAAACTTTTACTTCTAAATTTATTAAGTATTATTATACCTCAGACGAATTATTGCATGTAAAACTAAATCTCATTGGTTATTGCGATCTCGGTGATCTACATGAATAAATCTTCATATTTTCCATCAAATTCAAATCGTATTCCACCCCTTCGGAAATCTCGCTACTTTTCCAGTATTGATATCAGTAAATGGAATTGACAAACTAAATATCAAGTTTAATTGAAAAAAGCACGTTCTTTACTGTATTTCCAATACAATGTGTTTGATTCGTTATAATAAAGAATGTTCAAAGGTGGAAAATTGTCCTGTATTAAATATATTGGTAAAAACCATGTGATTTACACATTGAAAATAAAATTATCTTTGGCTTTATTCAATATAATAAAACATTTATAGCATGGTAGTGGGGAAAGCCCTCGGGGAATATGATATTTCTGATGTGAATAAATCTTCATATTTCCCCCATCACAATGCAATAAATGTATAATGTTGAGTTTTCGCTTATTTAAGTTGACACAGAAGTGTAAACAATAGCAAAAAGGTTTAATCATATACCAAATTTACGGTAGATTATCACTGACAAAATGTAATTAAAAGGACCGTTATACATAATGATTGTATTTGCTCAGCATTATTAATATATAAATAATTGATGGACATGCACAAAGCGTATGAATACTGCAGAAGACAAGCCGTTAACGATGTTTTTACTTGAGCAATTAAGGACGGACTGAAGGGATACGGTGATAGGCCTACTCGACGAGTGGTCTGAATCAGATGTGGATTCTTACATGAATATCTATCTTTTAGTAACCTTACAAATTACAATAGCATAAAAATTTACTCTGCACACTACCCTCCAAAGAAATAAACTAGTGTTTATCGTGATCAAACTAAGATTGTTTTTCGTGATCTAAATTACAAATGTTTCTTGGACAAACAGAGAGGAGAAAGATATTCTTATCAGATATTAGGTCAGGAAAAACTTTATTTACTCGAAAATAAATATATTTTGATTCTGACAAAAAGTACACTGAACTTGGTTTAACTTTATAGAATTTTCCATCGACAGGATCTTTGTAGGGTTTTGAGGATAGGGTTTCAACCATCTGTCCACAGCTTTGTTTATTTAATCTCATATGAAACTAAATGCTCTTATATAGGCTAGATATTCCTTACATGTAATGTGACGATGCCGTTAACGTAGGAGCACACGCTTAATTTGGAACACCTGATGTCAATTCCATATTTTAATGATTATTTAATTCCTTTAGTTTCTGTAATGTCTTGATATAATTCTATTTTTCATTATTATGTTTTTTTAATATACTTGGGATATTTGTCTGTTATGCTGCATTACAATGAGTATGTTTTTAATTTTAGATTCGATGTAACGGATTTCGTTATTTTTCGGATACATATTTACATGTACATATTACTATAGAATTTTTTGAAGCTTCTAGAAATTCTAAGGGTATCGTGAAACCTGAATACTACAAACTCTTTCCACAGTTTTAAAAAGGTTGTCGCACCAAGTCATGACGTAATTCCATCAAATAACTACATATGTATATATTAATATAAACGAAAACTGTTTAAGCTGAGTAGGAAGAATACACTACCTCCATAAAAAAAAACACAGTAAAAGACAGCTGAAAATATATCGAATCACTTAGAAAATTACCTGAACAGCAATTGACACAACACAAAAGACAAAGAAATCAGATTTTTGGAATTATAAAGAATTTTATCAGACTATTTTAATTAATTTATATTTCTTTGGACTCTACCGGGTTTTCTTCTAGTGCAATGTGACAGATTTTGTTAACTGAACATGAAATGCATATTCGTCCGGAACTCCTGATGCTAATGCAGTTTTGTTTTCGTGTGTTCGCATTGAAATTGTTTAGGTTTCTGCTGCCACATTGAAATTGTTTAGGTTTCTGCTGCCACATTGAAGTGTTTAGGTTTCTGCTGTATCATTGGAATTTTGTTTGGTTTGCTTTGTGCACGTGTATTTCATTCTTTATAGTATTTTTTATAGTATCTAAGCATGTTCACGAAACTCATGTTGTTTTTAGAATTTGGTTTTGTGTGCCTGTCTTATTGCTTGGGTGTTTTATTTTTCCAATATCTAGATTGGGACAAAAATGTAGAATATGTTCTCAACTTTACTGTTTTCAACAATACACACTGTCTTGCATGTGAGAAAACATTACACAATCCGTACAATCCAGGTGCACTAAATTCATATCTGTGGTTCATAATCAACTTTTTAAACTTTTTTTTCCTGTCTTGTGGACATGTCAGGTCGGAAAAGCATACGAATATTCTATATTCAAATACTACCTTACAGGTAAAAGAAATTTACAACTGAAATGGAAAGGATATTCAGGTTTAATTACCAAATAAATAAAAGAATTACATGACATACTAGGATACAATTTCAGATTATATATAAGTCATTTGTAAGTAACGATAACGATTTGAATATTTCTACTTTTGAAATTCAGAAATATTCACGTATCTTGGTTTACAGAACGCGGATCTTCGTACGTAAATTCAATATTGATGCCTTTCATTTCACGTCTGTATATTTCATCAAATTGTTCATTCTGAGCGACTGTAAACCAGTTTTTCCAGTCTCCAATTTCACCTGTCAAAAATTAATAATATTAAAATTGGTACAAATGTACTGTATTTATTTCTTGTTATTAAGATTGTTTTATCAGTTTTACTTTTTTCTAAGCATCGATTTACCTACATAGAATTACTGGTATTAGAATTCGGTCATTTAAAGAAGTATCGCATCCGCATCCTATACGTCAACGTATCTGTACAAAAATGAGAGTTACATGTAAATCCAATGCTTTTAACAAAACTGCACACGACATGCATTCCATATAAAAATGTTTTATTGTCGCCTGAAAATAATATGCAATTGACAATATTTACCTGACGATTATAACAAATTTACAAAATGGTCCACTCAAATAGACTTATTTCTGATGTCGAAAACAGGTATAGAAAGAAAAATGAAACTGTAGTTTTTAACCTTTACGTTTCTTTCTGAATACGTTACTAGCTCTAGCTCGTCTTTTAAAAGCTCCCACCAGCTGTTAAGATGATGAACACCAACTGCATATTATTTTAAGGCAGGAATAGAAAGTTTTTATATGGAATGCATGCGTGTGCAGTTTTGTTAAAAGCACTGGATTTACATGTAACTCTCCTTTTTTTACAGATACGTTGACGTATAGGATGCGGATGCGATACTTCCTTAAATGACTGACTATTATTAAGAATAAACAACTCATACTTCAGAAAAAGGAGAAATATACCTAAGGAGCAAATGAAAAAAAAACGTAATCCATTGGACAGACAAACCCGGGAAGACAATGAACAACCAAAAGCATAACAAATAAACATTGAAAACTAAAAAAACATTGAACAACACGAACTTCTATAAAACCCAAGAGTGAACCCAGGTGCTCCGGAAGGGTAAGAAGTTCCTGCTCCGTATACATTTATTTATACCTATTTATATTATTTTATATTTATTTACCCAAGAAATTGATTGTCATCTTAACCGGGATATGTAGCAATTAAACTTTTTCTTTATGAGTTTTATCGTTTCGAAAAATAAAGATTTCAAAAATATAAATCCTCCGGTAAAACTCTCGCGGTTTATCCTTTGCACATAATATCATATAACAATAAACCACTAGGATGTCAGAGAAATTTCGAACCATAAGATATAATGAATACAAAAAATTCTGAAATACAAACGCTTTCTCGACTTTTGATCTCATTGGAGCATGCCTTATTAACATTATTTTTAACGTATCAATACAAAAATAGTATACCTTTTCTAAAGAGAGTTGATTTAAAATCTCTAGCGACGGCTACTGATACGTCAATTTTATGTTCTTTCAACTTGTTAAATGAACATTTGTCTTCTATATCCGCTATGAATTCATCATCACATGGTACTTCTAGGAATTCAGCAATGAGCTTTACTTCTTTCTCAGGATGCTAAAATACCAAGATATTTGTACAGATTTCAAACTAAAAAAGCAAATGCTACCGGAAAGACTGTGGTCCAAAACATGTTCGCAAAACAAATGCTAACAACCATGAGAAGTATTGAATTAGCATAGCCCCTCTCATCACATATTGCTATCAAAATGTCAAAACCGCTCCATGTGGACTCCAAGTATCATCAGGTCAGTTTCTAGTATTTCGATACCATCTTTCTCATTTTAACATTTAAACTGCTTTTTAAACATTTTGGATTATTTTTCCGCTTTTCAACATTTCCGGGAGAGAGCATACTTATGGGCCGTAAATTGACGATATGATCACAACTTGTGCATCAAAATTGGTATCAAAGAATGTCTGATATTACAGCCAGGACATTATATCATCTGTAATTAAGCAAGTGCAAAAGCATTGAAATGTTCTGTAACACTACAGAGTCAACACAATAAAACACCAAGCATAATTTGATTAATCTTTTAAAATATAAAATGTGTCAGAAAAGATGAAATATCAGTAAAATAAAATACCAGTTTCAAATCTTCGTAAAGTACAATGTGAATATTATTGTATTTCTCCTTAGCGGCAACCATCTCTCTTGTGTAGTTAAACCATCCTGTACAAAGTCTATCTGTCCAAGAAATATACATGTATTTACATATTTCAAAAGACGTATATTTAAGCTATTAAAAAGATATAAATAATTTAACAAAGAAATTAAAAATGATGCGTCCGGAAAAAATAAATACAAAATTGAAACAAAACATCTCAAAGAAACCATACCAGCTAACAATAAGAAACCAAAACATGGTGTTAATAAACCTAGGTTTATTGTATTCAATTAATATTAGCAGTAGTAATAACTTCATTTTGTAGTATTTATAATTTAATTAATTCTGAAATGGTAATATTTAAATTTGATCACAACTTAGAAAACAGGGATTTTGCGTTTAGATACTACATCTAGCACAAGCTAACATGAATAAGGTAAAATTACTGTCACATGTGCTAGGAGTCAAATTAAAGAAATAATTTGAAATTATGTTTCCTAAATTACCATCCAACACTATTTCGTTGAAGTACTGTTCCCAACTGTAGTCCAATGGAATGCCACGTAGGTGTCTGAAGAAACAATACTGTGAAACATGTCGGTCTTTAGGGTTTCTATTAATAAATATAACCTTGCATTTATTTTCAATATGCTTGTATGATTGAAAACTAAAAGGTAGGTGACTGTGAAGAATTCTTCGCCTAGTTTCGGCTTCCAAATAATCAAAATCAGTCATGAAATCGAGATGGATTTTAAAGCTGGCTTCTCTACAGTTGTATTCTGTTGTTTGATCTACCAGCATACAGACTATTTCGTGCAGCCAATGTGTGCCTTTAAAGAAAATCACAAATATTCATAGAATAATGCATCAGTACTAAAATACTTATATGCAACATTTATTTCAATTCAGGGAAGCTATTCCTTTGATGCCTATTATATGCCCTGAATTGACGTAGCCCTCTTTCTGGTGAACGTGTTTTCGAACAGACTATTGGCATTCATATGGGCCCTAATTGTGCGCCAATCCTGGCTGACTTGTTCTTTTACTCATATGAGGCAGACGTCCTCCTTGACGGGCTTCTTAAAGAAAAACAGAAGTTTACAATTCACACTTTGGGAATTTCTTACATCTCATCTATCCCAATGAGCTCGAAATTAAGGATACCACACACACGTCCAGGTCTGCATCTAATTATCTTGAACTTCAACTCGAAATTGACACCAGAGGAAGGCTGAATACAACACTTTACGACAAATGGGATGATTTTTACTTTCCAATCGTCAACTTCCCATTTTTGAGCGGCAAAATCCAGAAGCGCCGGCGTATTGAGTGTATATTTCATACGTTATTCCAGAGCGTGTGACATATACGTATACATTGGCTCCTGGACAGAGGCCGGCTCCTGTCAGAAAAGTTACTTAGACAAGAGCAAGTAACAAGGGTATGTTGCTCCTAAGTTGCAATTATCCTTATTAAAGTTTTATGGAAGTCATCATGACTGGGTTGACAGATATGAAAAAAACTTTTCCAAATGAAAATGGACCTGTTCGATTGATGTTGTCCCTTCTTCATACCGGATTTGACATGGGCAGCATGGCAGGTGCCCTGCAGGAAGCAGAGACTGCTTACTCTTCCGGAGCACACCTGATTCTACCTCCGGTTTTTCTGTGGGGTTCATGTTGTTCATTTCTTTTTAGTTTTTATGTGTAGTGTTTGTATTGTTTTTGGTCTTGTCTTCGTTGTTTTCCTGAGTTTTTCAGTTGTTTTCGATTTTCCCCCCTTCAAATATCCCTTTGGTATTTTTGTAATTTACTTATGAGAAAAGTAAGATATTCTTTTGTGATGATGTCATTATTTATGAAATAATCAACGAATCACACACACATCACCGGAATATTGAAATTCAAATAAATTTTAGATTTATTTCCGACCCTTGCCTACAAAATCGTAACCGAACACTGTATGTTTTATTAACGTAAAAGGAATTGAATCAAAAATTTATTTCGAATGTTGAAACATACTTTTTATATTACATCTATATGGTATACAAGATAAAGGTAGGTATCAAGTGTAATCTGGTATTCAGAATATTATCCTCGTTGTGCAAGAGGCCTTACACAGATGAACAAACCAGTCAGAGAAAATGAATATAGAGGTAATTCACTGATTTTTTTGCCTTACGTCAACGAAAATGAAAATTAACTGATAAATACAATTTCATATATGTTTCATTATTGTTACTTTTAATTGTTAGATTTGTACATATCATTTAGTAAATATATCATAATTAACAAAACTATAATCTATTTAAATTGAGTTAAAAGTTAAAAATAACGATGTCACATATCCCACGCTGCTATTTTTGTACAATACAACGACGTTACATTTGTTGTCATGGAATAAAAACAATGAAGTAAAATTTGAATAGGGTTTTTCTCATTCCAAATATATGAATTAAACTATGCGCAAGTTCAAGTTTCAACATTGCGTCTGCAAAGAGACCGTTTACTCTACCTGAATTTATATTTGAACTAAAAATATTTCACCAGAATACTTTTTGCGACGTTTCCCCATAATTACCGAGGTCTTTGTCTTATCAAATAAACTGGCAAGTTCAATTCAGCTTTCTTTCCCAAGTATTGTGTTTTGCAGTTTGGCTTTACAATTCGGCATTTTAACGTCTTTTGTTACAGTATAAATATCACCTGATTTTTGTGGAGTACACATTAAAATATCATCATCTCTGGAACTGAAGTTCTTCATACGTTGAAAATGTCCCTCTATGTCCTCCTTTAGACAAGGATAAGTGAAAAAGGTCCAATCTTTGTATTTGAGGAAAGGGTAAACCTCCATTTGTAGGTTTCCATCTGGTCTATAAAAATATAGTGTTAGACAAATATAAATTAACTCAACCTACTTCACATACAATAGTATGGCACAATGCATTTTACTAATGTACACCAACCACTGTTTTACTTCACTGTTTCTGTACCCTATGCGTCAAATTGAAATTGGTGTGTGGAAAATCAATGCATTGAAAATAAAATTAAAAACAATTTATTTCAGTCCGTCAAATAATCGTTCTTTATTTTTATTTCAAATAAAGAAGTTTAGGAAAATGTTGAAAAGGCTCCCTATCAAAATCGCAGAGGTTCTATCAATAATTAGGCGTGAACAAGAACTTCAAACGTTGTATAGGGCTGGCAATGTTACATGTACATATAAACGAACAACCTTACTACGCTCAATTGCACTTAAAACCTTTAATAACCTGTATAATTTACATGCAGTTATAACAGTAAACAAACAAAATTCGTACGGGTTCCACGGAACCCATGGCTCGCACGTTTTTGCTGTTGTCTGTTTTCAGTGTAATAGTTGAATGTACATAATTTTTCTCCACATGTTATTTATTGGTCATGAAGAAGCTTCTATCAAAGTTTGGTAAAAATCCAGGATGGTTTAAGAAAGTAATTTATTTTTTTTAAAAACTTCAACTGCAGACTGTATGTAATGTTAAACAGGGAGAAAAAGTATGTCCATTTATACGTAAAATACAGAAAAAATACGAAACAAATCATTACAAAATGTCTTAAGAAAGTTATTAATGTTTAAAAAACTTTAATCACAGGGTGAATGTAAATGTTGACGCCGCCGACGCCCACGTGGAATTTAGGATCGCTATGTGTCACGTCCGCGATAAAATTCACAGGCTGGAAAAAAAACAAAATAGAAAATAAAACAAATTGGGATTTATAGAAGTTAAATACCTGAAAGCCATATTGCCGTTGATACAGGAAAGCAGGTATGGTATGGCCTTGAAAATAAAGTACTCATTTATCTCTGATTTGTAAACATGTCACATATATATAAAATATATCATATACATTACATTTTCACCTACAGAAAGATATACATGTTGTGTACTAATTTACGTTAGAATCTTATTCACTTAAAAGTTTTAACTGTATGTTGTACATACATAATAACAAGTAATGTTGTGTGTAATCTGGGTCTGATGAACCTGGAGAATAAAAGAATTACTCTTTGAACATTTTCATATTTTATTTATTTCATCATGGTTACACTCAGAATGTAACTGATTGAAAATACATGTGAACCTTACAATGATAAACAAACGATATTTCGTATGATAATAAGTAATGTGGTATTCCATAAAAATAATCAGCAAATCATTAAAATGATAAAAGAGACTTTAAATTAATTTAAGACCTTAAAACAAATTATTGACAAAATATGCGATAGAAAGATATTCATTAGAAGATTTACGATAAAAGAAAGTATTGGGAAGTGAACTTTGCACGTGATCAAGGGGTTCAAGGAGGGTGTTCTAAATACATAAACACTATTATTAATTATTACGGGCAAAAAGATCTCTTACTATTTCAAAAACAAATAGAAACAGCTGAATGCAACATTTACACACAAAATAATGCTTCTTAAATGATGATATAATAGTTCAAACATGTGTGGTATCGATATCAATATACAGTTCTTTGTTCTGTTTACCAAGTTTAGCTATTTATAACCAACATATATTTGCTACTTAAATATCATCTAATCAGTCTTAGTGTACTGAATCACTCTTATCTTGATACACTTATTCTGCAGAATGTTAAATAAATCATTTGTAATTGTTCCTAATTTGTTACTCTACTGCATTTATATTACACAACAATAATCGGGTGAGCACTTCCCTTCTGGTAGAAAACTATGATTAACTTTCAAAAACATGATTTTCAAATCGAAGAAAAATGTTAAAATCATAAAATGAATGCTTAAACTTTAACCAAAAACTAAAATGAAATTAAATAAGGTTTCTTACCTGGAGACTAAAAGAATTACTCTTTGAACATTTTCATATCATGGTTGCACTCAGAATGTAACGGAGGCACCGACGCGTAACTTTTAAAATATGAGTACCGTAGTTCTCCAATTAACCCACAGAAGCTTACTAAAAATCAACAAAATCAATAATATGAAAATAAAAAAAAAAAAAAAAATTGGTGTATCAAATATCTTCACTGTCTCACTTGTGTTGGATGGCAACACAAAATTCCCCAAAACTGCTGCCATTTTGAAAATTCCGAAACCTTTATGCACAACAAGGCATGACCACAAATTTTTATACAAAGTTTCCTTAAAAAGATCGATTAGATGGCAGACATTTAAAACAATCCTATCAGGCTAAATTCCATCCTAATAACATCATCGAAGCCTCCACATGCCGCTATTATATCAGTAATTGTAATATTTCTAATAATCTTTTAAAGCTATTTCGGAATATATTTTTTAACAAATATTTAGATTAAATTTAAAATGTCTATATATATATATATATATATATATACGTCTAAATACAAACCCAACACTGTTAAAATCAGATTTTAATACTGTCAAATTTCTGTCCGCCTATGGCGGGACTCGAACTCACACCGTTGAAACACTATGGCACCTATTCGCCTAGCACCATGTCCAACGCCCTAGACCACTCGGCCAAATCCGCTATATAAAGAATATAGCTTCAGTGGCAGAGGTGAATCTTGGGATGAACATGGTACATGTGTGTATGCGTGTGGCGTTGGAAATTTATTACCTCTCTGGCATTTATTTGGCAGCAATCTGATTTAGCAAATTTTTATACATTAAATGGGATGATAATGTTTTATTATTATACAGTCACAGTAAATACAGTATTTAACTAATCGTCTTAATATTGTGACAACCATATAATGTATATATCCAGTAGATTTCCGAAGCATTATCGGAAAAACAGGGTAGTACTAAATATTTATATACGTCTAAATACTAACCCAACACTGTGAAAATCAAATTTTAATACTGTAAAGTTCTGTCCGCCAATGGCGGGACTCGAACTTACACCGTATATATATATATATATATATATATATATATATATATATATATATATATATATATATATATATATATATATATATATATATATATATATATATATATATATATAGAGATGCGGGTCAGAGTAAAAAACAAATTGTATATTATTAAGATAAATATTGTAAATATTTCTATGCCGGATTTGGCTTATGTATGAAGATGTTTCCCTGAAATACATAGATATACTATTTAGCCATTTCCTACACGTTTGCTCTCACTATATATTGTAACAATGTATTTAAATGTATTTAAATGGAAAGATACGTACTAAAAAGGACAGACATACCTAAGAGCAATAAAAAAAAAACGTAATCCATTGGACAGACAAACCCGGGAAGACAAACGAACAACTACAAGCTCAACAAATAAACACAGAAAACTAAAAACAATGAACAACACGAACTCCTATAAAAACCAGGAGTGAACCCAGGTGCTCCGGAAGGGTAAGCAGTTCCTGCTCCCTATACGGCACCCGTCGTGAAGTTCAACAAAGTCAATCCGGTGGAAGTCACAAATCGGTGGAGGCACATCAAAGGTTACGACTGTGGGAACAGGTCCAACATCATCTTAGATATTGGACCACTGTAATGGTCAATCAATTCATGATGACGACCGTAAAATTTCTTAAGTGATGACATCAACTTATCCCTGATAAAACCCTGGTTAAGAAGCTTTTGTGACAGCAGTAATCCTCTTTGTCGAAAGTCAGGGTAACTCACGCATGCCCTTGAAAATCGGATAAGCTGAGAAACGTACACGTTATATGCAGGCGATGCTGGAATATTGCTACTGAAGAAGGGAAAATTAACAATAGGAAAGTTGAAGTCATCACGTTTGTCATAAAGTTTTGTCTTCAAACGTCCATCATAGTCTATTTCAAGAAACAAATCCAAATATGAAGCGGACTTTGGTGTATCTGTAGTATCCTTAATTTCAAGCTCACTGGGGTAGATAAGATGGAGAAAGCCTTGGAATTTGTCGTTACTTAACGACAACACATCATCTATATAACGAAAAGTGAAATTAAAGGATTTTAACATTTTTGATAACATTTTTGATAAAAGGGACGATTTTAAATTTCCAATTAATTACTTCCCCTTTCATGACGGAGACTTTTCTGTGGCACCATCGAATGGAGTATACATCTCACAGCTTGTACGTTTTGCACGAATTTGCTCTTGGCTAAACGCGATTTTAACAAGCGAAACCATACGATTACTAAAAAAACTTCTATTACAGAGTTATAGATTTCACAGGCTGCTTAATTCTTTTAAAAAGTTTTGTAATAGATATCATCCAGAAGAGAACTTATCATAAACGGCTTTTCCCATCCTAGTTTCTTCTGTAATATTGTAAATAAATGCAAAAGTCTCGTTATTAACCCACTTGCTATCTAAGTTATGTACCGTCCACATTAATTTTTTCAGTTCTCGCAAGCGGTTACCTTATTGGTAATCATACTGTATTTATAGTTTGGTTTATACCAAGAGTGTAAGATAGATAAGGGGGAGGTTTTGGTACCCATAAAACCTGTTTAATCCAACCGCTGTTCTGTGTCTGTACCAAGTCAGACTATCTTGACTCTCTGTTGTGTTCATGTTTGTGAAATGTGTTTTATACTCTTATCTTATTTTGTACACAGTTCTGTCAGTTGAGTTGATTTGATGTCATTGTTGACGTTTTCTGTTATTCATTTTATTGTTTATTGCAACCAGTTATAAGAAATTTATGTTTCAAAAATCTGAAATATTATTTTTTATATTATAGAATTAAACATATTTTTAAAGGAATTTATTGGTGTATAAAATGAATCGATTTACTTAAAAACAAATAAAAGTCCGAAGGACTTTCATGATTTGTTAGTGGATGACATGGTCCATTTTATACACCAATACATTCCTTAAAAAATGTGTTTAATGCTTATAATTCTTCAAAATTGGGGTTGAGGCAAATAATTGCCCCGAAAAAACACTTTAATTGTTATTTGTTCCTCTGGATTGGCTGGGGTATGAATCTTTTTTACATTGGTTACGAAAAGTAGTTCAGTCAGCAACTTTATTCAAAAATAAATAACTTCACAAACTGTTACTGGAAGCCTTCTCGACCAACCATATAAATGTATTCCCAAATATGCAAATCATAAAAGAATTATTATTGACACAAAATATTTGGCCTTTCGATACTCTTATTTTATCGTATTATTACATACATTTAAAGACTGCAATTCATTTAGAAATTATTTAATTAGCTTACCAGGGTTACAAATAAAGTATATCGAATTCTGATATTTATTACTGAAATGTGTGTGCCAAATTGCCGCTAGATCTAATTCAGACCTTAAATAAATCTTAGGTTCATGGTTACATGAGACCACAACCAAATCCATTCTACCAATGGTCTGACGATTTTTTTTTATTTTCTACATTCGTACGTACCATCCATTTTGTTTGTCACTTATATAGTCTTTATAATACTATGACAACTAACATTTTTATATCATTTCTTGATCTTTATATACTTCTGAATAATTTCCATCTTTTACGGATATCTTATATAAGTTACATGTACCTGATATTTGTGTGTCCACAATACACCATCAAACTGACATTTTTAATTCATATACAGGCATATATATATTTGTTTAATGTACATGTACGTAATCGTAAGGCCAATATTTACACGTACCTCTTGTTTATCAGTATCCTTTGATCTCTACTCATCTTGTATATATAAATATATAAATGTTACTATTTCTTTATTTTTAAAGAAAAGATAAATCATTAATAACACAACTGTAGTAAAACCGTTGTTTCGCCATTCCTTCTGAACGAATAGTCAAATTTATTTCATGACAAGTTATAAATAATGAGAATTAATATAATAAGTAACGACTGCAATAATGAACTGTTTCCATGTCACAGATAAGATACATGTATTTAGTTATATTTTTTTACTAATAATCGGACACCGTATGTACATTATTTAACATGCATTAAGGGTATTTAACCATGGACTCATGCAGATGTAGCTAGGTTTATTGTTTATATGTAACACTGTCAACCAAAGACAACTTTTTTGAAATTTTAGATCACATCTATTTATCAATTGAATCATTTGCAATTATGATATGGAGATTTTTTCCTAAACTGATTTATTTGAAATAAATAAAAAGGAAGATTATCTGGAATAAATTGCTGTGAAATATATCAATAGATAACTAACACACGGAAATTGGACGCATAGGACACAGAATAGCAGTGAGGTAACTATATTCTCGTTAAAGCCTTTTCATTGGTGTTAGGGTTGTGATATCCTTGTGTCGAGTATTACCTTGTATTACCTTTTGGTTCATTACTGTAAATTCAGAAATTATTACGTGCATTTATTATTGCGATTTTGTCATTTTAGAACCAAAATGCGATTTTAATTTTTTCGATATTTAGAACCCCCCCCCCCTTTTATTCATATAAAATTACAAAATGCGAATTTAAATTATAACGATTACAACCCTGTCGCATTTTTCGCAATAATAAAAACATCGCAATAATTTCCGAATTTACAGTAGTTTTCTTCCTGATTCGAACATGATCGTTTTTTGTTTGTTTGATTTTGTCTGGTAGTGTCGTTACCTTCTATTTTTAGTTTTGTTCCCCAGCTCACCGATTTGTTAATCGTTCTGTTTTACTACAAACAATAACAGGGACTATACTCATAATTCCCTTTGCGGCCCACTTTCCTACTTAAAAAAGAGACATGTCTTCGTCGATCATTGCTGCTGTGACTGTGCGAATATTGCTCTTCGCTGCTCAATGATGCTCAAGACGCTGCTCATAATTATCTGCTCCTCGCTGCTCAAGACTCGACTCGAGTCTATAATGCTCAGAATGCTACTTGTTATGTGTTCATATTGCTTTTTGCTGCTCATTGATGCTCAGAATGGTGCTCCGACTGTGCCCAAATAGCTTTTCGCTACTCAAGACGCGACGGGAGTCTATAATGATACTACTAATCGCTGCTCAGTATGTGCTAGATGAGGGTTCATGGCTTGATAAATGACTCACTTTCAAATATACAAATTTTATTTACAAAGTAGAATGCCAAATCATTGGAACATAAATAGCCCTGTCTGTGGGACTAGCTATAGGGGTTAATACAGATCTACTGTACAAGTATCTTGATATCAAATTACACATTCTTTCAGGAATTCATCAAAATATCAAAATTCTTGATGTTTTTAAAAGAAAAACCTCTAAGTACAAACATTTTTGTCTCTTTTCCAAAAAAAACTCACTCTCAACTTCAAAGACACAAAGGAATAATATTGTTGAAGGTAAAATATCTTCCAACCAATAAAACAAATACCTATAAACTTCTAATTAGACACCATTTACACTAAATTAAAACAACTCACCCACCCGACAAACACCTTACAACTATAAAGTTTACATTTAAACCCATATTGTTACATCTCACTGAACACAACAAAACTAACACACCAGTACCCTTGATTGAATTAATCAAGTTAACAAAAGAACAAATTCAGTTATGCCAATCTACGATACCACCTCAATACACAACACTTTCAATGATAACTTCAATTAATAAAGAAATGCATAAATTTACACGCAGAAAATAATTTATAAAAACAAATATATAAAATTTATTGTAAAAACGTCGCCTGATCGCATCCAGGCTGGTTGGCATCTTGTTCTTCTAGGTCTAGTAGTAGAATCTGTTGTATTCTGAACGCTATCACCATCTGTTACCACCTCTGTTTGGGGTTGAACTTCAGGTTCAGTTGTTTCCACTGTATTTTCTGCTGCAGGGCCCTGACGTATCTGTTCTTCCTTTTTTAGTTTCATATCTGTACTAAACTTTGTATTTCAGCATCCTGAGAAATAAATAAAGCGCATTGCTGAATTCCTAGAAGTAACATGTGATAATGAATTCATAGCGGATGTAGTAGACAAATGTTCATTTAACAAGTTGAAAGATCATAAAATTGATGCACCAGTAGCCTTCGCTAATCAACTATCTTTAGAAAAGGTATAATACTTTTGTATTGATGCGTTAAAAATAATTTTAATAGGGCATATTCCAATGAGATCAAAAGTCTGGAAAACGTTTGTATTTCAGAATTTTTTGTATTCATGATACCTTATAGTTCGAATTTATCTGACGTCATAATGGTTTATTGTTATAAGGAATTCTGTGCAAAGGATAAACCATGAAAGGTTTACTGGAGGACTTATATTTTTGAAATCTTTATTCTTCGAATCAATAACAGTCATATTTATAAAGAAAAAGTTAACTTGCTTCATATCCAGGTTAAGATGACAATCGATTTCTTGAAAGTATAAATAGGTTCTAAAGTTTGAGTGGTTTATTCTTAATAATAGCAGTAATACTATGTAGATAAAGCGATACTTAAAAGAAGGTAAAACTGATAAAAAAATCTTAATAACAACAAATACAGTACATTTAAATCAATTTATTAATTTTTGACAGGTGAAATTGGAGACTGAAAAAACGGGTTTACAGTCGCACAGAATGAAATATACAGACGTGAAATGAAAGGGGTCAATATGGAATGTACGTACGAAGATCCGCATTATGTAAACCAGGATTCGTGAAAATTTGTGAATTTCAAAAAGTAGAAGTATTAAAATCGTTATCGTTACTTAGTAATAATCTGAAATTGTATATGTCATGTCATTCTTTCATTCTCTCACCAGTTAACTTAGAACAGCTTTGCTGATTGCTTTAGAACTGCTTTAGAATAGAATCCTGACTGCTTTAGAGCAGAATCCTGACCGATTCGGACTGCTCTAAGCTGTCATGGTCAAGAACATCTCTAATCTGTCATGGTCTAGGACAGTTCTAACCTGTCATGGTCTAGAACAGTTATAAAACATTCATGGTGCGGATCGTATCATTGATCTGACATTGCGTACATTCCATACGTTTCGGGTTCATTGGGGTATATATTTTTTTAATTTTAATTTTATAATTTTGTTTTTCTTATTTTAATTTTATTATTTATTTATTTATTTTTTTAATTTTATAATTTTTTTATATATTATTCCTTACTCAAGATTTTTTATCCTTGTGTAAGAAATTGTCAAAATAAAAAAAAAAAAAAATAAAAATAAAAAAATGGCCTCTGATGATGAATTCTTTAAGGATGATGATGATCAACTCTATAACAATTAATGAAATGAAGCGGTATCGTCGCAAAAGCAGTCGTGTACCAGGACTGCTCTGCAAGTTAACTTGGACGAGATGTTACATTAAAACTAAATATCCTGTCCATTTGAGTGTAACATTCTTTTACCTGTAAAAAAGTACAAATATACCTAAGGAGCAATAAAAAAAACGTAATCCATTGGACAGACAAACCCGGGAAGACAAACGAACAACCACAAGCACAACAAATAAACACAGAAAACTAAAAACAATGAACAACACGAACTCCTATAAACCAGGAGTGAACCTAGGTGCTCCGGAAGGGTAAGCAGTTCCTGCTCCGTATACGGCACCCGTCGTGAAGTTCAACAAAGCCAATCCGGTGGAAGTCACAAATCGGTGGAGGCACATGAAATGTTACGACAGTGGGAACAGGTCCAACATCATCTTAGATATTGGAACACTGTAATGGTCAATCAATTCATGATGACGACCGTAAAATTTCTTAAGTGATGACATCAACTTATCCCTGATAAAACCATGGTTAAGAAGCTTTTGTGACAGCAGTAATCCTCTTTGTCGAAAGTCAGGGTAACTCACGCATGCCCTTGAAAATCGGATAAGCTGAGAAACGTAGACGCCATATGCAGGCGATGCTGGTATATTGCTACTTAAGAAGGGAAAATTAAAAATAGGAAAGTTAGTATTTGATTATAGATTAATCGTATCCTTCTCCGACGTGACATGTCCACAAAACAGGTAACAGGGCGTCCCCCGTTCCTTCTGTATCATGATCATGCTCCTCCAACTCTAAAGCATGACTTTCTTCATACTGTCGATCATTCTCATAATCAATTATGAATGTTTCATCATCCTTAGATTCTGTATGTTCGAGCTGGTCTGGTGTTTGTATTAGTAAAAGCCGGTTTCTGTGCAATAATCTTTTCCTACCTTGACCGTTTTCCTATAAATGACACTATGAATTACTTTTTGTCAATGGGAATCTATCGTAAACCTCGATTTATAATTACACCTCTTTGCTATCGTTCACGTTTTGGTGTCAACGAAAGTAGGTGAAAAAAATTGTTATTACGCAGTATTAGTTATATTTAGAAGTTACAGTTGAATGAAAATGTGTCCTTTCAAAACAAACCAAAATACGACACTTAATTTTGGTTCACAGCAACAAGAAATAGCATGGCTTTCAGGTATATACTTCTATCATTATTTTGTATTATTTTCTAATGGGCGGATATATTATGCACATTTTGTAACATGCCTTGAGAATATTGAAACATAGAATCCTGCACATGCACCCTAAAAATAATTACTTAGTAATACTTAAAATAAGTATTTTAATTACTTATTTCAAGTAAATTACTAAGTAAAAATAGTTGTATCTCTGGGAGTAATCACTAGTAATTAATAGTAATTATGAATTACTAAGTATTAAAACTACAAAGTAATTATATTACTTAACGAAATAAGTAAATTAATTACTTAGTAATCATAATTCTAAGTAAATTATTTACTTAAATGATGTAATTACATTCTCTCACTTTCATTCAATTAAGTAATTGTTTTACTTAGGTAATAAGTAATATTTTTAATTAATAACGTAAATGAAATTAATAACGTAAATGAATTACCTATGATAAGTAATAAAGATGTAAAATTATTACGAAGCAGCAAGCAATATTTTTACATAATGAAGTAAATGAATAACTTAGTGATAAGTAATGTTTTTACTAAAAGAAGTAAAAGTATTACTAAGCAGCATGTAATATTTGTAGTAATTAATTAAAGATAAGCAATGTATTTACTTAAAGAAGAAATTATTACTTAATAACAAGTCATGTTTAAAGTAAATACATTACTTATAGCGGTAGGTAATGCTTTTGCTAAACAAAAAGTACACATATTACATATTTATATAAAAGTTATGTGTTTACTGTAATAAGAAAACCAGTACATGTAGTACCACAAATAAATAAAAATCCATCTGGGGTAAATTCAAAACAAAAGTGAAAAGTTTCTGATTGAGTTTGATCAACACAAAAACTGGCCTAAGCAAAAACCAGAAAAGAGAAGCAAAATAAAACAACTCTAAGACATACAACAAACACCATTATTGTGAACTTACACAGGTACATAAAGCATTTGTGCTCTCAATTTTGTTTTATTTATTTTTTATTTGCTATAGGGTAGATAATCGAAATCATTGTGTAACAGGCTATCACATCGTCCATAAGATTTGTTGATACATACATGTAGGAGATGACTCAGAATGAATGTCACATAATATGATTTCGGATTCATTTTCTAAGAATTTTTTGGGTCATGAAGCATCTTAAATACATGTAATTCTCTTTCTGAAAATAAAAATGTTTCCGTTTTATGATCTCCACTTAAATTAATTTTCATATAACTTGGTAATATTTATGAAATCCTCTTCTATTTTTTATATATATAATTCCGCTGTAGAATACACATTTTAATGAATACAACTTTGTAATTATTAAGTTATCAAGCTTTTTTCACACCAGGTCTCATCAAATGGTATCATGCATGTGTCACTCAGTTTAAAACTGCACTAGATCTTGCATTGGCGCACGTATCCATAAACGACTGTAAAAATGTTTATCTGCTACATTTTTCAGGCCCACATCACAAATTCTATTAGGATTTAGGGCATCTCTGAACATTTATCAAAATATTTAAATTTCGGTTGTTGTCCTTGTTTCCAACACTGATTTCTGTAAAGAAAAATAGTCTGATTCAATGAATATTCTCTTATATATAAAATACAATACTGACGAAAATAAAAAAAACCCAAAAGCTTACAAACTGTGTTAAGTTTGTTTAAAAGGGGGGGGGGGGGGGGGGCTCAATATCTTTCAAAGTATTACTATGGCTGCTTATAAACTACTATCGTACTACCTTTTGATGGTGTATGTACTCATAAGGAGGAGGTGACAGCTGACAAGTTTTCATTTATTTTATTAGCTTGGCCTGCTGGTATTTTTAGATTTTATTCAATGAGACTATATTGTAAATATTACCGTACGTTTACAAGATCAATGATCTTAGTGTTCCAATAGTGGGATGATTTTACACAGAGAAGATGTAAAGTTGAGAAAATAATATAATGATCCATTTGTATATCAATTATTATTATGTATTGTTATATAATTAATTCAGTCAATCAATTTTAACATTGATATGTATCTTATATTGATGTGACTTTAACGTCTTTGTCAGTCGATGAGTAACTGAGGACACATAACTTGTTTACATGCATGATCGATGATTTTGCTTCAGAAAACTAGCAATTCTATTCATTTCAATTCAATTCGATTCAAATATATATATTATAGTTTCACTTCTTACATAACATACATATATACAATACAGAGACAAACATACTTCTCTACAATTAAAACATTGCACAATTAAAAGTATTCACCATTATTTTTATGTAAGAACCATTCTTGATAGATTTATAAGAGACTTTTCTTTAAAATATATACAGAAAACATTTATGACCTTAAAAGAGAATAGTCTTAAAAGCAATACTTATCCCTTTATTTACTTAATAAAAAAGTTAAAATGATTGAATATCATTATATATAAAACTTCTACGCCGACTTCAAATATCATAGCAAGTTTTCATTTTGAAATAAAAAAAAAATTCCTCCTTTGACAAATTTATAAAGTTTGAGCAAATAGCATTTGTAGGTTTATTCGGGAACTTACCTGCAATCCTTGAATTGGATTTCACAACCATCTCATTATTTAATGTAATGCACCTGGAACTGCTGTGCGTTATGAGCGCGCAATTTTGACAATTATCATAGTCACGTGACATAACAAGACTGAAAAACCCGGAAGTCATGATGGATATCGGCTCCGTGTTTTCAAAAGTTTATTTCTTTTCATTTCTATTTTAAGCGTACTATTCTTATATGTGTGGGCACAATGTGGTATTAATAACTTCCCGCCATTTTTGTTGGGGACTCAAAAGTACGCAAAATCGCTAATCGCAAAAATTTGACCAATTGACCAATAATGATATAATTAAATTTTCACAGAAGGTGGAGACTTACCTATTCGTCAATCTAAGAAAATAAAAAAATATGGTCACTGTGTTAGGGGAAAGATATCTACCGAAAATGAGCAAAAAGAATAAAATGGGGGGGGGGGGGGGGGGAATTGCGCGTTTTTTTTGTTTGTTTTCTGTTTATACACATAGCGTCCACTGGGATGTTAGAAACATTTCATTTTAAATCTGTTTGATAAAACAACCAATCTTCTTAAAACTTTGGTTTTGAGGAAAATTTTCCATATAAACTTTTGACCTGTGCTGTTGACTCGAGGCTTTTAGCCGTTTTTTCTTGTGTGGCGAAGTGTATAAGGAGTTTCATGTTTCTCGCATTGTATCAATTTCCATCACACTTATCTTTTATGAAAAACTCTAAATGATTCAAAGTGGGGCCATATTTAAAAAGATGTTCAGCTCAGAACACTCTCATTAGTGGCGGGTAGAGGCAACCCTTGCATGATGGCTACCGGAAATATCGCACAACGTCATAGACAAATTGCGAAACAATAACGTTCAAAAACAATATGCGCAGAAATAATAGTAGGGTTTGTCTTTCATTTATAAATGTTTTTTTATGAGTACAATGCTTTTGTGACATACTTAGTTGATTTTATATTTTACGGAAAATCGTTGTCATCAATGTGTTTTTCATAGACCAGATGGAGACCTACAAATGGAGGTCTATCCTTTCGTTGAATACAAAGATTGGACCTTCCCCCCTTGGCCTTGTCTAAAGGAGGATGCAGAGGGACATTTTCAACACATGAAGGACTTCAATTCCAGAGATGATGATATTTTAATGTGTACCCCACAAAAAGCAGGTGATCTATATATTTATACATAGTGATTTATCCCGTCGTCAAAATGACCTACATGCAGCATGTAATAAACAATAGTTGGGAAAGAAAATTGAATGAAATTTGCTAGTTTATTAATTGGAAACAATTAACTAACGATTCTGCACATTAAGCTTCCCAAAGTAAAATTGACCGATAAATAATATAATATCGGATATAATCCGGATAATGGAAACCCAGTTAATTTTGCTAGGCACCTGTGATGGCTCACGGGAGCTCAATCCACAGAGCTGCCTAGCGCGTCCAACGGTGGCGGATAGGGGAGACTCTCTCGTCGGTGAGTTGTTAGGTCATAATACGGAAAGCCTGACGCGGATCATAGTGGGTAACGTGTTTGAAGAATGCCACACTCCCTGCACGCTAAAGGCCCGTTCTGTAGTTTTCGAAAAAGAGTAGTCAAATGCCGCTACAGAAGGCTAAATTATCCAACCCTACCCATCCATCCACCCTTTTACAGTGGCAGTCAAAATTGGTTCCCCTCTATGTCCCGCCTAATCGCTATTAATTATTTGATAAATTGTTGAACTAGTTCTCGTCCTGAAGAAGCATAAAATATATGCCACTGGACGTTAAGAAAACAACAAATAAAATAGATCAGATTTTTAAGGATAAATTTGGGAAACCTTAGATTCATACTTTATTTTCATGGAACTCGAAGAAATCGTGTCAAACAAGAGAGACATTTGTTTAAAACAACTCAGAATAGCTTGTCTCTTCTATTTAATTTATGGACTGAAAATTTCTAGCCGTTTTACCTCAAAGCCGACGATCGTCAGATATATTATATAACAATAAATAGTTAGTGCATGTAATATACTTTCTAATTTCACATAGTAATTGCTATAATTAACGTAGCTTAATTTAATAAACCCAAAGTATCCGTGATCCGAGTTCGTGGTTCCGGTTCCGTTACGGTTTCGATTATTATTTCTAAGCATGCGCAAAAAAGTAACGGGTCCATTCGCTTTAATTACATGTTCGTCTTTTGTCCGTTCGCCCTGAGTTCGTTCGCCCATAGAGTCCGTTCACCACATATATATATGAAGGAAGAAAGTGTTCATGGAAAATTAACATTTTTATTAAGAAATTTATTACGTTTTAAAATTACAATCAAATGAAAAATGAGATATAATAATAAAGATGAACTAAATTCCTTCAATGAACATTTGTATAAATAGTTGAAATACAACACAGAACCAGAGGTCTATCTAAACACACAAATTTTGAATTTCGGAAATTGATAACTAAGTTTAAAACTTGTGATCATAATTGGAATTAGAACTGGGAAGACATAAGAAAATTCCACGTCAAAACAGATTTCTGTAATAAAAATTCTGTTGATGATGAAGCACATATTCTTTATTAATTGTAATAAAAATTCTGACTTGCGCCAAATAATTTTGTCCGAAATATACAAATCATGTTGACAACACAAATTTCGATAAATTAAATATAATGTAAACCCAACAAATCTTAGACAGCTACAAAATCTAGTAACATGTATAAGTGGGGATTTTTAATTCAGGGTATATTAAAGCAATAAATGGGATAGTTTTCATGACTGGAAATATAAAGTGCATATTTTATTCCATATCAGCTTTTGGGTTTTATTTTAAGGTACACATTGGCTGCACGAAATAATCTGTATGCTGGTGGATCACACAACAGAATACAACTGTAGAGAGGCCAGCTTCAAAAACCACCTTGATTTCATGACTGATTTCGATTACTTGGAATCGCAAACTAGACGAAGAATTCTTCACAGCCACCTACCTTTTAGTTTTCAATCATACAAGCATATCGCAAAGAAATGTAAAGTTATATTTATTAACAGAAATCCGAAAGACCGACATGCGTCATATTATTGCTTCTTAAGACACTTACGGGGCATTCCTTTGGATTACAGTTCGGAACAGTACTTCAAAGAAATGGTGTTGGGTGGTAAGTTAGGAAATATAATTTGATTTTGACTGTGGGGAACAACTTACCTTAGTCATGCTATACTCGCAAACACCGAGAAGAAGCATTCGAAAAAAAAAAAACCATAATCCATCTTTTTTTATAATTTGTGACCGAAGAATCTGATGATTATACAAAGGAAATGCATTCATAGATTAATCAGTCGATCATTTAATATATAATATAGATTATTTAAATTTCAAAAGTAATTATATTATGAATATTACAAAATAAAGTTATAAAAGTATTAATATTAATAGTAACTTAATACAATATATCGAAGTTTATTAACAACATGAACAATATGTGGTTGGATATTTATTATTAGTTGGTACGATTGATTTCTTGAAGTGGTTTTGTTTTCCTTTGTAGGCTTTTTTTTGCTGTTGTATGTCGTGTTTTTATTTTATTTATTGACTAATTGAATTTATGAATTCATTCAGGACGCCCTATATTTGATTTGTTTGTTATAGTTTAAATTATGTTTATAGTGTTAAGAGCTCAAATATTGGTCTTTTTTTAAGTATGCAATTGCATGTATACTTCTTTTTTCTTGCAGATAGGCTTTACACAGGATGGTTTAACTACACAAGAGAGATGGTTGCTGCTAAGGAGAAATACGATAATGTTCATATTGTGCTTTACGAAGACTTAAAACTGGTGATTTATTTTACTGATATCCTATTTGTTCTGACATATTCTATTTTACAACTGATTGGTCCAGTTACTTTACTAATTTTTATAAATGCATTTGTATTCACCTTTTGTACTTACTATATGTCTTTTGTATATATTTTCGATATGGAATAGTCTACCTTCAAACAATATGATTTTAACCAATCTCGCAACTTATGATTTGCACAAAAATGATATGGGTTGTTCAGTTCAGGGTGTTTTATCGTTTAAAGAATACTCTTTTACATGTTTAAAACCATTTGTTCATTTGTGATATTTTGTAATCTGGCTCGAATATTGAGTGTACACTGTATTTATGTTATAAAATATAATACATTCTTTGATACAGATTTTGATCCACATGCGCTCGTTTCGTCGATTGTTCAGTTATGCTCTATGCTTGAAATTTTGAAAAGTGAAACGATCATCCAAAAAGGTTCAAGCAAATTAAAATATATGAAAATAAGCAAAAAGTTAAACCCATAACCAAATCTTTAGTTGTCACAAAATTTAAACATTTTCGTTACAGGAATTTTGGACTAAATGTCAAAACACTAGAAACGCAGCTGGCAATATCCTCTTGCGCTTGGAGTCCACAAGCAGAAGTATTAACTCAGTGATAACCGTTTTGAAGGACAAGATGTAATAAGAGATGTTATCTGGATTCAATACTTCTCATAGTTGTTAGCACTTGCGAAAAATGTTTTACATCACAATCTGTCCGCTATCATTTAAATTTTTTTTTATATCAATTGCTATTTAAGTTTGCCCTCTGTACTAATACCTTTGTATTTCAGCATCCTAAGAAAGAAATAAAGCGCCTTGCTAAATTCCTCGAAGTACCTTTTGATGATGAATTCATAGCCGATATATCAGACAAATGTTCATTTGACAAGCTGAAAGATCATAAAATTGATGTATCAGTAGCCGTGGCTAGAGATTTTAAATCAACTCTCTTTAGAAAAGGTATAATACTTTTGTATTGGTACGTAAACAATGCATTTGAATAGAAAATATTCCAGTAAGATCAATGTAGAAAAAAGCGTTCGTATTTCAGAATTTTATATTGGTGATACCTACATGCAAAAGTTTGAGATTACTCTAACGTTATAATGGTTTATTTGGAAATTTACGAAAGGCTAAACCAAGACAGGTTTTTGGTGTTTTAATGGACTGTTAATATGCGGTTTTGATTATTCAAAAAATTAAGACTCCCTTTAAAAAAAAATTATACTTGCTTTATACACTGCATAGTTGACACTCGTTGATTTGAAGTATAAAATATGTTTTGAAATATTAGCTGTCTTTAGAAATACATAATATAGAGTTATAAGTTAGTTTAAAAGAATGTAATATGGATTAAAATATAGATAATAATCTTGATAGACACAGATGCAATACATTGGACGTATTGTAATTAATTTTTGACAGGTGAAATTGGAGACTGGAAAAACTGGTTCACAGTGGCTCAGAATGAACAATTTGATGAAATTTACAAACAAGAAATGAAAGACATCAGCATTGAATTTACATACGGAAATCCACGTTCTGGAAGTGCGGACTAGTGAATCATACACATACATAGGGGATAACCGGAAAAAACCTAACCATTATTTGAGAGGTTACAGTTAAATGTATCAAAATTTATATCGGTCGTGTGAAATTATTTTTAAATCTATGTTTGTCAATTTATTTCTTGTAATACCTTTCAAATGTATATCTAATACAATTCAGATACAAAATGAAACTTGTATGCGACTTATTTTTCAGTGTATAAAAATGCCTTAAACATTTAACACGTGGTGTGTGTATAATTTTGCTTCCAAAACAATTTCTTCCAAACAAACGGTTATGGCTATTGCTTTTTTCTAGGAATAGTTCAATATTAACAACAAAATATGAAATAGTGCACCAAGAAGTGTATTGAATGTTTGACTTCTTTTCACATGCATTGGAAGATAACTGGAAGTTAATTAGCGACAAAAGAAAACCAGAGGAACTAGAGATCAATTTTCAAATCGGACGAAGCCAACGTAAAAAATAATGCATGATATCAAACTACCAATCTGAACCCCCTTCCCAACAACTAAAAAAGGAACGGAATTCATTTGCACTTGAAGAGTACGCGTGCATAACCATACCCTGCTCTTTAATAAAAATTAATTCTTCATATCTTAGATATTGGTAGATTCAACATTTATAATGTTATCTGTTCATGCCTTTTATGGACATTTGACACCGATATATTACTATATCAAAGACTTTTAGCATTTTTGATATATGTCATCCTTTATTTTTTGTTTGGTATCTAAAGATCAAGTATTTTCAACAAAGGGTTATTTTCTTTAAAATTTAGAAAATATGAAAAATTAGTAAATAAATGTTTAAATAGGCAGAGAACTAAATATTGTTCAGTTTGTCAATTTGTTTTGGTTTTTACAATACTGTCAGTCTTCAGATACTTGTTTCTATGGACACCAACTGCATCCCGTACTTAGCCAACTTACTACTTTTTGTTTTGGTCATAAGTCACAAATCTACAATTCACAGAATTACAAAAACGCTCCAAAATAATACTTAATAGAATTTTTAGATGTTGTTATGATTTGTTAGATTCATATCGTGATAATGCAGGATTATTGTAGTCACTTTAAATTATTCAGATAAACAACGATATTTAATAATTGGCAACAAATAGTTTAATTGGGTATTTTGTCGTAATCATTTAGAGTTCTCCATATGCTATGAGGTTTCCCGCAACATTGAAAATCGTTTGGCAATCTGTAAATGAATTTTATCGTCAGTCCACCTCTGTTGTCTCGTTGACATTTACCCTTAGTCCGCTCCTATTTGATATTTACAAAGAAAGTTAAGGAATACACAGATGAATGATATGTATTCAGATATAAAGACTAACCAACTATTTATCAACATCACATCAGTTTCAACAGAAAAGAAAAATCTTCGTGAATACTTATTTTAATTACATCATAGCATTGAATATCCCATCCCGCTTTCAATTTCTGTACCCGTTAGACCATCCTTACTCACATTTTTTAATGACATTTTGTCAGGGCTTCTACTGAGGAAAGCCTAAGTTCAGTTGCTAGTATTTTGATACAAGCCCGAAAATGAGACTCCAGATTTACTGTTACTGTTAATTAATAACACAATCCCAATCGGGATGTAAACATACAGTGTAAAAAATACAACATAACCCACAAATGTGACAATAAAGAAGATATACAAACAGTTAATTGTTATAATAATCCTGTCTCTTCAGTTCTAATGACTGTTTTATGAAGCATGTAACTGTTTTAATATCACTTGGTTTTGATGGATTCAGAAGCCTTTTAAGTTTCTCAACGTTCTTAATATTATTACAACTATTTTCTATTGTATTAAAATAATTTTGCACGTAGATTCTGGGTTAAATCGCAGGACAGACAGAAATGAAATTCATCATCAATTTCATTTTACAAAAATGTTAAATTTGTGAAAACTATGTAGTATCTCAATTGGGCATACCTCTGTTCCAAGATGGTTTTGGTCGTACCATTTTGGTCATTTTGGCATTTGGAATTTTTAGATTATTTTTTCAACATTTTTGGCCTTCAGCACAATTGGTGAGTTTTCAGTTGATGAAAAGTACACATCTTCTGCATTAAAATTGGTTTCATGAGCAGTAACATACCAAAGTCTACATCATTAGTTGATACAAAGTTTGTATCTCACAAATAAGATTAGATAACTGCGGCTAAAGTTTACGAATATGTCTTTATGGAATTGACACCACAACGAATTAGACACTGCACTGGACGTTACCCAATTGGAGTATAACAAGCTTTCCTGTATGGAGTAATGTCATAATGTTACCAACAGCTGCAGTTTAGTAGAGTTCCCATTACCGGTGCTTTGTCTTTTGTCTTATATCCTTCTACCACGTATCTATCTAGATCATAACAATGGTTATTGACAAAGTTTAACAATATGCAGAGTAATTTCGAAATATTTGGAACATGATTCGATGACATATTCCACGTTTGATGTGTGTATATTACTCCATTTAGATACATACAATTACAGTTGAAAAATCTGTTCCGAAATATGAAAGAGATTGAAAATAAGTTCATAGCGGATTTTACCACCAACTCGTATCTAAAGCAACAAGAATTAAACAAGCATAACAAGGAAATGATATTATGGCGAATCACATTCTTTATTTTTTTTGAAATAAAAAACCCGAGGGATACCTCATATGTTACGGTTGGCTAAACAGATCCTGTTCTATCAAGTCCAGTAAAATGACATATTCGTTGATAGAAAAATAGCGAAACTTCAACAGTGGAAGAGATCAGACTTCATTTTTTTCAACATTTTTGGCCTTCAGCACAATTGGTGAGTTGTCAATTGATGAAAAGTACACATCTTCTGCATTAAAATTGGTTTCATCAGCAGTAACATACCAAAGTCTACATCATTAGTTGATACAAAGTTTGTATCTCACAAATAAGATTAGATAACTGCGGCTAAAGATTACGAATATGTCTTTATGGAATTGACACCACAACGAATTAGACACTGCACTGGACGTTACTCAATAGGAGCATAACAAGCTTTCCTGTATAGAGTAATGTCATAATGTTACCAACAGCTGCAGTTTAGTAGCAGTTCCCATTACCGGTGCTTTGTCTTTTGTTCTATATCCTTGTACCACGTATCTATCTAGATCATAACAATGGTTATTGACAAATTTTAACAAATATGCAGAGTAATTTCGAAATATTTGGGACATGATTCGATGAAATATTCCACGTTTGATGTGTGTATATCACCCCATTTAGATACATACAATTACAGTTGAAAAATCTGTTCCGAAATTCTCTTGGCTATGAAAGAGATTGAAAATAAGTTCAGAGCGGATTTTATCACCAACTCGTATCTAAAGCAACACGAATTAAACAACCATAACAAGGAAATGATATTACGGCGAATCACATTCTTTATTTTTTTTTAAATTGAACACAGTAATGATAATATTTAACATTATGAATTGTTTTGCATGCGAGAGATAAGCAGAAGTGGTTATTGGGCCCTGTTACTGTTCTTATGTCTTTGGATTTTGATCTGATGCACTTTGGCAAATATGTTATTGCCTTATTGTTCATTTGCAGATATCTGTTCATATATTGCATGTATGTCGTTTTTCTGAGATTTTGTGATACGAATTTTGTTTTGCTGTCATCTTTGACCTCTCCTATGACGTCGAATTTAAAAAGTTTCGTTGAATGTCCTTTTGTATTGATTAGTCAACGTATCCCACCTATCTATATCTCCTTATGCCCAGACATACAATTTGTCAATAAAATTTGCACATGTACAAAAACATAGCATTAATTTACATGTAATATTCTAGTGAAAAAAAATATGTAAAATGTTTTTGAAAAGTTTTGGCCTTAACGCCGTGTTTATGTACATAAAGTGGTATTGGAAAACGTTTATTTTAACCACTGAGTTGATGCCTCTGTTGGTAGACTTCAGTCTCTGAGGCTGTAAAACCATATTTTCAAGAAACATCAAGATAGCAAGATCATATCAAGACACATTGTCTTGCAATCAATTAAGATAGATCAAAGTCAGCTCAGGACAGGCAAAGTTGAATGTCGCATAATTCATTCTTCACTTTTATAAACTAATTTAACCTGTTTTTATTGACTGCAAGGCAATTACATTTCTTGTTTTGATTTTGTTAGCATTTTCAGAAATTGTGAGAACAAAAATGACCGGTTAAGATCAAAAGTGTGTTACTAGTGAACGATAATCTCATAATTATGAGATTAGGTCAGGCTATTATCATTGATATGTCGGTGTCAAATTAAGTGGGTTAAAACAGTTTGTAATAGCTATACAAATACATATATATCTGTAACCTTTTATCAATCAAAACCCACCACCATACGATATTTGAGTTCGGACTATAAAGACAAGATACAGCATGACAGACAGGTATTTAGCATCTCTCGTTATATTATTTATGTGTATTTGATCCTGGAATCGTGGAAAACGTGCATAGTTTACATCTAGAATATGAAAATGTACTGCGTCCTTTTTCTGCATTGATTCATCGATCACAAAAACACACACCACAGTCAAATGTCAATAGGACACAGAGAATAGCAATGAAGTAAAATAGAGGTTCATATATATAATAGTAAAATGCATGTTTACTACAGTTAACACAAGATTTAAAAAATCCGAAGAGCCATTCAATAATCATAAATCCAGAAACAGACAAAACCCAGATGGGCAGGGACGACAACAAACAAACAACATACACACAACCAAACCGAAAAATAATGAAAACCATCACCCAATAAAAAAAATCCGAGGGACCCCTTATATGTTACGGGTGGCTAAACAGATCCTGTTTTATCAAGTCAAGTAAAATAGCGAAACTTCAACAGTGGAAGAGATCAGACTTCATTTGAAAGCAATCGTGATGACGACATACGTTGTTTTGGAGTGGAGACTTCAGCCTAGGAACATTATACATCTGTTTGATGTCTTTGCACCAGCACCGGAGCCTTTTTCGAGATATCATTGCATAGGACACAAACCCTGAAATAGCGAATTAGTTGGAAAATGTAAACACTATGCACCGGTGATGCTGGAGTGAAGATCATTAAAAAATAATCTTGAGTTTTATCTTTTGATCTCCATAATGAATTTCTGACAAATTACTGTATGTCAAGACGTAAAGAGTGTTGTCCAATTTGTGTTTTAATGACACCAACCGACTTTATTTTTTTTAGACCAGATGGAGACCTGCAAATGGCTATTTATCCCTTTGTTAGATACAAAGATTGGACCTTTTTCCCTTGGCCTTGTCTGAAGGAGGACGCTGATGGACATTTTCAACGGATGAAGAACTTGAAATCCAGAGATGATGATGTTTTACTATGCACTCCACAAAAATCAGGTGATCTATTTATTGTGATTGGTCATGGAGTTGGAAAGTTTTTTTAGGGGAGCAGGAAAACCGTTACATACCATTCTGATCTGGAAATTTTGTGATACTGCAAGAACAATAAAAAAGCCATCTGGCTAATGTGTAATCGGTTAGGAAATGGGGAAACTAGAAACTAAAATTTTGTCTTAAACAGTTATTCTGATCTTAATGTTTAATTGTCTTGATTTGTTATATTAATATGATGCATGTTGTTAGGCATGGCTCGGTTAACGGATCGTGCCTGAAAACAATGATACTTATTGATCGCAAAACAATACATCTTTATGTCACTTATGAAGTCTGAAAAGTCTTTAATATCAAAACAATGTAAAATACAGGTATATAAGAACAAAGCTGAAATTGCAATAAAGTCTAAATAAAATAGTCTACATCGCGGTAGTAATTACACATTCAAAACAATCAACTAGGACAAATGTATATTTTGATTATCATTTTATCTTGTATAATTTTCTTTAAGGGTCACATTGGCTGCACGAAATAGTCTGTATGCTGGTAGATCACACAACAGAATACAACTGCCGAAAAGCCAGCTTTAAGTATCATCTAGATTACATGACTGATTTCGAGTTTTTGGAAGCAATGACTAAACGCAGAATCATTCACAGCCACCTGCCTTTTAGATTTCAATCATCTCAACATATAGAGAATAAATACAAAGTTGTATTTATAAATAGAAATCCGAAAGACAGACATGCGTCACAGTACTGCTTCTTTAGACACTTACTTGGCATTCCATTGGATTACAGCTGGGAACAGTACTTCAAAGAAGTAGTATTAGATGGTACTATTTAGAAGAAATGTCATATATCACAATTAAAATAAAAATAAAAAATCGCACTGACAAAGAACAATATCGACTGAGGACAAAGTCCGAGGTAAATATTGTTATTCTTGGTCAGTGCGATAAAATCGTGTATCGACCGAAAACAACATGCTACAATTGCTTTATTATTTTTCAACATTCAGTATTAAATCATAATGTTTGAAAGGGTTTGATATTCCAAGTTGATAGTCTTTAAACAAAAAAATGTAATTGATACTTAGTTACAATTTAACAAAACTTAAAAAAATTAATTTTAAAACGAAAAGATGTAGACTTGTTTCAATACAAACAAACCCTAATGGATATTAAAATATTTTTATTTTTGGCAATTAATACAAACAATCTATATAAGTAACAGGTCATAGACTCGCTGTTCTTCTTATATGGTTATTTTGGAAATCCCCAGTCGGTAAAAATTGTATACCATGCTATACTTTATATAGAAAAATGTTAAGGCTATTTTTGGGAATCCCCAGTACGTAAAAACTGTATGGCATTCTATACCATGCTTCACATATTTTTGTTATTTTGTCACTTGTCGTATGCTAACCCAATAGAAGAACAGGATATATAAAGAAAAAATAATAAGGCTATTTTTGGAAATCCCCAGTCCGTAAAGTCTGTATAGCATGCTAAAAAAGGCAATAAATGTTTTTTCTAGTATGTCACGTGTCATGTGCTAATCCAAAAGAAAAACAGGATTTATATAGAAAAATAATAATGTAATATATAGTGAAAACTTAAAAAATGAAGACAATTTAGCAAATATATTTGGCTTTCAAATGTTAGCTGGTGATGCATCTTTGAACTTGTTTATTTATGTGTTAGCACCAAACATCTTTGATATAATTCATTTGCCTTATAAAAACTCAAATGTACCTTTTTATGTTTGAATTATATTTCTTTGGTTTTGTAGATAGGCTATATACCGGGTGGTTTAACTACACAAGAGAAATGGTTGCCGCTAAGGAAAAATATGATAATGTTTACATTGTGCTTTACGAAGATTTAAAATTGGTAATTTATTTATTTTAGATTCTACTTTTCAATTACTCAAACCATTTCCGCTTAGGGACGAGATCAAAAGTTCAATGTAGGGGGTAAAAATCGCTGCAAGTTTGGTTATCCCATATCGATTTATAGATAGAAAAATTCGGATTTAAGTTCGGCCCTAACATATGTTTGGACTTTTAAAGAAAATAAAAACCATCAAATCGTGCCGAAAAGCAAATTTTTGGCCGAGAGTATTGGGGTGAAATCAATCATAGTATCTACGTCGTTCAAACACTTTATCGATCGTGAATTTTGAATGATATGTATAGAATTATAATGTAACAGTGCCTTTATTGATGTATGTGCCTTTTTTACTTATAATACACATCACTTTTTTCCAAGTATTTTGCAGGATACATTGTGGATTGAACGTTTGTTATTATTATTTTGTATCGATTGCGATACAATGTTTAGCTGTTTCTTTCTAACTTTGTACATGTATTTAAGCATCCCGAAAAGGAAATAAAGCGCCTTGCTCAATTCCTAGAAGTACCATGTGATGATGAGTTCATAGCCCAGGTAGCTGACAAGTGTTCATTTGAGAAGTTGAAGGATAATAAATCTGATGCAACAGTTGCATTAGCCAGAGATTTTAAATCAACACTTTTTAGGAAAGGTATAAATATTGATATTTAACAAATCATTTTAGTAAAAGTTATTGAATTAATATGATTAAAAAAAACCCTTCGCCAAAAGCGAAGTTAGAATTCACAACTTAAATGTGTTGCCAGGCAACTGATCATTAGTAGTTACTGTTGACAAGCTGGACTATTCTCACCGATATATGTAAAGTTAATACAAGAAAGCACTTGTGTGTTTATACTATGATTATAAATTCGGGGTATCTTGGTTTTTAGCTCACCTGGCCCAAAGTTGGGCTTTTGTCATCACTTGGCATGGTCGACCGTCCGTCCGTCTTTCGTCCGTCGTCCGTTTGTAAACTTTTACATTTTCATCTTCTCCGAAATCCCTAAGCCAAATAAACTTAAACTTGGTATGAAACATCTATGGAAGGACCTCTATAAAGTTTGCATATTTAGATCTGGTCGGTCAACTAATATGGCCGGCATAATGAATTCTTATTTCCGATTGGTCAAAATTTCAAACATCTCCTCTGAAACCGCAAAGCCAATTGAACTGTAACTTGGTATGAAGCATCTGTGTAAGGGTTTTTATAAAGTTCGCATATTTCGCTCCGGTAGGAAAACTCATATGGCCGCTGTGATGAATCATATTTCTGATTGGACACATTTTCAAAATATTCTCCAATGAAACCGCAAAGGTGGGCTTTTGTCGTCACTTGGCATCGTTGTCCGTTCGTCCGTCTTTCGTCCGTCGTCCGTTTGTAAACTTTTACATTTTGATCTTCTCCTCCGAAATCCCTAAGCCAAATAAACTGTTACTTGGTACGAAGCATCTGTGGGAGAACTTTAATAAAGTTTGCATATTTCGTCCAGGCCGGACAGCTAATATGTCCGCCATGATGAATTCTAATTTCCGATTGGTCAAAATTCCAAACATCTTCTCCTCTGAAACCGCAAAGCCAATTGACCTATAACTTGGTATGAAGCACCTGTGGAAGGATCTTTATAATATTTGTAAGGTTTGAATATTTCGTTCCTGTCAGAAAACTAATATTGCCGCCATGATGAATTCATATTTCTGAAGATCTTCTCCTCTTGGTATTGTTATATTATTACATTGAATGAGGTGAAATGTCGGGATTTCCGATTGACATCAAATTTGATAATTGACCCAGTGAAATCGAAAGTCATATTTCACTTTAGGAAGTGACGTAACAATAGCCGTCGCCAATGACGTTGCTATACAATGGTCGACACGTGATCATATAAAAACATAATTTCTTGTATTTTCTCCTTAAAATTTCTAAATACGTCGAATATTTCAATGTAATAAACAGAATAACTTATCTTGAAATTCGAATACCAAACATCTACAACTCGTGACGGAAAAACACTAATAATTCACTCGTGCGCTATCCGCACTAGTGAATTAATGTGTTGTTCGGTAACTCGTTGTTGATTGTTAGGTATTCGCATTTCAAGATTAGTTATACTATAATAATTATGTCATTTGGTGGAACGTAAAAATCGCTATAGGTTCTAAGAAATCGTGTTTATTGTAAGATTTATACTTGTCTTTTGTATATTGATACGAAAGGCGTAAATTGTTGCTGGAACTTTTGACTTTTTTCTTGACAGGTGAAATTGGAGACTGGAAAAACTGGTTTACAGTCGCTCAGAATGAACAATTTGATGAAATGTACAAACGGGAAATGAAAAACATCAATATTGAATTTACGTACGAAGATCCACGTTCTGTAAATCAGGACTCATGAAAAGGCATAAAGACACAGAATGTGTAACCAGAAACAAATAGACTTATTTATCAAGTAATGATTATATTGCTTTTTATTATATAAACAGGAGCATCATTTATATAAAATGTAGTTGTGATTAGATATAATATAGTTTTTGATGACATTACATTTGTCGAAGAAAGGCTTGTCATATAGAAGTCCCTTCAATAAAAATGGGTAATTTGAAATATAAGCGTTAAAAATTGTACTGCCTTTCAATAATTATTGGACTTGGGCACTACGGACGAAACGGGATCTGTTGAAATATGTATGCCCTTGAAATAATATGTGTTTGTACTGAGAGGAGGTTGAGTTAGGTATTTTGAAAGACATTTTATTAATGAGGTTTCAAACTGTTTCGCCAGCAAATCTTTGTCTTTAGAAGTTTTTTTCTATTATTTCTGCTTTGACTTTTAAGCTTTCAGCATTGAATATAAATATACAATGCATCAATATTGGTATCATAGTTTATTGAAAATATAAATTCTTACAAGGAAGTTCAGCTTACATAATTGTTTTTCAAAGTTTTACCATCACCTATTAGTCTACTAGTAGGTAAATTATTGTTGTCAACAAACGATATTCATTTTGATATTTAAACCTTACTTTGCGTTTTTAACGCGCTTTCATACGGCTTGGCGTGTTTGCCTAGCAGCGACTTTCAATATGACCAAAAACAATACTTATCATGAGCACTGTCATCTCTCTGTGTTTTACAACACAAAACTATTACGAAGATTTCCACTTACATTTAAATCACATAAAACACATTTTTTTTTCTGCAGTGATAAAGATATTAATTGTGAAATTGATAATAAGAGAAAAAAGCAGGTTGGATTATTTTACATGTGAGTTTAACCTACATGTAGATGAAAACTGAACGTAACAAAATGCTACATGTAATAATTAGTTAATTACTGTTCTTCATCTAAGAATGTTTCCACAAGAAGTCTAATATTAACTAAACCCCATACCTTATAGCAAAATAAAGAGCCTTCTGTTGTCGGTTTAGAAAAAAGTAAATACCAAATGTGAATGCACAGTTCTTTATCTTATAAAGAAACACAGAAATTTACTTGTCCTGCTACTTTCACGGTTGAAAACGGGGAGTGAAGTGTTCTTTGCTAAACACACATACGCGAATCACTCCTCATTTATTTTTTCTGCTTTTAACAGTTTTTATCAGTAGTTTTATGTTACAAATGTTGATAAATATTTGGAAATGATTTTTGTTTTATACATTTCATACGGGCCATTAAAAGTGTTATGCAATGTGTTTTTGCAGGATATGTGTCGACACATTTTTGTGAATTTTTTGGACTGTGTTCCAAGGATTATGTATTACATTTATTTAACGTATTCGATAGCTGTTCATTTCTGTAAATATTTTTCAAGGCAATTTGAGATAACTAATACACCAAGATAAACATGTCTTAGCACTTGTATATTTTGTGAAAATCTAAGTAGTACTTATTTGCAACCTACAATGTTTTAAAATGTATATAGAAATTGAATCAATATATTTATATAATAATGTTGATTCACATATTTTCGTGTGCTTTATTACCAATTATATGAATTATCGGCAAAAGAATACTACCAAAGCGGTAAGGGGGGATGACTCAAAAGCCCAAACTGTTGAGACGAGGACAAATTTGTGATAACAGTAAGGAAACAGACATAAAATTCAGTAAAAAGGACTGAAAAATAGTTTTCAAAATTAAAAGTTTTAGACTATATAAAGAAGTGAGATTTTGTCCTTTATTATAATTTTATCAGACCAGATACTAACTATATGGAATAAACGAACACATTTGACAATTCATTTCATTTATTCGAACATATTTACAATTACAGGTAAAAAAGTAAAATTATGTGTTGGACTAGGAAGAATACATGTGCAAACAAGAGGAATAAGGGAGTTTATGTTATAAAAACATATGCATTTGGGGATTAGTTAAGGAAAGCAAATTAAACTAAATCTTGTATAATAATTAAAAAAAAATAGAGATTCAGAATTTTTATTGAGAATTAAATTCAAAATAATTTAACAAGAAGATATACATATTAATCAAAAACTGCAACATCATAAGCATAAACCACCAATTAAGGACTAAAACATTATACATGGTGGCTGTTTCAAGAAAACTGTAGGAGTGTTATTCTGTAGTGAACTTTTCACTGTGTTATAGTGTTTATAATTATGTTTCTGACATATTTTTTTCTCTCAAAAATTAAAAGCATAAAGAAAGACTTAATCCTTAACATTCTTAAGTAAATGCAAAAAATGTAAATAGGAACCCCCCCCCCCCCCCCAAAAAAAAGATCAATTGTCACAGAAAAAGGGAAAAATCACAAAAATACTGAAATTGTAAAATAGAAAAGAGGACAAATATACCTAAGGAGCAATATTCAAAAACGCAATCCAAATTAAATTCGTTTTATTGTTTTCCCTGAAATTTCTATTATGCAGCAAGTGACAATTTTCTGATGCAAAAATACCAAAAATATATTATAATACAAAATAAATGCAAGACAATTACAAGTTTACCTATCAAATAAATCAATACTCAAGACCATCAATTATCTGATTATCACCTGTCAACCAAGCTAGTGTTAATTACTAAAACAACACATTTAACTAAAAACAACACATATTGGTCTCCCAATGTAGGAATAGAAAGAATAGGTAAATTAAAAATTTTGGAATCGCTAGAAGACACCGCGTTGACTCTGCTGTCTGAAATCTGTACCCTTTTTTCTGTTTATTCCTTCTAACTGGCGATCATATTGTTAGTAAATCAATCTGCACTGTGTTTTATCTACTTTTTATATATACATGTATACCAGGGAAAGATAAAAGCTAGTGAGTATTATGTGTTTCCCAATATTTTTCCGTATATTTGTCTTGTGATGCAAGAATACACACATTTGTAATAATGTCTTATTACTAAAGAACATATGTAACTAACTAATTTTGAATAAATTAGCAATTCATCCGTTCATCTTTATCTACTGGGGTCATATTACCCAGGTGAAAAGAAAACGTAATTGTGTACAAAATTTAAAATGTAGACACTTTTATACAATATAAATGTATATAAATCAGACAAGATTCGTTGTCTTTCTCTTTAGTCGCTCTTGGAAAAAATATACCCGTAAGAAAATAAGAACAGATGTAATAAACAGTTGATTAATTCTTTTAATATGCACTTTTTATATAAGACTGAACAGGAAATATTTGCAGGAGTTCAAATTGCAATAGACTATAGAAAATAAAATAAAAAAGTATCTACACGTAAAAAGTTGATTCGACAACAATACTATTTAATAAAAAACCAATTATTCAGTCAGCTATGGATCAAATTATATTGTGCATCGTAGTTAGAAACCAGGGGAAGTAATTTGATTCAATTATTGTGTTGAAATTCCATTTGGATTATATTGGTATTTGGAACTAATGAAGAAATACGTTTTCAAATGTCCGTATGATTAAATAAAACATTATTTACAAAAATGATTTCCTTTACAGCACACAATACCAAATGAACACTTCTATTGAGCATTTAGCAATAACTTGCCTTGATGTTTCTTCCTGATGACACTTTATGTCATATTAAGGATGGTCACTGGTGGGAGTCTAAATATATAGATTTTCAAATAATTTTATATGTAGATAGAGGTTAAAATCAATAACAAAATAAGAGAAATAAAGCGATATGTGGCTGAATTTGTTTCTGAGATATAAGATGTTTAAAATTTGGCGGCAAAACGGGTCCCTCTAGATTATTCCTTTGGTTTGAATGGCAAATGTGACGAATCTTTAAAGTTGTAAAAAAATTAAACTGATTTATAGAAATTCTTAAAATGTTCTCATTTAGATCTTTATGATATGTTTAATAAATAACCGTTTAAGATCAAAGTGTGTTACTAGTGAACGATAGTCTCTTACAATGTTGTACATCATTACGTGAGGCTTTTAATATATTTGACGTTTCGGTGTCAAATTAAGTGGGTTTAAACAGTTTTTAATACCTATATAGTCACATGTTTACCTGTAACGTTTTACCAATCAAAACCCATCACCATACGGTATTTGATTTCGGACTATAAAGACACGATACAGCATGACAGACAGGTATTTAGCATATCTCGTTATACTATTTATGTGTATTTTATCCTGGAATCATGGAAAACGTGCATTGTTTACATGTAGAATATGAAAACGTACTGCACCCTTTTCTGCATTGAGTCATCGATCACAAAAACACACACCACAGTCAAATATAAATAAAACACCGAATAGCAGTGAGGTAAAAGAGAGGTTCATATATGTAAAATGCATGTATACTACAGTTATGACAAGATTTATAAAAATCCGAAGGGCCACCCAATAATCATAAATCCAGAGACAGACAAAACCGAGATGGGCAGGGATGACAACAAACAAACAACATATACACAACAAAACCAAAAAAAAAAATAATTTAAAACATCACCCCATAAAAAACCCGGGGGAGACCTCATATGTTATGGGCGGCTTAACAGATCCTGTTCTGTCAAATCCATTTGAAAGCAATCGTGATGACGACATACGTTGTTTTAGAGTGGAGTCTTCAGCCTAGGAACATTATACATTTGTTTGATGTCTTTTACATCGGCACCAGAGCCCTTTCCAGGATATTGTATTGGACACCAGAACTGGAATAGCGAATTAGTTAAGAAATGTAAACACCATACACCCATGATGCTGGATTTAAAGGTCATTAAAAAATAATCAGGAGATATATCTTTTGATCATCATAATGACAATGAATGAATGTGTGACAGATTACTGAATGTGAAGATGTAGAAAGTGTTGTCCAATTTGTGTTTTAATGAATGAACCGTCTGGTTTAATTTTTCTTAGACCAGATGGAGACCTACAAATGGCTATTTATCCCTTTGTTAAATACAAAGATTGGACCTTTTTCCCTTGGCCTTGTCTGAAAGAGGACGCTGATGGACATTTTCAACGGATAAAAAACTTGAATTCCAGAGACGATGATGTTTTACTATGCACTCCACAAAAATCAGGTGATTTATTTATTGTGATTGGTCATGAAGTTGGAAAGCTTTTTAGGGGAGCAGGAAAACCAGTACATACCATTCTGATCTGGAAATTGTATGATACGGCAAGAACAATAAAAAACCGATCTTGCTACTGTATAATCGGTTAGGAAATGGGGAAAATAGAAACTAATATTTTGCTTTAAACAGTTATTCTGATTTTAATGTTTAATTGTCTTGATTTGTTTGATTAGTATAATTCATGTTGTTAAGCAGGGGTCGGTTCAGCACCAAGAAAACAATAGAAGTAAACGGGTGAAGTCTGAAAACAATGACATTTATTCATCGTAAAACAATATATCTTAATGTCACGCCTAAAAAGTCTTTAATATCAAACCAATGTAAAATACAGGTACATAACAACAAAGCTGAAATTGCAATAAAGACTAAATACAATAGCTTACATGGCGGTACTAGTTGCACATTCAAGAAAATCAAATGGAAAAGATGTATATTTTGATTATCATTTTTCTTTAAGGGTCACATTGGCTGCACGAAATAGTCTGTATGCTGGTAGACCACACAACAGAATACAACTGCCGAAAAGCCAGCTTTAAGTATCATCTAGATTACATGACTGATTTCGAGTTTTTGGAAGCAATGACTAAACGCAGAATCATTCACAGCCACCTACCTTTTACATTTCAATCATCTAAACATATAGAGAAGAAATGCAAAGTTGTATTTATAAATAGAAATCCGAAAGACAGACATGCATCACAGTACTGCTTCTTTAGACACTTACTTGGCATTCCATTGGATTACAGCTGGGAACAGTACTTCAAAGAAGTAGTATTAGATGGTATTATTTAAGAAGAAATGTCATATATCACAATTGAAATTAAAATAAAAATGGTCTTTCACACAGGGAAGTAATGTAAACATGAGAACATAGACTGTTTTTTTTTTCTTATTCATTATCCCACAACGGTAATAAGTCGCTACTTCAATACACAGTTAATTGATGTAGAAGATGTAAAAAGTATTTATACTACTAATATTGTAATATATAGTTAACACTTAAAAAATTAATACAATTTATCAAAATTATTTGGCATTTTAAATGTTGGTGATGTATCATTGTTGAACTTTTTTATTTTTTGCTTTTCACAGTGGTTTATTCCTCTATGTTTTTAGCACAAAAGATGTTTCGGTTTTAATGCTGCTGATGAGAGGTAACTCCTTGAAATGCGTCGTATACAGCATAGTATAAATTTACTATATCTAGTGTTAGTATCTTTAGATTCTTATTTTGATATAAATCATTTGCATTATAAAAACTCAAATGTACCTGTTTATGTTTAAATTATATTTCTTTGGTTTTGTAGATAGGCTATGCACTGGGTGGTTTAACTACACAAGAGAAATGGTTGCCGCTAAGGAAAAATACGATAATGTTTACATTGTGCTTTACGAAGATTTAAAATTGGTAATTTATTTATTTTGTATTCTACTTTTCAATTACTCAAACCATTTCCGCTTGGCATATTTTTCTATTCCACTTCTTTGGAACATTGGTAAAAAATGCAAACATTGCTGTTTTTTGTAAGGAATATTGTGCGCTTAATGTCAAGTTATTAAACGTAAGGTACAAATTGACGTTATTTACATTCCATGCTTCACGGATATGTTTTCAGGTTTCTATCATCACATGCAAAATAAATTTGGCATTCATTGTGCCCGTTGCCATTGTTATATTGTGTCAATTTCAACAAAAGTATGGTTTCTACAGCTTCTAGCATCACATGCAGGATACATTGTGAAGTGAACTTTTGTTATTATTAATTTGTATCGATTGCGATAAAATATTTAGCTCTTTTCTTATAACTTTGTACATGCATTTAAGCATCCTGAAAAGGAAATAAAGCGCCTTGCTCAATTTCTAGAAGTACCATATGATGATGAGTTCATAGCCAAGGTAGCTGACAAGTGTTCATTTGAGAAGTTGAAGGATAATAAATCTGATGCTACAGTTGCATTAGCTAGAGATTTTAAATCAACACTTTTTAGGAAAGGTATAAATATTGATATTAAAAAAATAATTCAAGTTAAGGTTAGTGCATTGATATGCTAGTATTTAAAAAGAAAAGCACCAAAAGCGAAGTTAGAATTCACAAACTTAATAGTGTTGCCAGGCAACGGGTCATTTGTAGTTACACAACCTGCACCATTCGCCACCCATGTCTGTAAAGTTACCACAAGAAAGCACTTGTGTGTTCATAATATGATTATACATTCGGGGTATCTTCGTTTTTACTGTTATATTATAATGTCATTTGGTGGAATGTATAAACCACGGCAGGTTCTAAGAAATCGTCTACTAGTATATTGTAAGATTTATACTTGTCTTGTGTTTATTGGTACGAATGATGTAAATATTTGCTGGAAAATTTTACTTTATTCTTGACAGGTGAAATTGGAGACTGGAAAAACTGGTTTACAGTCGCTCAGAATGAACAGTTTGATGAAATGTATAAACGGGAAATGAAAAACATCAATATTGAATTTACGTACGAAGATCCACGTTCTGTAAATCATGACTCATGAAAAGGCATATAGACGCAGAATTTGTAACCACAAAAAGGACTCATTTATTAATTATTGATTATATTGCTTTTTATTATATAAAAAGAAGCATCATTTATATAAAATGTAATTATGATTAGATATAATGTAGTTTCTGATGAAATTAAATTTGTAGAAGAAAGGCTTGTCAAGTAGAAGTCCATTCAATAAAAATGGGTAATCTAAAATATAAGTGTTAATAAGTCCTAGCTTTCAATAATTTTTGGCGTTGGGCACTACGGACGAAACGGGATCAGTTGACATGTGTATGCATCTTGAAATATTTTGTGCTTGTACTGAGAGGATGTTGAGTTTTGACGATTGTGCTTATTAATTCATCATTACATCTTTAAGCGGATTTCAAACATTTTGATCTCGAGCACTGCCGATGAGTTGTCAGTCAACGAAATGGCCATACAGTGCATCAAATTTGTTAGGCTTTTTATGATACATTTTCTTAATGACCTTTCAAACTGTTTCGCCATCAAATCATAAAGTATTCAGTTACTGCAGTAACATTTATTGTTTTAAACTTTATGAATAGCTTTTTAGAATCAAGACGCATATTCTTGATCTACAACTTTGTCTTTAGATGTGTTTGTCTATTATGTCTGCTTTGACTTTTAAGCTTTGAGCACTGAATATAAATATACAATGCATCAATATTGGTATCACAGTTTATTGAAAATATAAATTGTTACATGGAAGTTCAGCTTACATAATTGTTTTTCAAAGTGTTATTCTACTAATTGGTAAATTATTGTTGTCAACAAACGATATTCATTTTGACAGTAAAACCTTACTTTGCGTTTATAACGCGCTTTCATACGGCTTGACGTAGTTGCCTAGCAGCGACTTTCAATATGACCAAAAGCAAAATCATGTGCACACTTCATCCCTCTCTGTATTATATCACAAAACATTTAGGAAGATTTCCAGTTACATTTAAATCACATAAATATCATATTTGTTTTCTTCTGCACTGACAAAGATATTAATTGTGAAATTGATAATAAGAGAAAACTCAGGTTGGGTTATTTTATATGAAAGTTGAACGTAATAAAATGCTACATGTAATAATTAGAGTTTTAATTGCTGTTATTCATCTAAAAATATTGCCACAAGAAATCTTAATATAAACTAAACCCCATACCTAATAGCAAAATAAAGAGCCTTCTATTGTCGGTTTAGAAAAAATTAAATACCAAATTTGAAAGCACAGTTCTTTATCTAACACAGAAACACAGAAATGTACTTCTCCTGCTACTTTCACAGTTGAAAACGTGGAGCGAAGTGCTCTTTCTAAACACAAATACGCGAATCATTCATCATTTGTTTTTATCTGCTTTCAAGGAATTTTTATCAGTAGTTTTATGTTATAAATGCTGATAAATATTTGGAAAGGAGTTTTATTTTATACATTTTCATACGGGCCATTAAAAGTCTGTTATGCAATGTGTTTTTGCAGGATATATGTCGACACATTTTTGTGATATTTTTGGACTGTGTTCCAAGGATGTTGTATGGCTTACATTTATTTATCGTATTCGATAGCTGTTCATTTCTGTAAATATTTTTCAAGGCAATTTGAGATAAGTAATACACCAAGATAACCATGTCTTAGTACTTATATATTTTGTGAAAATCTCAGTATTACTTAATTGCAACCTACAATTTTTTAAGATTTATACAGAAATTGAACCAATATATTTATATAATAATGTTGATTCACATATTTTCGTGTGCTTTATTGCCAATCCAATGTATATAAATTATCGGCAAAAGAATACTACCAAAGCGGTAAGAGGGGTGTAGCTCAGAAGACCAAACTGTTGAGACGAGGGCAAATTCGTGATAACAGTCAGGAAATAGACATAAAATTCAGTATAAAGGACTGAAAAATAGTTTTTAAAATTAAAAGTTTTAGACTATATAAATAAGTGAGATTTTGTTCTTTATTATAATTTTATCAGACCAGATACTAACTTTATGGAATAAACGAACACATTTGACAATTCATTCTATCTATTCCAACATATTTACAATTACAGGTAAAAAAGTAAAATTATGCGTTGGACTAGCAGGAATACTTGTGCAAACAAGAGAATTAAGGGAGTTTATGTTATAAAAACATATGCATTTAGGGATTAGTTAAGTAAAGCCAATAAAACTAAATCTTGTATAATGATTAAAAAAAAATAGAGATTCAGAATTTTTATTGAGAATTAAATTCAAAATAATTGAAAGCATTAAGAAAGACTTAATCCTTAACATGTTTAAGTAAAAAAAAATAGACCAATTGACACGGAAAAAGGGAAAAAGCACTAAAATACTGAAGTTGTATAATAGAAAAAAGGACAAATATACCTAAGGAGCAATATTCAAAAAACGCAATCCATTAGAAAATTCGTTTTATTCCCTGAAATTTCTATTGTATCTTGTATATAGCAAGTGACAATTTTCTGATGCAAAAATACCAAAAATATATTATAATACCAAATAAATGCAACAAAATTATAAATCTACCTATCAAATAAACCAATACTCAAGACAATCAATTATCTGATTATCACCTGTCAACCAAGCTAGTGTTAATTAGTAAAGCAGCACATTTAACTCAAAACAACACATATTTTTCATTTCACGAAAAACAACACATATTGTCTCCCAATGTTGGAATAGAAAGAATAGGTAAATTTAAAATGCTGAAATCGCTAGAAGACAACGCGTTGACTCTGCTGTATAAAATCTGTACCTTTTCTTCTGTTTATTCCTTCTAACTGGCGATCATATTGTTAGGAAATCAATCGGTACTGTGTTTTATCCATTATATATATATATATATATATACATGTATATCAGGGAAAGATAAAATCTATTGAGTATTATGTGTTTCCCAATATTTTTCCGTATATTTGTCTTGTGATGCAAGAATACACACATTTGTAATAATGTCTTATTACTAAAGAACATATGTAACTAACTGATTTTGAATAAATTAAGCAATTCATCCATTTATCTGTATCTTCTGGGGTCACATTAACCAGGTGAACAGAAAACGTGATTGTGTACAAAAGTTACAATGTAGACACTTTTATAAAATATAAACTAGACTAGATTCGATTTTTTTAAGTAGCTCTTGGAAAAAATAGCCCCGTAAAAAATAAGAACAGATGTAATAGGTTTTAATATTTTTCTGGTATCCAATACACGTTTTTATCTGTTACGATTCTAGTGTGAAGTAATACATGTATTGTGCTCTTATTATTACATTGAAACATTTGGATGAGGCTATCTTTAAAACTAGCAAGAATTGAAGTATTTGGAATATTTTTCTCTTCAATATATATATATTATTTTTACAATACTTTGAATTTAGTGCTTGTGGAAAGTTTTGGTGCTATTTTCGCCTATTTCTATTTCCAAATGTTATACTTTTACATTTTTACTACACTATTTATCTATTTTATCTAAGCCAGTCCATATAATGTTATATGGACCTACTGTACATTATATGGACCGCCTCCTTTTGGCGAGATCGATTAAATTTGATTAAATCCCAGAAAAGTATAAAATAACAAATAGTTCATGATACTTCGGGTCAAATGTCAGTATATGGACCGTTTGGTCGCCCTCCAAAAATTCCCAAAAACTGCCATATGACGCTCAGTGTCATAAACTATATGTGTAATTAAATTGTATCGGAAAGTTTCGGACCGGGTGTAGTTCTTTGTTTCTTTTTATTTAAACAATGTGAACACCAAAACAAAAGACAATATCAAAAGTGTAGTTATAATGAAATATAACAATGAGGCAATTTAAAGAATTCTAATATATGCAATGGTTTCACCTTTTTAAAATGTTGTCACATGTACTAGCTTTAATGTGCGTTTAAAATATTTTCAACACTTCTTACAGCTCCTATCACAATAATATTCCATGAATATATATCCTTGCTGATCTATCAAACTCAACCATTGGTCCTTTGGAAAACATCTTTCGGGGTTATTTGTAGCCGTATTTATACAATAATTGTCTTCCACAATTGCATTTAAGCACTGGTAGACTGAAAAAGGTAGAACAAATTAAAACATCAAAATCATTCCCTGAAACAACTAATTATATATAAATAAACGAATTTTTGACAGTGTTAATAAACTAAGTATCAATCAATACAAAATGTGTATCTCTATATATACAGTAATTGTAATATGACTATAAGGCATAAAAGTCGTAGTTAGAAACCAGGGTAGGTAATTTGTTATAAACTGTAAATGGAGCGATTATGATTCAATTATTGTGTTGAAATTCTATTTGGATTATATTGGTATTTGGAACTAATGAAGAAATACCTTTTCAAATGTCATGAATGTGCGTATCATAAAATAATTATTCACATAAATGATTTCCTTTACAGCACACAATAACAAATGAACACTTCTATTGAGCATTTAGCAATAATTTGCCTGTTGACACTTTATTTCATATAAAGGATGGTTACTGGTGGGAGTTTAAATATATAGATTTTCAAATACTGTTATATTTAGATAGAGGTTGAAATCAATAACACAATAAGATAAAGAAAACTATATGTTGCTGAACTCGTTTCTGGGATAAAAGGTGTTTAAAATTTGGCGGGAAAACGGGTTCCTCTAGATTGTTCCTTTGGTTTGAATGGCAAATGTGATGAATCTTTAAAGTTGTATACAAATTAAACTAATTTATAGAAATTCTTAAAATTTTCTCATTTAGATCTTTATGATATGTATAATAAATGTATGAAAAGAAAATATGGGGTTGTTGGTGAGAAGTTAGCATTATCTGGCCAAAATTTAAAAAGCTCACAACTGACGATCCTTAATAGACAGGTTTGATATTACTTACCTGGAAAGCAGGCTGGATCAATTTGATACTTTGTTAGACAAATTTCATTCCTGTTACATCGATTGTTATTACAACTTTCTCCAAGTTCCTGAAATAAAGACCTGCAAATCTAAAATCCTGTTGTTCCCGAAAATTAATATGTGATATTTAAAATTAAATCGAAAAATGGCAAGATATATAGCATCTGACACCAGTGAAAAAAAAACATTTAACTCTCAGACAAAAGAACTTTCTATGGCAATGTTTATCCGAAATCCGCCTAACAAAAAGCAGTTCAAAAACATTTATGTAATTTCAACAAACTCAATAAGAACTAGCGGCAGTATTATCTCATCCTATGTAAAATGTAAAATGAAATCCCGCTGAGAGCAAAGAATCTGGTTTATTACGAAAACACATATTTTGTTCTATTTTTGTTGTTCGGATTATAGTAATTTTGTCTTAATGTGTAATAAACTATGTTAACATTGGCTAGAGGTATAAAGGGAGGGTTGAGATCTCACAAAACACGTTTAACCACACCGCCTTTTTGCACCTGTCCCAAGTCAGGAACCTCTAGCCTTTGTTTGTCTTGTGTTTGTTTTTTAAATTTTGGTTCATTCCTATGTTTCGGAGTTTAGTGTCGTCCATTTGGCTGAACTAGAATGCAGGATTTTCTCGCTGCGTTGAATACTCATTGCCCTTTTCCATTCTTTTCGGATAAACATTGCCATAGAAAGATATACTTTAAAAGTTCCATCTATTTATTTTTAGAACGTTTAATGAGACAACTTTCAAATTAATATCAATATGATAACAAATGAGAATTTCACAATGAAAAGCTAATATATACGCACTATTTCCACCTTGAGATGAAATTATAATTTACTTACCCCAGGAATATCTGTTCTGTAAGCATAAATAAAGTCTTTGTCGTCGGCTGGATCAAGATATACTTTGTCTGTAATATGACATTTTCTGTTTTTCCTAGCAAAGGAGAAGCTGCCGCATTTGTCTACTTTAAGGCATATCTCTGCACACTGATACATGGAAGGAACGTTTATTTTATAATCAACATATCTGTGGTGCCTTTTTCCACGTAGGAATTTAAAGTTCAAAAGAGAGTTAACAGTGGAAAACAAATAAAGTATAAAAAGGTGATGTGTTTTCATTTTGTCTCAAATGAGAATGGGGCAAATTTCTCTCCATGTAGCGCTTTTATATATGGGGACAGTGTTTGATCCTCCCTGACAAATACCTTTAACCCAATCAATCTCATCATAGTGAGCTTTTTATATACTCTTAGAAAACTGAAACAAAAGCATCTGCTCTACACATTAGAATATAATAAATACATTAAAAAATTATTTTGTAGCAAGTCTTTATTATATGTTTTAAGAAATATAACAATAAATGGCTATAATATTGAAATTCAATTTGTGGTAATATTTCGGTTTTTTTGTTCCTCCTTAATGCTACTAATCAAAAACATGTCATATAGCTTGGAAAAAGCATTAAATTTCCGACAAAAACAAATCTCTTTTATCGATATAATTGTTCTTTTTTATTTGAACTGATAATATTTTGAAGCTGTTCATTTTTAATACCCTAGCAACTTGAAGACAATGTTTACGTCACCTACTCGCTATATATTTTTTAACAAAAATGACATATCAGTTTCGTTCTTGATCTCTAATGGTCTGGATAACTAAAGTATTTTACCTCCCTGTAACTTCTATCCGTAGCATTAGTATGCGTTTTACATAAATACAACTTGACTAGAGTCCCAATTTGAGAAAAGCACGCTTAGAGTTAGAAATATAAAACTAGGTAAAATTACGTCCTGGCGACAGTTTAACGCAATGATGACGAAATGTCTCGAAACGATAGGAAGCTAGTATTTAAAAAACCCAGTTTATTTGAAATTAACCAAAAATTCAACGTGCATGCAAATTTTGGACAGACAGATATAGAATGTGGTGGATATTGCTGAATACTCAACCTTCACATAAATTTTGAGTAAGTTACTAAACAAATGTTGACAAACAATCAAAATCAATACATATAGAATAATAGGTAGTTTCGTTTTTGATACTGACTATATCATGTGAAATATCTAGACGAGCCATATGATATAGTCAGTATCAAAAACGAAACTACCTATTATTCTGTTTATCGGTAATACATTTTTTTCTGAAAAATTTCACTTTTTCAACTAATTTTAATGTGCACTATTTTTCATAGCGGAAGAAGTTTGTAATGCGGTTGGCGCGTGACATCATTTTGAAACACATTTTTGACAGCAAATGGAAAGGAAAATATTGACTATTTACGGTAATTGACGACATGTCATCGATAATTTCCGTAATTCATTTTAATTGGACAATCAGATAAGTAGATACTTCCGCATTACGTCACACAATGTATTGCCTAATATTTTCAGTGATACAGCCTGTCTGTGATACTCGAAAATATTAGGCAGAAAGATCAAATATTAAGTTTAATATTATTGAAGTTGTTTGTTTAACAAATAGCTGTCAAATAAGAGTTACAAGTATGAAACTACATGCAATCCCGGCCTTGCTAAAGTTTAAAGAGAACAAAATATACCTAAGGAACAAATAAGGAAACGTAATCCATTGGACAGGCAATCCCAGGAAGACAAAAGAACAACCACAAGCACAACAAATAAACACTGAAAACTAAAAACAATAAACAACACGAACTCCTATAAAACAAGGAGTGAACCCAGGTGGTCTGGAAGGGTACGCACTTAAGTCGTGAATTATACAAACGCAACAAACAATATTAGCTTTAGTTTTAGTTTAGTTAACTGTATTATAATTTACATTTTCGTTTTTAATAATCTGACTATATATTTATAGATACGCCTAAATACTAACCCAACACTGTTAAAATCAGATTTTAATACTGTCAAATTTCTGTCCGCCTATGGCGGGACTCGAACTTACTCCGTTGAGACACTATGGCACCTATATATCTAATCATTCTTTCATAAATACATTTAAACCTAATACCTTTTTCACTTTAGATGCACAATTCTTGATATTTGATTATAAAATAATCTTTAGTTTCTCCGACGTGCCATGCCCGCAATAAGTCAGGCACTATTGAATTTTGCTAAAAAAGTTCAGCAGTAACAAATAGTAACAGCAAATATGAATTTAGTTCACATTGGAATGCATGGATTGTTTGATGTCTTCTCGCATTTATTTGAAGCCAATTGTGGCTATTATCCTCGATATTTATTTAACAGATTCAAAATAGGCAAAATAATACCAAAGCAATAAGAAAGAATGAAAAGTCAATACTAAAATATAAACTCAGCGTGTATTCTAGAAAACAGTAAATTACAGAACATATCCTACACATTTAGACTTAATAACTGTTCAACTGTAACACAAAATATTTTGTCTAATCATCGGTTGTGAAATAATCCCAGTTTTTCTAAGTCTAAAGATGAAATCTATGCTCAAAAACCAAATCTAGCCAATACAGTGGCCATTGCCTTTTTTCAGTCACTATCATGACTAAACTATGACAAGATTTTCCGTTGCAATAGTTAATTTTAATTTTTCTGATATTGGTTTTCATTTTGATCCTTCTCAACGTGTCCTTTATACACGTGTTTGACTTTAAGCTATATTTGATAGATAAAAAAACCTTTCCATCAAGCGCAAGTGAGATTCTGGTAACAGAATATATCCTGTCCCATCCTGTCTTTTTTTTAAATACTGTTAACAGGTCATTGAATAATTTATCTAACAAGGATACAGTTCAAATTGTCAGATCAGTGAATCTCGCCTTTGTCTGACTATGTAGTGGTTCGTTTATTAGATTTTTTCCTAATAAATATATTACTTAGTTATTCAATAAAATTATTGCATTTTACACAAACATGATATTGATGTAAAAAAACACTTTAAATACTAATACAATTTTTTTAAACAGTATTTTAATTAGTCCGAAACTTGCGTTCAGTGACTGTGATCATTCACTGTTTCTACATTGTACTTTTTGTCTTTTTTGGTATCTTTTAACAGCTGTTAATTGCTGCTTATGTACTTTTCTAATAGATTATATATATTTTTAGTTGATTTTTACTCTGCTTTTCGATTAAGGTAGTGTCTTCTAAATATTTTATTTTTAACATTGACTTAGAACACCTGAATATTGTTACATGTTTAGTCAAGCCATTCAGACTAACAAGATCCCAGCAGTTGCAGCATAAGAAGAAAAAGCATCCCTAAGTTTAAATATAGGCTACATAAGCCCGCAACGCATGTCCGTGTTTTAGCACAGTCAGACCATGCTTAGTTCCTGTTGGTTTTGTGTTTTTGTTCTCTTCTTATGCAATTGTCCAAGTAGTTTTTTTGTCATTCTTGGCTTTTAGTGGGATATCATATTTTAAAATGTATTTTCTATTTAAATGCAATTTTGAATTGTTCCGTAAGAAGGCTCAATCTACCTATCCTATAAGTTTTTGGTTATTTTCCCGGTATTCGATTAGTTGGAGAAAACAAAATTGATAATGCACATTTGTTTTTTTTTTTTTCGTTCTCGATTTGTTTCATACAGTTACGTCATGGCTTGGTGGGACTACCTTTTCATAACTGTCTAAAGGGTTAGTAGATTTTACGTGTCGACGTTAAATCTGTTGTTTTCGTGATTCCCTTAAAATTCCTCGTTAATGTCCAAACTTCTGTAATAATGTTTAAACATATATAAAAAAACGACATAGGAGAAGTCCGTTTCACCGAAATACAAAGGCAAAACAAACTCATGATAATGGAACACAACAGACAAGCATCCTAAGGATACATCTATAGCTAAAAGAATACAAAACTCACACACACACACATATATATATAAGACAAAAACAGAAGCAGATAAATACAGCACAGAAAATAAAACAAGCGAATAACCACTAAAACCTAACCGACATAATGTGCTCCGGAATAGTAAGCATGTCTTCTCACGTTAAGAGTACTCGTCACATCTCCATTTCCGGCGAAGTTCGGTGAAATGTCAATTCCAGGAAGACATGAAATCTAACAGAAGATGTTTACACTCATTTGTGAGACAGAAACTTCGTATTGGTCATTAAATTCCTAATGACCACAGTGTAATTTCTCGCCTGGTGAAATCAATAAAGACTTAACATAACCCTGTCACAGAAGTCTATGTGACAGTGATCTCGCTCTGCCGAGAAAGTCGTTTTATATATAACATGCACGACATTATTGAATTATCTTTGCAATGTACAGACCTCTAGATATGTTACAGCTAAGAAAGGGAAGTTCACAATATGAAAACTAAATTTATCACGTTGGTTTTGATTTCAATTTCCCATTATCGTATACATGTATGTACAGGTCTAGATAAAGTAGAAGTGGGTTTGTATGCAAACCTTAAAATTTGGATTATTAAGTGACAGAATATTATCTAAGTAGTGGGTACTTAAATTAAAGGACTGTCTTAGTCTTTTTCTTTTCTCTGCAGTAGCCCCTGTAGTGATTTAGCATCATTTGAAAACAAGAACAGATCGACAAAAGCTGCCAACAAATTGTCCATAGTGGACTTTCCCACCGTCTGTTGATCAACCTGTGATCCAAACCCAGCATCAATTAGCATGTTCCAGCATGTTAACAACATCATTTTCGAAATATTTTTTGTAAGAATCGGTATGCCTATTTTTGACGATTTAAGATTTTTCCTAACCTAATAACCTAATATTTGATGGGCATATCTTTGTATTCTTTTATTAGTCCAGAAACATTTGTGAACTAGACATGTTAGATCACAAAAAAACAATACCAGTCTATCATTTTGGAGGGTATTATACATACTATTGAACTAAAAGCCATCTAATGTATACACCATTTAATTGGTCTCATCGGATGTTTATGCGATAACGCATTTCAAACCCCTGCTTATACATGTACAACTGGCCTCATTCCGCCTTGATTTTCATGGTGTTCTTATATTTAGCATCACATTAATAACTACGGATTCATTATTTTTATATACAATTGTATTACTGAGGAAGAAATATCTGGACAAGTACAACTTTTAATGTACAATACAACATAAAACAGGCTTAAAATACAAAACACTGAATTATTTATGTTTGTTTGTATGTTTAGTTGGGGTTTTACGCCGTTTTCCGCACATTTGGCTATTTCGCGGAGTACCCGGAGAGAACCACCGACCTTCGGTAGGAAAATTTCCAATCCTTGTCAAGTAAAATCGGAGCCGAATACACATCGCCACATGTGGTATTCGAACTCACAATCTCAGCGTTGACAGGCTAGTGATCATTAGTAGTCATGACGAACTAAGACCGCTCGGCAACCCGAGGCCCCTGAATTATTTTTGCAGTTGTTTCAACAATACATGTACTAGTTTACTACAGATCAAATCATTGATCTTGTGTTACCGTTGTAAAAGTACAAATTCCAATGGACAATGCAACATAAAAAGGACAAATATACCTAAGGAGCAATCAAAAAAACGTAATCCATTTAACAGACAAACCCTGGAAGACGAATGAACAACCACAAGCACAACAAATAAACACAGAAAACTAAAAAAAAAACAATGGACAACACGAACTCAGGAGTGAACCCAGGTGCTCCGGAAGGGTAAGCAGTTCCTGCTCCGTATAAGGCACCCGTCGTGAAGTTCAACAAGGTCAATTCGGTGGAAGTCACAAATCGGTAGAGGCACATGAAAGGTTACGAGGAGAGGAGCATAAACACGCATAAAAACTCTGATTAGTTATGCAGTTGACTCAACGACAGTAAATTTACTAGTCAACAAAGGATCAAATTAATGATCCTACGTTACAGTTGTAACACTCAACATTCCAACGGTGACAAATTTCTTATGTTTATGACTATTACGCATTGACTAATCATTTCACTGCCATACTACTTTATTATAAGCTTGAACGGCTTTAAATAACATTGGAAAAACAATAACAGGAAGCACACATTTGATATAAAACTCAATTATTTACGAAGTTGGTTCAACAAAAATACTAATCTACATCAGATCAAGTTAATTGCGTATATATTTTCAAGATAAATTTAGTCCTAGACGGATAACAATTTATTAAGTTTCTGCATCTTTTCAACAGAACTATTTCTATTGTGGCTTAATACATACAGTATTTCATTTTTATAATTGCATGTTGGAAAGCAATGCATTTAAAACTGAAAAGCTTTTTGTTCTTGGCGTAAAATTTCAATTAAAGCTGTCATATCTAACTTTCTTAAAGCATGAAATAAGTAAAAGAAAACATCTCCCCAAATAGTGCAGGTATAATGAAATACTGTGAAACACTTATTATTCGTGGTACCCATATTTCCGTGGGTTTCATCTTCATAAATTGAAATGAACCTAAACTAATGAGAAATCTATCGGATTTTAAAAGCTGTTTGTTTTTGGTTTAAAATTCGCGAAATCCACGAAATTAAAATCCCATGAAAATTTACTTTTTCCCAAATCCTCGAAAATTGAAATCAACAAAAATAAATGAAATCACAGTAAACAATACCAAACAATTAAAGAACAGTTATAACGCTTTCACCTGTATAACATGTTGTACGTACTACAATGCCTCCCACATACTTCGGCGTCTGATTTCTTGATTCTTGTTGGAAACTTCAAAGTTTGTCATAGTTCTGTACGTTTCAACTAACAATTGGAAATGTGTTAAAGGTCAATATGGTTCAAATTTTTATAAACAGATTGTGCACATATTTATCAGCGTCACATATGTTTTGTGGTGATGACATATTTTACACAGAAATCAACGCATTGCACATTAAAATTGAAAAATCTTGTAAAATATCATCCTCCCAAGTCAGGGTTTTGTATCCACGTTCGTTCCTACAAACCCCTAAAATCACACATTCATATTTTGCTTGTGGAACATATCGCCGCCTGGTGTTTGACCTAGAAAATTCTACCTACGACGCAACTACATTCTCGTTTGACCTAGGAAAGCAACCAATGAAAATCTTTCACTTCTGACACGTAAGACTGAAATGTGTGATATCAGGGGTTTGTAGGAACGAATGTGGAAACAAATCCCTGACTTAGGAGGATGGTAAAATGTTTGAGCTATTTGTTTGGGTAGAAAAAAAATCTTTAATTTCGGTCATTGTCCAAAAAGGTAAAGTAATACTTTTAATTTTCATTTTAAAGAAAGAAGCAAGATATACTGAAAAACACTTGTGGTTTAAGCAAGACGCTGTGTAATATATGTAGTATTTTTCACGAAAAATTTTCAACACTTTTTACAGCTCGGCCACAGTAGTACAGGTATAGATTTTCTGCATAAGCTATTGAATTTATCCATCGATCCTTTGGCAAACATACGTCTGAATAAATCGCAACCGTATATTTACAGTTAGCCTCATCTACAATTGCGTTTATACACTGCAAAAATAAAGATTTACAAAATATTGGTAATAAGCACAAAAATAAAGGAATTGTTGACCATATTTTATAACATTGCAATATTTGGAAAATTAAAAATTATTTTTTTAAATTGATCAATTGATGCATTTCGTCTTTATAAAAATATGATTATTGCATACTTTATTTACAGTCTTTTCGAATTCCAGTTTAAAAAACCAAATCATAGAATAATTTATATTATTTTGAAGTCAGTTTGGTATATAAGTAAAGTCGAGAAATACCAAAGGGATATTCGAAGGCGGGAAAAATTGAGACAACTGACAAACTCCAGATAACAATGAAGACAAGACCAAAATAATACTTAATCGAGTAAAAATATGACCCATCCGATTCTGAAATTGAATGATCTTGAAAAGTGTCACTTAAAATGTATGTTGAGAAGAACGTTATCAGTATTTTAATGTTACATACATTTAATAAAGAGTGAACATTAATTACATTCTTTGTGTAAAAATTTAAAATTTTAACATCAGATGAGTATATCACTAATAATAACTCGGTCCAAACACAATTTTCTAACTAATTTAAGACGAATGTAATGCGATTACATGAAATTTTCTATCGTATTGTAAAAAACGTCTTGTTAATGATAAAAATTATAAATCAAATCAAATTGTTATTGCTATATAAACATAATGACATTTTGTGACAAATATACACATGTAAATCAGACAACAAATTAAGAGCAAGGTAGTGTCTGAGAGTCCTTTATCCTCAATTGTATTGATTGTTTAGTAAAGGATCCTAAACTTTATATACGTCTACAATTTGTTGGGTTTAAGATTATAAATAGTTTATCAAAAATTGAGTTGTGATTAGTATATCTCTCGATGTGCACATGAATTTATTATAAAAGAAAATGGCCGAATTAGCTAGTTAATTTATAATGCAATGAAATAGAAATAAATCTGCTAGTTCAAAATTTCTTGTATATTATGTTTTTTTTTAAGTTTTGGTTTCAACTACATACAGTTTTAAACATTTGTAAAAAAGTTCCCCATAATGTATAAATAAAATATGTCTTGTTAAAAAGTTCCTATAAATTTATTATTATTGATATTAAAGGGTTGCGGAATGTTGTAACTAGTTAGAATGTTCTGGTAAGATTTAACTTGTTATAAGTTTCATAATAGGGCTCCCTTGAAATAATAAATAAATAAAAATACTGCTCCAGTGGAAATTCAGTTAGTTGTGATGGAACTTTTTGACATACATAGAACAAAATATCTAGTTTGTGGAGCTGTTTTGCTTGTTACTTTGTTTCGCACATACATTTTTGTGGCCGTAACATCTATCCTACTAAAACTCAGGGCTCGATATCTTTGGGCTGTCATCAACTGCAATAGACACAATTCAAATAAGAATTTGATTGATTCAGGATGAATGTGTTGTCTGTCAATTTAACGCATCTAGTCGATACTCTTTAAATGTTTCTTTAAATGCTGGAATTATCCATGAGTTAACTCAAACGTTCTCAATTCGACATGTTTCCATGTTTCGTCATTCGTCTCCACTTTCGGTCACACAGCATATTCAACTGTTAACCTTTTTCGGTCATGAACTTTCAATAAATTTATTACATTGTACTTCCTGGATTATATTGCATTCGATAAAATAAAGTTTTAGGACTTTTATCCCTGCTGATAACATAAATGTGCAAAAAAACTAAGGAGCAATCCAAAACAAGCAATCCATTGGACAGAGAAAACCGGGAAGACAAATGAACAACCACAAGCATAACAAATAAATACAGAAAACTACAAAAAATGAACAACACGAACTCCTATAAAAGCCAGGAGTGATGCCAGGTGCTCCGGAAGGCTCCGTATAAGGCACCCGTCCTGAAGTTCAATAAAGTAAATCCGGTGGAAGTCACAAATCGTTGGAGGCACATGAAATGTTGATTCTGTTGATTATTCAATACAGCTACAACTGCGTTACATCAGTTACGATTAAAATCTGAATTGGCTCTAACGGGTAGGTAAATATTTTCAGACAACTCGAACATTGGGGATTTGTGTCTATTTTTTTTTGCCTCTTGAGCTTTTCTCGGATTGCTCTGTTTCATTCACATGTATTTCCAGGTACATGTATAGACAATATACCACTGGCAGATGTGTGTTGCATCCCCTCTTTTTCTTCTGCCTATCCCCCTTTTCTCTGCAACACCCCACAACATTTATTGTCAATTTTTTTTTACTTCTCATCATTTTATTAAAGAAATAAACGCAAAATCACAATATAATAGCATAATTGAAATAATACAAAAATTTCACAATGAAGGTTAATTAATTGTGGGATGATGTAGAGAAAAGGGGGAGAGGAAAAAATTGGTATGCAGCACTCTAAATCGATTCCCCATATACTATGTTAGTCGACAAAATTTGGTCTCTGCTATAAATGACGGGGGGGGGGGGAGTGACAATGAAAGTCGTGGGGTGTTTACAGAGAAAAAAGGGGGTGCAACACACTAAATCAATTCTTGAGGTGCCTGTGCGATATACTATAAATCGTGCTCGGTCATTCAAGGGCTTAACAGAGGGAAAGCAGGGGGTGAAAGAGAGGAGTTATAACATTTCTGACTTCTTAACCATTTAGATGGCGATGTTACCGTCTCTCAAATCGATAGATATATAAAACATGATAACATATAATTTTCACACATCGCTGTATATGACAGAATAAACTCACCCTACGAAAATGGTGACATTTCCAGTTGAAGGGTTATCAGAAAATATATTCCATCTTTTTTGGATACCAGTGTTTGGACGGGTATTTTCCTAGTATTCATGATATTTGTGCTTACACATATATCAATTAAACCTCAGTTGAAATACTTTTACCAATTAAGAAATTTTGATTTATCCTGCAATTGGTCTATTTACCAGCCAAATAAAGGGCGTCAAATATTCTTTTCGATATTCATCTAGTAGCATAATATAATCCCCTGGTACCCTCTTCTTCATTTGCAACGAAATTTTGTAGAGTGTCCTGGTTCACAGTGTTTATAACGTCATGTTATCCATAGCTTAGATCGTCAAAAATCGCCTTCTTAAAATAGGCTGGAAATATGCCCCTTTCATGAAATTACGCATAAAAAAAATCATAGAAAAAAAGTGTGTACATGGTCGGAAATTATATAGTTCATTTGTACTTACCGCAGAAAGATGAGAAATGATCGGCAAACCTCGTATTTCTTCCTGTTTCTGAGGATAGGAAAAAAACAAACTGTATATTCTCTGACAATGTATATATATTGTGTTTATACATCATTGAAATTTAAAAACAATAAATACTCTTGATTGTAAGGTATTATATGATGTTTTGATCTTGCTTTCTTGATTTTGTCTGAACTTCAAATCAAGACAATCGTGTTTAAAAACATCCGGAATGGCCATTTAAGATCAAAATTGTGCTTCTTTTGTATAGAAATTAAATTCAAACAGGATAAGATAGATGACGGACTGGACAGGTTTATCTCAAATTCTGTACCCGAATAAGTTTTGTCCCATTTCCTGTATTCAGTAAAATAAATGGTTAATTTTTGTCCCAATTTTCTGTATTCAGTTAAATAAATATTTAAGGTTTGTCCCATTTTTCTGTATTAAGTTAAATAAATGTTTATTTTATAATTGCATCCAAGGTTGACCAAACTTTAAGATAATTTGAGGTAAAAATACTTTTTAAGGTTAAATACTGGGAAAAGAACACAGAACCGATAAAACAGTGGAAAAAGTCTACAACTTTGAAGTGCACGTAAAAGACAAAGTCAGAATGGAACAAAACAAACAAACGCTACAATGATAGATATATAACTAAAAGAATAAAAAAAAGTATAATAAAGTTAACAAAACTAGAAAAAGACAGGGCAGAAACTAAAGTGTAAAATGCGTGTCTTTTGAAATTATTATTGAAAGGAAATCGATGCAATACATACGAAATTATGGATATTTAGAGCAATTTTCGTTACTTATTTATTATTTTAAACTATTTTTTGTATTGTGGAAAATCATTATTCAGTATTCATAATTTGTAGGCCATTAATCCCCATTCTATAGACCAAAACACATCCTTAATCTAACACCAATGAACCTGCAAGAATAAAAAACTCAAACATCCAAACTTTCTGTTACGAGGCTAATCGAGATAATTGAAATTTTAAGGTACCACACATAAAAGTAATCCAAAATATTGGGATATTTTCAGAAAATAATATAAGTTTTAGAGATATTTTTATACTATCCACATAATTTAATAAGGAACAACCTTCCTAAGCTACAAATTAAACAACAGCCAATGGATTTTATGTATATGGCTTTATGTACTTTCTTATATGACAGTATCATCATTGATAGATATGATGGTTACCGTTATTGATAAATGAGAGGTATTTAGACTCACGTCAGGTTGCCCAAAAAATGAATTTATATTCAAAAATCTAATTGCGATTTAGAACATGAAAAATAGAAACAAAAGAGCCAATCTCATCAACGCTAATCTCATATCCGTTTTGCTCCTTAAAATGTAAATTACTTGTATCTAAACACTGTCAGATAGATATTTTACTCTTTTGTAGATTACATGATATCAATTATCAGTTCCTGAGTTATAATGAGGGAAACATTTTGGATCGATATCTTTATTTAGTTTCAAAAGATGTCTATGACAACACGTTTGATGTTCAAGATATGAAGTATTCAATAGTTCTTCACTGGATTGAAGTGTTAAAACCAGACGCAATGGCTAAAACGTTGAAGATCAGATTCAAAATCGAAATTTAACTTTTGTAAAACTAAAAACACTCGTATTTTGTTCTGTGTTTTCCAGTTGCCAGTTCGGAGATTAATTTGTCAAATAATATGTTAAAACGTTCCATGTCTTGACCAATCTTGAGTGACTAAATGACAATTTTTGTGTCAATATTAAGAAAATACAATACCAGAATGACCATTTATGAAAAAAAGATCTGTGACCAGTGATATGGAAAGTATGAAAATGTAGTTGAAAGTATCCAAGTTGTCAAATCACAATAAACCAGTAAACCTATTTACATCTTATATGTAAAATACTTACCGCATGAATGTCTGTTCGGTATTCATATACAAAATTGTTGTGGTCATCCGGATTTAGTATCATTTTTTAAGCTCAATACCATCTGGTTTTCTTATAAAAAGAGAAGCTTTTACATTCATTTGAGCCTACTCTAAGACATAGCTCTGCACACGATAGGAACGTTTACTTTATAACTGAAAAAATTATTGTGCTTTTTTCTCTTAGAAAATTAAACTTCAGAAGATAGTGGACAACAGAAACAAATAAAATTTTAAAAAAATGTGATATATTTTCATTTTTTCTAAACTTTGACTGAAACAAATTTCCCCAATGGAGCGAGTTTAAATAATGCAGACAGTTTTAAGGTGTCCCTTTCCTTCTGATATGCTTCTCGTCCAATCAAAACCATCATAAGTAACTGTCCATAGTATACTTTTATTATATTCTTTTTAAAAATAAGAGACTCACTGCAATGCATGCATTGCACACATTAAAAAAGAATGAAAAAATCCTTTTTTCAAATTTTAGATTTTTTTAAATGTTTTTAGCATTGTTACCAACAGTACCCTGCTATAAAATACAATTTCATGTTAATAACAGACTATTTCTGTTTTGTACATGGTTCGTCTTATTGCCATCTATAGAGACATATCATAATTGTCAAAAAAATGTTAGCAAACATCAATATATTTTTTATAGTTGAGTTCAATTGACATCCTTTCAAGATTATTAATTGTTTTTATTGCACCAGAAACGAAACAAATGTTTACGTCTTTCTTACAATAATTCTCTGAATGATTGTGCCAATTGTTTCTTGTTATTAATCGATTTTTTGTGTTTGTTATTTTTCGTTTCTTTTCTTTTAAAGTATTTTTTCGTAACGATCATAATATTGACAACAACAATCGTACAAAAATTACTTGTATATAACTCTTTATGGGGTGTAAATTCTGAATTTTCGTTGAATAGAGCGACAACATCTGGCTGGCAGCTTTGATTTACAGTTAAAACGACATTCTGACCATGCTGTCTAAATTCAGTACCTTCAGTCCAATTTCTGAAGTTCTATCAAGGGTCGCCTTGGTAATCATATCGTATCGTTTTTTATAGGATACTGCACCATAGTGTCAGGATGGATAAGGTGATGTTTGGGTACCCACAAAACCTGTTTAATCCCGCCATTGTTCTGTGTCTGTTCTTAGCTTACCTCTGTTGTGTTTATGTTTGTATTTTGTGCTCTTTTATGTTATTTGTTTGTCTCGATCTTCTCTAGTTATAAATTTCGATTCGACGTTTTATCGCTTACTTAAAAATAAACTGATTCAGGGAAAAGATGTTATACCATAGGGCTTTCTCTTACGTTTCGTCTGTTTCAATGCATTATATACAACAAAATGTGTGCTTTCGCACAAGAATTTCAAACTGTCGTAACATTTCATGTACCTCCACCGATTTGTGACTACCACCGAACCGACTAATTTGTTGAACTTCACGATGGGCGTTGTATACGAAGCAGGAACTGCTTACCCTTCCGAAGCACCTGACTTCACATCTGGTTTTTTAAAGTGCTCGTGTTGTTCATTTTTTTTAGTTTTCTGTGTTTATTTGTTTGGCTTGTGGTTGTTCATTTCTCTTCCCGTGTTCATACAATACATGCATACAATTAAAAACTAAAAACATGTGAACAACATGGACCCCTCCAAAAAATCGGGGGTAGACTCTGGTTCTCCGGAAGAGTAAGCAGTCTCTGCTTCCTGCAGGACACCCGCCATGCTGTCCATGTCAAATCCGGTATTATAGATTATATCAATGGAACAGGTCCATTTTCATTTGGGAAACGGTTTTTTCATACATGCCAACCAAGTCATGATGACGTCCATTTGTCTGAAAGGATTTTTATGAGAAACTGCACTCCATTCTCTGCCGATATCTGGTTTCATTTCGCTTTAGCTTTTCACATGTTCAGATATCAAACATTGGATTAATAACTAAGGATAAATTATTTCAATATACAACTGTATGAAAAAACAAGAAATAGCCGTATGAGTACAAATTTCAGTGGACAATAAAATATAAAATAGGCAATAAATACGAAACACGGATTTTTTTATGCAATTGTACTAATAAAAAACAAAATTGATAACTAAGTGTGCTACAAATCAAATTAATGGCCGTACGTTACAGTTGTAATAGTACGAAATCAAATGGACAATACAACATAAAAACATGAAACACTGACTTATTATACAGTTGATTCAATGCCAATAATTGTAGTGGGCAACCGAGATCTGTGTTACAGCTATAAGAGTCGAATTCCATTTGACAATCGACTTAACTTGAAGTATTTACATGTATAGAGTTTATTCAACGACAATAAACAGAATAGAGAATGGAAACGGGGAATGTGTCAAAGAGACAACAACCCAACCAAAGAGCAGAAAACAGCTCAAGACTACCAATGGGTCTTCAACGCAGCGAGAAAATTCCGCACCGGGAGGCGGGTTTCAGCTGGCCCTTTTACAATAATCTATACTTGTTCAGCAAAATGGGCGGAACACTAAACTCCGAAACATAAAAATTAACCAAAATTAAAAAACACACAAGACTAACAAAGGCCGCGGAATTAAACATATTTTGTGAGATCTCAATTCTCCACTATACCTCTAGCCAATGTGGAAGTTTATGAAAACGTAAACTATGTAGTCAACTACAGATGTTACATAATCCTATTTTTCAAAAAAAAAAAAAAAAATTCTAGTCACACAAGATAGTAAATTGCAATGCATTCAATATAAACAGATTCACAGAATTCTGCCTTTATTTTTTTTTATGACTTTGATTTAAAAGAAACAGATCCAGTAGTGTACTTTTTGTAATGAGAGAAAAGAAATTGGGAGTGTAGTGTTGTAAGAAATTGTTAGCTACAGTTATAATTTCTTAAATAATTTTTGTATACATTTAGCAGTTAATGATAAATAAATTATTTAAGATATATGGATTTTATAAATCATACAGTTACCACAGTGGTACTAATCTTTAAATAGTATATATATTTATGCGGATGAAAAGGGAAAACACCAATATTACAAGCTGGATTAGAGTTTTTAAAATATTGGATAAAGATTGAAAAACTTTCCTTTTTTTCACTACCTCTGGACAAAAGAATAAACTAGAACAAAAATATCAATGTTTTGAAGTAGTACTCATTGGTTGAAAACATAATAATATGCAAATTAAGATTTTTATATCGTCATAAGGTAAATTATTATATATATGTGCCTTTAAATTGACATATGATTGTATTAACTGACAATGTAATTCACTGTTCATTTCCAAAATGAAAAAAACATAAAAAAAGTTAAATGATCCTGGGTATTAAACACTTCAAAATAACCAACAGAAACTTGGAAGTTACTTAAGACCTTTATGCAGTAAGGCCTACAAATATGAAATGCTGTGTACTTCTGTAAAAATTGCTCTTTCTCCTAATGACGTGGAGACTTTAGATTTATACTAGCCTCTCACGAATGCTGCCGATTTCATTTGAAATCTATGAGGCGATAGCATCAAACCCGTTATGGGAGTGTTATTTCAAACTTTTTCCGACCAGCGGCTATGTCACCCTTAGATAGTAGTACAGTTCAAACAAGCCCATTCTGACCATGCTATCTAAATTATGTAATGTCGTACAATATTTTGCAGGTCTAGCAAGCGGTCACCTTGTTGGTAATCACACGGTTTTGGGTTTTGTACACCGGAGTGTCAGGATAGATAATGGGGAGATTCGGATACACATAAAAACGATTTAACCTCACCACGGTTGAGTACCTGTACCTATTCAGACTATCCTGACTCTCTGTTGTGTTTGTGTTTATGTTATATTTTGTCCGAGGTTATGTCATTGTTAACCTTTCTTGTTATCATTTAGTGCTTAATCAAAAAATGTACATTTTGGTGACAAATTTATCATGTCTTTATGCCAAAAGCTAGACTAAAACATTATTGACCAATCATTCCACAATCATTTATTGCTACATTAATATTAGCCTGAACGGCATACAATTTCAATAGACAAAACAGAATAAAAGTGGACTGAGGCAATCGGAGAAGAGAGCTATTCCCGCTCTCCCTACATGCTATATTCTTGTGAAACAATCGAACAATCATGTTTTAATATGGATCTGATCTTTTTTAAAAATAAAAATTCTATATCTATAGACCCAGGTTAAAAATCAAACTTTTAAAACCTACGTGCGCATATATATACAGAAATAAAATGCATAACGTGAAAAATGAAAGAGAAGGTTAGGTTACAACTTCAAAATCCGACCACTTTAAGCTTTAAGTTTTGAAAATCAAAATAAAAAAAATCTTATTGTGCATCTACAAATAGTATATGACAATTGAACATTTGTATATAAAAATGAAATGAATTAATTGAATAAATGAAAAAGGAGTTTAGGTTACAAGCTTAGATTCACAACTTCAAAATTCGACCCCCGTCGGGCCCAAGTTTTGAAAGCTTATTGTGCATCTACATATACTGTATGACAATACTGTATAGAAGGGGAAAATATGAAAAAGGAGTTAATGTCTCAACCTCAAATTCACAATTTTGAAATCTGACCCCTGTGTTCCCCAAGTTATAAAAAAATCAAAATTCTAAACCATTGTAGTGTATGAAAATAGTGTATAGAAACAAAAATGCATAACATGAAAAATGAAAGGGGAGTTTAGGTCACAAGAAAGTATGACCAAAGGATGGATGGTCAGACAGCCGTGGCGATAGCAATACTTTTGTGGGGATAATGTCATAAAACTCTGAATTATTTATGCCGTTGGTTCAACCACATTACTAGTCTACTTCGGACCATGTTAAATTATCATGGGTTAAAAGTATTCACAAATATACAATTTCATTATAAATTTAATCCTCGACAGATAACATTTTTTTTTAATTTAACTTGAGTCTCTAAACTTTTTAAACTGCACTTTCTATTGTGGTGTAACACTTGTAGTTTTTCATTTTTATTATTGCAGCAATACATTTAGATAATAATGCATTCCGATAAAAATAACTATTTTTGGAATGGTTTTCTCTTCATTACATTTTTTCAGCATAAAAATACATTTGCTTTATATGATTTATAAAAACTTTTCTATTTGTTTTAGTTTATTGATGTTCCATTAAACATATACTAGTATGCTAAAATATATTAGAAATTTTCGGCCGAGTTGCTTATTTTTGCTGGTCGATGTATTTCAATTTATGCTGTCATTCCAAACTATCTTACTACATTGTGTACATGTAATAATACATGAAAAAAGTAAAGTCAAGAAATACCAAAGGGTTATTCGAAGGAGGGAAAAATCGAAACAATTGACAAACTCCGGAGAACAACGATGACAAGACAAAAACAATACATGCATTACAATTAAAACATATTCAAGTGCATGTAGAATGAAATAGACAACATCAACCAAAGAACACTAATAATGTTGCGACCTGTATAAACTTCGGCGACTGATTTCCATTAAGACAAATTAATGGAAATCAGAAAGCAGTGGCAAATATTACGTGTACTACTGTGTGTCTCTAAACTTTATCATACTTCTTTACCTTTCAAATATTCAGCAACGTCAAACATGTTTGTGGTGACGTCAGATCTTAAGAAAGTTGGAAAAACCGGTATTTTCAAATATTTGAGACATTTTAGTGGTAGGAAAGACAATGATTGATTAGGATTATTAACGACCAAATTTAAAGTAATGCTTTTAATTTTCATTTTAGAAACATTTGTGAGATATTCTCAAAGAAAAATTACATTTAAAAAAAAAGACACACAGTAGTACATGTAATATTTGCCAAGAAAGAATTTAACATTTTTTACAGCTACGGTCACAATAATAGTCCATGTATATGTGTTGGCTCTTTTCTTTCGAATCTCTCCAATTATCCTTTGGAAAACAATCGCTTATGTCATTCCTAACTCTAGATATACAGTGAGCCTCATTCACAATTGCATTTATACACTGGTCAACTGGAAAAGACGTGTAAAAATACAGACTGTAAAAAATTATGTAATAAAACGTATCACAAAATACCGAAGTAAATTTGAGGCACTGCATTGCTATTACGTTGACTGACAACTCATCAGCAGTGCTTCCCTTACGCTGACCATAAAAATACAACACTGAATCATGTTGAAAACCCACATAAACGTGTGCTTAGAGAGCTATATGTATTTTAAGGTTACACACTTAACGACATTCTTTTTGTGAAAACTTGAAAATGTTAACATCAAATAAACATAACACAGATATTAACTCTGTCCAATATAAATAGGGAGAAAAAAATGGATGCATAATTTGGTTGATATTAGTACATTATTAGAAAATGAGATTGAATGTTGATAACCTTTTTAAATAGAAAAAATAATGTTATCGTACGTAAGAGAAATATCAAGAAAAAAAATTTAACCAAATTAATAGATTTATTTAAAAAAAAAACAAACAAACAAACAAAAGCAAAAAAAAAGTAGAACTTAAATAACGTAGGAGCAAGACAGGTGGAAACTGTCAAGAGTTCGTGATATTTTCAAGTCAACGAAGTTTTACAGTTAATTATATAATAAGATGGAGAATTAATGTTAAGTAAAACAATATACGTGGCAACTTATTGAAATCTATTTGTACTCTCAACATATTTAAGAACAGCATTTAATATTCTAGTGTTTTCCTCTGGAGGCAGATCTTAGGAACCATGCAATAAGACATGGAAGTTTAGAACATGTAGAAATTGCTAAGCTTGTTAAGCAATTGTTCTCGTGGAATGTCTAAAAGGGGACAGGCGAATAAATAATGAAAGTTATCCTCAATATCACCGCCACATGCACAAGTCTTTTATAGGTATCGTAAAAAAAGTTTTTTTAGTTACAAAAATTATAATTTCCATAGAATCTGATGATGAATATTTAAACTTTGGTTCAGTTTACATGTATCGGTACAGCTAGGAAGAAAGCTGAGAGAAAGGTAAAGCAATATCGACGTTTGAACCGACCTGATAGAGTATTATAGTCTAAATCCATAGAATAATACTGCTTACGTCGACGAAAAAGATACCTTTGAATATCAACATATCAGCAGCAATAATTGATTTCTTATATACTTAGAATCTTCCAAAAAGACCAAAACTATTGAGTAATTACTATATGTTATGTGACCTGCATTTTTCTCTCACTTTTCACTACATATTTTTACAATCCGTATTCAATGACCACCCTTTTAGTATGACGGTATATCATTGTTATAAACCAATGTCAGGCAGGTTTGCCATTACGTGTACTTACATGGGGAACAGGTGGGATTAGTTTGATTCTTTGTTAGACAGATTTCCTTCTTGTTACACCCATAACTACTACAACTTTCTCCAAGCTCCTGTAATAGAGAACTACAAATGTAACCTCCTGTTTTTTTACGAGAAACTATCAGTTGGTGTAGACTTGTAAAGTAGTTTAACAAAGTCAAATGATTTGGTCATAATTCATAAGTCAGAGCATCAAACAATCAGTTTTATTCATATATATATTTATGTGCGGTACGCGCATTGATATTTGAGAATAGAGTACAGTTATATACTAAAACCGGTTTGAATTTGGCGGGTGGTACATAAGAAATGTACGCAAGAGAATTAGTAATCGAGGTTTAGGGCGGTCACCAAGTCGGTGTAAAAGATAAGTAGTCAAATTGATTATATATCTATATAAAATTGTATAATAATGTATTTATGTTTGTGTCTTTATAGATTTCGAAAAACTATCAAGTCGGAGATGTTTTTAGTGGAATGTTTCAAATGTATGGACTTTAAATTATAAAACATTGATCTATATTTGTATTATGACAGCATAATAAGATTACATGGTCATCGTGCCTGACAAAATCATATATTTTGTTTGTGTTTGTTTTTTCCTTATGTATGTGAGATTTTGTGATTTCTCAAATATGCAGGTGACAAGTTTCGCACATAAATAATTTATGGTAGTTTGAACATAGTGGACTTAGACCATATATTTCCGTTCTGGTCTTGTCGAGATTTGCAACATCAAAATATTTTCAAATCTAATGAAAATAGCAAAATCAAATCAGGTGTTGTCATGCAGTCAATCAAGAAAAGTTTAGATAATTTCAGCACGAATAAATGAAAGTGAAGCATTGAATAATTTATTCTTTCATATAAAAATGACATATAGAGAACAATTAAAAACAATTACGGACTAAAACCAATGGCAAGTAATGTATTTTATTTCTGCTCCAAAGTTCAGAATTAAAGGTTTTCCTCTTCTCTTCGTTTACTTAGACTACCTCCACTAATACAAAATGTCCGCCAGCTACGATTTACTAATAACATATATATATATAAAATACTTACCTCAGGAATGTCCGTTCTGTAGGCATAAACAAAATCTTTGTTCTCGTGCAGATTATATGTTATTTTTTCACTTAGATAACACCTTCTGTTTTTCTTATCGAAAGAGAAGCTTTTACATTCTTTCAAGTCTACTCTAAGACATAGCTCTGCACACTGATACATGGTAGGAACGTTCACTTTATAACTGACAAATTTGTTATGCCATTTTCCACGTAGAAAATTAAATTTTAAAAGCGAGTTGACAGCAGAAAACAAATAAAAGATAAAAATGTGATATATTTTCATTTTGTGTAAATAATTCAACTGCAAATCAATTCCCGCAATGTATCAACTTCGGATAATATAAACAGATTTTAGATGTGCCCTTCCTTCTGAAATGCTTCTCGTCCAATAAAACCCATCATAGTGGTGTTCATAATATTTTTTAGGTGTATATTTTAAAAAGGTCAAACGACCTGCTTATCATAACCAACAGTACCTTGCTATAAAATACAATTGCATGTAACTATAACACATAATTTCTGTTTGTGTTGTTTTGTTTAGGTATATAGTTTAAAAAAGTCAAACGACATGCTTTTATTGCATCATTACCAACAGTACCTTGCTATAAAATGCAATTGCATGTCACTTTAACACATAGTTTATGGCTTGTGCATGGTTACTCCTTATTACAACCTATTAGAAACATATCATAAAAAACATCAAATTGCTGGAAAAACCAAATTCTTATCTCACATCAATATAGTTTTTTTTTCTTTTAGATTTCAACTGATATTTTTCAAGATTATTAATTGTTTTTATTATCCCCAGCAACTTAAAGAAAATGTGTACATCTACTATTTGTTTCATTTTTGTAATTTCTCTGAGGGGGTTGTGTCAATTGTTCTTGTTATTGTTTCCTTTGTTTTGGTTCTATTTTTGGTTTCTTTTAGTCATTTTAGTACATTTTGTATAAATACGATCGTTTTTGGGACACTTTGCTCTATTTTGTAACTATTATTAGTCTCTATAATGTAAGTTTTAGCCTTCAGAGATAAGAGATATTTAGTGCACTTAATGTAGAAATTAATTTCGACTCGTTTCCATTGTATAGTAAACTTATATACCAAGTTGCTGACAAACAATTTGTATTTCTGGAGTAATCTTTATCGTTGAAAGCCACAAACCATAACCGTCATATTTTGAGTAATTAAATCAAAAAAGAGTAGAGTAGCCAAAGATATAGTCAGGGTAAACTTTGTCTTAGGGAGTTGAAACCCTGCTTTAAAAAAAATTAAAAATTATAAACTGAATTATTCAACAGAAAAATGTAATTCATGTAACATCCAACTGTACTTCCAGAATATTTTATTAGGTGGGATTGTCTTTTGGGAGGGATTGTATCAACATAAAGACAAAATATGATAACTCAGACTCATTTTCTTTAGTTTCAGATATAATGAATTTCTTTTCATTTTTTTCTATATTAAAAGTAAATATCAAGATAGGGATCTTTCATATGACCAGATCGACAACTGTAGAAATCAATGAAACAATAAATGAAAAAAAAAAGAAAAAGGAAAAGGAAAAGGAAAATTTACATATTGCCGAATCAATCTGATTTCACGTGGTATATATAAATTTAGAACAGGCAAAATCAGAAAAATATTTATATGTTGTCGTTTGCCCTAACACCATATTGTTTTATAGCAAAACTTTCTCCTCAAGCTTTCAAAAATAAAAAGAATAATTCGAATCAACAATGACATACATCAATAAACGCTATCCAATCGACAGAGTTTCGAATAACAAAGATAACATAAAGAGCACAAAACACAAACATTGAAACATCTGAGAGTCATGTTTTCATCTTTTCACAATAAATAAACGGCGGAATCGCGGATTTAAGTAGAAACTGTACAAAGAACACCAAATCATATGACTTTATATGTTTTTCGGTAATTTGAGAGTCCTCTTGTATGAAATGGCCTGTTTTAGAATTGGCTTGGTTTCATCCGTCTGACACAAAACAAATCGGTCTATGGTTAAACAATTAAAAAAGCAGAATAGAACACATACAAGTGTTCCTGAAGGGAAAAGACAGGCTCTTCTAATAAGAATTTAAATACAAATGAAATAAAGACATCTCCTTCCTCCTTGATGCTTATTGCAAAAACCAGTAGAAGACCAATTATATGATGAGATTCGATAACCAGGAAAATAAAAAACTCTTGACAAATTAGATTGGTTTTAGGGAAAGTAATATTCAACAACGACCATCCAGTTTGTAACGACTTTATTTTTGAAATAACGAAGGTTCGTGACTGGCGACTTCAAGGAAATCATTCTATTCAGTAGCAGATTCATGCACGTGCACCCCTAAAACCCTCCCCTCCCTACAAATCCCCCAAAATTTATTTTCTATCTGGTTCAATGACAGTCCGCGTGTAAACCTATCGGATATCGGGCAAAGCCCTTCTAAATATCGACAAAACCCGAAGCCATAAGTCATTGAGAAAGGTCCATAAGGGAGCAACCATTTAATTTTGATGGGTAGTGGCTAGGATAAAATTTGAAATAAAAAGACAGGACCATGAATTTAACAAAATAATAAGACAGGATCACTTTAAGTGTGAAAAATATGCAGGACCTGTGTTAATCAGGAAATATTTAGGTTTAAATGAAAATAAAAATTAACGACGAAAAAAATTGGCAGGATCAAACATTTGATCCTAGCCACCCCCCTTTCGAAAATTAGATTGTTGCTACCTACGATAAAAATCAAGACAAAGCGAATTCGTGAAAATAGTAACACATAACCTGGTCCGAGACCCCTCTATAAATTTACTGTTATTTGTTCCATTTTTATTTTTTACCCCTATAAAAGAATTTTTTAATGGTTGTTATTCCAAATTTATAGTAGAATGTTCAAAGTTGATGTTTTAAAAAAAGTTTGAATGAGCTTTCATGAGTAATGGTGGTGATTTTGGTCAGATGGAAAAGTGTCAATATTTAGGTTGTCGTCTGCTGTCTTCAAGAATTCTGCTACTCTAGGGATATTTTTACCAATATTTTGAATTAGCACTGATGATTAAATTTGGATATTATGAATGGAGGTTATTAAGTATTATTTGAACATGAAAAAGATTTTCAAGTTTGATACGGTGAGATTTTTTAATACAATTTTATTTTAATATAAAATGCACTACGGATTAAGGCCAATTCATGCTATAATGATAACCAATTGACGGTTGATAAACTACGGTAAATCGTTGCTAGTCTGGATTTTAGTATCGAACGTGGAATAACGTACATGGTTCTTCAAACAAATTAGTTTTAAGGTTCTTGTAAAGACCTGATATATATTATGCATGCGTTAATATGTTATTGTGTTTCTTTTATTCCCGTAATAAATTTGGATTGTTACGTAAAACTATGATCGAAAATGATGAAATAAATTATATTTATAATGCAAAAATATAGCACATTTAAAGAACAACTCTTTCAAAGGGCAATGAAGACATAAATTAGAACAATAGATGCATCGCAAAAGACACCTTAAAATCTAACTTTTTTATGCAATCAATAAGTGTTTGTTGATGTAGACGACTGTCAATGACAAACGCAGTTCATTATCGGCATTAGCCATGTTTGATTTCTCACATTCTGCAATGACCGAAATGCCAGATGTGAGACAGTGAAGATATTTGAGACCCCACAATTTTTTTGATTTTCATATGATAGATTTTGTTGATTTTTTTTAGCAAGCTTGTGTGGTTTAACTGGAGAACTACGCTACTCATATTTTAAAAGTAGCCCGTCGGTACCTCAGTTACATTTTGAGTGCAACCATGATGAAGTAAATAAAATATGAAAATGTTCAAAGAGTAATTCTTTTATTCTCCAGGTAAGAAACCTTATTTCATTTAATTTTTGGTTTTTTTTAAAGTTTAAGCATTCATTTTATGATTTAAACATTTTTCTTCGATTTGAAAATCATGTTTTTGACTGGGGTGCGTCGGTGAACTTGTAACCCGTAACAGAAATTATCTGTTATGTCAAATTTGTGACCCGAAAATATCCAGGAAAGCTTAAATTACATACCCGAAATTATCTAAAAATGATAAAAGGCAGTTGTCATGATGAGACATATTTATACATTTAACATTGTGTGAAGTCAACATGAATTCTCCTCAGTGCTTTATAAAAATCTGTAGAAATTAAAACAAATCCTGACCTAAATTCTCCAGAGTGTAAAAAATCCCGACCCGAAATCTCCGCCTATTTTGTAAAATCTTTACCCGAATTTCCCGCACGTCCCGTATCTAAATATCACTGAGTTACCACCCGACACCCACCACCCCCGAGATTTCATCTCCCTATCCTTCACCCACCATGTTACCGGTAGTATATATCGTGTTCTTCATCTCCTTATGCTACATCTTCCAGAATGCCTGTGGTATATATCGCGTATTTCATCTTCCTATACTACATCCACCAGGGTGCCGGTGGTATATATCGTGTTCTACATCTCCGTACACTACACCTATCAGGGTGCTGATTGTATACATGGAAAGAGTTCCATATGGGCACCTCAAGCTGTGTATATCTTGGACGGAATAAGCATATAGATGTACTTGCAAAATAAAGCAAAATAAGTGAACATATTCCACATATATATATATATATATATATATATATATATATATATATATTGTTATGTGTATGTAACAAATATGACAGGAGTATACAGAACAATTGAAGAATTATATCGGGAGCTACAACGGTGTAACGAATGTTGCAACGGGGACTACCAAGTCCATACATTGTCCACTTTGTCCAGTAACCAAATATAAACCTAAAATTCTTTCAAAAGTGAAGAAACACCTAGCAGTTCATTGGAAAACAGGCGTTGAAGGAAAAAATGGTAAGCATTTGCATGTATATTTTTGTATATTCACATATTACAATTAACACGGAAACCGCTAAACAGGGTGCTGGTTGTACAATTAGCGTACTTCATGTTCGACATGTCCCTAAACTAAATCCTTCAGGATGCTTGCGGTATATATCGTGTACTACATCTCCCTACACTATACATCTATCAGGGTGCGCACTACATCTACCTACAATACATCCACCAGGGAGCCTGTTGCATATATCGTGTACTACATCTCCCTACACTACATCTATCAGGGTACCGCGCTACATCTCCCTACAATACATCCACTAGGGAGCCTGTGGCATATATAGTGTACTACATCTCCCTTAACTACATCTATCAGGATAACGGTGGTATATATCGTTTACTACATCTCTCCACATTACACCAGTCAGGATGCCAGTGGTATATCGTGTTGTACATCTCCCTAGGCTACATCTTTCAGGGTCATGAGGGTGCCTTTGGTATATATCGTGCATTTCATCATCGGAGGGGGAAACGACCATTTTTTGACTGGGGTGCGTCGGTGAACTTGTAACCCGTAACAGAAATTATCTGTTATGTCAAATTTGTGACCCGAAAATATCCAGGAAAGCTTAAATTACATACCCGAAATTATCTAAAAATGATAAAAGGCAGTTGTCATGATGAGACATATTTATACATTTAACATTATGTGAAGTCAACATGAATTCTCCTCAGTGCTTTATAAAAATCTGTAGAAATTAAAACAAATCCTGACCTAAATTCTCCAGAGTGTAAAAAATCCCGACCCGAAATCTCCGCCTATTTTGTAAAATCTTCACCCGAATTTCCCGCACGTCCCGTATCTAAATATCACTGAGTTACCACCCGACACCCCCACCCCCGAGATTTCATCTCCCTATCCTACCGGTAGTATATATCGTGTTCTTCATCTCCTTATGCTACATCTTCCAGAGTGCCTGTGGTATATATCGCGTATTTCATCTTCCTATAGTACATCCACCAGGGTGCCGTACACTACAGCTATCAGGGTGCTGATGGTATACATGGAAAGAGTTCAATATGGGCACCTCCAGCTGTGTATATCTTGGACGGAATAAGCATATAGATGTACTTGAGGGGGGAGGTGCCAAATGGAAGTCTTGCATCCACCAGGGAGCCTGTGGCATATATCGTGTACTACATTTCCCTAGACTACATTTTCATCAGGATGACTGGTATATATCGTTTTCTACATCTCCCTACACTACATCCATCAGGATGCCCGTGGTATATATCGTGTTCTACATCTCCCTAGGCTATATCTTCCAGGGTGCCTGTGGTATTTATCGTGTATTTCCTCTCCCTATCCAACTTCCACCAAGTTGCCGGTGGTATATATCTTGTTCTAGAACTCACTAGGCTACATCTTCGATGGTGCCTGTGATAGTAGTATTCTGTACTTCAGCTTCCTAGACTACAACCACCAGGGTGCCGGTGGTATATATCGTGTTCTACATCTCCCTAGACTACATCCATCAGTGTGCCGTATAATATATCGTGTTCTACATCTCCCTAGACTACATCCATCAGGGTGCCGGTAGCATATATCGTGTTCTACATCTCCCTAGAATACATCCATCAGGCTGTCGGTGACATTTGTTGTACTACATATCTCTACACTACATCCAACGGGGTGCCGGTGGAATATCATGCGTACTATATCTTCATACACTACATCCACCAGTGTGCCGGTTGTATATATCATGTTTTACATCGACAAACGGTACATCCATCAGGGTGTCGGTAGTATATATCGCGTTCTACATCTTATAACATCCACCAGGGTACCTGTGGTATATTTCGCGTACCACATCTCCATAGACAACATCCTCCATGGTGCCCGTGGTATATATTATGTTCTGCATCTCCCTATGCTACATCTTCCAGAGTGCCTGTGGTATATATCGCGTATGTCCTCTCCCTTTCCAACATCCACCATGTTGCCGGTGGTATATATTGTAACGTTTTAGCCCCTTTGACAGCGTTTTCGTTACTTTGAAGTGAAACCCAAACTAGTATTCTCCGTCAACTATATATATATAAACAAACTATGTGAACCTCAACCAGATATGGCAGGAAATCAGCTCGGAATTATAAGAATCAAACTATTTTAAGTTGGCTGAAATAATCGATCCAGTAAAATTTAACTATTTAATATACAGGATACATTTTATAACTTCATTATAACAGCGCTACCTACATGCTATACATGTGCATCATTTCAATATTTAATTAAGCAAAAACACACATAATAAAATACACCAAAATAAAATGTATATGCAAGCTAGTGGGGTAACTCTGGTCAAGTGCTAAGTAACTTATGTTATAAGAATGTACAAATTTAACTTTTGAATTATGGTATTAAGTTCTGAATATTATTAGATATATGTGTATGCTGCTCCGTGTCCATCTTTGTGATATTCCGTAAGTATATAATTAATAATAATGATATTCCGTTAACATATGCTTAATACGTACGAATTAAGAAGTCAAGATAAATTCAAAGTGACTTTCTTTAATCAAGTAACGAATTTCAGTTAATTATAGTAATTATTCTGAATAGAGACTCCAATGTTTGAGTCTACGTCTATGGTGGCAACAAAACTAAGGTGAAAATATTACACCTTCAAATTATTTTCTATGTATTTTCAATCAACGGAATGTTACGTACTTTCTTTCGAGTATCTTTTAAGAGCAAACAAGAATTGATACAAAATAAACCTTGGAGATATTTCTAACCTTTAAATAATCTATGCAGTAGAAAGCTAAAATAATCTAGGCGTAACTAAAGAAAAATCTAGAGGAGGATCTTTTATTTAGGCGTTTGGCTAAGCAACCTTTCGTCACGACTCACACTGCTCATACAAAAATGGCCTTTTATATGTTTAAGACTCGATTTTGACGTAAAAAGGAACTCAAAAGACTCCAATTTGACGTATGTTCGCATAGACCAGTTTACGGCACGAGACTCAAGTAAATATGGCTGATTTGAAACGACAAGTTGAGTCTTCCAAAACTTGACCAGGTTACAAAAACCACTAAATATCATAATATATTTACATTAAAACTATATTCAACAATAATTGACTAATATGCAGAGGTAAGTGAAAACTTCATAAATTATGACACTTTCGATAAAAAAAAAAAAACAAATGAAGGGGACTCCATTTTCGACGGAACTGACGTTATTTGTCAAGTGTACTGAATAAGAAAATACAGGTTTACCATATAAGGATTAAAACCTCGCCGGTGGTATATATCGTGCTCTACATCTCTTTAGACTACATCCTCCAGGCTACATGTGGTATATCTTGCGTACTACATCTTCTTATACAACATCCACCAGGGTGCCGGTGGTATATTCTGCACACTACATCTTTCTACACAACATCCACCTGAGTGACGATGGTATATATAGTGTTCTACATCTCCCAACAACACATCCATCAGGGTGCCGGTAGTTTATATCATGTTCCACATGTTCCTAGACTACATCCATCAGGCTGTCCTTGACACATCATTTGTACTACATATACAACAACTGGGTTCCGGTGGAATATGGTACGTACTACATCTTCCTACACTGCATCCACCAGGGTGCCGATGGTATATATCGTGTTTTACATGTACAAACTGTACATCCATCAGTGTACCGGTAGTATAAATATATCGCGTACTACATCTTATAACATCCACCAGGGTACCTGTAGTATATTTCGCGTACTACAACTCCAAAGACAACATCCACCAGGGTGCCGGAGATATATATCATGTTCTACATCTCCCTATACCACATCTCCATAGACTACATCCACCATGGTGACGATGGTATATATAGTGTTCTACATCCCAAACAACACATCCACCAGGGTGCCGGTAGTTTATATCGTGTTCTACATCTCCCTAGACTACATCCATCAGGCTGTCCTTGATATATCAGTTGTACTACATATCCCTACACTACATCCAACAGGGTGCCGGTGGTACATACTACATCTTCCTACACTGCATCCACCAGGATGCCGATGGTATATATCGTGTTTTACATGTACAAACTGTATATCCATCAGTGTGCCGGTAATATATATATATCGCGTACTACATCTTTTAACATCCACCAGGATACCTGTGGTATATTTCACGTAATAGGGTGCCTGTGTTATATATCATGGTCTACATCTCCCTACACCACATCCACCAGTGTGCCTGTGGTATATATCGTGTACTACATCTCCATAGACAACATCCATCAGGAGTCCGGGGGTATATATCATGTTCTACATCTCCCTATACTACATCTCCATAGACTACATCCCCCTACACTACATCCATCAGGGTACCTGTGGTATATTTCGTGTACTACATCTCCATAGACTACATCCACCAGTGTGCTGTGGTATATATCTTGTACTACATCTCTATAGACAACATCCACCAGGGTGCCGGAGGTATATAATGTTCTACATCTCCCTATACTACATCGTTCAGGGTGCCGTTGGTATATATCGCATACTACATCTCTCTATACTGCATCCAACAGATTCCGGTTGTATATAGCATGTTCTGCATCTTCCTACGCTAAATCCACGAGGGTTCCGGCGGTATATATCCTGTTCTACATCTCCCTAGACTACATCCTTTAGGATGCCGGTGGTATATCTGTTGTACTACTTATTCCTACACAACACCCAACCGGGTGCCGGTGGAATATCTTGCGTACTACATCTTCCTACACTACATCCACCAGGTGCCGATGGTATATATCATGGGCTACATCTCCCTACATTATATCCATTAGGGCGCCAGCGGTATATATCATGTTCGACATCTCCCTTGACTACATCTATCAGGGTGCCGGTGTAGTATCTCGAATACTACATCTCCCTACACTGCATCCACCAGGGTTCCGGTTGTATATATCATGATCTACATCTCCCTAAGCTACATCTATGAGGATGCCGGCGGTATATATCGTGTTCGACATCTCCGTAGACTATATCCTTCAAGATGTCTGTGGTACATACATATCGTGTACTACATCTCCCTACACTACATCCACCAGGGTGCCGGTGTTATATCTCGGATTTTACATCTCCCTACACTGCATCTACCAGGGTTCCGGTTGGATATATCTACATCCCGTTACACTACATCCATCAGGGTATCTGTCGTACATTTCGCGTACTACATCTCCATAGAGTACATGGTATTTATCATGTTCTACATCCCATTACACTACTTCCATCAGGGTACCTGTGGTATATTGCGCGTACTACATCTCAATAGACTACATCCACCATGGTGCCTGTGTTATATATCGTGTACTACGACTCCATAGACAACATCCACCAGGGTGCCGGAGGTATATACGTGTTTTACATCTACAAACGGTACAAGCATCAGGATGGCGGGAGTATATATTCTATACTACATCTCCTTAAAACATCAACAAGGGTACCTGTGGTATATCTCGCGTACTACACCATAGACTACATCCACCAGGCTGCCTGTAGTATATATCGTGTTCGACATCTCGATAGACTACATCCTTTAGGGTGTCTGTGGTACATATATATCGTGTACTACATCTCCTTACACTACATCCACCAGGGTGCCGGTGTTATATCTCGCATTCTACATCTCCCTACACTGCATCCACCAGGATTCCGGTTGGATATATCAAGATCTACATCTCCCTACGTTACATCCATCAGGGTGCCGGTGGTATATCTCGCATACTACATCTCCTTACACTGCATCTACCAAGGTACCAATCGTATATATCATGTTCTACATCCCGTAACACTACATCCATCAGGGTACCTGTGGTAGATTTCGCGTACTACATCTCCATAGACTACATCCACCATGGTGCCTGTGTTATATATCGTGTACTACGGCTCCATAGACAACATCCACCAGGGTGCCGGAGGTATATATCATGTTCTACATCTCCCTATACTACATCCATCAGGGGTCCGGTTGTATATATCATAATCTACATCTCCCTACGCTACATCCATGAGGGTGCCGGCGGTATACATCCTGTTCTATTTATATAGATATATTATTGATCGCTATGGATTGCAATTCATACATATGTAAATATCGGATGTCTGCACATTGTTTAAATATAGAATCTGGTCGATTTTATAATATAGATAGAAATATGCGTCTGTGTACAATGTGTGACAAACAAATGATTGAAGACGAATATCACTTTATTCTAGTTTGTGAGAAATATGCTGATATCAGAAAGAAATATATCAAATCGTATTACTGGAAAAGACCTTCCAGTTTTAAACTTGTACAGTTATTGTCTGTTCATAACCTAAAAGAACTGAATAATTTCGGAAAATATTTGTTTATGGCTGAAAAACTTCGCAATTAATTGTGCGTTATAATTGTTATTTCTTCAATTCATTCTCTGCCGTATGAACTTCTTCTGTCTCAGATATATTTATGTATTCATATATGTCAATGTGTAATCTGATAATTCACTGATATATATACATGACTATAATATATGTATTCTATAAGTTGTACTGCTTACGAATAAAGTCTATATATACATCTCACTAGACTACATCCTTCAGGATGCAGGTGGTATATCTGTTGTAGTACTTATCCCTACACTTCACCCAACAGGGTGCGGGTGGAATATCTTGCGTACTACATCTTCCTACACAACATCCACCAGGGTGCCGGTGGTATATATCATGGTCTACATCTACCTACATTATATCCATTAGGGTGCCGGCGGTATATATCATGTTCGACATCTCCGTACACTACATCCATGAGGATGCCGGCGGTATATATCGTGTTCGGCATATCCCTAGACTACATCCTTCAGGGTGCCTGTGGTACATATACATTGTATATCGTGTACTACATCTCCCTACACTACATTCACCAGGGGGCGGTGGTTTATATCGTGTTTTACATCTACAAACGGTACATCCATCAGGGTCCCGGTAGTATATATCTCGTAATATATCTCCTTAAAACATCAAGCAGGGTACTTGTGGTATCTTTCGCGTACTACATCTCTATAGACTACATCCAACAGGGTGCCTGTGGTATATATCGTGTACTACATCTCCATAGACAACATCCAACAGGGTGCCGGTGGTATATATCGCATACTACATCTCCATACACTGCATCCACCAGGGTTCTAGTTGTATATATCATGGTCTACATCTCCCTATATTAGATCCATTAGGGAGCCGGTGGTATATATCATGTTCGACATCTCCCTTGACTACATCTATAAGTGTGCTGGTGGAATATCTCGAATACTACATCTCCTTACACTGCATCCACCAGTGTTCCGGTTGTATATATCATGATCTACATCTCCCTAAGCTACATCTATGAGGATGCCGGCGGTATATATCGTGTTTGACATCTCGATAGACTACATCCTTCAGGATGTCTGTGGTACATACACATCGTGTACTACATCTCCCTACACTACATCCACCAGGGTGCCGGTGTTATATATCGCATTCTACATCTCCATACACAGCATCCACCAGGGTTCCGGTTGAATATATCATGATCTACATTTCCCTACGCTACAGGAGAATCTTTTTCTCCAATGATTTTCGACAAATACATCAAGAAAATGTCGTTGCTATGTAGTTTGATTATATAGACGTCATTATCGTTCCAATAACTGTAGAAAAAACGGCGGTAATTCCCACATAGAAATTAAATCACCGGGAAGTGGTTAAACATATTATGTATTTTTATCCCACCGATTTAACACGTCAAGAATATGAGAAATCATATTTAAATTCCGTATTATTTATTTAAAAAATACATGAATCCCTTTAACTCTGACCAAAATATACAGCTTATGGGTTTTTGTACCTGTATGAATATAAAGGAAATGACAATGCAATCATGTAAAGGATGGATGGATGAATTGTTGTTTAACGTCCAGTGGCAGTCAGGGGTATATTATTAGGACGATTCATGTAAAGGTAATGGTTAACATTACAAAAATTGTCAAGACAAAGTTTACTGACATATTGGATCAAATTACATAGTTTAATTCCTGTACTATAGAACTAAACCATTTACAAAAAATTAGTGACATTTTCAGAGTATGAAATAAATATCTGTTTATGAATTATTAAGAAAACATAAACTATTTGACGTTACGCGCGATGCTCATGCCTTTGTAGACATACAACGTGTCCTGCTATAAAACTGTCCAGAATTTTAAGAAAATATAGATATTTATGCCAATATATATATTTTCTTGTAGATCTTAAATAGAACTGCAAATTTTACTTGTTTCAATCTTAATAAACTGTTATTACTTAATATTAGGCGCATTTAAAGATCGATTTACGGAAAAAAATTTTGCTGTCCCAGATAACATTTATCAAATATATTTCAACGTTACGTCGGTCTTGTATTTTTATTTTTTGCCACACTGCTGCCACAGTGGTACCATTTTCTGACGTAACTTGTTGTGACGTTATGATGACGTCATAAACAGATACGCCCATTTAAGTTCACAAAGATTTCCTGTCCCATGCAATTTTTTGCGATTCAGTCATTCTAAATTTTATGTGAAGAAAGACAAATTTCTGGCCGCCGGTTAAAAATCGCTTCATCGATCAAATGTTATTTTCAAGCAGTTTAAAACTTCCAAGGAACATATTTTTTTCAGCCAATCATTAAAACATCATAGCACTTTCATTTTGTGTGAATCAAATGTCACACTTATGATTTTTTTAAAACACTGCGACAAATACCTTTTTATATTCTTTCCTTGGTTAACTTTGGTTTGTTTAAACACATTTTAAATCCAGTTATCAGGGACGGGTGTTTTTATCCAGTTTAGTTTTTATACATTATTTATCTTAATCTGAAATTAATCTTATTAAACCATGTTAAAGACTGTGTGTTCGTTAGTGTAATTATGCTGTTTTGTAAAATGATTAAAGTTATGCTGGTAGAAATGTTTGTTACTTTATTTACAAATTTCAAAAAAGGAGTGAGAGTGTGAGATTTTTAAAAAAGTCTGTTTTGGGGTTTTTTTTGTTTTATTTTTGAAAGATATTGTTCGTGTACTTAATTTAGAAAAAAATAAAAGGAGATAAAACTTCATGAAATGGTTTTAAGTTATTGGTGATCGTCGAAAATGAGAAACCAAGTTATTTCCATTGAGATATACTAAATTTTGTAAGAGTTTGGTATTTCAATTATTATTTTAACGTGAAAATGTGTAAAGCAGAACATATTTAATTTTCATCATTGAAAAACGTCGCTTGTGACGGACGACGTAACGTTACCCTAATGTGTACGAACATCGCGCGTAACGTTTTTATTAATTTTGGTCAGACTTTCTATTTGAGAAGTTATTGAAAGACTTATTTCAGGCATTGAAGAAGCTACATGCATTAGTCCTTACAGAATTCTGTGAATGGAAAAGAAAGACAAAAATGTAAGAAAAACTTTTGGAAATAACAGTGTTTCTATAAAATAACTCTGTTTTCCTAATTAAAGTACAGTTATAAATTAAATTAGTTAAAGTTGCTGTAATAAAATTCAATTTATCCATTTATTTTTTATTTTTATTTCAACCAGGTAATTTTGAACTATTACCTTTATAATAGTCACAAATCATATAGTTTTTGTTTTCTAAATACAAAATGAATTTATGGCAGGTCATGCATATATGAGGATTAGTAACACCCAACCCCCAATCCATTAATTATTGAGATGGCACCTTCCGAACCATTTTTCATTGACGATTACAAAATATATTTACATATGAATTGTTTTGTTGGATCTCAAGGGGCCTACAATTATTGGGGAGAAGGGGGGCAACCAAAAATGATATTTTGAAGAATACAGAGGACCTAATGACAGAAATGATTTTTAAAATGTACAAAAAACCTATCTGTCCATATTTTATGTACAGAAGATTTATATTTAGTTTGTTTAAATGTATCGTTATCATACCAATACAATATTTTTATTTAATGTACAGAAGGATTGGATACTAACATGGCCATTTTTTAACAGTTAAGACCACAAACAACTCAAAATTAAAAGAAAGATTAGAAAATGAGTAAGTATAAATTAAATGTATTGTAGTGTTAACAGGGGTACCCTTTTTTTTATTTGTAGAGTACATCTACGCATGCAGTTATGTATGGTAATAACCCAGGATATAACTAATACAAGACTAGATAAATATAATTGTTAACTCAATATTAAAATAAATAAAAGTACTTAAACAATTAATCCAAGCTTCATGCACTGTGTGATAAAAGAAATCTCAATAATATAAAATTATGATGACGCAAAAATGGGAACTCATTAGTGTAACAATATTCAATAGTGTTTTCACGTTTTAGAAGAGCTTAACTGTTCTGCAATAATAAAACGGTCAGATGAGGACGTTCAGCCGAAATATTTAATTTTATTTAAAGTTCAATTTTATCATGTTTATTTTCTTTAATGTGTAAAATAAATAACAGACAATGCAGGGATATATTTAGAATATAACTATTTTTCTGAAGGATGACCAAAATATTTACTGTTTTTTTCAGATTTTCCACAGGTACCCTGATGGATGTAGTGTAACGGGATGTAGCACATGATATATACCATTGGAACCCTGGTGGATGCAGGGTAGGGAGATGTAGAATGCGAGATATAACACCGGCACCCTGGTGGATGTAGTGTATGGAGATATAGTACACGATATGTATATACCACAGACAGCCTGAAGGATGTAGTCTATGGCGATATCGAACACGATATATTTCGCCGGAATCTTCATAGATGTAGCGTAGGGAGGTGTATATCATGATATATACAACCGGAACCCTGGTGGATGCAGTATAGGGAGATGTAGTATTCGAGATATTACACCGGGACACTTATAGATGTAGTCTAGGGAGATGTCGAACATGATATATGCCACCGGCTCCCTAATGGAATTAATATAGGGAGATGTAGACAATGATATATACAACCAGAACCCTGGTGCATGCAGAGAAGGGAGATGTAGTATGCGAGATATTCCACCGGCACCCCGATGGATGTAGTGTATGGAGATGTAGCACACGATATATACCACAGGCACCCTGGTTGATGTAGTCTGTGGAGATGTAGTATGCGAAATATACCACAGGTACCCTGGTTGATGTTTTAAGGAGATATATTACGCGATATCTACTACCAGGACCCTGATGGATGTACCTTTGTAGATGTAAAACACGATATATACCACCGGCCCCCTGGTGAATGTAGTGTAGGGAGATGTAGTACACGATATACAATGTATATGTACCATAGGTACCCTGAAGGATGTAGTCTAGGGAGATGTCGAACACGATATATACCGCCGGCATCCTCATGGATGTAGCGTACGGAGATGTCGAACATGATAAATACCGCCGACACCCTAATGGATATAATGTAGGGAGATGTAGACCATGATATATACCACCGGCACCTAGTGGATGTAGTGTAGGAAGATGTAGTACGCAAGATATTCCACCGGCACCCTCTTGGGTGTAGTGTAGGGATAAGTAGTACAACAGATATACCACCGGCATCCTGAAGGATGTAGTCTAGGGAGATGTAGAACTGGTTGTAAACCACCTGCACCCTCACGGATGTAGCGTAGAGAGATGTAGATTATGATATATACAACCGGAACCCTGAAAGATGTAGTATAAAGAAATGTAGAACATGATATATACCTTCGGCACCCTGGTAGATGTTGTCTATGGAGATATAGTACGCGAGATATTCCACCGGCACCCTAGTGGATGTAGTGTCGTGAGATCTGGTACACAATGTTTACCACCGGCACCCTGTTGGATGTAGTTTAGGGTGAAGCTGTACACAATATATGTCACAGGCACCCTGGTGGGTGTAGTGTTGGGAGATGTAGCCTCAGAGATATACCACCAGAAGCCTGGTATGTAGTATAGGGAGATGTAGTACACAAAATATACCATCGGCACACTGATGGATGTTGTATAGGGAGATATAGAACACGATATATACCACCGTCTACTTTGTTGATGGTGTGTAGGGAGATGTAGACCACGATATATGCAACAGGCGCCCTGGTGGATGTAGTGTTTTGAGATGTAGTCCGCGAGACATACCACCAGCACCCTGGTGGATGTAATATAGGGAGATGTAGTATGTAAAATAGACCATCGGCACACTGACGGATGTTGATCGGGAGATGTAATACACGATATATACCATCGGCACACTGATGGATGTAGTCTAGGGAGATATAGTATGCGAGATATACCACCATCACCCTGATGGAAATAGTATAGGGAGATGTAGTACACAAAAGATACCATAGGCACACTGATGGATGTTGATAGGGAGATGTAATACACGATTTATACCATCGGCACACTGACGGATGTAGTCTAGGGAGATATAGTATGCGAGATATACCACCATCACCCTGATGGAAATAGTATAGGGAGATGTAGTACACAAAATACCATAGGCACACTGATGGATGTTGATAGGGAGATGTAATACCATCGATATATACCATCGGCGCACTGACGGATGTAGTGTAGGGATATGTAGAACACGATATATACCACCGGCATTCTGGCAGATGAAGTGTAGAGAGATGTAGTAAACGATATATACCTCCAACATGCTTGTGAATAGTGTACGTCTAGGGAGAATATACCACCGGCATCCTGATGAATGTAGTGGGGGAGATGTAGAACACGATTTATACAACCTGCATGTTTTCGAGATTTAAGCCATTGTAAATTTGGCGGGGAAAATATTCTCTCTTGATTTTAAATAGCTTTATCATTGACAAGTTTTATTTATCAAAAACCATTAAATAATAACAAGGATTTTATAGGATTTTTTTTACAAATGGCTTATTATTCTGCATGGAAAAGATTTATGAAAAGAAAAATGGGTGTTAGCAGGAAAAATAATTTATGGCATTGAAATGGATAAAACCAGATGATTCTGAACATCTAACAAAAATTCAAAAACATGACCAGCGAACATTCTTAACATTGTTTATCTTCGCACAAGGTGAAAGAGTCCCCCCTCTAAATTATTAAAACATCATTTGCACTTTTCAGAGTATCGTGATATCATATAAGTTAAACCCCTGTCAGGCTAACGCCCTCAGGGGTGTATCCAATACTTATTAAATAAATGCATTACCCAATATTACTATACCTTTGCCTTTCACCTATCACACTGAAAAACATTCCAAATATAATAATTACGTGATCCTTTTTTTTATATAAAAAAAACAAAATTAAAAATAAAAATTTCACGCATATGTGTTTCTGTAATATCAACACAAATAAATTACATCTGGGATAGAGAAAAGCTGGTGGCGAATGTAACAAGGGCCGAATTGATATGTTTTTCTACTTCCGGCATGGGCGTGTATGTCCGGTATGTACGTTACCGGCACACTGATTACTGCACCTGATAGACCCGCTCACCCGATTATTGTTGTGTAATATAAATGCAGTAGAGTAACAAATTAGCAGCAATTACAAATGATTTATTTAACATTCTGTAGAATAAGTGTATCAAGATAAGAGTAATTCAGTACACTAAGACTGATTAGATGATATTTAAGTAACAATCTTCTCTGTCAGTATATGTTGGTTATAAATAGCTACACGTGGTAAACAGAACAAAGAACTGTATATATTGATATAGATACCACACGGGTACCTCGAATCACCGAAAACCTCCCGGAAACACCGAAAACCTGATATAATATTACCTAAACCTCATCAAATGTTGCAAAAACCACACCCATTCGATCGGTATGCCAGTTTTACATCCAGAAAACATAATTTTATTAATATTGTATAAGAAATGTGACTTTTATGCATGATTTTCTAAACATAATGCATTCTATATTAAATCAAAATGGCTGATCGAAAACCTCCCGAAACACCGAAACCCTGATATAATATTACCTAAACCTCATCAAATGTTGCGAAAACCACATCCATTCGATCGGTATGCCAGTTTTACATCCAGAAAACATAATTTTATTAATATTGTATAAGAAATGTGACTTTTATGAATGATTTTCTTAGACATAGTGCATTCTATCGAAAACCTCCTGAAACACCGAAAACCTGATATAATATTACCTAAACCTCATCAAATGTTGCGAAAAACAGATCCATTCGATCGGTATGACAATTTTACATCTAGAAAACATAATTTTATTAATTTTGTTTAAGAAATAAGACTTTTATGAATGATTTTCTTAGACATAGTGCATTCTATATTAAATCAAAATGGCTGATCAACGTATCGATTAATGCCTGAAGGTACATTAAAATTAATTATTGTGTATATCATAAACCCATATAAGGTTACCTTGGTTTTCTTGTTTCTTTAAGAAAATCGCTTAGTTGGTTTATTAATATGATTAATAAATGAATTAAGAGGTGTTCTAAAAGTGAACAATGCAGATAGAAGTATGTAAGTATAATTATTTGAATATATATTTTTTTAATCTAGATTTTTTTCTTATATTTTTGGTGAAGGATCATCGAATTAGTAACGCATTATTGGCTTCTATTACAGGTAAAACAGATAGAAGTGGACAGCAATAGAAATGTGACCATCCCAATTAACAAACATGTCAGAAATCAAGGAACTGTATAATACACAATATAATCGATGATAAATGTCAGAAAGATTTGATAAAATTACTGCTGTTTTGTTTATATAAAATTATATATTCACACTTATATTTTGATCACATATTATTATATAAATTAATAAAACTGTAAATTGTTAGCTGTATTTATAATTATTCCATTTAATAATGAAGCCTTAATTCAAATTCACACTTATATTTTAATCACATATTTTTGTATAAATTGATAAAACTAAATTGTTAGCTGTATTTAAATTATTGTATTCAATAAAACTGTAAGCTGTATTTATTATTATTGTATTATGCATTTTCATTATTTGATAAAATAAATTAAATACAATAATTTAAAGAGTTTCTTACCTTGCAAGGGACTTAGTAGCGTTGAACTTTCCATCCGTGAAACAACATCCTCTGCAAAAGAAGGTCATGTTGGCATCCGACCATTCCTCCAGCAACTTACCACTCATTGGAACACACGCACTATGCATCAATTTGTCACAAATAGAACATTGAAAGTCTATGAACGATGTGAGGGTAGAATCCCCCTATCCCAGACCTTTATTTGGGCTGTTAAGTTTTTTAAAAGTATACACATATACATTTATTTTGATAATAATATGATTATTGACTTTTTTGATTTATTCAATATTTTATTGAAATAACACAACAATTGACATACATTTAAACATAAATATAAGGATTCGGAAACAAGCAGTGCTTATAAGTTATGATATTTTTACAAAAATTGTTCAAAATTGTACACCATGTCTCAATGCTGCTAATAAAAGGCCAAACATATTCTGCCCCCTGCCATCATGGCCGGATCCCCAAAACGCATCGTTTACATTATGATGTATGTACCCCTTCGTTTCTTGTAAAGTTAGTCTAAATTCAGGACATTGTACAAACTTCAGTTTCAAAATTTCAGCCATAATTATGGGTCTTAAATCTATCCATGTTCTAACTGTAGGTATATGTTTTCCAATCATCTTTGCTGTTAGTGCATCAGGGGCTTGTCGTATTTCATCATCAAGTTCTAATAGGTTGTGAAAAATGGCTTTTCTGCTTTGGTATATATGTTCGGCAGATTTAAATACATCCCCATCAAAATAAATTTGGGTTGGATAAAAATTTGAAAGTATATCTTTTTCTCCTTTAACGTATGTCATCATTGTTATTTATCGTCATAATGCAACTAACATGTATTTTACAATTTATATAGCATGTATAAGGGTTAATAATTATTAATTATAAAGATGATAAAAGTGTTCACTATTAATCATGCTTAATTAATCACTATTAATTATAAGACATGAATTAACATATTAAAAGTATTCACTTTGAAGAAATAAATTAATATTAATAATTAATAAATGAATTAAGTTGTTCTAAGCGTGAACAATACAGATAGAAGTATGTACGTATATTTTAATATATATATATTTTTAATCTAGATTTCTTTCTTATATTTTTGGTTAAGGATCGTCAATTTAGTAACGCATTATTGATTTGTTTTTATTACAGGTCAAACAGATAGAATTGAACAGCAATAGAAGTGTGACCATCCCAATTAACAAACGTGTCAGAAATCAAGAAACTGAATAATACACAATATAATCGATGATAAATGTCAGAAAGATTTGAAAAAATTACTGCTGTTTTGTTGATATAAAAACTAAAATAATAGCTTATTTGTAATTTGTTTTACATGTTTCTTGCTTTAGTATGCCACAAAATATTGCATTTAATCAAGAAGCCTTAATTCAAATTCACACTTCCGATTAAAATTTATTTAGATCGTTTTTATCTAAGAAAAAAAAATTTATACAATTAAAATTTAGTAAATTTAAATTAAAGAAAACATAAATCTCATATCCATTTTATAAAAACACAATTTTTGAGAATTTTCTTTTCTAATTATAATATAAAGTAACCATCTTTCATCTTCCATCTATGCTAATTGAGCTCTAACCACAGTTATACAATACAACTTTCTTTGTTTTTCTTTAATGTTTAATTGGCAATTAAAGTTGATTAAAACCATAGAGTACAAATATGGGTTTATGATATACACAATAATTAATTTTAATGTACCTTCAGGCATTAATCGATACGTTGATCAGCCATTTTGATTTAATATAGAATGCACTATGTCTAAGAAAATCATTCATAAAAGTCTTATTTCTTAAACAATATTAATAAAACTATGTTTTCTAGATGTAAAATTGTCATACCGATCGAATGGATGTGGTTTTCGCAACATTTGATGAGGTTTAGGTAATATTATATCAGGTTTTCGGTGTTTCGGGAGGTTTTCGATCAGCCATTTTGATTTAATATAGAATGCACTATGTTTAGAAAATCATGCATAAAAGTCACATTTCTTATACAATATTAATAAAATTATGTTTTCTGGATGTAAAACTGGCATACCGATCGAATGGATGTGGTTTTCGCAACTTTTGATGAGGTTTAGGTAATATTATATCAGGTTTTCGGTGTTTGCGGGAGGTTTTCGGTGATTCGATGTACCGGAACCACACATGTTTGAACTATTAGAACTATTATATCATTATTTAATAATCATAATTTTGTGTGTAAATGTTACATTTCTATTTGTTTTTGAAGTAGTAAGAGATCTTTTTGCACGTAATAATTAATAATAGTGTTTATATATTTAGAATACCCTCCTTGAACCCCTTTATCACGTGCAAAGTTAAGTTCATTCAGTTTCCAATACTTTCTATTACCGTAAATGTTCTAATAAATATCTTTCTATCGCATATATTTGTCAATAATTTGTTTTAAGGTCTTAAATTAATTTAAAGTCTCTTTTATCATTTTAATGATTTGATGAATTTTTTTTTATGGAATACCATATTACTTATTATCATACGACACATAGTTTGTTTATCCTTTTAAGGTTTACATGTATTTTCAATCAGTAACATTCTAAGTGCAACCATGATGAAGTAAATAAAATATGAAAATGTTCAAAGAGTAATTCTTTGATTCTCCAGGTTCATCAGACCCGGGTTACACACAAAACTACTTGTTATTATGTATGTACAACATACAGTTAAACATTTTAAGTGAATAAGATTAATAAATTTGTACACAACATGTATATCTTTCTGTAGGTGAAAATGTAATGTATATGATATATTTAATATATATGTGATATTTTTACAAATCAGAGATAAACGAGTACTTTATTTTCTAGGCCATACCATACCTGATTTCCTGTATCAACGGCAACATGGCTTTCAGGTATTTAATTTCTATCAATTCCAATTTGTTTTATTTTGTATTTTGTTTTTTTCGAGCCTGCGAATTTTATTGCGGATGCGACACACAGCGATCCTAAATTCCTTCGTGGGCGTCGGCGGCGTCAACATTTACATTCACCCTGTGATTAAGGTTTTTTAAACATTAATAACTTTCTTAAGACATCCTGGATTTTTACCAAACTTGGACAAGCTTGTTCGTAGTCAAAAGATAGTATCAAGAGGAACATTTTTTAATATTTATGTCTTTCCACCTTTCCGTGGAAAGACCTATTGGTTTTCTTCTGATTTTTTTCTTCTTCCGCCTAATTTTTTTCTTGCGTTGTATTTTTGTTTCAAAAGATGTCGCTTAGTTTTTTGGTATATGGTATCATACAGTCTATACGCTTTTGAAACTGACCCTGTTTAACCGAAGAATTTTCTTTGTAAGAGTTATCTCCCCAAACACTGATCTCCTCCGCAACCGTAAAAGAAAGCGACAAATTTATTTTTCCAAATTGCTCGTTATATCCTTAGGATGTTAGGTTTTATTTAGACCGAAGCTTTACGAAGATTCCATATGAGAGTTATTTCCCCTTTTGTATTTGATATATGTGAAATGTATTTGTAACTGGAAAACCATAAGTGATAGAGGCCTAGGGTCTTTTGATTTGAGGTCCTTGGTCCATAAAAATGAAAATGAGGTCAAGGTCAAAGGACAAGGTCAAGTATGACGTCATTTTATAGGCGTAATTGCCCCCAGAACGTTTAAATTTTCGGTTTTTCGTTTATTTCTCAACAATGGTACAAGATAAAGGCATGGGGTCTTTTGTTCTGACATCAAGGATTGATAACCTTCAAATTGGCATCAAGGTCAAAGGTCAAGGTCAAGTTCTAAATTTTGACTTTTGCTTGTTATCGCTTCTCCTCTGAAACGGTAAAAGATAGCTGATAAAATGTAATGGAGAAAATGTTTAAGACGTTGAGACCTAGCTTTGTTACATTTGCATAAAAGTTTTGTGACGTCATTTTATAGGCGTAATTGCCCCTAAAACGTTTAACTTTTCGGTTTTTCGTTTAATTCTCAACAATGGTACATGATAAAGGCATGGAGTCTTTGTTTTAACATCAAGGATTGATAACCTTCAAATTGGCATCAAGGTCAAAGGTCAAGGTCAAGTTCTATTATTTGACATTTGCTTTTTATCACTACTCCTCTGAAATGGTTGTGGATAGCCCAGGAAATGTAATGGTGGAAATGTTTAGGACAGGGATGCGCAACTTTGTTACATTTGAGTTAAAGTTGTATGACGTCATCTTTTGGGAGTAATTGCGCCTAGTACGTTCAAACTTAAGGTTTTTCGTTTATAACTTGACGATGGTACATAATAATGGCATGGGGTCTTCTGCAATGACCTCAGCGACCAATGACCTTGAAAAAGCTCACAAGGTCAAAGTTCAAGGTCATGACCTTTATTACGTATTTTGCATTTTTTCATACTTTATAAGGTTTTTTTCAGATTTTTAAAGCAATTAAAGTTATTGAAAGCGTGAAATTCAGGCACTACTTTTGATGACGTTATTTCTGGCAACGTTATTATTTCTGTAGACGTTTTTAAACGTTTTGAATATATTGGAATGTTAATTAAGGTGACAATGTTACAGCCCGTGAAAACGTCTAGAATAGTCAATTTATAAGGTCACATTAATGACGTTTTTGATGTTTATAGTGCAAAACAGTATAATTCATCACAAACATTTAGTTAACCAGAAATAAACATTTTTCTTAGTTATTCAAACGAGCAGTCCATATATTTTTTTAACAGTTGTGAAATTACCTATCATATCAAACCAGAAGTGATATTTGTAATACGGGAAGTAGCATAATACCTCCCTTATTTCAATCAAAAGTACATAGAACCATATATCTTTGCAATCGCTGAAAGCTTAGCTATGCTCTAAAACCAACAATTACATTTTAAACCTCATTTTTGTTATCAACAAATCTGCATTTGGGGTGGAAAGACCTTCAATTGTTCTCTGGTTTTTAATTTTTTTTGTATTTTTTCTGTATTTTACTTATAAATGGACTTACTTTTTCTCCCAGTTTAACATTACATATAGTCTGCAGTTAAAGTTTTAAAAAAAATAATTACTTTCTTAAACCATCCTGGATTTTTACCAAACTTTGACTGAAGCTTCTTCATGACCAATAAATAACACGTGGAGAAAAATTATGTACATTCAACTATTACACTGAAAACAGACAACAGCAAAAACGTGCGATCCACTGGGTTCCGTGGAACCCGTACGAATTTTGTTTGTTTACTGATATAACTGCATGTTAATTATACAGGTTATTAAACGTTTTAAGTGCAATTGGTAAGGTTGATCGTTTATATGTACATGTAACATTGCTAGCCCTATACAACGTTTGAAGTTCTTGTTCACGTCTAATTATTGATAGAACCTCTGCAATTTTGATAGGGAGCCTTTTCAACATTTTCCTAAACTTCTTTATTTGAAATAAAAATAAAGAAATATTATTTAACGGACTGAAATAAATTGCTTTTAATTCTATCTTCAATGCATTGATCCTCCACACACCAATTTCAATTTGACGCAGACGGTACAGAAACAGTGAAGTAAAACAGTGGTTGGTGTACATTAGTGAAATGCGCTGTGACATACTATTGCATGTGAAGTAGGTTGAGTAAATTTATATTTGTCTGACACTATATTTTTATAGACCAGATGGAAACCTACAAATAGAGGTTTACCCTTTCCTCAAATACAAAGATTGGACCTTTTTCCCTTATCCTTGTCTAAAGGAGGACATAGAGGGACATTTTCAACGTATGAAGAACTTCAATTCCAGAGATGATGATATTTTAATGTGTACTCCACAAAAATCAGGTGATATTTATACTGTAATAAAAGACGTTAAAATGACGAATTGTAAAGCCAAAATGCAAAACACAATACTTGGGAAAGAAAGCTGAATTGAACTTGCTAGTTTATTTGATAAACTGCTCATCCTGTCACATCACGATACCCAAAATAAAACTGACCAGGTGAAAATATAAAGACAAAGACCTCGGTAATTATGGGAAAACGTCGCAAAAACTAGTCTGGTGAAATATTTTTCGTTTAAATATAACTTCAGGTAGAGCAAACGCTCTCTTTGCAGATGCAATGTTGAAACTTGAACTTGCGCATAGTTTAATTCATATATTTGGAATGAGGAAAACCCTGTTCAAATTTTACTTCATTGTTTTTATTCCATTACAACAAATGTAACGTTGTTGTATTGTACAAAAATAGCAGCGCGGGTTACGTGGCGTCGTTATTTTTAACTTTTAACTCAATTTAAATAGATTATAGTTTGGTTAATTATGATATATTTACTAAAAGATATGTACAAATCTAACAATTAAAAGTAACAATACTGAAAAATATATGAAATTGTATTTATAAGTTAATTTTCATTTTCGTTGACGTAAGGCAAAAAGAGCAGTGAATTACCTCTATATTCGTTTTCTCTGACTGGTTTGTTCATCCGTGTGAGGCCTCTGGGATAACGAGGATAATATTCAGAATACCAGATTACACTTGATACCTACCTTTATCTTGTATGCCGTATAGATGTAATATAAAAAAAGTATGTTTCAACATTGGAAATAAATTTTTGATTCAATTCCTTTTACGTTAATAACAAATACAGTGTTCGGTTACGATTTAGTACGCAAGAGTCGGAAATATATCAAAAATTTATTTGAATTTCAATATTCCGGTGATGTGTGTGTGATTCATTGATTATTTCATAAATAATGACATCATCACAAAAGAATATCTTACTTTACTCATAAGTAAAGTACAAAAATACCAAATGGATATTTGAAGGAGGGGAAATCGAAAACAACTGAAGAACTCCGGAAAACAACGAAGACAAGACCAAAAACAATACAAACACTACACATAAAAACTAAAAAGAAATGAACAACATGAACCCCACAGAAAAATCGGGGGTAGAATCAGGTGCCCCGGAAGAGTAAACAGTCTCTGCTTCCTGCAGGACACCCGCCATGCTGCCCATGTCAAATCCGGTATGAAGAAGGGACAACATCAATCGAACAGGTCCATTTTCATTTGGAAAAGTTTTTTTCATACTTTTCAGCCCGGTCATGATGGCGTCCATAAAACTTTAATAAGGATAATTGCAACTTAGGAGCAACATACCCTTGTTATTTGCTCTTGTTTAAGTAACTTTTCTGACAGAAGTCGGCCTCTGTCCAGGAGGCCAATGTATACGTATATGTCACACGCTCTGGAATAACGTATGAAATATAGACTAAATACACCTGCGCTTCTGGAATTTTGCCGCTCAAAAATGGGAAGTTGACAATTGGAAAGTCAAAGTCATCCCATTTGTCGTAAAGTGTTGTATTCAGCCTTCCTCTGGTGTCAATTTCGAGGTGAAGTTCAAGATAATTAGATACTGACCTGGACGTGTGTGTGGTATCCTTAATTTCGAGCTCATTGGGATAGATGAGATGTAAGAAATTCCCAAAGCGTGAATTGGGAAATTCTGTTTTTCCTTAAGAAGCTCATCAAGGAGGAAGTCTGCCTCATATGAGTAAAAGAACAAGTCAGCCAGGATTGGCGCACAATAAGGGCCCATAGGAATGTCAATAGTCTGTTCGAAAACACGTTCACCAGAAAGAGGGGCACGTCAATTCAGGGCATATTATAGGAATCGAAGGAATAGCTTCCCTGAATTGAAATTTATGTTCCACATAAGTATTTTAGTACTGATGCATTATTCTATAAAGATTTCTGATTTTCTTTAAAGGCACACATTGGCTGCACGAAATAATCTGTATGCTGGTAGATCAAACAACAGAATACAACTGTAGAGAAGCCAGCTTTAAAAACCATCTCGATTTCATGACTGATTTTGATTATTTGGAAGCCGAAACTAGGCGAAGAATTCTTCACAGTCACCTACCTTTTAGTTTTCAACCATCCAAGCATATTGAAAATAAATGCAAGGTTATATTTATTAATAGAAACCCCAAAGATCGACATGTTTCACAGTATTGTTTCTTCAGACACCTACGTGGCATTCCATTGGACTACAGTTGGGAACAGTACTTCAACGAAATAGTGTTGGATGGTAATTTAGGAAACATAATTTCAAATTATTTCTTTAATTTGACTCCTGGCACATGTGACAGTAATTTTACCTTATTCATGTTAGCTTGTGCCAGATGTAGTATCTAAACGCAAAATCTCTCTGTTTTCTAAGTTGCGATCAAATTTAAATATTACCATTTCAAAATTAATTAAATTATAAATACTACAAAATGAAGTTATTACTACTGCTAATATTAATTGAATACAATATATCTAGGTTTATTAACACCATGTTTTTGGTTTCTTATTGTTAGCTTGTATGGTTTCTTTGAGATGTTTTGTTTCAATTTGTTGTTTTATTTCTGTTTTTCTAAGTAATATTCATTGACTGATTGATTTTATTTATTTATTTATTTATTTTTATTTATTTTTTCCGGATGCATCATTTTTAATTTGTTTGTTATATTTCAAATTATATATATCGTATTAATACATGTAGCTCAAACATACGCCTTTTGAAATATGTAACTACATGTATGGTTCTTCGGCAGATAGGCTTTGTACAGGATGGTTCAACTACACAAGAAAGATCATTGCCGCTAAGGAGAAATTAATTGTATTTATTTTTCCGGACGCAACATTTTTAATTTGTTTGTTATATTTCAAATTATTTATATCTTGTTAATAGCCCAAATACACGTCTTTTAAAATATGTAAATACATGTATATTTATTGGACAGATAGACTTTGTACAGGATGGTTCAACTACACAAGAGAGATGGTTGCCGCTAAGGAGAAATACAATAATGTTCACATTGTACTTTACGAAGATTTGAAACTGGTATTTTATTTTACTGATATTCAATCTTTGCTGACACATTTTATATTTCAAAAGATTAATCAAATTATGCTTGGTGTTTTATTGTGTTGTCTCTGTAAGTGTTACAGAACATTTCAATGCCCTTGCACTTGCTTAATCACAGATGATATAATGTTCTGTCTGGAATATCAGACATTCTTTGATACCAATTTTGATGCACAAGATGTGATCATATCGTCGATTTACGACCCATCAGTATGCTCTATCCCGTAAATGTTCAAAAGCGGAAAAATAACCCAAAATTTTTAAAAAGCAGTTTAAATTTTAAAATGACAAAGATGGTATCGAAATACTAGAAACTGACCTGATGATACTTGGAGTCCACATGGAGCGGTTTCGACATTTTGATAGCAATATGTGATGAGAGGGGCTATGCTAATTCAATACTTCTCATGGTTGTTAGCATTTTTCTTGCGAACATGTTTTGCACCACAGTCTTTCCGTTATCATTTTTATTTTATAGCATTTGCTTTTTTAGTTTGACATCTGTACTAATATCTTTGTATTTTAGCATCCTGAGAAAGAAGTAACGCGCATTGCTGAATTCCTAGAAGTACCATGTGATGATGAATTCATAGCGGATATAGTAGACAAATGTTCATTTAACAAGTTGAAAGATCATAAAATTGATGCATCAGTACACGTCGCTAGAGATTTTAAATCAACTCTCTTTAGAAAAGGTATAATACTTTTGTATTGATGCGTTAAAAATAATGTTAATAGGGCATGGTATAATGAGATCAAAAGTCGAGAAAGCGTTTGTATTTCAGAAGTTTTTGTATTCATTATATGTTCAAAATTTCTCTGACGTCCTACTGGTTTATTGTTATATGATATTATGGGCAAAGGATAAACCGCGAGAGTTTTACTGGAGGATTTATATTTTTGAAATCTTTATTTTACGAAACGATAACTCTTATAAAGAAAAAGTTAAATTGCTACATATCCCGGTTAAGATGACAATCAATTTCTTGAAAGTATAAATAGGTATAAATAAATGTATACGGAGCAGGAACCTCTTACCCTTTCGGAGTTCGTGTTGTTCAATGTTTTTTTAGTTTTCAATGTTTATTTGTTATGCTTTTGGTTGTTCATTGTCTTCCCGGGTTTGTCTGTCCAATGGATAACGTTTTTTTTTATTTGCTCCTTAGGTATATTTGTCCTTTTTCTGAAGTATGAGTTGTTTATTCTTAATAATAGAAGTCACCCATTTAAGGAAGTATCGCATCCTCATCCTGTACGTCAACGTATCTGTAAAAAAAATGAATTACATGTAAATCCAGTGCTTTTAACAAAACTGCACAAGGCATGTATTCCATATAAAAACTTTCTATTCTTGCCTTAAAATAATATGCAGTTGGTGGTCATCATCTTAACAGCTGGTGGGAACTTTTAAACGACGAGCTAGAGCTAGTAACATATTCAGGAAGAAACGTAAAGGTTAAAAACTAGTTTCATTTTTCTTTCTATACTTGTTATCGACATCAGAAATAAGTCTATTCTAGTGGACCGTTTTCTAAAGTTGTCATAATCTTCAGGTAAATATTGTCAATTGCATATTATTTTCAGGCGACAATAAAACATTTTTATATGGAATGCATGTCGTGTGCAGTTTTGTTAAAAGTATTGGATTTACATGTAACTCTCATTTTTTGTACAGATACGTTGACGTATTGGATGCGGATGCGATACTTCTTTAAATGACTGAATTCTAATAACAGTAATTTTATGTAGGTAAATCGATGCTTAGAAAAAAGTAAAACTGATAAAACAATCTTAATAACAAGAAATACAGTACATTTGTACCAATTGTATTATTATTAATTTTTGACAGGTGAAATTGGAGACTGGAAAAACTGGTTTACAGTCGCACAGAATGAACAATTTAATGAAATATACAGACGTGAAATGAAAGGCATCAATATTGAATTTACGTACGAAGATCCGCGTTCTGTAAACCAGGATACGTGAATATTTGTGAATTTCAAAAAGTAGAAGTATTCAAATCGTTATCGTTACTTACAAATGACTTAGATATAATCAGAAATTGTATATGTCATGTCATTCTTTCATTTATTTGGTACATTAAAACTGAATATCCTTTCCATGTCAGTTGTAAATTTCTTTTACCTGTAAGGTAGTATTTGAATAATTGTATGCTTTTCCGACTTGACATGTCCACAAGACAAGCAAAAAGGTTTAAAAGGTTGATTATGAACAACAGATATGAATTTAGTGCACCACGGATTGTACGGATTGTGTAATGTTTTCTCACATGCAAGACAGTGTGTATTGTTGAAAACAGTAAAGTTGAGAACACATCCTACATTTTTGTCCCAATCTAGATATTGGAAAATAACACACCTAAGCAATAAGACAGAAACACAAAACCAAATTCTAAAAACAACATTTCGTGAACATGCTTAGATACTATAAAAAATATTATAAAGAGTGAGATACACGTGCACATAGCAAACCGAACAAAATGCCAATGATACAGCAGAAACGGAAACAATTTCAATGTGGCAGCAGAAACCTAAACAATTTCAATGTGGCAGCAGAAACCTAAACAATTTCCATGTGGCAGCAGAAACGTAAACAATTTCAATGTGGCAGCAGAAACCTAAACAATTTCAATGACAACACACGAAAACAAAACTGCATTAGAGTCCAAAGAAATAATAATAAATTAAAATAGTCTGATAAAATTCTTTATATATTAGTATCTTTGGATTGTTATTTTATAATTCGAAAAATCTATTAGATTTCTTTGTCTTTTGTGTTACTGTCAATTGCTGTTCAGGTAATTTTCTAAGTGATTCGATATATTTTCAGCTATCTTTTACTGTGTTTTTTATGGAGGTAGTGTAATCTTCCTACTTTGTTTATATTAACATAACAAGCTAAACGCTGCTACATATGTAGTTATTTGATGGAATTACGACATGACTTGGTGCGACAACCTTTGTAAAACTGTGGAAAGAGTTTGTAGTATTCAGGTTTCACGATACCGTTAGAATTTCTCGAAGCTTCAAAAATTCTATAGTAATATGTACATGTAAATATGTATCCGAAAAATAAAGAAATCCGTTACATCGAATCTAAAATTAAAAACATACTCATTGTAATGCAGCATAACAGACAAATATCCCAAGGATACATATTGCTAAAAGAATTTAAAAAAACATATAATAATGAAAAATAGAATTATATCAAGACATTACAGAAACTAAAGGAATTGAATATTCATTAAAATATGGAATTGACATCAGGTGTTCCTAAAAATTAAGCGTGTGCTCCTACGTTAACGGCATCGTCACATTACATGTAAGGAATATCTAGTAAATTGTGAAGTCCAGTGGAATGTCAATTCCAGAAATACATGAAATCCAAGTGAAGATATTTTAACTCAATTGTGAGCTAGAAACATCTTATTGGCAATAAATCACTGATAACCTACGAACAATTTCTCGGATGGTGAAATATATAAGGAATGAACATAACCCTGTCCCAGAAGTTTAAGATCATCAACATATGTAACGATTCTGAAATTAAAGGACTGTGCTAGCCTGTATAAGAGCATTTAGTTTCATATGAGATCAAATACACAAAGCTGCGGACAGATGGTTGAAACTCTATCCTCAAAACCCTACAAAGATCCTGTCGATGGAAAATTCCACAAAGTTAACACCAAGTTCAGTGTACTTTTTGTCAGAATCAAAATGTATTTATTTTCGAGTAAATAAGGTTTTTCCTGACCTAATATCTGATAAGAATAACTTTCTCTTCTCTGTTTATCCAAGAAACATTTGTGATTTAGATCACGAAAAACAATGTTAGTTTGATCACGAAAAACACTAGTTTATTTCTTTGGAGGGTAGTGTGCAGAGTAAATTTTTATGCTATCGTAATTTGTAAGGTTACTAAAAGATAGATATTCATGTACGAATCCACATCTGATTCAGACCACTCATCGAGTAGGCCTTCACCCTATCTCTTCAGTCCGTCCTTAATTGCTTAAGTATAAACATCGTTAACGGTTTGTCCTCTGCAGTATTCATACGCTTTGTGCATGTCCATCAATTATTTATATATTAATAATGCTGAGCAAATACAATAATTATGTGTAACGGTCCTTTTAATTTCTTTTTTGTCAGTGATAATCTACCGTAGATCGCAATAACCAATGAGATTTAGTTTTACATGCAATAATTCATCTGAGGTATAATAATACGTAGTATATTTAGAAGTAACAGTTTAATGATCATTTGTACTTTCGAAACATACCAAATATCGGCAAAATAATACCGAGGCGACAAAACAGTGGGGAAAATGCCACATATTCGGAGTGCAAGGAAAGACAGCCAGGAGAATGGAATACAACAAACAAACGAAACAAGGATACATATATAACTAAAAGAATAAAAACATATAATAAACTAAACTAAACAAACCTAGAACAAGACAGCTCAGGAACTAAAACACTGGCAATGTGAACTCCCATTAATAACCGGGAGTGACATCAGGTGCTCTGGAAGGGCAAGCATTTTATGCTCCGTTAACGGCACAAGGTCAGGGGGAGACTTGCATTTTTTACGGCCTAAGAATTTTGATTCTGGTGGAATTTGGTATATATCTGGATGATAATTGACCAAAATATGTTGAGAAGTATGCAATTTCCCTTTATTAATATAGAGTCGGGTTTAATAATGAATTTCTGAAACATTTCATATCCAAACATGTTGATATTTTGAAACACAAGAGGAAACTTGCATTTATTATGGCCTCATTTGACTCTGATGGGATTATGATATATTTTTGGATGATGCCCGACCAAGACATATTGAGAAGTATATTAATTTCCTTTATAAATACCGGTACATAGTGTGGTATAATGATTAATTTCTGATGCATTTCATGTCTATACACATATATATTTTGAAACCCAGGGAGAGACTTGCAATTTTTACTGTTTAAGATAGGTAAATCTGATGGAATTTGGTATATTTTTGGACAATATTTGACCAAAGTTTGTCAAGAAGTATATAAATTTCTTTTATTAATACCAAATTTGGTATAATAATGAATTTCTGAAGCATTACATGGTCATTCACATTGATATTTTGAAAGCCATAAGGAGAGCAATAGGGAGACTTGCAATTTCTATGGCCTAAGATTTGTGACTCGAATGGAATTTGGTATATTTTTGGACAATAAATGACCAAAATATGTCGAGAAGTATTTTTTTCCCTTTATTAATACATAGTGTGGTATAATAATTATTTTTGTAGTATTTCATGTCCATACACATAGATATTTTGAGACCAAGGGACAGACGTGCAATTTTTATGACATAAATATGTAACTCTGATGGGATTTGATTTATTTTTGGATGACGATTGACCAAACCCTATAGAGTATAAAGCTTTCTTATATTAATATATAGTTGAGGTATAATGATTTCTGATGCTATATATGTCTCTGATTTCATATTCATTGTCGGGCATGTGTATTGAAAAAAAAATTAATGGCTTGAGGTTGGCAACCCTCACATGTGCCCTGGTTTTGGCGTGGCGTGAGGGCTTAAATCATGTTTAATGATATACTATATTGGTTGTATGTCTTATAGAAGTGATGACTAACAGGGCCTTTTACTGTATGTTGCTGAGCAATTCAGTATTGCATTTTCATTGTGGCTTTAAGCAAGTTATTATTTTTCTTCTTGTAGATTTATTCACGACTTTTCATTGAATGTTATAAATCTAGACCTATTTTAATTCTACCATATTCCATACACCTGTTAATTTACTGCTTGGCTTATCTTTAATTTTGTAGATCCCTCGGACAGCGCCAACAGTCCCCCCTTCCCCCCAAAAAATCCAAATAAATCTTGGAATTTGAACTGTTTATCACAAATTTGTAGGCTTCTGACTTCAAATGTTATATCGAAAACGGATTGTGGCAGCTTTAAAAAAAAACCAACAAAACAACGCCGCGATCCTGAGGGCCGATGTTTTTTGTTTTTCAAAGCTACCACAAGCATATTTATAATTTATTTCATTCATTCATAAGTTAAGTAAGTACTAATTCATTCAATTATTGTGTAAATGGTTTGTAGTCCTTTATATATATGTTAAAATTAACAGAATAGTTTGTGTTTCTAACTAGCTTGTGAATTTTACGACGACTTGCGAAATTTACAGTAAACAGCGTAACCCGAATAATCCAGTCGTTATATTACGATCACTACGATCACTCCATTAACACGATAATCCAGTCGTTATATTACGATCACTACGATCACGCCATTAACGCCTGAATGCATACCCAATCAGAACGCGTCAACCGGAAGTTCAAATTAACGAATTGCATTGTGGTTTATCGTCTGTAAAAATTGGCGCAAAAAGTATGAGGAGTTGAAGTAAATGTTTGTAAACATGAGCGATGGACCGAAGCACCTGTCTTCACTGTTCACACGTGTTCAGTTCATCTAAAGACATGAGGAGAAATGTTGATAAACTTCAGGGAGATGTTGATATTATTAAAACTATGTCGTTTACATACGGGATTGCAGAAAAAAACACTTCTTGAGTTGGACAAACAATTCATACTGAAAATTGACAGACATTGAAACCTTGATGTTACAAAAAAGACTAAATCTCGTCGCTATTTGTGAAACATCGGAAAAACAAACAATGAAAGACATCGGGGTATTTGAAAGAAAACTGAGATAATCATATTTCTTTCATAGTAATCCTAACATTTCAATGAAAATAGCAAATTGGAATTATCAAAATACAAACAAACCAATCTTTCCTAAAAAGAAAGTGACACTCTTGCAAAATACATCGGATTGCATTTGTGAATATATTAAACATCAGCAGTTAATATATTCTTCAATTTAAAAATGAATGGAAGTAAATACAAATGTCTTCTAATGATATATGGTTAATATAGATAACCATGAAACTATAAATTATGCCTAAAGGGCGATCAATTAAAACGGTCCATCAACAAATTGTAGGACCACCTGCAAGTTACATATTTGACACTTCCCTGTAAAATCGTAAGTACGATTAGGGGCTAATAAATAATTGTCAATGCAAACAACATGTGAAAAAGAGACACATGAAATGCTGTACGCAATAAATACTACTAATAGATCTTTAAATTAGTATATATTTAAAAGATTTATTGAAAAATCAAAAGAAATAAATAAAAACACAAAGGGCGCCTCTGAAGAGGGTTTCCCTAGTGTAATGTTGTAAATAATACCCCATGTAATGTCTTAATGTTGTATACCATGGGTGTGGGTATTGGGTATGGTTGTTCTTCCCTTGCGAGAGGCTTTTCTACGTATAAAGTCTGTTAAGGTTCACTATTTATTATATCCAAAATGACGATGTAAATATATAAATTAAATGATGTTTTTGCTTTGATGGTAAACTTAATCTCTCTCTGATGTTCTAACCTTATTCTCTAACTGTCTGATGTTTAACTTATTCTCTGATCTTAACTGGTTTATGTCTCTCTCTTATTCTCTCTCTCTGATTCTCACTTTTTTACTTCTCCTAATACACAATTCCTAACTCACAAACTCCTCCAATCATATTTTCTCTTTTTCACTCTCTCATCCAATCATAATCTTTCTTACAAAGATGAAGACAAATATAAAGATGTCACTACATGAAATAAATGTGTATTGAAATATGCCAATGTTCCTTATCTTAATCCGGACCTGGTGTTATCCAAACATAACTTGATTTTGATATATATGACTTGATGATATACATGACACATGTTGGAACCATACTGTTACCCTTCTCTGAGAAAGTTGCAAGAAAATGAGGTTTATTTAGATAAGATACTTAGAAAACGGATAAATAAAAATTCACAATTTAGGAAAGTAAAACCAATACATAACATCCCCCACAAAAAGAAAAAGTGAGAAATAAATTTAAAAATGTTTTTTTTTTAAAAATTCATTAAATAAAATGTTTAAATTTTGATCAAAAATGACATTTAAAAAGTTCTTTAACAAGAAAAAGTTATTAGCAATATTATAATTATTTTTTTCAACATAGCAATAAAGCATATATGAAAAGCAATTATATCATGAAAAATACATCACAACATATTATAATACAAACATGAAAATAATGAAACAAAGAAAATGATATTAAACACACATATGAAACAAACCACGCCTTTACTTAATATGAACAACCAATCAGAACACTGACATTTATAAATCTCTCAATAAAATACTCACTCACTCACTCACTCCCCCACACATACAATCACAAAAAAGTTGCATAGAATAATACAGTTAATAAAATGGTAATTATAGTAACTAATAAGCATGAATAAAAAAAATCATTCAACTTTATATAACATTAAAAAAAATTTTTTTTTTCATCTCTGACAATGAAAACACAAAAAATTATAAAAAACAAATATTATATGTCCCAATAATGCATTTCACTGCAATTGATAAAAGCACAAAAAATATATAATCAGGTAAAGAATTAGTATTTTGTTTTTATTCTTAACTCAAACATATACATGTAGCAAAGAAAAAAAACATGAAAAATATACAAATGAAAATATAAAAGAAATCAAAATCAACACCACTCTTCTGACTTGTTTATCTTATAACACTTCAGATAAAGAAATTATTTGTTTATTTACATAATTATATACACTGTTTTATGCATCATCTTTCCTTAAAACTATTTATTATCCTATTTATGCAACCCAATTGAATGCATATTGACATCTTGAATAGATCATCTCTTAACCAGTGGGAATAATAAAACCCTTAATGTTGTTAAGATTAATAAGAAAATTTTCTGGTTAATTATTTAAGGGGCAATAAAGATAAGATTTATTATCCTGAACACATTGAATGTACTGCAGTATTACACATACTTAACATAATCCATTAATTACCCTGATCAATGCATATTATGTATTAATTAAATTCATTTACTTACTAACATATTTCTAACTTTGTGGGTATTTATTTCCTACATGAACAATATAATTTATTTGGTTTAATTATCTATTATGTTAAGCTTAATCTATTTCAACAATAACTGGGGGAGGTTTTAACTGAACAGACTGTTTGGCTTTTTTATTTAAATTTGAAAAAGGAACCCAAATTGCATGTTCTGCAGGTTCTCCCACTAAATGAACCAAATAAAACTTTTTGTTGTCTAGACACTTCTGACCTAAGATCCGCTTTATTTTATGATAACCCATTTTATCCATAATCCCATCCTCTGAAGTCAAAGCAGCATCTAAATCTACGAAGTTTCTATAACGTTCTGGTGGTTTCCTGTCCCGAGTTGAACGTCGTAACTCTGGTTCTGGTATCACAGCTTCCTCTTCCAGGTCATTGCTACTTTCTTTCAAAGTCACAGGTTGAGATTCTTCAGAATCAAGCATTAATATGTTTTGTTGATTGCCTTCAGATATTGCAGCTCTGCCAAGGAAGTACTGCTGTGGTGTAGGCTCTCTAACATATGCCATTTTCAACCTGTTTAAGTGTACTGGATTCTTAAGACATGTTGTTGTTTGTGGATCCCTCAGTATAACCAGATGGGGACTGTAAAATTTATGTATAACATATGGCCCTTTGTATTTATTTTGAAGCTTTTGTCCCTTTCCACTTAATTCTTGTAACAGGTAAACATAGTCTCCAATAGAAACAGACAATGGTTGACATTTTTCACGGTCTATCATGGCCTTTTGTCTAACGTTTACATTGTTTCTCAATTCAGTCCTGATTAAATTAAGTTTTTCAGCATGTTTCTGTACATATGACCGTGTACTGACTGGAACACTTTCAAAATCAGGAATGATAGGTGCAATCATGGGGAACTTTGGTCTCTGTCCAAATAATACCTCATGTGGTGTGTATCCAGTTGTGGAATTTACTGACTGATTGATGGAAAATGTAGTGCTGGAAAGATAGTCGATCCAGTTATTTCTGGAACTGTTTGCATAAGGTGTTAATCTTTCTTCAAGTGTCCTATGTACTCGTTCGCTTCCACCCAAGCAATGGTGGGTATAACTTGGGGTGAATTCGTGTGGTATGCATAATTGTTTACATACTGAAGCCATGACTGAAGAGACAAATTCAGAACCCTTGTCGATAATAAGAGTATTACACACTCCATATTTGGTAAAAATTTGCATAAGGCCTGATGCGACTGTCAGAGTATCTTTGTTGGCTAATGGAATGGAAATGAGATACTTGCTAAACATGTCGACAGTAGTCAATACATAAGTATAACCCTGTGAAGTAATTGGTAATGGCCCTACCAAATCAACCTGCCATACCTCAAATGGTGCACTGGGGATTGCATATGCAGTTATTGGAGATTTTGTATGCCTGTTTGTAGTTTTACGTTTTTGACAATCTGGACAAGAACGTACATAATCAGTAATAATAGGTCCCATTCTTTTGAAAAAGTAATATTCCTTTATTCGATCCAATGTCTCCTGTATCCCTGCATGACCCGACAAAGGTGAATCATGATACAGCTGGAGGACATCTTTGATCATAACATCTGGTAGAACTTATTGGTAATTATTTAGGTGTTTGGCCCTCTGGGATTTCTTTACTCTGGTGTGTAGTAATAAGCCATCTATCAACACATAATCATTGGATTCAATTAGTAATCTTCTGGCTGCCTTTTGAATGATGGGCAGTTCCTCTCTTTCTAGATAATTAATCAAAGGTCTTAAATTTTGGTCTTCTCTTTGCAAATGGGACATTTTTTCAGAACTTAAACCGATATTTTCCAAAATTTCTGTACTTTCTATTTTATTACGTTTGTCTTCTGGCCCTATCTCCCTATTTTCATTATCAGTTTCCTTGAAAGCTTTCCGTTTGGTCAAATATCTCTTAGCATGTTTAGATTTATGCTTCTTGTAAGAGATTTCTGTATCTCCATCATAATTTGATTCCTGCTGGCTTATTGAGATTGGAGGTTTTACAGATACATGATTAATGATTTTTGTCCTGTCATGAGGTTTCATTAAATCTTGAAGGGTGACTCCATCTGGGAAGTTGATTTCACCTGTGTTTTCTGATACATATGGAAAATAAGGATCGTTTTCATCTGGGCTAACAACAGCATCGTCGAATTTGTTTGGAGATTTACATCTTGACAAAGCATCAGGGACAACCATTTGTACACCTGGTTTGTATCGGATTTCAAAATTAAATTCTTGAAGTATTGCAAGCCACCTGTCATAAATTGCTCCCTTCAAATTTTTCTGAAATAAAGGTTTCAATGCTTGGTGGTCACACTCCACAATAAACTTTCTGCCTCGTATATAAGATGAACAGTCTAATATACTGATTACCATACCTAGAAGTTCCAGTTTAGTTGGCCCATATGTTTGCTGCCATTTTGCAAGTGTTTTCGATCCAAACCTTATTACCTGAATATCATCCGAAGATTCTGTGTTCTTTTGGTAAAGCATATACCCTATGCCCTTGCTGGATGTGTCAACAGCTAGGTAAAATGGTTTATCATACTGTGGAAAAGCTAAAGCCTGAGAATTCAGTAATGTATCTTTAAGTTCTTGAAATGCAGTTGTATGTTCATCTGTCCAGATAAATTTGGCATTCTTACGCAAAAGCTTATACAAAGAGTTAGCTATAGCACTGTAATTTCTGATGAATTTGCGGAACCAGTTCATTAGTCCAAGATACCTTTTAAGCTCTTTGACATTTTTAGGTCTTGGATATTCAGTTATTGCTTTTAAACGATCACTGGGAGGTTTGATTCCTTCTTTTGATATTTCATGGCCTAAGAAATTGCATCTGGATAAGGCAAATTTGCACTTTTGTGGTGACAGTTTCAGATTTGCTGACTTAAACCTACTAAAAACCTCTTGTAGATCATCAAGATGTTGCTCAAAAGTGTCCGAAAATATTAAAACGTCATCCAAATAGCACAGCGCATTTCGAAAAGATAGGCCCTTCAAAACTTTGTCCATCAGTAACTGAAAACTGTTTGGAGATGTTTTCAAACCCATTGGTAATCTGTTGAACTTAAATGTGCCAAACGCAGTATTAAATGCAGTGTACTTGGCAGATTCTGATGACATTTTCATTTGGAAAAATCCAGAACTCAGATCAATAGAAGAAATAAAATTTGGAGTTCTATGACTAAAGGATTCTGTTAGTTCCTGTACATCTGGTATAGTGTAGCGAAAATCTTGGGTCTGAGTGTTAAGAAAGCGAAAATCTACACAAAACCTGTACATCGATAAACTTTCTTCTTTTGAGCCTGATTTTATTTTTTGATTTGGTGTTTTCCGTTTTGCTACTAAACTATTGGGCTGGATATGGGTATGTCATCCTTTTCATCAACTGGGGTAATAATATTTTGTCTCAATAATTCATCTAATTGATGTCTTAATATTTCACGCTTGTGTGGCGGAAGTTTGTATGGTCTTTGATGTTTTGAGATAGCATCTGGTTTCAAATGAATGTGATGCTCCACTAGGTCTGATAATCCTAATGATGGGTTTTCATCAGTTACAAATATTGTTTGGTTCTGAATCAGAAGGGACTTAAGTTTGGTTTGCTGATCTGGTGTTAGTTCATTATCCCTCATGTCAAAATGTGATATAAATTTGTCCTGAGATGACTTAAAATGTTCTTGACCTCTATCAACAGTAACATTTGCACAGCTTGATGTCTTAATTGGAATTGCCTCATAATCACCTGCTAGTACATTAAATTCTCCCAGCTGTTTATTCTTAGGAATGCTAATAGTCTCAGTAGTTGGGTTCATGATTTTAATGGGTACCATATTATTTGTGGAAACAGTAGCCAGAGATCTAGCAACAAGTAATCCCCTTTTTGTCACAAAATCACTTGCAGAACATACACCTTGGTATCCTGTGGAAACTTGACTTGGAACCCTTCCCCAAACAACTGATTCAGAATTAGCAGGAAAATTTAATCTTTTGGATGACAAAACTTTAGATTTAGGAAAATTTACGGTTAAAGATTCAAAATTTAAAATTACACCATTTGACTTTAAATACTGTGTACCTAAAATGAGTGGATGTGAAGTATCCTTTAACACATAAACATCAAAATTTGTTTCTTTACAATCAATAATACCATTAACTGTTGCAACTCCATCTATTTTTACCTCATCATTATTTGCCAAAATTATTGTATTATCAGTTATTTCAAATAAATCACTCTTATGTCTTGTTGACAATAAATTATATAAAAATCTAGACATTAAATTAATTGAACTACCAGTATCTAAAAGTGCTGAAACATTAAAATTAAACTTAACAGGTAGATATAAAAAATTTCTAAAATTACTTACAGATGCTTTTGGAAAATGATCTATTCCACTTACAAAATTATCACTATCTACAGTTCGCACAGAAGATCTTCTGTGAATTAAAGTTCTGTCGCGTTTGTTCACTGCCTCTCCCCCAAGCGACCGCGACCTTGTTCCCTTGGGCGTTGGATGTTTCCCGAGTTAGAATTCCTTTTGAAGCAGTGTACGGCGGAATGTCCAGCTTTGTTACAAATTTGACAAATTGTCACCGTACAATCTCGTTTGGTATGTCCTGTTTTTCCACAGTTAAAACATTTTACAGTAGTCATTCTATTGACGGATTGGGAAAGCCTTGAATCCATGCTGGTAGTATCCAAACGTTTAAGAACTTCATTCATTTGTTCCTTCAATTTGGAAAGTCTGTCCTGGCTGGCTGCTGCTGCAACAACGGGTTGTGGGGGGATGTTATGTATTGGTTTTACTTTCCTAAATTGTGAATTTTTATTTATCCGTTTTCTAAGTATCTTATCTAAATAAACATCATTTTCTTGCAACTTTCTCAGAGAAGGGTAACAGTATGGTTCCAACATGTGTCATGTATATCATCAAGTCATATATATCAAAATCAAGTTATGTTTAGATAACACCAGGTCAGGATTAAGATAAGGAACATTGGCATATTTCAATACACATTTATTTCATGTAGTGACATCTTTATATTTGTCTTTATCTTTGATTTCTAAATTTGTAAGAATGATTGTGATTGGATGATAGAGTGAAAAAGAGAAAAAAAGATGGGGGGAGTTTGTGAGTTAGGAATTGTGTATTAGGAGAAGTAAGAAAGTGGGAATCAGAGAATGAGAGAATTAGAGAGAGACATAAACCAGTTAAGATCAGAGAATAAGACAGTTAGAGAATAAGGTTAGAACATCAGAGAGAGATTAAGTTTACCATCAGAGCAATAACATCATTTAATTTATATATTTACATCATCATTTTGGATATAATAAATAGTGAACCTTAACAGACTTTATATGTAGAAAAGCCTCTCGCAAGGGAAGAACAACCGTCCCAATACCCACACCCATGGTATACAATATTACAACATTACATGGGGTATTATTTACATCATTACACTAGGACAAATTTCCTGAAAAAACCCGAAACGTTGAATACGATAGCACGTTATCAATGTAAGGCCAGAGATATGATTCATACCAGAAATTGGTGGATAACGGATCAATATCTTTATTATTTAACATATTTTTATCCTCTATTTCACTTAGATAGCTATCGATCTCCATGTTTTTAAACAAACCTAAGATTGCCGGAAATCGCGACTGCGCATAATATTTTGTTCGTTGTCCGCGATTGATCAATACAATTTGTATTGGACTGACGCGTTCAATGATCACTTTGTCTTCAAGCCCGCTGGACCGTAAGGGGGCGCTGTAATTATTAGAGTTATAAACAGCGTAAAATTTGAAAGACAAACCGGAAACCGGAAACGGAACTACCATTTTTTACGGACTTGTAAATTTTACGCTACACCGCTACAAGGGCCGCTCTCGCACCTGCCAAGTGGAGAGGGATTAGTATCAGTTGGTATAACTTGTTTCCCAATCCACTACAAATAAATATAGGTTTAACATGTTTGAATTAAATTTAAAAAGTGACATTAAATTTAAACAACTTTAAAAAATCTTTAATCGCTTGTTATAAAGAACTGATTATTGAACCGAATGATTTATACTTTTATGTTATTAACTAAAATTTGACAATAAAGAAATCCCTGGGAAAAGTTTGTCGTTGTCATACCGGATATTTTTCGATTCCCCACCTTTGTCGACACCATTTGCGTTTTAGAAACACTGATGCATCTTGGTGCTGTTAAAGCTTTGATTAAGGTGATCAATTTCCAAAAGTGGTGTAATGAGATGAGAAAAGGGGAAATTTGCAGAAAAATACAGAAATATGTAAGAAAACGTGTAAAACTGTATTTTTCAAAATTGTTCTATTTCTAATGAATTTCGAAAATCCAAAAGAGAAAGTAAAAGTAGATTATAGTCAAAATCAAGGCTTAAAACATGATGCAGAGACCTCACTATAGACAACTGTATCAAATAAGCAACATTAACTAAAGGAATAGCATTGTCTACAGTGTAAAAATTGATTGGCATTGTTAAGGTTATCAAAAACGATATGTTGTTCGGGTGTGACCTCAAGCAAAGTAAAAACCAGGCCGCAGCTCAATATTCAGAATGTAGTTAAAATCTTGGTATTGTAATGGGGCTTCTCCTGTGTACTATAGAGGTTATAGAACTATGAAATTGTTGCATTGGTGGCCAAAATATGAAACCCACGGTTGTCAAAAAAGGGCTAGTTGGCAAATGGGCTGGACTAAGGTGGAGCCAGAGATCCGGATAGAACCATTGTTCTTCAGTAGGAATACATGTATATTGGCAATTACAATTCTGGTAGTACTAGAATTTTGACGACAATTCTGGAACATAAATTTTATACCAGAATTGTACAATTCTGGTACTACCAGAATCTAGATCATATTCTTCACTTTATCCCAATTAAGATCGGAGTCGAACACAGCCCGCCACAAGTGAGATTCAAACACACAACCTAAGTGTTGACAGGCTAGACAGAGGGGTGGGTAGGGGGATGGAAAAATTTATTGATCAGAATATTTATTTTCAGCCACATGAACTCTATATTTATGCTCACTAGAAGTTGGAAGTAAGAAAAGGTCCTTCAGATCGGATAGGATTATTTATTTTTGGGCTTACCTTAGCTAGATTATTTATATTTCTCAGTAGTCTGTGTGTTCCATATCGAGAAAATTTCCATTTTTTTTAGAAATATTAGAAACATGTTAACCCTTTCGCCGAGCAGTCCCGGTTTACAGGGATTCCCCAGTCAACTCGCTGACGACGAGTCCTGTTTTACCGGGATTGTCACATAGGTTTTATATTTCCTGCTCTTGGAGGGAACATCAAGAGTTATCGTTCATATATTTGATACCTGGATAAAGATAAATCAATGGCGGATCTTTTACACAAAACCGTGTGTAACAAGACCAAAATTTGACGATTTTATGGGATTTTAAAGTAAGGAAAATAAATTTTAGAAATTTTTTGGCAAGATTGGATGCCAGGAAAATATCTATTGCGTATCAAACGGGCTGAATTTGTCCAAAATTGATTGGAATGGACATCGATGATTGGAAGTTTCCTTCTTGAAATAATTTTTACAATTTTTAATGACAAATTTCATATTTAGAGCGATTTTAAGGATATTTGAAGAATTTCAACATACATGTATCCAGCCGCGGAAACCCCTGTTTAATCATTATTGACACTTTTATTATTGTAGAAGCATTATGATGATCATCCATAATGATATTTTCAATTAAAAGTGTTACATTCTCATTTATTTTTCAGACTGATACATGTTAGTATCTACAGAGGAACAATTTAGATGTCTTCAAATGAACATAATGAAGGGGAGGTAATGTGCATTTAGATATCATTGAGTGAACATCTCTCTGTACATGTATTAATATCATTAATACCATTGTCAGCATAGTAACACACATGACACACACGATATAAAACATATTTCAAATACATTAAATTTATGAATATACATGTACATGCAACAAAGTGAATAGCTTATATAATACCATACATGTACTTATTCATTTCAAAGTTATTCACTCTTAATGTGTAATAATTTACTAATGGTCCAATTATACATGTAGATTTTTATCCATCCAGAAAAAGAAATGAGGTGGGAATTTTTTTACTTTTTAAAATTATTTTAACCATGCAAAATTATGATTTGAACATACTAATTGTTATTTTGGTGTCCTGAAACTGGAATTAAATAGATGTCAAAATGATTCCTTTGGGCTGGTCTGTGATGAAAAGCCAGAAATTAATTTTCATTGACCTAATTAATGAAAATGAATGATGTGATAAAAAGCATATATTTTTCACTGGAAAGAACCTGTCAGGATACAATTTTACCAATGCATACTGTAACATTGTAAACGAATAGAATTTCTGTCTTGAATGAATTCTTCTCATACCCATTTATTATGTTATTCTGACAGTCCAAAAAACAGTTAACTTTTATTTTGTAGTCTTGTGCCGGTAAGGTTACTTCCCTTGATAGTGAAAGTGTTGTTGAAGACCATTCCTCAACTTCATCCACCATGCTAAAAAGTGAAGGAAGCAAAATTCAGAAAGAAAAGGAAATTCTAGAAGATCAAACTTCACCTGGTAAGAAAAAGAAGCACAAGAAGAAGAAAAGCAAAGACAATACATCCTTGAGTGAATCATCTGAGGTTTTATTACCTGGTAAAATTGTAGGTTCTGAGGACATTGGCTTTGTAGAGGTTAAAGGTCAAAGAGGTCCAGCCTGCCCATGTGTTGATGTTAAAGAGCATGAGTTTGGCACAAGACCAAAATCTGCAAAGAAGCCCAAAAATAAAGAAGGAAGATGCCATCAGAAATCAAAAAAGGATTGCCAAGTTTTAAGTGACCAAACAGAAAATGATAGAAAGCAAGGTTACAATAAAGGACAGCAGTTTCAAACATATGGTGTTAGATCCAAGACATATAGACAAGATAGTCTACCAAAGGGAGGTAATAGGCCTGATTCAGGACCTCCTTACTTTAATGAAGGTCAGTATAGGGGCAACAATAGGCCAGACCCAGGATCACCATGTAGGGATAATAAACAGTCAAGCGGCAATCGTCCTGATTCAGGATCTCATTACTGTAATGAAGACCAGTTGAGGGGCAACAATAGGCCAGGCTCGGGATCACCATATAGCGATAATAAACAGCCGAGAGGCAATCGTCCTGGTTCAGGATCAAACTACCAGAAAGGGGAAAGAAACGAACAAAACCAGTATAGTCAAGGGCGACAAACCCCACAGAAAGGTCAAAAGCAAGATGGAAAATATCAGCAGAGGCAAAATAGACGTGGAGAAAGGACGCCTAATGGTATGCTTTAGCATGTTAAAATCTTGAAATCTTGATGAAAAATTTTTTTTTCTTTCCCTAAAAAAATTTTGGGTTTTCTTTCATTTTTCTTTTGAATACGTACTACAAGAAAAAACATAAAATAGAAATGTAAAATTCTAAAAATAAAACTACACATGTATTTATCCGTGATGTAATGTTTTGACAGATGATGATTGCTTTGACATAAACCAATAAACATTTTGCTGTTTAATTTGGGATTCAAAATTTAGTTTGAGATAGAAAAAAAAATTGACTCATGCAAATTTGATTAAACAGGAATCAAAATAAATATATATGCGCATTGTAAAAAATTTGGAACAACATAAAAAATTCGACCTGAGCAGATTTTGAGATGACGAGCATCAACTGTATGTAACATAATCCAATATACATTAGAAGTCAAGGGAGATAATACATGAAAATGTTGAATTGGAAAGGGGTCAATTTGATTATTCAAATGTTTAGTGTCTTTATACGACCGCAAATTTTTTGCGGTCGTATATTGGTATGACGTTGGCGTCGTCGTCGTCTGCGTCGTCGTCCGTCGTCAGCGTCGTCGTCTGAAGACATTTGGTTTTCGCACTATAACTTTAGTATAAGTTAATAGAAATCTATGAAATTTAAACACAAGGTTTATGACCACAAAGGGAAGGTTGGGATTGATTTTGGGAGTTTTGGTCCCAACAGTTTAAGAATCAGGGGCCAAAAAAGGGTCCAATAAGCATTTTTCTTGGTTTTCGCACAATAACTCTAGTATAAGTAAATAGAAATCTATGAAATTTTAACACAAGGTTTATGACCACAAAAGGAAGGTTGGGATTGTTTTTGGGAGTTTTGGTCCCAACAGTTTAGGAATTAGGGGGCTAAAAAAGGGCCAAAATAAGCATTTTTCTTGGTTTTTGCACAATAACTTTAGTATAAGTAAATAGAAATCTATGATATTTAAACACAAGGTTTATGACCACAAAAGGAAGGTTGGGATTGATTTTTGGAGTTTTGGTCCCAACAGTTTAGGAATTAGGGGCCAAAAGGGTCCAAAATTAAACTTTGTTTGATTTCATTGAAAATTTAACTATTGGGGTTCTTTGATATGCCGAATCTAACCGTGCATTTAGATTCTTAATTTTTGGTCCCGTTTTCAAATTGGTCTACATTAAGGTCCAAAGGGTCCAAAATTAAACTTAGTTTGATTTTAACAAAAATTGAATTCTTGGGGTTCTTTGATATGCTGAATCTAAACATGTACTTAGTTTTTTTTATTATGGGCCCAGTTTTCAAGTTGGTCCAAATCGGGGTCCAAAATTAAAGCTAAAAAGGGGGTAAATTTTTTTTTTTTTTTTGGGGGGGGGGGGGGGCAATTCTCCACAGCATATTGTATTACACAGAAGCAAAAAATTGAATATAAATTCAAATCATATGACCAATTCTAAGTTCTTTATTTCAGTTATTTTGTGTCAGAAACCTATTATGTGTCAAATATTTGAAGAAATTTTCAATTGCACAGTATTGCGCAATAGCAAGAAATTGATATGTTATCAAAACTTTACTATTAACAAATTCCATTGGAAATTTGCCAATATAAAATGTGCTGATGAAGCTTTTTTGTTTATCTTATCTAAACTGCTTTTAAATTATGTATATTTAAAATTTGCCATCCATGACTATGATGTCATTTTCTATTTTAACATGTTATGGTGTATTTAAATGGGCTGTTATGGTTGCAAAGTATAAAGAAATGGGGCGGGGGGGGGGGGGGGGGGGGGGGGTTTAAAACAAAATTTGGGGGGGGGGGGTAAATGAGAAATTGGGGAGGGGGTAATTTTTTCTCATTTCATATTTCATAAATTAAAAAGAAAATTTCAAATTTTTTTTAGCAAAAAAAGGGGGGGGGTTTTACAATAAATTTTATTAGCTCACCTGGCCATAGGCCATGTGAGCTATTGCCATCACTTGGCATCCGTCGTCGTCTGTAAACTTTTTCAAACGTTAACTTGTCCTAAACTACTGGACCGACTTCAACCTAACTTTGCAGAATTGTTCTTTAGAGCATCTGGAAAATTTCTATCGTTTAAAATTTTTGAAATGTCGAAAAACATGGCTGTCGTTACTATAAATAGAACATAGGGGTCCATCAGTAGTTTTCTGCAAATAACTTGAAACCGAAAGCAGATATCAAAATTTTGACATAAGGTCAAAATGTTCAGCACGATGAGATCTACCAGTGTGCAAATTTTTGTTACGATCTTACAACTGATGTAGGAGTTGTTGCCCTTTAAATGTCAAATTTGGCAATATTTCGTTTTTCAAGGCTATTATTATGAAAATGAGAAGAGATAGATAATCAATGTAAGAACAAAAGTTGCTCAGTTAATAAAGATCTATAAATGTTCAAAATTTCAGGTCAATCAGACATACCATGTTAGAGTTATTGCCCTTGAAAATGTCAATTTTGTTTGCAGAGCGTTTTTCATGTTTTTGGCTTTAGAATGAAAACTAATTAATCAAAATAGCAAAAGATGCTGCTTGCTTAAACCTTCAACTCGTTGAACTTTAAAAGACACTCCATTGGATGGAAGTTGACAAATGGGCCTTTAAATGGGTAATTGCTAAAAAGAGAGACCTTTATACCTTAAAGACCAGGTGAGCGATTCAGGCTCCTGGGAGCCTCTTGTTGTTTTTTTTTTTTTTTTTTGGGAGGGGGGGGTCAATGTGCAACTTCATAGTGTATTGCACAAAAGCTAAAAAAAGGGTAAATTTTTATTATTTTTTTTTGGGGGGGGGCAATTCTCCACAGCATATTGTATTGCACAAGAAGCAAAAAATTGAATATAAATTCAAATCATATGACCAATTTTAAGTTCTTTGATTTTAGTTATTCTGTGTCAGAAACCTATTATGTGTCAAATATTTGAAGAAATTTTCAATTACACAGTATTGCGCAATAGCAAGAAATTGATATGTGTGCCCAATTTTAAATTTTAAATTGGTTATTTCTGATTTATATATAAAAACAAATAATACTGATATGGTTTGAATAGGTAAATTAAAAATTTTTAAGTTCTTAGACAACATTCATTCTGTGTCAGAAACCTATGCTGTGTCAAATATTTATTCACAATCCAAATTCAGTATTGTATCAAGCTTGAATGTTGTGTTCATAATTGCCCCAACTATTCAGGGTTCGACATCTGCGGTCGTATCTAGCTGCGCCCAGTGGAGCATTTTATTATATTTTCAAATGCACTTTGAAAACTGTCAGTTTTTATAAGTAACAAGAATTTTGTTTTATTTAACAGATAATCAGAGAAGTGGAAATAAAGGAAAAGGAATGAATACTCCAAGACATAAACAGGTACTGATAAAAGATGACCATACATACACAGTTTACTGACTTTAATTATGTTTACTTTACTGTGTATGTGGTTTATCTCTTATCAGTGGATCTATACTTCCATTCTCTATTCTATTCTGATTTTATTTAGTGGTTGAATTTTTGTTCACAAGCAAATATAGTGTTTTATGATAATATTCAAACTCTTTATGGATCTTTGTGTTAATAAGCCCCATACCTGCAAATGCACTCTGTCCATCTATCAGTCCATCCATCCGTCAGTCACACTAAAGTTTTCCGGACTTTTTTCAGAAACCTTTTAACCAACTGATTTTTTTTTGGTATGTGAGCTTATAACACCGAGTTACAGATCAAACTTGAGTTTCACACTGATACTTTTGTGAGAGGTGTGTCCTTGGAAATATAAATTGTTGCAAAAATAATAGTGTCTGGACTTTTTTCGGAAACCCTTCTTCCAAATAATCTTACCGCCTTGGTGGTCTCCTGGTAGCGTGTTCCTGTCGAGTGTGGAAGGTCGCGGGTTTGATTCCCGGCCAGGTCAAACCAAAGACATTAAAATTGGTATTTGCTGCTTCTCCGCCAAGCACACAGCATCTAGGAGTAAGAGCAAAGATCTGCTGATCGGCTCAGAGTCAGTATAATGTGTCCGAGTTGGGTGATATGTCTTCCTGTGGACAGTTACCTCATGGTCTAGCACATTAAATATCCGGCTGAGCGTGTCAGTGTAGTACAAAGCAGGGATCATATTCATTATCATATTAACATGTTCTCATCCTGATATGCAGCTGGTTGCCACTGGACGTTTAACAATAATTCATCATCATCCATCCAAATAATCTTAATTTTGGTATGTGAGCTTATGATAGTGAGCTACATATTAAGGATGCTCGCTGGTCATGTTTTGGTCTTTTTGTCAGATTTTCGGAATCCTCGGTTTTATCCATTTCTTAAACATGAAATTTTTTGCCCATGAACCCCCACTTTTTCTTTCATAATTCAATCATATATACCTTAAAATGGTATTTGACAAAATTTTATGAAATCCTTTTTATTTTTTCGTACATTTTTGAGAGACCGAAGTTGTCAATGCAAAGACAATGAAAATCCAGAGAAAACCCATTTCCTGCAAATTTTCAAGGCCTTGTAGCTCTAAAATGAACACACATGAACCTATATTTTTTTCTTGCTTATTTGTTTACTATTCATATGTTCTCTCAAACTAAAACACCTACTGTAAATTGGGAAATTATTGCGATGTTTTTATTATTGCGAAAAATGCGACAGGGTTGTTATCGCAATAAATTAAACTCGCATTTTGTAATTTTTTATATGAATGAAGCGGGGTTTTTCTCAACATCACTAAAATTAAAATCGCATTTTGGGCTAAAATGACAAAATCGCAATAATAAATGCACGCAATAATTTATGAATTTACAGTATTTCAAATCCTATTTATTTCCTATTAGACCAGCGGTCATCCTTAAGTTTCACTTTCATGCTGATATGAAAATTATTGCCCTTGGAAATGGGAATTATTGTCAAATTATATGTTTTTTTTTACTTTTTTCAGGCTGATCAGGTAATTATTGTGAACCCCTTGCAAACAGAGTTTTATAATTTTTAGGAATCACTCTGTCCATACATGTATGTCTGCGTCCAATTCACCTAGTCAAGGAGCATTTGTTGTATTTTCTCACAGCTCAAGCCTGTAGGGGACATTGTATTGCTCAGCCAAACTATCAGAATGCTTGTTAAATTATTTATGCTGCTTTAAAATTGTGTTAATGTCTGGCTTTCCTGAATTCATTTGTTAAGTGTTTCTGCTATTATATATTAATCGACGTTTCAGTAAAAAAAGTAACAGCAGGAACACTTGCCTGTATTTCTGTTTTATGATTTATTGATGCATTTCTGCATTTTGGATTAGACACATATTGTTGTTAATAGAAAATAAGTCAATGCAAGAAGTTGTGTTGATCTTATGATAAGGATTTTCATTGACTTCCAAGATGCATTACTGGTACACTATAAAAAGCAATGTCTATAATACATGCATTAGTTCCTATGCACTACTCCCTCTTATTTTAAGTGTTTTTTTTTAGAGATGTTTATTTTTTTACATTCTAGGCAAATTTTGAACCTTATTGGTCTCAAGAAGAACTACAGAGAGGATTGAAGTTAGGAAACCTAATTCAGGTATCTTTTATTAGCATCAGCAGTTGTAATGGCATAAGCAGTATTATTACAAGATGGTATTTTCTCTTGATCCTGATTGGCTGAAAATAGCATAGGAGGTTATGAATACCTGCGATAGCAACCTAACATTTATTATAAATTCCGAATTCATGGTAATGATCTAAAAATAAAAGTGGTAGGTTATGCATAATTTGATAGCAACCTAATATTATCTAGAAATAGAATGGGGACCTTACTAAAATTTACATTTGTGGAATATTGTTGAATAAAATTTTACTGTTGATTATTTTTTTCCTATGCCATAATCATGTAATAAAACACTTTATATTGACTTTATATCGATTTATCAACCCTAAAAATTAATATTACCATTTTGTCTGATTGATAAATTCTGATAGCAACCTAGTTAAATGTATAATATGATATCTCATGATTAAAAGGTGGAATCACCATATGTATTTCATCTGTCCTCAGTCTACTTTGACTGTTGTTTTTTTTTTATTGTTTTAGGATGACTGTTTCTTCAAGACAACAACAGTATAAAACATAATAGACTGTTAACAGTCAAATTCTTTTTTGTCATTGGATACAAATATTTGTGCTGTTTCTGTTTCGATTATACCGGTAAATTAATTCATCAGTATCATATAATCTCAGTCAAGATGAAATTAGATACATGAAATTAAACAAATTACACTTTTTAAAAGAATAGTCTTATTAAATTATAGCTTTTATAATCTTTATTGAATCAAAGAGTGACTCTTGATGAATACTTTTGGGTCCAATATCTTTCGAAACAGTTTTTGCTCACCAAAATTTCAAAAAGTTTTCTTGGTATGTTTAAACTTTTATACATGTACAATAAAACTGATTGACAATATTTCATTGGATACCAGTTTTTGTCATTTTGTGGATGCCGTAAAATTAGAAATTTTAGTATCCTACCAAATACATATTTATAATATTTAATACTTATTAAAAAAAATTACAAAACCATTTCATATTCTCTAAACGAGTAATCTTCACTTAACCATAGAACTTGATACATGCACAAATTAAGAAATTCAAAATAATTTAATAATGTTTTTTTTTAGAACATTTTTAAGATGATTTTCTAACAGAAAAAAAAATTGGATATGAGTTTTGTGATGTAAATAGTTTGGTGGGTAGGTTTATATGTCTCCAAGCACTGATGGAATCGTGTTTACTGTCACTTAGACACTGTTTTGTTAATATTTGCAGGGGCCTATTAGAATTAATCCAAAGAATTATGAAGAAGCCTATATACCACATCCTGTAAGTTATGATTTTGGTTTGTATTGGTCTAGTTGCAGTTAGAACTTAAAAATGATATTATTATACTTTATGTAAAAATGTACGATTTTTATCGGTCACTTTGCATGTTACATTTTTTTTAATAGTTACTCTCTCGTGCTTTGTATAAACATTGGTGATTTTCTCTATGTACTAGACTGCAGTCACATTATAAAACACATCAATAAACAGTGGATGTATTTTGGCACATGTGCAATCATGGAATTACAAGTTTAGATAGAGCAGTTGAACCAAAAAATGTCATCATGCAGTTCTGAACTTAAAAAACTAAAAAAAAAAATTCAGTATAATAAATTAAATAACACATGACTGACAGGGTGACAAAACAGTTTGTTACCACAAGAAAACATTGTCAACAGAGGGTAACAATCTTTTCTATCACCCTGTCAGTCATGTGTTTTTTAGTTAGTGTTATAGGCTTAGTATTCATTCAGAAATTAACCAGAGGCTGAGAAAGGATATGGTGATTAAATTTGTTACACTAAATCCAAATGTGGAAATGATCAAAGTTAAAGGAATGGCTCTTTTATTGCTTTTCATAAAAGTGCCATTCTTCATCTAAAATTCAACACAGAAAAAAAAAATCTTCATTTCACTGCATGTTGGATACAGCTCCTAGCACTGGTTTGAGGGAAATTCATTGTAATTTGATAAACATGACACATAAACAACCACAGCACATATCAAAATATATGATAAGTAACTTGCTGGAAAAATATATGAAGTGGGCATTTATTATTGCAAATTATGAACAACCAGCAATAATGCAGACGTAGTCCCTTGTCCTTGAGTTATGAAGATAAGTACAAGTTGTAGTTATTATTTTGTTTATCCTAAGTAATTTTTGCATTTATGAAAACATAGTAATTCCTGAAATTACAATACAGTATCAAATTGCACAAATTCAAAATTCAGAAGTTTTACAGGCAGAAATTTTTGTATAATGACATTATAAAACTTCTTAAAGAAAATATATTATTAATGTCATATATTAAAACGAAATAACATGTACATGTGTCCTGCGTATGGATCAATTGGACAATATTAATAGTAAGAAAAAATTTGAAGAGCTAATCAATAATAATAAAATCTAAAACAAAGATGATACTGTGAAAGCCAAGGACCAAAGCAAACAGACAATAGAAACACAACAGAAAGAACTAATATAAGTAATATATTACTAACACAGAATCGAAGTAGGAACTCTGTTGAAGATTTTTAGGTATTTTGGTCTTTTTTAGTGCAATATTTTCTTGACAGCACTTAATTGCATATTTTCCTACTAAATGGTTATGAAAAGATAAAAATTACATCAATTTTTAGCTCACCTGGCCAAAGGCCATGTGAGCTTTTGTCATCACTTGTGGTCCGTCCATCCGTCCGTCCGTTGTCCGTCAACTTTTCACATTTTAATCCTCTCCTCTGAAACCACGGGGCCAAATGAAATTAAATTTGGCAGGAAGCATCTATGGAAGGTCCTTAATAAAGTTTGCTAATTTCGTCCCGATCGGACAACAAACATGGCCGCCATGTGCAATTGTTGATTTTGATTGGCTGAGTTTTCAAAAATCTTTTCCTGTGAAACTGCTTGGCCAAATGGAACAAAATTTAACAGGGAGCATCTCTGGGAGGGTCTTTACAAAGTTTCCTCATTTCATCACGATCGGGCAACTAACATGGCTGTCATGGGCAATTCTTGTTTCTCATTGGGTGATTTAAAAAAAAAAATTCTGGAACTATTTGGCCAAACCTGTTAGCCAAACTTGACAGGAAGCATCTATGGAAAGTCTTTTATGAAATGAATTTTTTTCACCCTGATTGGACCACAAGCATGGCTGCCATGGGCAATTCTTGTTTCTGATAGCTATATAGGCTGACATAAAAAAAATCTTCATCTGCCAACCAAGATTCGATTTTCATGTGCTGTTTGACATGACATTGATCATGTCAAAAAAACAGGATCCTATCATGGCAATGAAGTTGACATTGAAAATTTGTGCCAAACAGATTATTCCATCAATGATACTGTCTGTCCTGTCTACAATTATCATGGAACAGTGCTGCAGGCTAGTTTTTGAAGAAGAAATGGAGTAAATTCAAGGTTTTGAAAGCAGATAACCCATCTGTATAATCAAAAGACATAGGAATGAATTGCTTCAAACTGGATTTGTATTTTGTCAAAATAAACATCTAAAATGAAAATACCTTACCTCTTTTGACAGGAAATCAAGTGAAATAAAATAAATTCCCTGCCTACCTTTCCATTTTTGAACAATAAATTGTCTGAGAATCAGAAAATTATTGTAGGTGCCTTAAAATGAATAATTTTGTTTGTGACATTTTAGGATGGTGTTTCAGACATATTTATATGTGGAATAAAAGACCGTAACAGAGCATTAAACAGTGATATCGTAGCGGTGTTACTAAATGACAGAGATAATTGGAAGGTTTGTCATGGTTTCAAATTTCTTTTTTGTTTTTGATAAAACATGATTCACAGCCATTTAGAATTGTCTTGTTTCTTTTCAAGTTAAACAATATTCAGTTTTCCTACATTTTATCAAGATAGTGATTATACATTGTAACTTATTAACAAGAATATGAAACAGAGGGTGAATTATTATGGTGTATAAAAAGGTTTAACACATAGTACAGTAATAAGAATATGAAACATAACAGAGTTGCCAACCATTCCGTTTTTTACAGAATCATCCCAACCAGAAAATCAACATCACGATTTTGTCTTCTGATTTTGGTCTCACATTGAATATGTTTCATTTTGTTAAAAAATTGGTATTTTGAACTTATGTAATGTTTTGTTTTGTATTGCGTAAATTGCGACTATTTGTAACTAACTTTGGTGAGAGTGAAACGAAATTAAAGGAACCACAATTTTTAAAATATGTCTGACTATACCAACGATTACGTCAATTTTGTGATTTTTAGTACCTTCCTGAAAAACTTTGAAATTTTTTTGAAAAAATGAATGGTTCTTGCTAGAAACAAAGGGCGTTGGCAGTACTGCTTGCATTAAGCAAAAACCCAAACAAGTAATGCATGTATATATAAAGACTACCGTAATTATGTGTCCAAATTAGGGAAATTAATATTTGTAATAGACATGTATTTAACATTTTAAGATTCATATGAACAATTTAAAAGACCTTGAGGAGAAACATCAAGAAAGTGGATTAGTAGAGGTCAACAGCCAGTCAAATATTGATGTGGCAACAGAAGATATTCCTGATAGTAAAGAAAATGATACTGACAGTGAACCAGATGTTATTATAGAAAGTGAAGAAATTATTGATTTGACTGATGGGAACAGTATAAACCAATCAGAAATCAGTAAAGATGAATATTTCTGTATTGACCAACCATCTGATAGCTTATCTGTTTCTTCTGATCAGGGTAATATCAACCAATCAGAAACAAGCAAAACTGCTTCTTCTTCTGACTGTGATAAATCAAAAGTTCCTGAGAATGTGGAAGATATTTCAGAAAAATTAGAAAATATATCCATAGATTCTAAACAATTAAATAGTGCCAGAAAGGACACAAAAGGAAAAAATGATAAAAAAAGGATGAACGAAGACAACAAAGCCAAAAATTCTCCTTCGTCTGTTCAAAAAAAGTATTCAACACTCCAGGAAGTGCTGAAAGATGGGAGTGATATAGCTAAAAACCTATTCACAACGATTGATGAGGAAAAAGCAAACTCTGCAAATAGAATATTACAAAGAACTGGGAGGGTATGTTGTTATATTTGACAATTTCGTGATCTCTGTTAATTTTATATTGTAAGGTTTTTACATTTAAACTTTTATATATATGTGTGTAATTTGGAATTTTTAAATTTAACGGTTATTTCATAGATGCTTTCGCTTATCAAACATGCCTTTTAACATCATATAATCCTGCAGCATCTTCATGTACACTGAAGTTGGAATTACGTGACATGCATAAAGGCAATCCCATTTCCTAATAGACATGTTTTCAGCCATTCGTATGATTTTTACCACCCTTGAAATTGCTAGAGTATTTCTTCGACTTTGGAGTATTTGGGGACGTAAACAGGTTCAGAATTTCATCTTTTTGTGGTTTATTTACTAGAGACATCTTTGAATGTCAAGTTAAAATAAGTGAAAACTTATCTATCCATTCGGATTTGTAAAAAAGGTTCATGTCCTTTGCATCAAAGTAAAGTCTAGAAACTTCTGAATGCCGATATTAGCAGGTATTTATTCAAAAATTTTAATGACCGATCTTTGTTCACCAAAACAAATGTGGCAAGCAAAAATTGAATAGAGAATAAAATACATTTTGGAGAGATTTTGTAGGGGACTGATGAGTTAGCGGGAGATTTTCATCTCCCTCACTGGAGACATTTCTGTTGCGGGAAGGTTAACATGTATGAGCCATAAATTGAGTTAGTAAATTTATCCTAAATACATTTTAAATACCGTAAATTCGGAAATTATTGCGTCCTTTATATTATTGCGAAAAATGCGACATGATTGTAATTGCAATAATTTAAACTTGCAGTTTGGTATTTTTTGTATGAATAAAGTGGGATTATTCTCAATATCGTAAAAATTAAAATCACATTTGGGCCAAAATGATAAAATCGCAATAATAAATGCACGCAATAATTTCTGAATTTACAATATGCCTTGTGAAATAATAAAATGGGGAAAAACAGTATTCAATTGTCACAAATTGCTACAATTATCACATCAAATCCATCTTTTAGATATGGTACTCAGAATTTACTTTAAAACTTATTAACCTGACTAATATACAAAGAAAAAAAGTATGACAGAAAAATCATGGTATATTTCATTTAAATATTTTTTCTTCATTATTTATTGGGTAAAGTATTAAACAATTTCCATTGATATTGCCTGTAAGTAGTATAATAATTTCATCAGTATATTTCAGGTGGTGGCAATATTAGCACCAAAACATTCTAGAGCATGTACAGGACACATTCATCTAATGCAGGATAAAAATCCTGACAGGGCATTATTTAAACCAATTGATTACAGAGTTCCTAGGATTATAATACCAATGGAAAATTGTCCTAAAGGTAAGTCTGATTTCTTTCAAGGGTTTATAAAATCTTTGAATGACACTTTAAGAACTGAAACTAAAACAAATCGCCTAGGTGGTCTCGTGGTAGAGTGCACGCCTTGAGTGCAGAAGGTCGCAGGTTTGATCCCCAGCCGGGTCAAACCAAAGACATTGAAAGTGGTATTTGATGCTTCAAGGTGTAAGAGCAAAAGACTCGTTGTCTCGGAGTCAGTTTGTCTGGATGGGGTGATATGTCTTCATGTAAACTGTTACATCGTGAGCTAGCACTTTAAAAATCAAGCTCATCGTGTCGGTCTATTACAAGGTAGGGTTCATTAGCTCACCTGGCCTAAAAGGCCATGTGAGCTTTTGTCATCACTTGGTGTCCGTCGGCGTCTGGCGTCTGGCGTCTGTCGTAGTTAACAATTTTTCAAACATCTTCTCCTCTGAAACTACAGAATGGATTTGGATAAAACTTAGCATGATTGTTCCTTAGGGTATCCTGCACGAAGTTTATGCTTCGATTTTTGATCCGTCGAAAAACGTGGCCACTGTTACTAAAAATAGAACATAGGGGTCAAACAACAGTTTTTCGCAAGTATCTCAAAAATCATTAGGTTACGGCAAATTCTGGCAGGTTGAAAGTGTTCAGCATGATGAGAGTTACCTGTGTGCTGATTTTCATGAAAATCTGTCAACTGATGTTAGAGTTATTGCCCTTTTTTGACATTTTTGGCTTTTTTTTTATGTTATTATTTCAAAAATCTTCTCTGAAACTACTATTCAAAATCAAATGAAACTTTGTAAGATTGTTCCTTAGGGTATCCTGCAAAAAGTTAATGCTTGGATTCTTGATTGGTCGAAAAACATGTCCGCCCTTACTAAAAATAGAACATAGGGGTCAAAATGCTGTTTTTTGCTATTTTTTCCTGAATTATAGAAATAAAATGAAGATGAAAGCTACCTTCAAGGCAAACATGGTATCCCAATTGAATGGTGATGATGAAAGTTTGTTTTGGACGGCCATTTTTAAAATGGCTGCCATTTTCCCGCCATTTTTAACACTTGCTCGGATTTCAACAATATTTGGTTTTTAAAGTAAACATGGTATCCTTAGTGAATGATGATGATGAGAATGTTGTATAACGATGATTAAACTTCATAATATGTGAGCTTTTAATTGCCATCACTTGGCGTCTGTCATCATCCTTGTTAACAAATTTTCAAACATCTTCTCCTCTGAAACTACTAGGGGGATTTGGATTAAACTTAGCATGATTGTTCCTGCAATATTTCCTTTTCAAGTACAATGAAAAGCCTTAACCCTCAAGTTTTACATAAATTCTTTTAATCATTTTAAAAACGAAGACAACATATAGACCAAAAGATTTATACTTGTATTTGAAGATGAATTAAAGCTTGTATTTTGTATTGTGAATCATCAGATTGACCATGACTGTATCTTAATCAAGCGTAGGGAGAACTCATGCCCATTTCTTTCGAGAGGTTCTTGAAAGGCTTTTAAAGGTATTTTCAGCATTTTACGTGACCTTTAATACTCAGTTTAATTTACAACAGACATTAATATATTAATTTAGTTTATAGTGCATTGTTTGCCAGGTGAGCGATTCAGGCTCTTCAGAGCCTCTTGTTTTTATACGACCGCAAAATTTTTGCGGTCGTATATTGGTATGACGTTGGCTGCGTCGTCGTCCGTCGTCAGCGTCGTCGTCCGAAGACATTTGGTTTTCGCACTATAACTTTAGTATAAGTTAATAGAAATCTATGAAATTTAAACACAAGGTTTATGACCACAAAAGGAAGGTTGGGATTGATTTTGGGAGTTTTGGTCCCAACAGTTTAAGAATCAGGGGCCAAAAAAGGGCCCAATAAGCATTTTTCTTGGTTTTCGCACAATAACTCTAGTATAAGTAAATAGAAATCTATGAAATTTTAACACAAGGTTTATGACCACAAAAGGAAGGTTGGGATTGTTTTTGGGAGTTTTAGTCCCAACAGTTTAGGAATTAGGGGCTAAAAAAGGGCCAAAATAAGCATTTTTCTTGGTTTTTATACGACCGCCAAATTTTTGTGGTCGTATATTGGTATGACGTTGGCGTCGTCGTCGTCGTCGTCGTCGTCCGTCGTCTGCGGCGTCGTCCGAAGACATTTGGTTTTCGCACTATAACTTTAGTATAAGTTAATAGAAATCTATGAAATTTAAACACAAGGTTTATGACCACAAAAGGAAGGTTGGGATTGATTTTGGGAGTTTTGGTCCCAACAGTTTAAGAATCAGGGGCCAAAAAAGGGCCCAATAAGCATTTTTCTAGGTTTTCGCACAATAACTCTAGTATAAGTAAATAGAAATCTATGAAATTTTAACACAAGGTTTATGACCACAAAAGGAAGGTTGGGATTGTTTTTGGGAGTTTTGGTCCCAACAGTTTAGGAATTAGGGGCTAAAAAAGGGCCAAAATAAGCATTTTTCTTGGTTTTTGCACAATAACTTTAGTATAAGTAAATAGAAATCTATGAAATTTAAACACAAGGTTTATGACCACAAAAGGAAGGTTGGGATTGATTTTTGGAGTTTTGGTCCCAACAGTTTAGGAATTAGGGGCCAAAAGGGTCCAAAATTAAACTTTGTTTGATTTCATTGAAAATTTAACTATTGGGGTTCTTTGATATGCCGAATCTAACCGTGCATTTAGGATCTTAATTTTTGGTCCCGTTTTCAAATTGGTCTACATTAAGGTCCAAAGGGTCCAAAATTAAACTTAGTTTGATTTTAACAAAAATTGAATTCTTTGGGTTCTTTGATATGCTGAATCTAAACATGTACTTAGTTTTTTTATTATGGGCCCAGTTTTCAAGTTGGTCCAAATCGGGGTCCAAAATTAAACTTTGTTTGATTTCATCGAAAATTGAACTATTGGGGTTCTTTGATATGCCGAATCTAACCGTGCATTTAGATTCTTAATTTTTGGTCCCGTTTTCAAATTGGTCTACATTAAGGTCCAAAGGGTCCAAAATTAAACTTAGTTCGATTTTAACAAAAATTGAATTCTTGGGGTTCTTTGATATGCTGAATCTAAACATGTACTTAGTTTTTTTATTATGGGCCGAGTTTTCAAGTTGGTCCAAATCGGGGTCCAAAATTAAAGCTAAAAAGGGGGTAAATTATTTTTTTTTTGGGGGGGGGGGGGCAATTCTCCACAGCATATTGTATTACACAAAAGCAAAAAATTGAATATAAATTCAAATCATATGACCAATTCTAAGTTCTTTATTTCTGTGTCAGAAACCTATTATGTGTCAAATATTTGAAGAAATTTTCAATTGCACAGTATTGCGCAATAGCAAGAAATTGATATGTGTGCCCTGTTATCAAAACTTTATTATTAACAAATTCCATTGGAAATTTGCCAATATAAAATGTGCTGATGAAGCTTTTTTGTTTATCTTATCTAAACTGCTTTTAATATGTATATTTAAAATTTGCCATCCATGACTATGATGTCATTTTCTATTTTAATATGTTATTGTGTATTTAAATAGGCTGTTATGGTTGCAAAGTATAAAGAAATGGGGGGGGGGGGGGTTGAAAACAAAATTTGGGGGGGGGGGGTAAATGAGAAATTGGGGAGGGGGTAATTTTTTCTCATTTCATATTTCATAAATTAAAAAGAAAATTTCAAATTTTTTTTAGCAAAAAAAGGGGGGGGGGGGGTAACAATAAATTTTATTGTTTTTTGTTTTTTTTTTTGGGAGGGGGGTCAATGTGCAACTTCATAGTGTATTGCACAAAAGCTAAAAAAAGGGGTAAATTATTATTTTTTTTTGGGGGGGGCAATTCTCCACAGCATATTGTATTACACAAAAGCAAAAAATTGAATATAAATTCAAATCATATGACCAATTTTAAGTTCTTTGATTTCAGTTATTCTGTGTCAGAAACCTATTATGTGTCAAATATTTGAAGAAATTTTCAATTACACAGTATTGCGCAATAGCAAGAAATTGATATGTGTGCCCAATTTTAAATTTTAAATTGGTTATTTCTGATTTATATATAAAAACAAATAATACTGATATGGTTTGAATAGGTAAATTAAAAATTTTTAAGTTCTTAGACAACATTCATTCTGTGTCAGAAACCTATGCTGTGTCAAATATTTATTCACAATCCAAATTCAGTATTGTATCAAGCTTGAATGTTGTGTTCATAATTGCCCCAACTATTCAGGGTTCGACATCTGCGGTCGTATCTAGCTGCGCCCAGCGGAGCATTTTATTGCACAATAACTTTAGTATAAGTAAATAGAAATCTATGAAATTTAAACACAAGGTTTATGACCACAAAAGAAAGGTTGGGATTGATTTTTGGAGTTTTGGTCCCAACAGTTTAGGAATTAGGGGCCAAAAGGGTCCAAAATTAAACTTTGTTTGATTTCATTGAAAATTTAACTATTGGGGTTCTTTGATATGCCGAATCTAACCGTGTATTTAGATTCTTAATTTTTGGTCCCGTTTTCAAATTGGTCGACATTAAGGTCCAAAGGGTCTAAAATTAAACTTAGTTTGATTTTAACAAAAATTGAATTCTTTGGGTTCTTTGATATGCTGAATCTAAACATGTACTTAGTTTTTTTATTATGGGCCCAGTTTTCAAGTTGGTCCAAATCGGGGTCCAAAATTAAACTTTGTTTGATTTCATCGAAAATTGAACTATTGGGGTTCTTTGATATGCCGAATCTAACCGTGCATTTAGATTCTTAATTTTTGGTCCCGTTTTCAAATTGGTCTACATTAAGGTCCAAAGGGTCCAAAATTAAACTTAGTTTGATTTTAACAAAAATTGAATTCTTGGGGTTCTTTGATATGCTGAATCTAAACATGTACTTAGTTTTTTTATTATGGGCCCAGTTTTCAAGTTGGTTCAAATCGGGGTCCAAAATTAAAGCTAAAAAGGGGGTAAATTATTGTTTTTTTTTTGGGGGGGGCAATTCTACACAGCATATTGTATTACACAAAAGCAAAAAATTGAATATAAATTCAAATCATATGACCAATTCTAAGTTCTTTATTTCAGTTATTCTGTGTCAGAAACCTATTATGTGTCAAATATTTGAAGAAATTTTCAATTGCACAGTATTGTGCAATAGCAAGAAATTGATATGTGTGCCCTGTTATCAAAACTTTATTATTAACAAATTCCATTGGAAATTTGCCAATATAAAATATGCTGATGAAGCTTTTTTGTTTATCTTATCTAAACTGCTTTTAAATTATGTATATTTAAAATTTGCCATCCATGACTATGATGTCATTTTCTATTTTAATATGTTATGGTGTATTTAAATGGGCTGTTATGGTTGCAAAGTATAAAGAAAGGGGGGGGGGGTTGAAAACAAAATTTGGGAGGGGGGGTAAATGAGAAATTGGGGAGGGGGTAATTTTTTCTCATTTCATATTTCATAAATTAAAAAGAAAATTTCAAATTTTTTTTAGCAAAAAAAGGGGGGGGTTACAATAAATTTTATTGTTTTTTGTTTTTTTTTTTGGGAGGGGGGGGGTCAATGTGCAACTTCATAGTGTATTGCACAAAAGCTAAAAAAAGGGGTAAATTATTATTTTTTTTTTTTGGGGGGGGGGCATTCTCCACAGCATATTGTATTGCACAAGAAGCAAAAAATTGAATATAAATTCAAATCATATGACCAATTTTAAGTTCTTTGATTTCAGTTATTCTGTGTCAGAAACCTATTATGTGTGAAATATTTGAAGAAATTTTCAATTACACAGTATTGCGCAATAGCAAGAAATTGATATGTGTGCCCAATTTTAAATTTTAAATTGGTTATTTCTGATTTATATATAAAAACAAATAATACTGATATGGTTTGAATAGGTAAATTAAAAATTTTTAAGTTCTTAGACAACATTCATTCTGTGTCAGAAACCTATGCTGTGTCAAATATTTATTCACAATCCAAATTCAGTATTGTATCAAGCTTGAATGTTGTGTTCATAATTGCCCCAGCTATTCAGGGTTCGACATCTGCGGTCGTATCTAGCTGCGCCCAGCGGAGCACTTTATTATATTATATCAACATGTTCTCGTCCTGATATGCACTCAATGGTTGCCACTGGCATTAAACAATGAATCCATCCATGTGAAACAAAAACATCCCGTTTTCTGTTTGAGTACTTCCATTCTACAGTTTCACTAATTTCATGGTTTGTTTCGTCATAGAATCTTGTAAGTTTTGATGATGGCACCATAAATTGTCTAATTATGACAGAATAATACTGATAATTCATCCCTGTGTGTACAACTTCTGAATTAGAGGTACAGTCAGAGCTGTCTATGGACCACTCAAGGGACCAGAAAAAAGTGCCCTTTATGAGCAGGTGCCCTCTGTTCATAAGTTTGTTCATGCATGGGACTTTTTTTTACTGTGCTTTTTATGGACAGTGATTTGCTATATAGATGTGGCCGTTTAAAGCAGGTTTGACTACTTGTATTTAAAGCCAACCTCTGAGCTTTTCATTCATGACATTTTAGGTAATAAAATTTCATTTCTTTATATAGATTTCCTACAGAGACCAGAGGATCACGTAAATACATTATTTATATGTCGTATAAAAGAATGGAAAGAAAATTCAATGTATGCTCATGGGTAGGTAGACTTGTTTTGTAAAGTTCTGGGTAGTTAGACAAAAACAACTCACTCCTCAGGCTCTCTCTGGTCACCATTTTTGTGTAGAATGAAATGAAATGTTTTGATGTTTTATAAAAGATTCACATTTTTTTTTTATATATTTTGTTGTAAAATCTATAAAAAATCTTGTGTACATATATTTATATTAGGCCATGCAAAAAATATGCTTAGGTTGTCAGACCACTTTAAAAAAATATGGATGAGGTAGGGAGGCCTTCTTTGTGTTTTTTTTTTTTTTGAAAGTGAATATTTGGGCAAGTTTGTTTTAGAACACATCACATATGAGCTTTATGTCATTCCTTGGTGTCATCACAGATTTCCAAAGAAAAAAACTGCTGTTTGTTTTAGCACTCAGTGTGAAATGCGGTGGCTTAATAGTGTATTTACTGATTGCATAAATATAACCCAAGTCATAAAAGAATTACAAAGGTTTTACATAAAATTATATGTACAAAAAAGTTTGGTATTTAAACACTTTTTTCAAAGGAAAAATACAATTTTTTTCTCAAAATTCATTCTTTATTTGTTATTTAACAATTAAATATGAATTTTATGTTTTCCTGTCAGAACAAATTTGAATTGAAAATAAAATTCATTATCAAAGGGGAGCAATTCTGCAAAATTTTTCTGTAACAGCAAAAGATACTTAAGCTATGAACTTAATTAGGTCAATTAATGACAACAAAAACATGTCCTGAAGAAAGGGTACATTTATGGGACTCTAATAATAAGTATCGACCGTTTCAGGAGCGGACTCGAAAAAAAATTCCAGATTTTACTAAGAATAAAAATCGCCAACACGGGAGGTTTATTGGATTCGGCAGTGCCTGAGAAGCTAGCACCTTATTTTTTTTTGGCCTTGATGTACATTTTCCAATTTACTCATATAATCGGTGTTTTCATCCTGGGACTATTTCAGTAGATTTCTACGCTTTTGTCAATACCTAACAATCATGGGAACTATAGATTCTTACATAGTTTACAGAAGATTATCAGGTTTATCTAATCAAGATAGTTAAATTATCTAATTTTAACTATTGAGATTTGATAAATCTGATAATCCTTGTGTAACAATGTAAGAATCTGTTTCTATAATAATTATTAAGTACATTTTCATATTTATTAAACCAAAATTTCCTTCGGGTGCCTCTAAAATTCCTGATATGTATATGTCATGCACATGCTCAACATGTTTATTTGTTGCTGTGGTGTCATTGATCGATTCCAAGAAATCCGAACGTAAAAGTTGTTCTGATAGGTTATGACCTTTTGTTTTAACCAATCATCTACTGAGATCAGGGGCAACCACACATTGATTAAATTTTTGATAAACAACAGGTTCAGAAAGGGTTAAATTGACAAAGAATTAGAGAAATATAGATTCTCCTTCAGGTACGAGTGAATTATGGAATTTCTTCACCCGAGATAGTTAAATTTTCGATTTTCAACATGCGAGCTTTCACGAGCGTGTTAAAATCTAAAATTTAACTATTGAGAGTGGAGAAATTCCATAACTCATGAGCAAATTGAAGTAGAATCTGTTTCTCTATGATTTTGGACAAAAACATCAGGAAAATGTCTTTGCCATGTAGTTTGTTTACACAGATGTCATTCGGGACTTCTCTAGTTTATCATTCCAATAACTGTTGAAAAAAAGGCGGTAATTCCCACGTAGAAATTTAGTCACTGGGAAGTGGTTAAAAATATGTATTTTTATCCCACCGATTAAACATGTCAAGAATAGAAGAAAGGATATCATCACTGTAAGTGATTAAAAAATTATTTTTTTAATATGAGAGACAGGATGTGATAGATAAATTATTGACAAAAAATCCTGACATGCCTTGACAAAAATGAATGTTTTTATAGCTATTGATTACAAGGGCTATTCCATTAAAATGAATGTGGGAGGGTAGGAAGGGACCTCCACAGCCAACACACTTTTTTATGCCCCGCCATGAATGTGGCTTGGGCATATAGATCTACCCTTGTTTGTCTGTCCGTACGCACATTCCGATTCGGTTAAGTTTTACATTTAGCTCCATTTCTCAGAAACCTATAGTAATATATCAATGATATTTCACCACTACAGTCCTCTTGTATAGTACAACACAGTTCAGCAACACTTGGGTCACTGTGACCTACATTTCATGCTTCAGTGACTTTGGTTTGTTTTGTGTTTAGGTTCATTTATCAGAAATCCATAGTAATATGTCAATGATATTTCACCACTACAGTCCTCTTGTATAGCACAATGCAGTTCAGCAATATTTGGGTTGCTATGACCTACATTTTATGCTTGAGCGACTGGTTAAGTTTTGCATTTAGGTTCATTTCTTTGGGTATCAATGAAACTTCATCAGTGGATGTACCTTTGGTAGTAATGACCAGTCATACAATAATTGGTTTATTATGACCTATATTTTATGCTTGAGCAACCCTGGTTAAGTTTTGTGTTTCTTTGGCACAAAGCATTGTGTATCAACAAAACTTCATCAGTGGATGTACTGAGCATTCATACGTGATGACATACATTTTAGGCAGGGCATCCGTGTCTTACAGACACAATTTCTAGTTAGCTCACCAGACCTGAAGGGTCATGTGAGCTATTGCCATCACTTGGCGTCCGTCGTCCGTCCGTCCGTCCGTCGTCCGTCGTCCGTCCGTAAACTTTTTCAAACGTTAACTCCTCTGACACCATAAGACCAATTGCAACCAAACTTTGTACAGTTGTTTATTGGTATATGTGCTACAAAACTATTGTTTGGATTTTTGATGCGTAAAAAAACATGGCCACCATGGCTAAAAATAGAACATAGGGGTAAATTGCAGTTTTTTGCAAATAACTCAAAAACCATAACAGATATCAAAATTTTGGCATGGGTAAAAGTGTTCAGCACCTCAAGATCTACCTGCCCTGAAATTTTGAAGAAGATCCAACGACCCATGTAGGAGTTATTGCCCTTTTTCTGCATTTTTTCCAAATTTTGCACTTATTAAGCTCAATATCTTGGATACTATAAAGGAAATTTGAAAAATTTAAATTTCATATTGTTAGGCACACAAAGATCTACAAAATTTGTAACAGGATCGAAGTTGTAGGTTCGTTCCTTTTAGGAGTTATTCCCCTTAGATCGTCAAAATTGACCATTTTTGCAGTCTTTATTCATTGTAATAAAATCGTTAACTCCTCTTACACCATAAGTTTAATTGCAACCAAACTTAGTGTAGTTGTTCCTTGGCATGAGTGCTACTAAACTATCGTTTGGATTTTTGATTTGTAAAAAAACATGGCTGCCATGGCTAAAAATAGAACATAGGGGTAAATTGCAGTTTTTTGCAAATAACTCAAAAATGGTGACAGATATCAAAATTCTGATGGGAAGCTAAAGTGTTCAACACCTCAAGATCTACCTGCTTTGAAATTTTGAAGAAGATGTAACCACCCATGTAGGAGTTATTGCCCTTTTTCTTGATTTTTTTTTGAAATTTGTACTTATTAAGTTGTATGATCATTCCTTTTAGGAGTTATTCCCCTTAGAACATCAAAATTGACCATTTTCACAGCATTTCCCTTAGTTTGCAAAATGTTTAAATGAGCCCTTTAGGAGTTAAAGTTTTGTCCCTTAAATGTCAAAATAACTGTTGATGCCTTATAGATGGCAAACTGTAGAAAATGAAAAAAACTTTTGATTGTGTGTAAATTTGTTTTTATGTTATTATTTCAAAAATCTTCTCCTCTGAAACTACTGAATGGATTTGGACAAAACTTAGCATGATTGTTCCTTAGGGTATCCTGCACAAAGTTTATGCTTCGATTTTTGATCCGTCGAAAAACATGGCCACTGTTACTAAAAATAGAACATAGGGGTCAAACAACAGTTTTTCGCAAATATCTCAAAAATCATCAGGTTACGGCAAATTCTGGCAGGTTGAAAGTGTTCACCATGATGAGAGCTACCTGTGTGCTGATTTTCGTGAAAATCTGTCAACTGATGTTAGAGTTATTGCCCTTTTTGACATTTTTGGCTTTTTTTTATGTTATTATTTCAAAAATCTTCTTCTCTGAAACTACTATTCAAAATCAAATGAAACTTGGTAAGATTGTTCCTTAGGGTATCCTGCAAAAAGTTAATGCTTGGATTTTGGATTGGTCGAAAAACATGTCCGCCCTTACTAAAAATAGAACATAGGAGTCAAAATGCTGTTTTTTGCTATTTTTTCCTGAATTATAGAAATAAAATGAAGATGAAAGCTACTTTGATGGCAAACATGGTATCCCGAGTTGAATGGTGATGATGAAAGTTTGTTTTGGACGGCCATTTTTAAAATGGCTGCCATTTTCCTGCCATTTTTTACAGTTGCTCGGATTTCAACAATATTTGGTTTTTAAAGTAAACATGGTATCCTTAGTGAATGGTGATGATGAGAATGTTGTATAACAATGATTAAACTTCATAATATGTGAGCTTTTAATTGCCATCACTTGGTGTCTGTCATCATCGTTGTTAACAAATTTTCAAACATCTTCTCCTCTGAAACTACTAGGGGGATTTGGATGAAACTTAGCATGATTGTTCCTGCAATATTTCCTTTTCAAGTACAATAAAAAGCCTTAACCCACAATTTTTACATAACTTCTTTCAAACATTTTAAAAACGAAGACAACATATAGACCAAAAGATTTATACTTGTATTTGAAGATGAATAAAGCTTGTATTTTGTATTGTGAATCATCAGATTGACCATGACTGTATCTTAATCAAGCATAGGGAGAACTCATGCCCATTTCTTTCCAGAGGTTCTTGAAAGGCTTTTAAAGGTGTTTTCAGCATTTTATGTGACCTTAAATACTCAGTTTAATTTACAAAAAAACATTAATATATTAATTTAGTTTATAGTCATTGTTTGCCAGGTGAGCGATTCAGGCTCTTGAGAGCCTCTTGTTTTTTGATAACTTTACATACATCTGATATCCACACACTATAAATGACCCAAGACCCATGCATCATGCATATCCTATAATAAACTTCCCCTCCTATCCTCCCACATCCATTTTAATGGAATACATGTAGCTGTAATTATATTTAGGCTTTCAAGAAGGAGTAAAATCTCCTTCAAGTAATTTAATTTTGATTTTACAGGGAGTTGATGAGAAGTCTTGGTGAAGCAGGAGAAATTGAACCAGAAACTGAAGGAATATTGATAGAAAATGATGTTGATAATTCAGATTTTACAGAGAAGGTATATTTTTAGTGCAAACGGTATAGTCGTGTGTATTGACTGATCGGTACACGATATCAGCATTTATTTGCTTTTCAAACTGATTATTTTTAATTAGGTACTGTCGGTGGCTGAAGTCATTGTAGTATATATCTTAGTGACTGTACATTTTATAAATTTTAATTCAATGTTCAAATTGTTGGTACAAAAATTGTGTGAAAACTAAGAAACATCTCCCTCATGCATAGCTCTGTCGTTTGATGGTTTTGACTTCACCGTTTTGGTCATTTTGGTATTTTTGAATTTTTTTCATCTACATTTTGGATTATTTTTTGGGTTTCAACATTTTAGGCATTGAGCACACTTGATGAGTCATATTTGGAAGAAATGTGTACCTTATGCATCAAAACTGGTATCAAAGAATTTAACAACAAGTTATTGGAATCTAGTAACAATACACAAAATTGTTAAGGAATTTAAAGAAATAATTGTTGAAAACATAAATGTCTAAGCTTTTTTTGTAGGAATTAAGTAGTTTACCAGTTCAGAATCTTCCATGGCAGATTCCTGAAGAGGAGATTGGTAAGCGAAGAGATTTCCGGCAACAGTGTGTGTTTACAATAGATCCTGCCACAGCAAGAGATTTAGATGATGCACTCTCTTGTGAAAAACTTGAAGATGGTATGGATATAAGAATAGAAAATTTCTTAGAATGTAAAATTGAAAGATTAATAGATGCTTAGACTTTATGCTAAAGATACACTAAAAATGAAAATAAAAAGAATTAGCTATGATTAATGTGTGATGTAGACAAATTGGAAAATTGTCCTCCTGATATTTAGGCTAAACCAAATTTATTTTTAGTTCTTTGGATTTTTAATGACAAAAAATAGTTCAAGCAAGCAAAATTTTTTTTGAGGACTAATTTTTTTCAGACGAAGATCAAATTTACGTGTGGCACAAATTTTTTTCACTAAAGCATTGCAAAAAATGAAAAAATCTCTAGAAAAAATGAAGAATTTGGGGTGATTTTTCAGCATTTTTGCAAAAGAAGCAGAACAAAAAAAATATTTTCTTACAATTTACAAAGTTCAAAAATCGGAGCAGCAGAATCCAAAGAACTGAAAATCAATTTGGTGTAGCCTTAGACAAGAAGTTTTCCACAAGAATTCATAAATTTGTTGATGAAAACAAAAATAAGTAAAACAGTAATAATTTTGTCATATAATGAATTAAATAAACATTTGTTTGCAGGAACCTATGATGTAGGGGTTCATATTGCTGATGTGAGTTATTTCTTAGAAGAAGATACAGCTTTAGATAAAAAAGCCAGATTCAGGGCAACAAGTGTCTATCTTGTTCAGAAGGTAAAATATGTCATGTTCTTCTTTAAACCTTTACTTAGATTAAAATGCACAATTTAGATGTGTTCTCACTTATTCAATTAACTTAAAGGATTTTAAGGTTACACACTACTTATTACTTTTCAAGATCACACATATAAAATTAATGAAGTGTTTGAGGCTAGTGAGCTTGTCTATCAAGATCTTTTCTTGCAAAGGATTATGGTATTCTCAAATTTTCAATGAAGTTTAACAAAACACTTATTTCATTTTCGGAGAGGAGAAGTGCAGATTTTAACCGTTTACCAGCACAGATGGGTCCTTCATTGCACTAAGTTCAAATATGTCAAAATTTGTTTATATATAACATATAAGAATTATTTGAAAAAAAATATGTGATAAAATGTTGCATAACAGTAGCTTTTATTACATAAACTCAAGTCTTTCTATAATTTTTACTTTATAATAGGTTATTCCAATGCTACCAAGAATTCTGTGTGAAGAATTATGTAGTTTGAATCCAAATCAAGACAGGTTGACATTCTCTGTTGTATGGAATATGTCAGAAACAGGGGAGGTAATATTATTACTAAAATTTTAGGCCACCTAAATTAAATTCTCTGGTTCTCGGATAATTGATTTTACAAAAATAACAAGGTAGGTAGGGAATTAATTTTTTTGCTTATTTCCAGCTGTCAAAAGAGGCAAAGGATTTTCAATTTAGGTGTTCATTTTGGCGACATGCAAATCTACTTTGAATCCATTTCTTTGATAATATAAATGGGTTATCTGCTTTCAGGGCCTCAAATTTCCTCCATTTCTCCTGCAGACACTCGTCTACAGAGCTGTTCCACAGTGATTGTCAAACTTCAAAATCAACAAGGTTCCCACTGAAATTTGATTTTGTTTGGCTGCAAATTGAAGTCGGTCATGGTCTGACCAGAAAAATATGTTCCACAATAAAGAATTCAGCAATAAATTCTTAAATTTTAATAAATATTCATGTACAACAAACATGTTTTGAAGAACAGGATGCATAGGAATGGCGTGTACGGCAAATCCGATACAAACTTGAACAACAATAAATAAAGAAATAAAAAATAAAAAAATGTGAATTTTAATTAAAATGTTGCAGAACAGAATATATCTTCAACAATTTTTTTGTTAAATAATAATTAGTCTCAGGTTCAATTTGTTTAACGTAAAATCACAATTTTACAAGGATTATAGTCACATGACACATGATGACCTGATACACTGGATATAGGAAATGGCGGTCGATTTCGTCCATAAACATGTGTTTAATTCAATTTTTTCGAATATACATGTATCATCTCTATTCCATTTAAGATTACAATTATAAAATATGTAATGACCAAAAGAAACTTCTACACTAATGAGACAGTGGACAAAATTGGGTTTCAATTCGAAAATTATCTCGAAACTGTCATCACCTGGTCTCATTTTGGTCAGATAACAAACAAAGAGACTTATATTGGCATGTATAAATTGCACACCCTTTATCAAAAACATATTTGAGGGTAAAAAACTGCATGTAATACACATCGGAATTTTGCATTTGACAAAGAAATCAAACTTATTACAAAATTCAAAAGTTTGTATAAATTCATTTTGTATATAATCTGTTGGGAATTTTCAGATTTATGGAGAATGGTTTGGAAGGAGTGTGATACGATCTTGTGTAAAACTAAGCTATGACCATGCTCAGGTAAAAAAAAATTTATAGTTGAACTGAAACTTTTTTTTTTGTAACATACATGTATATTTGGTTATGGTAGGAAAAATCTAGCAAATGTCTTAATTGAACATTATTAGTGAAAGTAAATGTATATACAGTAGTGTTTAGAACATTATAATTATATAGACCAAAGTTTTTTACTAAGTGCTAAAGTTACACTGCTAGGTAGTAAAGAATTGATCATTGTGTATTTTTAGTAACAGTAAATGTATGCAAAAAAAATTGAAATTAGATTATTGAAACATAATTTAGCATTCTGTAATGAAATAAAATGGTGATTTATTTTCTAGGGATTTATAGAGGAACCAGAAAGAGAATGGACTGAAGAAGAACTACCAGAAATCTCTGATAACTATCCCATCAGTCAGATCAGAGACACAGTGCTTAATCTGCAGAAGGTAAGACAGTCATCTCATTTTGTACAAAATACATTTTCAGTCCTCACGAAGGTTTTAGAGATTTTGCTGGACATTTATTCCAGCAAGGATGTTAGATTTGCTGGACCGAAAAAAAAATTATTTGAAATTTACAAACATTTGAATGATACTGACGTTTCAATTGCGAAACGGTGTAGGTTTTTCGGATGGTGAATGTTGAAAATTCCGACAGACTAATCCCAATCTTGTCGGAATTGTCCAACGGACTGACAAACTTTGTAAAGACTGCATGTTCTAAGCACTACAGTATATACATTGCTGTTTGATTTCCCAGTGACAGATAATGTACATCAGATTGGAACCAATGAACTTACAAATGTATGACAGTAGCACCTAGGCTAATATTTTTATACGACCGCAAAATTTTTGCGGTCGTATATTGGTATGACGTTGGCGTCGTCGTCGTCATCGTCGTACGAAGACATTTGGTTTTTTGCACTATAACTTTAGTATAAGTTAATAGAAATCTATGAAATTTAAACACAAGGTTTATGACCGCAAAAGGAAGGTTGGGATTGATTTTGGGAGTTTTGGTCCCAACTGTTTAGGAATTAGGGGCCAAAAAAGGGCCCAATAAGCATTTTTCTTGGTTTTCGCACAATAACTCTAGTATAAGTAAATAGAAATCTATGAAATTTTAACACAAGGTTTATGACCACAGAAGGAAGGCTGGGATTGTTTTTGGGAGTTTTGGTCCCAACAGTTTAGGAATTAGGGGCTAAAAAAGGGCCCAAATAAGCATTTTTCTTGGTTTTTGCACAATAACTTTAGTATAAGTAAATAGAAATCTATGAAATTTAAACACAAGGTTTATAACCACAAAAGGAAGGTTGGGATTGATTTTGGGAGTTTTGGTCCTAACAGTTTAGGAATTAGGGGCCAAAAGGGTCCAAAATTAAACTTTGTTTGATTTCATCGAAAATTGAACTATTTGGGTTCTTTGATATGCTGAATCTAACCGTGTATTTAGATTCTTAATTTTTGGTCCCGTTTTCAAATTGGTCTACATTAAGGTCCAAAGGGTCCAAAATTAAACTTAGTTTGATTTTAACAAAAATTGAATTCTTGGGGTTCTTTGATATGCTGAATCTAAACGTGTACTTAGTTTTTTTATTATGGGCCCAGTTTTCAAGTTGGTCCAAATCGGGGTCCAAAATTAAACTTTGTTTGATTTCAACAAAAATTGAATATATGGGGTTCTTCGATATGCTGAATCTAACCATTATTTAGATTTTTGATATTTGGGCCCGGTTATCAATTTGGTCCACATTGAGGTTTAGAGGGTCCAAAATTGAACTTTATTTGATTTCATCAAAAATTGAATTCTTGGGGTTCTTTGATATGCTGACTCTAACCATGTATTTAGATTTTGGATATTGGAATACCACAAAGGGATGGTAAGAATTGTCTTTGGTAGTTATGGCTCAAACCGTTAAGGAATAAGGTTCAAAAAAGGGGGGAAAAGGGTTTCCATGTTAATGGGCAATTACTTAAGTACAAAACATAATTTAAAAGGCTGTGTAAGGTTGGTAATTGAAACTCATTTGAATATCTCACCTAAACTGCTTTTAAATTATATTATTTATATTGGAAATTTGCCAACAACTTTATTATTAAATTTATGATTTATATATAAAAGCAAATAATAATGATAAGGCAAGAGATAAAACACCAAACAGGATGTGTAAATTATTATAATAAGTATTGTGCAATAGCAAGAAATCTTCAATTGCACAGTATTGCGCAATAGCAAGAAATCTTCAATTGCACAGTATTGCGCAATAGCAAGAAATTGATATTTGGGCCCGGTTATCAAATTGGTCCACATTGAGGTTTAAAGGGTCCAAAATTGAACTATTGGGGTTCTTTGATATGCCGAATCTAACCGTGTATTTAGATTCTTAATTTTTGGTCCCGTTTTCAAATTGGTCTACATTAAGGTCCAAAGGGTCCAAAATTAAACTTCTTTAAAATTTGCCATTTTAAATTGGTTATTTCTGATTTATATATAAAAGCAAATAATACTGATATTGTTTGAATAGGTAAAATAAAAATTTTTAAGTTCTTAGACCACATTAATTCTGTGTCAGAAACCTATGCTGTGTCAAATTTTTATTCACAATCAAAATTCAGTGCTGTATAAAGCTTGAATGTTGTGTCCATACTTGCCCCAACTGTTCAGGGTTCGACCTCTGCGGTCGTAGCTGTGCCCAGCGGAGCATTTTATTCTATTTTATTAACAGCCACTTTTTTTAATGAATTCATGATAAAGTGTTATTCAGAAAATGATTGTATGGAAAGGTAAAAAGTTATTTGAATTAAAATTTGATTTATTTTGAGTCATTAGCTCACCTGACCCGAAGGGTCATGTGAGCTATTGCCATCACTTGGCGTCCGTCTGTCCATCGTCCGTCGTAAACTTTTAAAAAATCTTCTCCTCTGAAACTGCTGGGCCAATATGAACCAAGCTTGGTCTGAATCATCACCAGGATACCCAGTTTCAAAATTATATCCGATGAGTCCAAGGACTAAACAACATGGCCGCTGTTACTATATATAGAACATAGGGGTAAATTGATGTTTTTGGTTAATAACTCAAAAACCAGTACAGATATCGAAAATCTGACGGTGTAAAAATGATCAACATGGCAAGATCTACCTACCCTGCAATTTTGAAGTTAATTGAAATACCCATCTTGGAGTTATTGCCCTTTTTTGTGAAATTTTCAAACCTTTTATACATTTTGTCTTATATTTTGAAAAGTATTAGAGGTAGGCGTTAAGTTTTATTGCAAAAATGTTCAGCATGTCAAGATCAACATACCCTCTAATTTTGTTATAAAACAGAATACCCATCTTGGAGTTATTGCCCTTTCTTTGTCAAATTTTCAACATTTTAATATATTTTGCCTTATATTTCATTAACTAAAAGAGATAGAAGTTAAGTTTAAATTGCAATTATGTTCAGCATGTCAAGATCTACATATCCTCTAATTTTGAAGTAAATATGATTACCCATCATGGAGTTATTGCCCTTTTTTATCAAATTTTCCAAAAAATTAATATATTTCGTCTTATATTTCAAAAAGTATTAGAGATGGAGGTTAAGTTTTAACTGTCAAAATGTTCAGCATGTCAAGATCTACGTACCCTCTAATTTTGTAATAAATCTGAATACCCATCTTGGAGTTATTGTCCTTTCTTTGTCAAATTTTCAACATTTTAATTTATAACGCCTGATATTTCATAAACTATAAGAGATAGAGGTTAACTTCAAACTGCAGAAGATTTCCATTAGTTAAGATCTACCTCTTGAAATGCATTTTTGTAGTCTTTCAGCCAAAGGCGGTAAGTTTAAATTGCAGAAATGTTAAGCATGTCAAGATCTACATACCCTGCAATTGTTCAGACCTGATCCAAGACGGTCACCAGCAGGGAACATAGTTAAATATTGGACCCAATGGGGAAATTTATTCAAAGATCAATTAAGTTCTCTTCTGAATCTACTGCACCAATTGGAACCACACAATGATCCTTGGGTGGTCCCCTTTAAAAAAATGATTCCAACATGTATGCTCCAACTGAAAGAACACTGCCAGGAGGGAACATGATTTAACATTTGACTCTTATGAAACTACATTTGTACTATACCAATTGGAACCAAACTAATTTACAATTCTTCTTGGATAGTCCCATTAAAAACTATCTGACAGGTCCACATTACATCCTACATGTATGCCAGCAGAGTGGTGTATCCAGGTGAGCTATACAAGCTCCTGGGAGCCTCTAGTTTTTATTAATCAGCCTTAAAAGGATAGTTGTTATAATGAATTTAAATTATATGCATGGCATAGTAAAACATGTGCCTACCTACATCCCCAAAACACAAAAATAATTCTTTTAGTTTTCAAAAATCCCATTACTTTCTGATAATGATAAAAAATTGAAGTGGTTATGGATTCAAATTATTCCTATTTATAGATTATTTTTTTCTTGCTTATTCCCAACATAATTTTGGATAAAAAATTTCAGATTGCAAAAAATTTGAGAAAAGCAAGATTTGATGAAGGTGCATTAAGATTAGACCAGGTAAAGTTACAGTTTACTCTTGACAAAGAAACTGGTATGCCAAATGGATATAATATATACCAACAGAAAGATAGTAATAGGTATGATAAAATGGTCAATTTTTTGTAAAATTAAGGCATCATTTGAACAGTTCAGCTTCAAATTAAAACCATCGCTTGGGCTCTTTTTTCCCAGTTGTTAAAATCATCTCTGTCTATTGCATTATCTGATAAGATACACTTTAACTCTTTATTGCCAACCAGCTCGATGGTCTAGAGGTAGCATGCTCGCCTCGAGTGCGGGATGTCGCGGTTTCGATCCCCGGCCGTGTCAAACCAAGGACATAAAAAGTGGAATTTGCTTCTTCTCAACCAAGCATGTGGCATTTAGGAGTAAGAGTAAAGAATTGTTCAGCATGGAGTCGGTATAATATGTCTGGATGGGGTGATATTTTACATTGTATGACAGCACGTTCAAAATCTGACTCAGCGTGTCGGTCTAGTACAAAGCAGAGTTCATACTCATATCATATCAACATGTTCTTGTCCTGATATGCACTTCATGGTTGCCACTGGATGTTAAACAATAATTCATCCATCCATCCTTTATTGGTAATTGATAAATTTGTAAGTGTATGATTTGAGATGCTTACCCAAATGTTGCCATATGAAATGAGATTTTTGCAGCAAACCTTTTCTGTATGGTTTACTATATGCATACTTATATATGTATAAATGTAAAAATATGAGGATCTTGATTTTGCAATGGGTTGCAAGATTTTTCTCACTGTTGAACACTTTAAGCAGAAGAAAATTGTTATAAACATTGTTCGTTTGCTTGGACTATGGTCAAGTACATGTATTTACATATAGGGATCTTGTGTCAAGAATTGATCCACATGATAAATTCTTATACATTTTGGGGAAACTGCCACTTCTGCATACAATACTGAAAACAAAATAAAAAAAGAATAAAATAAAATTATAAAAAGGTTTCCTCTTCTTTATTTTGAAGGTTTATGAAGAGTAATATCATTCCTAATGGCAAAATCAACTTGGCACTGTTAAAAAAAACTCACTGTGTTAGGGATAATTGCCTTATTATTTTTATTCTGTAGACTTGTTGAAGAATTTATGTTATTGGCAAATATGGCAGTGGCACATAAGATAAAGAACCATTTCCCTGAAAAAGCTTTTCTAAGACGACACCCACCTCCACAGTCTAAGATGGTTGATGATTTGGTAACTACATGACTTTTTGTATTACTTCTGTAAATTACAAAGAAATCTTTTGCTTTTTTTAAAAAAAAGTATTTGTTAGTGTGATCACATTGTTCTACAAATATACATGTATCAGTACAGTTCAAAATTGAATTGATTCATTATTTTTTGTGTCGTTTGTCAACACATAGGGATCTTGCATTGTCCTGTTTCGCACCAGAATCCACATTGTCATTTTCAAACTTCCGTCTATCCACAAGGCAGTGGACCCTTTTTATTTCTTAACAGAATGACTTTTGGGGTGTCCATATTAATAAGTGGACTTTTTTATATTTACTTCAATAATCTTTTTAAAAAGGGAGATAACTCAAATAGTTCTACAGGAAATTAACTTTTAACATCTTGTATTGTATACAATAATATATAGTTACCCTGTTTTACATAACAGTCTTTTCCTGTATTTTAAATGAAGATATGCATTGTAAGGACTTAAATCTTATAAAAGTTACATATTTAAGGAGTTAAAATCCCAATTTGCAACTCATCCTTAACCATTGATTGATGGTAGCAGGTGACACAAATATTCCGTAGAATACTCATTTTGTTAATGGAAACAAATGAAAAAAAATTTGCAGATGCTTTGAAATTGGGCAAGCTTCACACCTCTTTCTCTTCTTCATTCATTCTAATTATGTACATATTTTCGGTTATAAAGCAGATATATTTGGTTCATAATTAATTTTGATATACATGTATTTTCAGGTTGAATTGTGCAATAATTTAGGATTTCCAATTGATCCATCGTCAGCAGGAACATTACAAGTAATTACAATTAAAGACTGATCGTTTTTACTCTTGAAGGTAGAATAAATGAATTTTTGTAGTCCAAGATTCCTCTGACATCAGAAAAACCTTTTCTTGATATGGTTGGAGCTATTGGAAGTAAATATGCTCCCCCACAACTAAAAGTTTTACCCCTGTCTGTCTGTTGTCTTTCCGTCTATGTATCCTTCTGAACCGTTCTATGGATTTTGATGAAACTTTATATGAAGGTTGGACATCGTATGTAGATGTACATGAAGCAAGATAATTATCACCGGATGCTTTTGAAGGGAGATAATTCAACTTAGGGTTTTACAAATGTTTAAAGCTTGTAAGCGTAACTACTCCTTAACAGCTTTACGCAGTTGTAGTACTCCATCTGCATATGTGACTCAATGACATTTGATGTGACCTCAGTAACCTCTTGTGAAAAGGTCATTAGAATGTTGTAATTCTCATGTATACAGATGAAACAGTATTTGTATTTCACAATACATAGATAACTTGCTGATATACCAGTATTCCAAAGTTTGGACATTTGTAGACATAGTATTGCAAGCAAGAGTATCACTCATTGAGATCACTCAAAGTTCTAGTTAAAGCAACCTTTTTTTATAACTATTTGTAGTTTTAAGTACGAATGTAGACAAGTGAAGGAATTAAAAGTTTATTAATCTATGATCTAGAATTTTGACAAAATTTATCAAGTATGATGTAAACAGGAAACCACATGGTCGACAAACATAACATCTACCAGTCAATTTTTACTCATTATTTATGGTTCATTCAAGAAAAAGAGCCACTAAATGGTTTAGAATCTAAAGTTTGCCTTGAAAGTACATGTAATTGAAAAGTCCTTAATTTTCATGATGAAAAATGTATACGAACCCTGTTATGCGGAACAAAGGAACATCTGTCAATGAGAACTAACATGTTGGTACAGGGTGTGGAAGTTCACATGCCATATATATAGGAAGATATATATGCTTAACAACCACCTTGACTGACAATTCTCAAAGTTCTAGCTGTAGGTTTTGAAACTATTCAGTCTTCTTCCATAAAAACTCAATGAAGCAGAAAGACGCATATTAAATTTCATTCAAAAGCTAAAAAAAAAAATCTTTTTTGTAGAGATCACTATGGAGATATGCTGGAAATGATGAATTGTCTATTGCTAGAATGCAAGTACTTGTCAGCATGTGTTCTAAACCAATGCAGGTAAAAATTTAAAAGTGATATTTGACATTGTAACTGTTTATTGTTAAAGAGTCTATTTTATAACACTTTTAACATGAATTGAAAAAGGTATTTAGTTTGTCATTTAAGTGCAAGTTTTCACTAAATGATTAAGAATGTTTTTAAAACCTTAACATCCTTTTCAAACTTATGAAATTACAATTAAATTTCAGGTTACACGTGAAAATTTAACATTATTAAATATTTTTTGACTTGTCTGTTGATAAAGAGTGGCTTTCTTCAAAAAGTCTTCAATAAGTTCAATTTTTGTGTCGCCTGCGGAACGCATGGTCGACACATAGGGATCACTATCTGTCGTCTTGCGTCGTCTTGCGTCGTCACACTTTTCTTCTATCCTCAACTCCTCCTAAACCGCTCAAAGGAATTAGATGAAACTTTCTCTGTGCATTAACCTTAATGCAAAGGTGTGCATATATATTTTATTTTTAAAAATTAAAATTTTTTTGTTGTAAAAATTGACATTTTTGTAAAAAAAGGGGGGGTTCAAAACTTCTATCCTCAACTACTCCATAGCTGCTCAAAGGAATTTGGTGAAACTTTCTCTGTGAATTAACCTTAATGCACAGGTGTGCATATATATTTCATTTTTAGAAAATTTTAATTTTTTTTCTCTAAAAATTCTCATTTTTGAAAAAAAAGGGGGGGTCAAAACTTCTATCCTCAACTACTCCATAACCGCTCAAAGGAATTTGATGAAACTTTCTCTGTACATTAACCTTAATGCACAGGTGTGCATATATATTTCATTTTTAGAAAATTTCAAATTTTTTCAGTAAAAATTGACATTTTTGCAAAAAGGGGGGGGGGGGGGCAAAACTTCTATCTTCAACTACTCTATAACCGCTCAAAGGAATTTGATGAAACTTCCTCTGTGCATTAAACTTAATGCACAGTTGTGCATATATATTTTATTTTTTTTAAATTAAAAATTTTTTTTGGTAAAAATTGCCATCTTTGAAAAAAAAAGGAGGGGTTCAAAACTTCTATCCTCAACTACTCCATAACGGCTCACAGAAATTTGAAGAAACTTTCTCTGTCCGTTAACTTTAATGCAAAGGTGTGCATATATATTTCATTTTTAGAAAATTTTAATATCTTTTGTAAAAATTGACGTCTGCAGGCGACACATGTCTTCCTTGGAAGACTCACACATTTTATTTTTATCTAGAATGCTAAGTATTTCTGCAGTGGTTGCATCGATGATGAGGAGTTGTATCGTCATTATGCTTTGAACGTCCCATTGTACACACATTTCACAAGTCCTATTAGAAGATATGCTGATGTGATGGTTCACAGAACTTTAGCTGCAGCCTTAGGTAAAGGTTTTTGACAATCTGAACTTATGACCATTTTCATTCAGACTTGTGTTTCAAAATGTCAGAAATGGTTATTTTTCATCACCATATTTTTTACTCGAAGACTTCTAGGTCTTGAAACCGCATATGTGGTCTTGTGGTAGCATGCTCGCCTCTAGTGTGGAAGGTTGCGGATTTCGATCCCCGGCTGGGTCAAACCAAAGACATTAAAATTGGTATTTGCTGCTTCTCTGCCAAGCACGCAGCAACTATGAGTCAGTATAATGTATCCGAGTGGGGTGATATGCCTTCCTGCGGACAGTTACCTTGTGAACTACCACATTGAAAATTTTGTCTAATTCTTTTAATTTAACCCTTTCTGAACCCTTTGTTGATAAAAAATTTAATCATTGCATTTGTGTAGTTGCCGATGATCTCGGTCAATGATCGGTTAAACAAAAGGTCAAAAGCCGTTTGTACGTTCGGATTTCTCAGAATCGACAACTCCATAGCAACAAGTAAACATGTTGAAAAAGTGTAAAAAAAAAACATCATAATGTAATTTCTCATTTTATCCTTAAAACACTAAAAGGATTTTAATTTTTTTTTCTATTTAGAATATTGTCCTCCACCAGACAGGTCAATGGTAATGATACAGGGTATAGCAGAAAACTGTAATGATAGAAAAACCAACAGTAAACGAGCATCAGAACTAAGTAGTGAACTCTACTTTGCTGTTTTCGTAAAGGTAGGGATTAATATTATTTGTTTGGGCTTGAAATTTTCTTGACACACTCTAAAGCTCAGGGCTTTTCAGTACTGAAAAATTCACTGCCCTGTTAGGTCGTAGTACTAGCCATGAACATGTAGGGTACAATAATTTAACGGTGTGGATATATGAAATCGAACAATACCATTATCCCTTTTACTGAGAAAATATTAGCTACCCAAAAGTAATGATCTCTTTTAAATAATAAAGTTGTATGTAATAGATATGAGATGAAAATTCAGTATCCTGTCAGGCTTCTTCATCACAAAATATTATAGCCACTCAAAAGTCCTAGGCATTGGGCTAGTGCTGTTTTTAACCCCTGTTGATGTGATTGTTTCGAAGTGTAAGAGTGAAACTGGCTAAAAAATATCTTGTCCAGCAAATTGTGAAGTGAAAAGCTCCATAAATTATTTACGACCGCAAATAAATGTGTACATATTATGGTATTAGCCTGTCGTCGGCATCCGTAGACAGTTACGTAGATTTCCACTAATTTACTTTTGTTCTATTGAACTCATCTTTATAACATTTTACCACAATGATCCACCATTGGGATTGATTTTGGAAAATATGGCCCCTGTTTATTTTTCATCCGATTTCAATTCATCTTGATGATAACTTTCTGTAGTAAGTTAACAGTTTTTGAGATACATGTATACGTAGTTAAAGAGACCAAAAAAGTAAGGTGGCTGGAATTCTAAATTTTTGTTTTTTTTTCATCTGGTTTTTGTGGTAGGTCCAATATTTATGTGAAATATATATTATAATATCCAACACTTTATTGGGTCAATCATAATATTGTGTCTACTTTTACTGTAATTATTTACCTGTTGACATGCTGTGGTCGTATCATGCTGCGCCTAGCGAAGCCCCTTATTTCTAGTTCTTTTGCCTGGTACTGCTGTTGTTTTATGGAGAAATTAAGATTAATATCATCAGGAGGAGTACATCAGGCAAGTGCATAATAAAAAAAGTTATAAAAAATTGTAAATTAAATTTTGATTTGGTATATTTAGACAGCTGGACCTTTTGAGGAGAAAGCGATGGTTATGGGTGTATTAGACAAAGCATTCGATGTGTTTATAATGAAGTTTGGTGTTACAAAGAGAGTATACTGTGATGTAAGCTAAAATTTGTATTAAACTTAATTTTATGAAAATCAGTTATGAAGATTATGAAGCATAAATTTAAGAAATATACCAAGCCACAGAAATTAATTTCACAATTTAGAGGCCAAGGCTACATTCTGGTGAAGCATATCTTATGATCGTTGATGGATCGTATAGAATTCAAAATGTTATGCCAAAATTGATATTGTTTTAGATTTCTTTAATTACACCAAATTTGGAAATTTATGCATTTATTATTTTAGTGTTCTTAATATTTTTGATAGAAAAAATTGTACCAGTGTTCACTGTCCCAATATTGCACAAAAGTTTAAATACTGAAATTAATATTTCAACATGATGCAATAAGTAACAGTAAACACAGATTGTAAAATTTTAACATCTTTTTTATGTGCGAAATTGTTGGTCCTCAATTTTATAAGATAATATGTTTTGTTTTCTAGAAATTAGCCATTAAAGACAAATTATACGTAAAAGAACAGAAGAATCCAGTTTTGACATTGTACTGGGAGCCTACACAAGAAAATGGACAGGGAACAGTTCAGAAGATATCCATCTTTACCATTGTAACTTGTATTCTGAAGCCAGGAGAACTTCCTCTTCAGTGGATGGTAGGATTTTTTAAAAAATTTGCTTAGCTCTTAATATTCCCCATCTTCTTCATCTTCTCTGAGATCATTACAATAATGTCAGTTCTCCATGGTGTTGTGGTTAGCCAGTCGTAAACTACAAAGCCAAGCGTCGCTTGTTTAATTTCAGTTGAGATGAAAATTTTCCAGATCAATATTACTACACCCTTTCAACACAATTTGTTTTGCGAAATGATGTGTTAATATTGGATGGGATGAAAAAGGTAAAGTCTACATCTATTGTGTGTCTCTTTTAAAACAGCTAGTTGTTTTTCAAGAATATTTCAAATAGTTTGTCAATATGAAAGTAAAAGATATAACTCTGCCTTTTTTCCAATGAAAAAATAATTATTGTCTTTTCCACCACTGAAATATCTCAGATAAAATTTACAAGAGTTGATTGTACATTTTTTATGTGTATTTCCTTGATTTTTGCATTAAGTATGATGTCACCACAAACAAATGTGAGGTTGCTGAATATGTGAAAGTTTTGTTTCAAAAAGTTTAAACCAGATTTTTGGATATATCCAAATTTTTTGAAATGTACAGAATTGTAATTCCCAGAGATTTTTTATCAAGAAATGAGTTGCCATAGTAGGTGGGAAGGACAGTAAGAATCCTTTTGCAGTGTTCTGCAGTATACAATCATAATTATATAAGTATTAAGCATGAAGACTGCCGGCAATGTAAGTTGTTAAGCCAGCTGGAGGACTGTTACAAAGTTGGCCAGAATTGAAAAATATTTTTTATCAGCATGAGATTTTATTTTTTTACAGGCTATTGTTAAACCTCCAAACGAATGAGGCGGCAAGAGAATGTTCGGTTTCAGAATGATTTATAAATGGTGGAGTGGAGTGGGAAAAAAACAAGGATATTCGGTGGAAAACTGTAGTTGAGTTCAGATATAAGTAAACAGCACAGAACCTACTTTATTCAACATGTTAATAAATCTACCATCAGAAGAGAATATAATAGAAACACATACAAGTAGAATCTGTGATAATTTTATTCTCAGCTTCATGTAAAATAGTATTCTTGATTCAAAAACAAAAAAATAATTACATATTTATTGTCTAATTGTAATTATTGCAAAGATTTCCAAGATAGTAATATTTTGATAATAGATTTTACATCCATGATTGGAATGAATTTTAATTTCATGTACAGTACATATTTACTTAATACTGTATTGTGGACATATCTAGCTGGTTTAAAATTTGGCAGATATGAAAGATAAAGGTGCTTTTATTAAAAAATAACTCTTTTTTATTGTTGAGTACAGAATATGGTTATGGCTAATTTATTGATGATATGATTTTTTATTTTAATTTTCTTAAATAAATGAAATAGTAGTTTAAATTTTGATCTTTGAAAAACATCACTGAATTCTGCATTTTAAGTCTAAAGATGAGACTAGTCATCAATATTCCACTCAAATTTGAATTTTGTTTGAATGGTGAGGAGGCAGGAACATTTTTAAGTTGGAAGGTTTCTAGCTTTCTATATGATATAGAAACGGTCTTTAATTTATCATAAAGAATGTGAAATATGAAAAAATTGACAAAAATTTCAGATAAAAGAAATTAAAATGAAAAATTCTATACATTTTTCTGCAGTCACGCTGCAGCAAATAAACAAAGTTTATGCAGCTACATTGTCTCTGCAGACTGGCAACACGCTCATTCAATGTGTTCTATGGCATATTTCAACTGTTTTTGATAGACGCAACCGCGAGTGTAAGTAGTGCAATGTTATTGTTTGGTGAGCGCATTAATTTTACAAAACATCCAGTGATGTATGGAGGCCCTTGTTATTGTTTAATTTTTCAAACATCGTATGACGTATGGAGGCCCTTTGCAAGGTTTGACGAGTGACACATGTGACATGTTCACTAATTGTATCAGGGAAGTACAAATATAGGAAATATAGTGAATGAAATGTTTCTAATAAACAATTTGTTTAATTACATTTTACTCCCATTAATAACGTTAATAAAACACATTTTATACAGGAGTTTAATTTTTCTCTCCTTGTTTACGAAAACGAATGTATTATAACAAATCGAAAATCTGAGGGAAACGAATGCCATCGTAATATTTTAATGGTATCAATCAATGACCGGGATCTTTGCAACCACTCCATGATAATTGAGCAGTTTACTTTGGGCTTGTTAACACAACAGATGTTTCAAAGTAAACAAACATGGTAATCAATAACTCTCATGTGGCACTGAGATCTTTTACATTTCATTGCACAATTGTTTGACCACCCACCCTCTTCCGACAATTCATGTTATAGACTTAGGTAATATAAAGAATTTTATTAGGTAATTAATTTGTCATGAATATGCATGCTTTTTATCACCTTCAACAGATGTTTAAAAGTGTTGAATTATAAAATTTCTAATTTGCAAGGATTGTGATGTCACTTCCAGTTTTGACATTTATGAACAAACATATGGAAATCAATGTTTTATTAGGGTTGCTATCAACTAAAGAAGTCATTTTACATGTAGATGAAAGATAATTGTTATTAAAACTTTGTCATCATAAATACTTTTTCCGTAGCCGAGTGGTCTAGGTAGTTCGTCATGACTACTAATGATCACTAGCCTGTCAACACTGCAGTTTTGAGTTTGTATTGCCACTTTGGCGGGGTGTGTTCGACTCCCACCTTAATTGACAGGGATTGCTAATTTTCCTACCGAAGGTCGGTGGTTCTCTCCGGGTACTCCAGCTTCCTCCGCCAATAAAAACTGGCTGCCGCGAAAAAGTCAAATGTGCTGAAAACGGCGTTAAACCCCAACTAAACAAAGAAACAAACATTGTAATGATTTAAAGAACAATCATGTTTGTTGAAAAATGCAGAGGGTAACTTGGCAAACAAATTTTGAATACATTAAATAGAAAAAATAATTCTGATGCAAGATCTACACAAGATGTAACAGGCGAGTGATTCAGGCTTTTGTGAGCCTCTTGTTTCTTATGAAAATATACTCCAATATCAAATACCTTCTGAATAATATAACAGTGTACATTTGGAACTTCACTCCGTAGCCGTTCTTCCTTACAACAACAACAAATACATTATTCAACCTCAGACACAAGGTGTGCATGATTTAAAACAATTTGATTATATGTTTTCATGAAAAGATGTGGATAATATATATAAACACAATCAAATGTCAAATAAACGGTTTATGCCGTCTGTTTCAAGTATTTAGTGCTGGGACGTCAATATCTGAATCCTGAAATAAGAAATTCACTTTTGTATAAATATACTTTTAAAAAATACAGCCTTCACACGTATAATATTATTCCACATTGAACAAAAATTAGTTCTTTTGGGATTTCAAATTTTTTTCAGACAAAACTAACGGAAGGGGAAATTATATCTTAATATATTCGATTCTCAGTTGTTTCTTTTTTTGATGCCTGCATAACAATGTTGACACATAAAGACCACTATCACTCGTCTTGCGTCTTTTTCGTCAACTTTTTCTATCCTCAATTCCTTCTAAACCTGTAAATGGTTTTTAATGAAACACTCTTCGATGTAGCTTCCATTGAGACAGTGAGGCAACCACCTCAACTTTATTGATATGCTGTAAATGTTTAAATTGTCCAAAGAAAATTAAAATAACTAGCTATAGCCCAGGGGTAAAGGAACCCCACTTAACTACTTTTTTATCTTACCCTTTCCTTTCAGAAAATAAGGCCTCATTTCCATCTTTTCCAAGAATATTGCAACTTCTTTATAACCATTTTCTCTTGCATGCATGGATGCCGTCCAACCTTGGTTATCCGTCTGTTCGACGTCAGCACCATTTGCAATTAGAAACTTAATAAACGTAACATGTACTTTTTTATTTTCTGTTGTTTGACGACAAGCAAATATTAATGGCGTTTCGCCATTGGAGTTGATACAATTGATGTCTGTTCCGTAGACTATTAACTGTGTCGCGCATAGATAATCAGTACCTTCAATGGCTTCAAAGAGTTTAAGCATTCTTGCTCTTTTATAATCGCTTCCTTTGCAGATTGTAGCTCCCATTTTGAGATATTGATCAGTCAAAACCAAATTGCATTTGAATCTGTGATCATGTCCGTTTATAGAAATTTCAATCTTACACCTCCTTATGTGTTAATTTACGTAAAACGTTTCAACTTCTCGCCAGGGAGCAAATATGTAACCTTTCAAATGACTTATTAGGATGTGTCAACACAATGCACGATTGCATGCAGTAAAGGTGTTTTTTGCACCTATGAGGTGAATTATTAAACGTAAGATTTCCATCACTATGTAAACATCATAGGTGTGCCAGTTGATAAAAACCAAAGCAAAGATGGTTTTTTATAATAAAACTTTTGGAAAATTTGTGGTTATTCTTTTCACCTAGAATAAACATAGCCTCATATAACATGTATTATGGCAAGAAAAATAAAGAAGAGCTTTATTATATGCAGATATAATAATAATGTTCTAAAATATAAAAAAAAAACTGAAAATAGATGAGAAACTTTGGTAAAAATACTTTCATTTTGTAAATACTTACTTTGGGGAGAACCCTAGATAGTTTTACAGTTAAAACGAGCACATTCTGACCCTGCTTCTAAATTATGTACCGTCTAGTCTAATATTGCAGATCTAGTAAGCTGTCATCTTGATGGTAATTATACTGTATTGTTTTTATAATGTATTGTATACACCAGAGTGTCAGGATAGATAAGGAAGGGTTTGAATACTCATAAAACTGGTTTAAACTTCTATTGAATACAAAGAATCCTTTTGGAGCAAAAATCTTCCTTCTGTAAATCTTCCATTTTTTTTCTCGTTCACAGTAGAGGTAATTAAGTTTACATGTTTAATTGACCTTAAGACATGCACATGTGCTTACTGTATTATTCTGGTTCGGGATAGCAAGAAGTCAACAAGTGATATTGGATGGAAAAATACCCAATGATATGGATACTCGTGACGTAGCTATAAAACTTTTGAACGAACTTCTTTCGAGACATTTTAAAGAACCGTTTTCTTCAAGGTGTATCCTTACAACAATTTGAAATTTATGTCATCCAAGTTTTCAGAGTATTCTGAGTTTCCTCACCAAGACAGAAAAAATCATGCAATGAATGCTTATACCTTATTTCAATTTCGACATATTCTATACTTTCACCCTTGCAATTTGCATTTCATATCATTTTTTATTGTTGATATAAATTCATCCATTGTACAAAAGGTTAAGTTTTTTACATTGATATCAAGTAACTCATCCAAATGACACTATTGACCCTTATAAATAAACGTATTGCAGCATTAAGTTTAAGAGTCTGTTAATTTCCAGTTAAAATTAACTTGTTTAAAAAATATCATTGATTTCATTAAGATTCTATTATAACATTGGATTCTTAACATTTCAAAAGGGCAAACCGTCTCGGTGGTCTCGTGGTAGTGTGCTCGCCTCGAATGCGGAAGGTCGCGGATTCGATCCCCAAAGATCACCAAAAGCCAAAAACATTAAAATTGGTATTTGCTGCTTCTCCGCCAAGCACGTGGCAACTAGGAGTAAGAGCAAAGATCGACTGGTCGGCTCGGAGTCAGTATAATGTGTCCGACTGGGGTGATATGTCTTCCTGCGGACAGTTACCTCGTGAGCTAGCACATTAAAAATCCTGATCAGCGTGTCGGTCTAGTACAAAGCAGGGATCATATTCATTGTCATATCAACATGTTCCGGTTGCCACTGGACGTTAAACAGTATTCATCCATCCATCCATCCATCAAAAAGGCATGTTCCATGTAACTATTCATACATACTTGTGTGACTAAGAACTTGGAAAGATCTAATTTAATAATAAAGTAATAAAGGTTTATAAATTTAGCTATTTTTTAATAAATATAGTACAAAATGTACGTAAATTAATCAGATGCACAGTTTTTTATCTATATATTTTTGTTGACATCAGTTGTGCATTTCAATCGTTGCAAATTGAGTTCGTTGGTGACATGATGGTGGAGACAGTGGGCTGTGACTAAACATCGAGTTCGAGTTATAGTTCGAGTTAAAGTTCGAATTAGCATTCGAGTTAATCTTCGAGTTATCTCGAGATATTGATTTCTAATGTCATTTATCAGTTGCATTTCGAGTAAAATTCTAGTTACTAGCCTACGTGCAGAAAATTATGGACATATGGACAGTATATTCGAAATACGTGTATTTATATTTTCAACCCGCCTTTAAGTATGATGGTATCCCTAAATTGAAATGCATGTGGATCAGGCTGTATAATTTAAAAAAAGTTTTTTTCAACCTTCCTTAAAATAATCCGTACACTGTTTTGAGATTTAAAGTTGTGATACAAAACTATATCCTTCAAAATAATATAACAGATGTGAATAGTTTTTGAACTATTTTATTGTTTGTTTGATTGGAACAACGCTTTTAAATTGTTGTTCTTCATCTTAAAGTCACAATTAGTTTGAATTGTTTTGATATCAATATTAATAACAACCAAAACTACAATGTATCATTTTCATACTCCCGCATAGTAATCAGAATGTCCTCCCGTCAAAAATACAATCTTTCGTCAAAGTTTTCTTAGCTTGTACATGTTGGAATGATTTTAAATTAGGCCTGGAGCTTGATACTAATGAGTTCTTCCGTGTAAGTTTTTTTAGGTCTGTCTCTCATCTACTTCCAGTTTGCTGAGACTGAAATTTTACTGTCAAGCATAATGGATGAAAATTTCAGTAAAAGTTTTCTTGGCTTGTATATATGCAGGAATTGATTAATACTTGGTCTGGAAGCTTGATAATAATGAGTTGTAATGTGTTCCATAAACTTTAACGTTTTTCTCCTAGAGGGGCAGGGGTATTTGTGGCCCACTAAGCCACAGTAGCAATATTTTTCATTGCTATGACAAACACAGCAAAACAGTAGGGAATATACTGTCATATCTGTCGTCGTAAACACTTTTGAAAAAATTTTACACTCTGAACTTGCTGGGCTAATTGGAATCAAACATGGCCCGAGTTATCACTATGGTGTCTAGTCATGCTAGTAGAAAAAAAGTGTTGAAGGATGCTGCAAGTCAAACTACATATTAACCTATTTTTTATGGTCCCCTTCCAAAACGGTGTTCGGTAATTCCGACCTCCGAAACCACGATGGCCACCGCCGCCGTACTTAGTTTCACACTAGCCCTTTGTACCACTGGGCAATTTGGCCTAAATCATCATTAGGGGTGTCCAGTTTCAAAATTGTGTCGAATGATGCACCGAACCTATTATGTTTACAGGTGAGCTTATATGTATGCTCCTTGCAGCCTCTAGTTTGTTTGAAATATTGTTTGTAGTGTAGATTACTTGTAAGATTGATATGTCGTATTCACATTTTTATACATTTGGGCAAAAATAGTGTGTATATACCTTCGCCCACATGTTGAAGATCGTATGGTAGAGTCTGGTAGATTTGTTTTGCTAGGATTGATGGTCTACATCCGGAATAAAAGAACGCTTATATTCTCATTAACATTTTATTAAAAAATTAAAAATCTGAAATTATTAGCAGATGGATGCAATTACTAGATTACTAGAGGCCAACGTAGGAGGATGTGAACTGTGAATAAAATGTCTGTTGTACAACACTGCCAATTCGTCACTGATTTTCGTATTAGAAAACAGTTTGTACGAATATCGGCATCGCCTTTATCTTAACTCGAATTTTAACTCGAAATGTAACTCGATAAATGAAATTAGAAATTAATATCTCGAGTTCACTCGAAATTCAACTCGAACTCGAATTATAACTCGAACTCTAACTCGAACTCGATGATTAGTCACACCCAAGACAGTGAACCGATACATGTAATTGCATCCTCATATGCAAGTGTTAAAATTCATGCAAAAATAAGATATATTCTTTAATGCAGAAACTGATGATTTGCACGATTTTCATTAAATACCTTTAATACATTAAATAGTGTCAACTCAGGTAACCATAATATTGTTATTGCAAAACCGACCCTGTTAAGAACAGGCAATTGGCAACTATAAAAAATATTGGTACAAGTTGGTACAACAAGCAATAACACAAAACATGCAATATCCCAGACAAAAAGTGAGAATAAACACCTCTGCTTATAGAGCATATATGGAAATTGGGGTAATTTTACAAGCACCTTGGTTATGTCTCGGCAATTATATGAAAAGAAAAGGTATGAATACCGAAGCGTCAACAGAGGGGAAGTCCGTGCTCATGGTAGCTTATTTCTGTTTCAAGTCTTTTCTTTGTTGGAAAGACAAAATGGCCAGTAAGTATGTTATAAATGATGATAGTTTGTGATTGTTGCATATCTAGACAACTTGGATTTATCCAACAGTTTCATAATAAGTCTATTGAAGAAAAATTTGGACACGATTGTCCTGGAATAGCGTTATTTCTAAATACATTTCTTTGATACCAATTTTGTTGCACAAGGTGTGCACATTTCGTCGATTTACGATTCATCAGTTGTGTTCAAGGCCTAAACTGTTGAAAACCAAAACATCAATCAAACAGTTGGAGAGAACATTCATAAATGACAAAATGACAAAAAGAGGTGACGCCAAAACCATCAATCTAAGGACAGAGCTGCATGTATGCACGAGGGCGATACTCCTTAGCTTTCACAAAATTTTGCACTTTTGTAATTGAACGCAGTTAACAAATGCTTTCTTGCTTTTACTAAAACTATGAGAAGAATTGTTAACACACAAACGTTAACATATACCAAAATCTATTTAAGATTGTGAGAAGATCAAATTCGAAATAAAAAAGCAAGGACGTCATTAAAAGTAGGCCTATACTATTCATCTGTTATTAAAAATGCTTTATTATTGTTATTCATCTTTATTTTTTATGCCGCTACATATACTATCAGTGTTTTTTATGAAAAGGAAGGGGCTAAAATTTATTTTCCCAGTGAAGAGTTGTGGTCACCGAAGGATACATTGAACGAACGGTGTACACTGAAGGAAACGCCCAACAAAACGATTAACAATATAGCAAACGGTACCGTTCTACGGTACCATTTATATTAGCATAAGATAGACGATACAACAAACCATACGCTAAACGCTGTTTACACCAAACTCAAACTAGAAATCGGTGCCATCATAAACGATGTCAATCCCCGCACTGCACAAGTAAAAAAAAACAAAAAACAATTAACAGTGACAAATTAGCAATTTCAGTCTGAAAATTAGAATCCTAAATCAAATTTCAAAATTTAAAACCTTATTACACATCTACACATAGTGAAGAACAATATTATAAAAAAATAAAACCACTGAAACAAAAAAATGAGTGAGTATTTCCAGAGTCAAGGCCAAATTAGCAATTTCACCATTTTCGGTTCCAAAATTGGAACCCTTAATCTATTTTAAAAATTAAAAACCTTTTTACACATCTACAGATAATAAAGAACAATATTATATACAAATAAAAAATGAAAGAGGGGTTTAAGTCAGAAGCTTAAATTCACTATTTCCGAAATACAACCCCTGTGGGCTTCAAGTTGTGAAAATCAAAATTCTAAAACCTTGATGTGCATCTACATACAGTATGTGACAATATTGTATAGAAAATAAAAGCATGAAATGAAAAATGAATGAGTACTTCAGGTCACAAGCTTAAATTTCCAATTTTTTAAATTCGACCCCTATGGGCTCCAATTTTTGAAAATAAAAATTCTAAAACCTTATTGCGCATCTGCATATAGTATGTGACAATACGGTATAGAAATTAAATGCACGAAGTTAAAAACGAATGAGTAGTTCAGGTCACAGACATGGATACAAATGCGGGGAGTGCGGGGATAGCGTCCGACTGCCTCAGTCTAGTTTTGAAATAAAAACGGTCCTATTATCATAAATTGTATTGTACAATGTATATTTTACAATTTGAACATGTATTTAAAGACAATGTTCACTACATGTACTATTTGTATAAGCTTTGTTCAGTTGTTGCTCTTTTGGATAAATGTCAATTAATTTATCACGGTCCTGTATATCATCTTTGATGAGTTTTTTTTTCATAAAAGATTTTTCATAACAAAATTATAAAAAATCGACAATAAGAGGAGCACAATTTGTACCCATAGAAATCCGAATGACCTGTCGATACACATCACTGCCAAAACGAACAAAAAGGTCCAGCAAGAAGTGTAAGGCCAAGAACGGTAATTTACATTCGTTTCATATATGAAAAAAAAGTTTTAACACTATTACAACTAATATAATTTACATCAGAAGATTCGAAAGGTGATAAGATCGTGTAGAAGTGTTGTATACAATGTATAATACTTATAAATGTCCAAAGGTGTCCACAGCAGTTTCTTGATAATCCAGAGTTTGCAATTTATCTAAAACGTTGAGAGAGTCTTTTATACTCCAAAAGCAATTATGCCACAATGTTCATTAGTTTACAAGAAAGAAGAGAGTCGATGTGATACATATATTTCAGATAATCACATCGTTATAAGCTGCTTTAAATATTCTGGACAAAAGAAATTTTTTTCATCTAATGCACTTATTTTGTGCTTAATTCTAGGCACAGACAACTTATTATATGTTTCAAAATAGTTCATACGACAGTATTTTAGAAAATAAGTTTCTCTAAAATACATTGGTTATATCCCCAGTAACAATATGGCCACGGGGACTGCAGGTGTAAAGTTTTTTTTTATAGAGTTGTAGTGCTTGTAGTTGTCTTCCAAATTCCAGTCAGGTGTTAATATTATATCAAATGTTATAGAGATAAAATTAAGGGCGTTTTTTTTATATCGAGACAATAAGATAAATTATTCTCTTTATACGTTACGCGTGTTTGAACTTCGTCTTTTCATTCTCCATTTCAATTTCTTAAGTCGATATTAGAATCTCCACATGTATTGATTATGAAAAAGATACATATTAACATATCAAAGAATATAATATTACATCACAATATATTCTAATGTCAATTATAAGATCTAAAATGAAGAGACAAAAGAAATTAGTTCGTGAATTAATTATTAGTTCATCGATTTCTGTGTTTTGTTCCTTGGCATATACAAATCTCTCATTAGAATTCATTTTAGTAAGCATTTAATCATGGTGTAAAAGCCTTGTCAGTCCACGTAAGTACCTAATTTAATTTTTTTAAAGTTGCTTCCATCAAAGGCCATAGTATGATTTGGCCTGATATTTGGCCCCTTAAATTCCAAAATTAAAGAGTAATAAAATACGTACTCTCAGCCATCATTTAGTACTCTTAAAATGTTGTATTTTAAGGAACGTTTTGTTTTAACAAGACATTTCTGTAATAGCGGCAATATGTGTCAAAGATGTCAATTTTGAAGAAATCAATGAAAAACACCAAATGTTACTCATTTTTAGACCTTTGAATTAAAATTTTTATATGAGCAACAGCCTTGCCAAAAAAAAATTCATTAAAATGTGACTTATGTAAGAAGCACATTGTATTAAAAAATCAACTGTTGCTCATAGTTGTTAGACCAAAATCTGCTGCAAAAACACTAAATTTTCTTAAAATCCTTGATTTAGCAGACGTACATGGCGTCGCTGTTGCATCATGGAAATGCATGATTGATAGATTTTGAAAGATCGATCATTTTACGATAAAATTAATAAAAATTCGATTCTGAAATCTAAATTTTAATTTTCATGTCAGATTGAGTCAAATAATAGCTGAAATCATACCATCTCCTTTTAATAATTTTCGATTTTATTTATACATCTTATGTCAAGTTATGGCCAGTCGCCCCAGCCGTGACATGTCAGTTGACTGCATGATTAATTTAGCTTAATAACTTAAGTTTTATTTACATTGGTCATTTTCATCTGTTACTTGGATGACAGCTAAAGCGCGGGGATTTAGGCCACCGATGTGGTACATGTAAGTAACTTCATAAATGAGCGATCGCATGTGAATGTATAACACAATCATGCTGTATTTCATAATTTTGTACCATTATAAAATTGATATGTCTCCGTAAAAATAGTATAGGCAACGAACGTTTTTTAACTATATACTTGAATATAAAAAAATCACATAAGATACATGTAGGTGGTCGTTTAATACATGTTCAATTAAATTCACTGGAGAGAGACAAAAAATAACGAAAATAACGTTTTCAGATGTTTTACTTCATAGAGATGGGTATTGTGACTTAAATATGCAAAATTAATACAATGTGAAATACGTATCATTTGTGGATTTAGTTAAAGAATCCACGGATTCAAGAACTTAACAAGATATGTATTCTTTCAACACCTTCTTTCTCTAAAATATTAAACATGTAGATTTTAGGATGGACATTATCATGTTTCTTTTTATTCTAATACAACCTGGTTAGACTCGTAATATTTTGTATGTGCATTATCTTAATGAGACGGCGTGCCATATATAAAAATGATGAACATTTGACTAAAAAAATAATCAGTCTTTGACCCTGACATTTTTGTTCTTTATGATAGATGTATCATGATCAAATGGTGTGTCGTGTATATATTAAGAATGAAGATGCATCTTGATAAGACAATGTGTCGCATGTCATTCATATCTTTATTTGACCTGGACCCTTGATATCAAGGTAAAAAAAGATTTTTTTGGAAAAAAATCCTGGTTGGGTCATAACATTTTTTTACAGATAGGCATATCATATTTAGAATGAAGCTGTGGATTATGCGTGTAAATACAATTCCTTGATACCAATTTTGCTGCACAAGATGTGCACATGTCGTCGATTTACGACTCATCAGTTGTGCCCAAGACCTAAAATGTTAAAAACGAAAATATCAATTCAAAAGGTTGGAGAGAAAATTCAAATATAACAAAATGACCAAAAGGGGTAAAGCCAAAACCATCCAAGGACAGAGATATGCATGAGGGAGATACTCCTTAGTTTTTACAAATTTTACGTTTTGTAATTAAAGTAAATTTAAAGTATCAATTTCGAGCTAGTATCGAAATACTAGCAACTGAGCTAGGGATGCTCTCTGGGACCTACTCAAATGTAAGAAAGGAGACATATGTTTTAGTTCAACTTAAACAATTCCTACTAGTTTAATCAAAGCATTGATCAATCCGAAAGGTTTTTTTCTTAGTCTAGAAAGCACTTTCAAATGTTATGTTGATGCATTAAAATCTTATTTAAGTTTTTAACTTCCTTATCTTAAACTCTCACTGATACGATTTTTGCTCAAAATGAGAGTAGTGTCATTATTAGAATTTACCTTACTTACCTTTATTTCAGATATAAAACAAAATTACCCTGATGATGTTGCCATATGCTATATATGTTGCCATAATGTGTTCCATTATCGTGCATGGTAGAAAGTGTGGCATCAACAATCTATGTGAATGTGGTAATTATGATTCTTTCGAAACAATAGATTGTAGCTCAAGAAAAATCAACACCTCAGCAGTAGGCTTACCAGTTGACGTAGAATACGTGTAAGTTAACGTACATAGCATCTTTTGAGAACATTTCTTTACTTTGTCTATCATTTTGGCGTCGTTCTTTTTAACATTAACAATTATAGCTGTTAATATGATAATTTTTCTTATTTTTGTAATTTTGAATCGAATTTGTGTGGTCTTGTGTTACATTGTATTCCGATATATATAAAATCAAAGTTTTCAAGAAAATAAAACATTGACGTTATGCAAGTAGAAATATACATTTTGTTTACGTGTTCATATTTAAAGAAGTAACAAAAGAAACTATTACATGCAACACAATAGAAAAACAAATTATAAGAATGTTTAATGGTTTTCCACCACCGTTTTGCTACAACTGCAGGATTGATTATCTGTTGCTGGATATGGAATCATAAACTTCTTAAGTAACACGTTACAATAAGATTCCTCTGATGATTGTTTGCTGAATGTTTAACATGTGGTCATTTTTGTGTATACTTTTCATATACATTTACTGAAAAATATACGATGTACTCTCATTGCTTAGTATTTAAAAATAACAAACCAAAGATACTAATATTAGATATAGTAAATTTATACTATGCTGTATACGACGCATTTTAAGGAGTTACCTCTCATCAGCAGCATTAAAACCGAAACATTTGGAAGACCAAAAACTAAACTTATTTTAAACAAGAAGTACTCATAACCAAAAATACCGAAATAGGAAGCCAAATTTCAGCTTAGGAAATCTATCATATGCAATACAAGAAAATGAACCCTTAGTATTTCTATTTAACATATTTAACATTGATCCGGGTATACTTTAGCCATATACCCTTGATTTTTCATTTTCCAATAGTTTCACATAAAAGTGCATTACGTTTGAATAAAATATGATAACTACACAAGGCCTTTTGTGACTATTCCTAAATACTTGGTTTCAAAGGTCAATAATTTAATTAGGAAAGTACAATGTATGTAAATTTTGGCCAAATGAGATTATTTGGTAGCTTAAGATGAATGTAGAAAAAATCTTTTCTTTAAATATTAGTAAAATAATTTTGAAGTAATAAACTTCTATTTGAAAAAGAAAAAGTGGGACCAAGTGCTTTTTTCGGAGATATTTAAAAAAAACTAACATTTTCGGATGTCCTTGAGAGATACTTAGACGTCACAATGTTTATCTCTTAGCGACGTCATTATCTGCCCCTGCTATTGTATCGTATTCTCTTAAAGTTAATAACCGCCTAGATTCAGTCGTGGCTTTTACAGGGGTGTATGTTGTCTGTACATTTGATTAAGGATTCAGAGTTTCTGTGTAGTACTTTATAAAACATCCCAAGAGTAAAACACTTCTTTGTTTATTGTTATGTATTATAAATAAAAAACAGTTCGACTCCGATCTTAATTGACAATGATTGCCAATTTTCCTACCGAAGGTCCGTGGTTCTCTCCGCCGGGTACTCCGGCTTCCTCCACCAATAAAAACTGGCCGACGCGAAATGGCCAAATGTGCTGAAAACGGCGTTAAATTCCAACTAAACAAACAAACAAATAAATAAAAAACATACGTTAAAATATACCAATAGGTCTTCCACCAGCTTGAAGCCAATACAAAACTGAAAATTATAAGAAACCTATATAATTTTTTGTTTCCATTCTTATGTTTAAGAATTCGTTAGAAATACGACGATTTTTTTCATTTATCTTGACTTTATCATGTTTATCGTTTTGTCTACTTTAATTTCATATGAAGATTTATATATTTCTGTGTATTGTTTAACCTTGCCAAACCCACCATGTTTTTCTTTGCAATAAAAATTATTTACAAACTGAATATTTCTCTTTAAGGATTTTATCTGACAACAACATACAGTCTATAGAGGCTGGGACGTTTTCTATGACATACCAACTTTTTATTCTGTAAGTAGCACATCAGTTAAAATTACAATTATACAATACTTCGAGAAAAAGGAATGTAATGTACTTTGAACCAAATTAAGTAACCGAGTCGATATATATATATCAGCAGAAAAAACGAAAAATTTAGCTTTTTAAAAAATAAAAACAATATGTGGTCTAGAAAATGTTTCGTCTATAACTATAAGCAGAAGGTTAAACATTTTCAAGTGAATCACTCTAAAAAGTATTCCCAAAATAAGGTATGGAGAATGTTTTTTAATGAAGATGCAAATTTGCAAGACATCAATTTTTTGTACAGTCGATAATGTCTCTGGTCTGTACCTTAATTATCTTTTTTTAATTCTAAATTTTATGAAAACTTAGGAGCATTTCCCTGGTGCAATGTTCTTATATGGTTTTGTCTTTAACCGTTTAGGTCATTTGGCACTTTTGATCTTTGAACACAACCGATGAGTCGTAAATCGACGAAATGGGCACATCTAGTGTATCAAAATCGATATCAAGGAATTTATTACAATCCTTAAAACAATTGTGTATACTATTTAAAACTATACTTATAAGGTTTTGTTACATTCTCCAGAACATAATACACTATGAGAAAGTTGTGCTCACGAGGTTAAGATTTGCTACTTAGTAATAAGCAAAATTCGAGTAAACAACATATTGTCTTTTTTAGTCTTTTGATCTTTTCGTAAAAATATACAGTGAAGTGATCTAGAGAGAAAATGCTAAATTCGAATGAATGTTTAATTTAGTAACTCCTGAGCCATCCATAATACATCTGACCATGTTAGCGTAAAAAAGTCTATTTTGAGGATTTATTCTCTTTTTCAAAATGAAGGACATTAATTAAAGTATTTGCTGATGTTTAATAATGTCCAATGGTCAGTCTTTCTACCACATGTCAATGTATCAAACTTATGAATCTTACTACGCCTTTTATAGTAGGTCATTAAGTAACAGCATATTAAAAGACATGCCATCTTACCAGCTGTGCACATAATTCTGATTTTGCCCATTCTTCCTTTTACTCCTAAATAATGCCTGCCTGTTCAAAGTGCTGGGGGCCTAGCACGCCATGCAATAAAACATATATTGAAATGTAATTATTTTTTTGATAATATAAACAAGACACATTATTTGGACAAATATTTAAGTCCAACCATAAACTTTAGATACTGGCCATCATATCGGGACGATCCTGTTACTTGTGTTTAAAGAAATTATATACATGTAGATATATCGTGAACTTAGCTAAAAATGCATTAACAAAGAGGTATAAACATTCATTTTGCCTTAGTTTAAAGACATACACATTTAAAACTGTAGAATTACTCTAAAATACAAATAACCAATTTAAAAAGCAATTGTTATGAAATGCTGACAATTAATTAATTTAATATTTAAATCATTCATAATGATTATTGATTTCATACTACTTTAGGGATCTTGACAACAATTTCATTGAAGTTTTACCAGTTGGAGTCTTTGACAATATTATTTACATGACGTCATTGTAAGTAGCTTCAAACAAAATCAGTAGTAAAAACAAAAAAAATATGAATAAAATAATTTCTAACTTTAGACCAGTGTTCTCGTCACTTATAAATATTAGTGTTCCCACCGTCTGAGTGGTCAATCATTTTGGAGTATACACGTCCACACAAAAGTAGTTCCATTACAATTTTGCAACATTCTTTTAAAGACAAAATTCTGACATGTAGTGTTACATTCGCTTTGCAAACTAAATCAAACTGACACCACAACAATTCTAACAATTAAAACGGAAAATTGTACGTTGAACAGGATTTAAAACTCCTTTAAACCTATATTTAATGCTTATTAATCTCATTACATTTAACTGAACTGAACAGTTGATTGCATGAAAGTTTTATTCAGCATCATTCTATTGGTTTCTCAGCAGTGAACATAATTCAAGGAGAATTCAATTAATCTTGATTTTGATCTTTACTGACAGAATATAATTATCAGTTAATGTATTTCCTTTTAAGATGTCCGACTTTCACCATCAATACAAAACAGATACCACGTAACCGTGATATATCACAGATGTTACTAAAAATGATAGAAAACTTGAAAGGCAAAAATCTTAATACTGCATTTCGTACTTTTAGGTTTTTGAACTGGTCCGTACATGTATTTTGTGATATTGCACAGTGATACTGCAGGGTGAACTATTTTTAGAAACAGTTGATTTCAAATAAAGTGTCATATGTAATAAAACAATTATAGCAGGTCACTGTCGTGCAATATCATGTTTTATGGACCATTTAAAGCAATATTGCCCGTAGCCTTTGTCCATAAAACATGAAATTGCACTCATTGAAGTGCCATAATTGTATAATGTCCCCTTCTGCTATGGGATCCCGATACAATATTTTAAAAATCTTCATAACTTTTTAATAGCTTGGTCGCTTTAAATTCATTCATATACACTGTACATGTATATTCTACATGTAAATCCCAGGATATTTTTCTCTTTTCTTACGATCTAATTTTGTGTTAACATGCCACCTACAAACATATGCCACTGCAATTTGATTTTCAGAAATTTGTCAAGAAATTTGTTAACGGATATTCCAGAAAGTATTTTTGATCAACATCTATATCTGGCCATTATGTAAGTACTGAATACACGAAATCTGATAGCAATAGTTAGAAATACCTACCCATGTACTGAATTATATTTCCAAGCTACACTTAAAACAACAGGTATATACATATTGGGCTTTTCACGTGTAAGTTCAAACTTATAAAATCGGCGTATCAGGTCGATAAAAGGGGAATACCTACTTTAACTAAGAAGAGCAGTCAGACAATGATGGAAAATATACTAGTTTCCAAGCTTGGAGTCAATTAAATCACGTCTTACTATTATATATATAAAGCATGGTAAAAAAGTTATTAAAAAATCTTCCTATAAACTAATTTTTTTTTTATTCTTTTAGTTATACATATACATGTATCCTTGTGGCGTTGTTTGTTGTGCTCCATTCTCCGAACATTGTCTTTTCCTTGGACTTCACATTTGTGGACTTTTCCGATTGTTTGGTCGCATCTGTATTCTTTTGCCGATGTTAAAAGTAAAGTTTCACCTCCATAGTGAAAACTTCATCTAGTGTGAATTTTTGTTATAATGTTTAAAACGTTTGGAGTTTTGTGCTCACATTTTTATGATTTCCAAACTTGATAGATAGTTTATATTTTTCTTGTTCTTTTCAGAGACCTGGCATTTAATAGCATTAAAACTATTGCAAAAAAGGCTTTTGCAATGTTGGCAAATTTATATTACCTGTAAGTATTTTAGCGATCATCAGAATAGTTAGTGATAAACGTTATGTCAGCTTTAAACTTATCATTAATAGCAGCAGGTATTTATACATGTAGGTAAATGTATGTTAATACTTGTTACATATCGTCTTTTTCACATTTTTATCGTGGTGGATTTTTGCAAGTGCTAGCAATTGTAGCTATCAACGAATTTATTATTGTCAACGAGAAGTAACTCTGCTGGTGGACTGCAGGTACCTGAGGGTATGATCAGCTTTTGCTAATATTTCAATACTACCCGGACGTTGATACTTTAAATTGTCTCTTACAAAAGTGTTAATTTCTTTGATAACCAAGGAGCATCTCCCACGTGCATAGCTCTACCCTTAGGTGGTTTTGTCGTTACTCTTTTTGTCATTTGTGTAATTTTGAATTGCTCTTGAACGTTTTGGCCTATTGTTTTGGTTTTCAACGTTCTAGGCTCAAAACACAACGGATAAGTCGTAAATCGACGGAATATGCACATCTTGTGAATCAAAATAGCTATCACAGATTCTATCTTATATTGCATATTGGAAATGGCGACTATAGGTTTACATAATGACATAATGGTTTCCTTTGAAGATTTACCTCGAGGTAAAATCAGCTAGGTATCCAGGTCGTCTTGTTTGAATTTGTTGTTATTCAAGTCTATCTTCCCAACTATATTCATGAGTGATCAAAGTTTACAAGCGTCGACGCATCTGATTCTTTCTGGATTCAGTTTCTACTAAACATCGTAGTATTTTACCAAGAGTTGTTTAAAATGTCAGCTATTTCGAATGTAACACCAGATACAGTAAGGATCATTTAAAACACCACACTGAAGCAGACATTTGAAACAGAGATTATGACCGTTCCAAGTTAGAACTTAGATAGTTAACTTGAGGACAGAAATGGTCATAATTCTTAGGACCACCATCGACCATGACCGCGTCTGGTTTCGTCCTTAGGAGTGGCATGCGCATTAAGTTTGTTCTGTGCATCATATGACTTTAAAAGATATTTTGATTGTACTTGAAGTGTTAAAGTCAAAATATGTTTCAGTATTGACTTGAAATAAACTTTTATATATACTTTTTATTTTATTTTATATTTCAAAACTTATAATTTATATTTTCTTTAAATAGTATCATCAAGAATTTATATTATTTATTTCACTTGACAACATGTTTTACAATAGGAATAATTTTGTGTACATTAGAACTTATTGAAATTGAAACCAAACATATCAATATAAATATTATATAATTTTTGCACGTAATATTATTTACTCATTATAACATGATCTACCAATAATAATAAAATAACATTTCATTTTTCCCCGGGTAATTTTTTTTCGTCCTAGGACCGTCCTAGGATGGCGCATGCGCATTTAGCAATGACAATTATTATTCAATCTCTGGTTTTGTCACGAGAACAGCGCGTGCGCAGTTGAATAAATCGGACCAGAGATTTAAAAAATCAATAAAGCAGAGATTATGAGTGGTCCTAATCTCTGCATTCAAATCTCTTCTTGACCAGTCACAGAACTGGTCCTAGCTGTTCTAATCTCTGCTTTTTGGTCCTTGAGCAGAGATTTGAACCAGAGATTATGTTAACTTGAAGTTAACATGAGGTGATGTTATAAATGAGCCGTGCTGTATGTTCATTGCTTGACAAGGCATGTCAATAATTCTTGATATATACTTAACTTTGCCTTCGGATTAGGCCCAAATACCTCTTCGTAGTCTGAGGAAAATAGTTCATCAAAATATGTGTATTAATTATAAGAAAGTTGTGTTATTAATGAAAAATGGTTATATAGTCTAAATGAAAGATAAATTTGAAAGATAAATTTAAAAATATCACATATTTTCTTGTTATAATTTAGAATTTGTTAATGTATGTATTATTGCGGTGATCCGTCATCATCTGTTTGGAATTGTCGTTTTTCAAATTGAACTATGGCATGAAAAAAATCAAATAAAATGGGGACATAAATTCTGCATTCATTATAAAGAAAATCAGTTTTTATTAGTTCTTCAAATTAAGCAGGAGTAAATTCTTATCAGTTAGGGACAAAATGTTTTATCTTTTTAGGTTGTAAAAAATTTATGCTTTAATTTATCTCTAATCCAGTATATGAAGGCAGTGTTATTTATGAATTTCAATTGATTTTGTAGCAGTTACTGACATAGAAATATGAGAACTGACCCACCGACAGATCCAGACAAATATTTACCAAAATTCATTGTGTAAATTTTCTGTGTTTAGATTGAAGTGTTTTGCATTTAAAAGAACATTTTTCTTCAATTTGAATGGATTTTTATAGTATTATTCGTGTACATAAATCTGTCTTTTAATTCTGATAATGTATGTAATGCCACATGAAAAGGCGATACCTCCGTTTCACCTGACAACAAAATGTATATACTACTCTCAGTAAGAAGTAGGAACAGCATATACTGTAATTAATACCATTTATGGAAAATGTTGTTCTAAACCAACGAGACATCAAGGAGACGGAATCCATCTCCGTGGGCTCCGCCGTAAATAACTTGTGGTCAAAACTTTGTATGGATAAACTAATCACGACATACCTTCTGGTGGTGGCAAATAAGCATCACGACTTAACTACAAACTGTTCCCAAGTTATAGAGCGGGGAAGACATTTACCAAAGGACTATGGGTCCCCACCTTTAGTCTAAGATTTTTAGCTTGACCTTTGACATAGAGATATGGATATTAATCGAGGCATACCTTCTAATGGTGATGCATAACCATGCCTTGCATCATCACTGAACTCTAAACTGTTCTCAAGTAATATAGCAGACACAATCTTTACCAAAGAATATGGGGTTCCCACAACCATGCCAAGTACCTTCACTTAACTTCAAACCATTCTCAATATATAGAGCGGAATCAATCTTTACCATAACTTTGAGCTAAGTTTTTGACCTTGACCTTTGACCGACAGAGTTGTACATACATTGGAGCACACCCTCTTGTGCTAGTGAATATCCATGCCAAGTATAAACTTTGAAATCATAAAGGTTCTCAAGATATAGAACGGACGCGATTTGCTATGTACAGTCAGACGGACGAAATGTTTGCCATTTCCTGAATCAGGAATTGTAGAATTTTCTAATTTTTGGTATAATTTCCTGTTATATGTGTAAACTGAATAAAAAGAATAAAAGAAAGATTATAAAGTTTAAGCTAAAAATGTGGGGTTTTTAAAATTTATTATCTGTTTCTTCCAGTCTTCCATCTATATCAATTTTAAAAGTATCAAGAAATATTTGGATTTATAGACCATACTTTAGTCGTCAATGGACTCTCCCCCTTAATTAAGTTTAATCAAGCAACATTGGATGTGGTTTACCTACTTAGGTCTTGAGATATAAGTTAAATGAAAATCCTACCTCTTTTTGATTACGAAGATGTTTCTAACAGTAACACATATGTTTTATTATGGTCGTATGTTTGAATAATTTTGTTCTTCTGGAGGACATGACTTCACGCTTGGTTTTTATAGGAGTTAATGTTCATTGTTTTTTAGTTTTCAGTGTTTCTTCGTTGTGTTTGTGGTTGTTCTTTTGTCTTTCCGATTTGTCGGTCTAATGGATTGCGTTTTTTTTGGTTTGCTCCTTAGGTATGTTTGTCCTCTAGCTAATATATCATTTTTAACTCGGAATGATATTTTTAACCGCTAAATATAAAATAATTGTTTTCTACATTGAGTACTCTCCCTGCCTGTCTATTTTTAGAAATCTTGAGGGCAACGAAATACAAGACTTACCAACATTACATAACCTACATCTGTTGGAAATACTGTAAGTAGCGTCATAATTTCAATCTTGTTGACGTAGAATTATATCCATTTCGCAATCGAGTTATACAATTGTTGTGTGGATATGCATGAAGTTATAAACACCTTAACTCAGCAATTACCTTTACTTAACTTCTCATGATATCTTTGTGCTTGAAGTTTGTGAGAGCTTTTACCAGCACAGGTTAACCAATAAATGATCTGTAATGGGTTCTGGAACAAACATTCACGTACCTATATTCGTAATAAAGTGTACATGAACGGTACATCGTAGGGCTACCGTCATTAATTTAATATTGACAAAAAGCTAATCAAACTTTTGACATAATTGTTCAAAGACTGAAGTTATCATTAGAAAAATTCTGTGATTGCAGGTCAAATTGGAATATCAGTATCAATGAAAAATTTGATTTATTCCAATTAGCATAGTTTTGTAGTTTATCATCGAACATGATATTTTACTAGACTTGTTACAAGTAAAAGACGAATATCTCATAAGAGCCAGAAAGTATATACCAATCTGGACAAGCTGAGTTCAACCCCCGGTTTTATGCTTTGATCCATACTGCTCATCATTTTTTCAAAGTTCTTTTTAGTACCAATTGGGTCCCTGTTGTATGTTTATTCTCGTTCTTTCCCTTGCATCTCAAATTTGTCATTGTCTCTGGATTTATGACTATTGTATGGAGCCTTCAAATTTGCCTCAACTTGTCTATGTCTCTCATGAGCTCTACATGCTCTGGCATGTGTGTTTTTACAGTAAAGGTGTATATGCTACTAACGTAACCTTCCGTATGTGAATATTAACATCATTTTTCGCTTTTTGGTCTCATGTTTATTCAAACATTTTGTACGCCCATTTTTATTATTTGCTATACTCATGTGTGCTTACTGTCAAGTTACCTAACATATATTTTTTAAAGGGTATACATGCAACATTATAACAGGAAAATTTAGATCTATTATCATAGCGTCGACAATAATCAGTACAATCTAATGTTTGGACAAAATTTGAAAACATTGTATTCTCTATGTTTACCTGCAATGGTTAAATGGAACAACATATCATCTGAACATCTCGTTTCAATCTAGTGGAAAGGCTAATAAGCAGATATAAATTGCATCTCTAATCATTATTTAATTCATAATGAATGTTTTTTTAAAAATTATTTTGTAAATTCCAGAATAGTAAAAAACAACCAAATTAGAAGAATAGATACAACTGTAGTTGCAAATTTGACTGGATTACAACTCATGTAAGTAATTGTAATTAACGCAGTAAAAGTATTAAGGATGATCGCTGGTCTAATAGGAAATAAATAGGATTTGAAATAGGTGTTTTAGTTTGAGAGAACATATGAATAGTAAACAAATATGCAAGAAAAATATATAGGTTCATGTGCTCATTTTAGAGCTATAAAGCCTTGAAAATTTGCAGGAAATAGTTTTTCTCTGGATTTTTCACCGTCTTTGCATTGGCAACTTCAGTCTCTCAAAAATTTATGAATAAATAAAAAGGTATATATGATTGAAATTATAAAAGAAAAAGTGGGGATTCATGGGCAAAAAATTTAATGTTTAAGAAATTGATAAAACCCGAGGATTCCGGAAATCTGACAAAAAGACCAAAACATGACCAGCAAGCATCCTTAAAGTAAATATGAATAAACTACACGTAATATCAATCATCACACTTCGTAACCCTCGTAGCGGTATGTTTTAAAGTGTGAACCACATGAATTTGGTTTATTATGAATAGATTGAAAAAAAAATACATGGCAATTTAATTTAACTGTTGATTTGACGTCCAAAACAGAGAGCTTCTAAGTTAGTAGAAAAGAAAATTAATCCATAATATGGAAGAGGAAAAAACATTTAACCAATCAATTGAAGCGTTACATCCACTATCAATTCATTTAAAAATATGATCTACATACTAAGATGACAAATTTGATCCATCTGTATTTAGCAGAGTTCAAGTAAAAAAACAATTGAAACAATAAAAACGAGAAAACTCTGTCGGAATCGACAGTGATCACCGACCTCCCCCCCCCCCCCCGTAATTAGTTGGCGCACTTACCAAGAGTCAAACATATAAGACCTTTTCCCAATCAAAAATATAGTATGCAACCATTCTTTTAAGAAATTAAAACAATAAGCCTAATGGAAAATGAATAAAGCTTAGATCACAAGCTTTATCTTAAATTTTTTGATTTTAAGATTTTCAAGTTCAACCAGTGGTAGAAGAGGCCTCGTGCAGTGAGAGTTGAGGACCCGTGAATCGATTTTCAACGGGTCATCTCACGCTGAAAATGGCCGATTTATATGAAAAATCTCCGAACCCTAATTTTCAACCCTAAACATCATCGATTACGTCTAACAAACGCAGAAGTGACGTTTACTATTGAAAAATGACGGCGGACACGATTCCTAACAATCGTATTCCAGTGCCAAACTAATCGGAAAAAAGAGCACCTTATATTTTGGAATTATCTTATTACTATAGCTATTCTATCAAAATGAATTATGAATGTAAATTATATAATTTTTTTCCATTGGTATATTGATTTTCCTTTTTTTCAGGGACTTTGATAATAACGACATCGAGGAACTAAGTCCTGAGATAATTTCAACGATGACATCACTAGCAGCCTTGTAAATATTACTTTAACGATTGTTTAGTTAATATTATTAAAGTAGTATATTCAAGAAAAAAATCATTTTGGTTCAGGGGTGTATTTTCATTGCATGTAATTCAATTGAAAAAAAAAACATATGCCCTGTAATTTTTATCCCCACAATATCGACGAAAGTTCGGGGATATTGTTATCACGCACGTCTATGAGTCCTTCCGTCTGTCTGTCTGTCCGTCTGTTCGTTTGTCCGCCTGTTCCTCCGTCTATCACACTTAAACTCATCTTTCATTTTTAGCTTCATGCATTCAGTTTCTATACAGTTTTGTCACACATTGTATCTAGATGTGCAAAATATTTTAGAATTTTAATTTTCAAAATTTGGGGCTTTCAGGGTTCGAATTTCGGAAATTGGGAATTTAAGCGTGTGACCTAAACTCTTTCACTTTTCATTTTATGCATTTTATTTCTATACAGTATTGTCACACACTGCATGTAGATACGTAAGAAAATTTAAGAAATTTTATATTAAAAAACTTGGGGCCCACTGGGGTCGAATTTCGAAAGTTCGGACTTTAAGCTTGTGACATAAACTCATCTTTCAACATAGTTATTTTCAATTTGGTGTGAAATATCTGTATTTTTTCCTTGTAGTAGAATGGAAAATAACAGAATAACCGAAATAAAAGTTGGAATGTTTGATAGTTTAAAGACAGCTGTTGGCATGTAAGTATTAACGAAGAAACGAAGACAAATTATGTTTTTGGAACGTTTGATTTCCTATAGTTATAGCCATTCGTCGATCTGGCATCGGTGTTAGAAAGAATTCCATACATTTTGAAAGAAATCTTTTCGTTTTAAATTTTGTACAAGTTGTAAATTTTCTTTAAAAAATAGTCAGTACGAGCCGATCAATAGCCCAACGAATATGCACATATATCATGTTTCAGCTGGTTTAAAAACCTACTTTTCAGAAGTCTCCGGCATAATTCTATCAAAAAGTTATCGAAAGGCATATTTGATTATACAAAGAGTTTGCAAACACTGTGAGTACCAGTATTTATGTTTTATTTAACCTTTCTTTGAAGGTCTGATTCTTTTGTAATTTCCAAATTCCGCATGTGTGGTTTAAACTTTATAAGGTACGCGCGTGACCAAAACTTTGGACCCTTACCACGAAAAATTGATAATAATAATCACCAAATCGTTACATTAGTTGATTTCAAACAAACCACCTTCAGCTGTATCGTGAATTTCGTATTTTCAGTATTGTATTACTCGTTCTCGGAATGATGCTTAAAACCCAGTTACGCGTTCTGTCGCCGATTTTCTTAATTATTCTTTTAGTTATATTTTCTGTATAATGTTTGATAATTGTGGTGTTTGTTTGTTGTATTCCATTCTAAAGACTTTGTCTTTACATTTGATTTTACATTTACGGACTTTTCTCAAGTTTATTTTCGAGTCCATGTGTTCTGTTGATGATATTTAAGCAACAAATAAAATTAAGCAATATACATTGTCAATATTCTTTACCTGTTGCAGCTATGTGGACTTTAATCTATTAGAGGAAATCGAACTTGGAGTTTTTGATCACTTATTGAATTTGTCCACGTTGTAAGTAATTTAGACAAATAAAACAATATACATGTTTGACCTCCAACACTGTTCAACCTGACACAAGTCGAACATTTTGTTGATATAAATGTCAATAGTAACAGTACATGTGTATGTTCGAACTAGATCAACCCAAACTTTACATATATATAGCCCTTTTCAGAAACTCATTTCCTGTATCACGATTCTGACTCTAAAATTATAATATGAAGCAAGTTATTTCCCTTGCTGGGATGTTCCAGGACGTAGTACTGGTTCAATGCAATGAAGAGTAAATGATTAGCTGTTTTTAAAACTTGTTAATTTGCACGTAATATTTGGTTTATATAAACCTGGGAACTACTTACGATCCTTTTCCTTCCAACAAACTTGTATTCAAACTTGATTATAAAACTGGAAATATTTGTTTATCAAAGTAATAAATAATTTCTATTTACTTTATGCAGCGAACCAGTACGTCCCAGCAAGGGAAATAACTTGCTTCAATTTATAATTTTTGGGTCAGATTCGTGATACCGGAAATGAGTTCCTGAAAAGGGCTATATATACATAAATTAGTGTGCATTAAGGTAATACATTTCTATATTTTACAAAACTACATAACTGTGGATAGCCTTCCAGAATCTGGAATATTTATTGGATCTTTTAATACGTAATCTTACTTAACAAAATACAAACGTCAGATTTTACCTCAATCATTGTCGTCGGATCGAATGATTTTTTCTGTATGTCCTTTTTTGTTTATGTGTCCCGCAAATATCTGGTTAATTCTGTCACATTTTCAGTTGCCTTTCCCAAATCAGAAGCCCTTGTCAGTGGTTGCACGTTTCTTACTGTTGGTCATGTACATTTGGAATGTGGTATTAAATTCAGACTTTTGCAGCTTAGCATGTTTAGACAGAATTAAGTTCACAACTTGTTAATACAGGTACAAGTGTACTAATAAGAGCTCGTTATACACTTAGGGCACATTTCACTCTACTAGACCCTTCTTGTACTTCTTAGTTATATTTCAGGCTTTTTTCTCATTGACATTTATCCCATATTTTATTTCACTTCTATCAATACACATTATTCTGACTTACTCGTTTTACAAAATTTACCTGCAATAGGTTATCAATAATCTAGAATTGTTTACATAAAAATTACATGTACATGTACATGTATTTTATTACAAGAGATTAAACAGGCTTAAATTACAATGTACTTTACAAATGGTTTATGTAGATACCTCGGCAATAACAGGCTAACAACTTTACCAGTTGGACTTTTTGATAACTTGTGGTCACTCATAGAATTGTAAGTTTGTAACAATATCTCTTAAGACAAATAATTTAGATGAATTATCAACAGCATGAAAAAATATATTATGTGTAAATATAGAATGGTCCGAGGATTTTGTCCGCAATTGGAATTATCAGAAATTTCTTCGTGATAAGCTTATTAAGAAAACTTTATCCGCTTAATTTCATTGACAATATATAGATATTTATTTGATGTTCCGCTTTCTTATTATATTTTTGTCGTCTATTTTTTTTTGTACCCGACCTCAACAGATTGATTTGTCCTCGTTCGAGTAAATATAACAAAAGAAAACCGAAGCAAAAAAAAAAAAAAAAAAACAGTGGGAAAGTCCTTAACCATAACATATGAAGATAAGACGAGCTTATGACATCAGCAAACAAATATATAATCAAGAAAAAAACCAATATAGAGAGGTTAACAGAATTAGAACAAGATGTAAAACACTAGATACCCGTTGTTTATAAAGTCCAACAAAATGTTTTTTTTCGCCTTATAATTAAATTTTAAAATACCTTATAAATGCAATAAAATATTGGTCGCCGAATTTTTAAGTTTTCTATTTGGATTTTTTTATTTTTTAAAATTTTTTATTTTACTAAAACTCCTGTTTTTGTTTAAAGAGTATTTTTTGTTGTGTCATTCAAAGATTTAAACAATATTTTGTACGCGAGTGTAACATTTATGTTTTTACATGTAATACTCGAAATATTATATTATTGGTATGTTAAATTGTACATGTAATTCTACATAATTTATTTTAGAGTTCTCATGGAAAATTTGTTAACAGTTATCCCAGATCCTAATGGTCTGTTTGGCAATTTGTTGAAGCTTGAAAGTCTGTATGTATATTGGTTTATTGTATTCTGTGAAAAATAAATAAAAAACATGGACAGAAATATCTCAAGTAACACACTTTTGATCTTAAATTGTCATTTCTTTGTTGTTTAATCTTACCAAGCTTGATTTTTACAATTTCTGAAATATCAGATAACATCAAAGAATACATGGCTAAACCAATAAAAGATATATCGCCTTGCTGTCAATCAATACTGGTTAAGACCAGTTCATGAAAATTAAAAATGAATCTGAACTTATCTTCACCGATTTCGAGTCACTGCAAGTCAGCTTGTCTTAATTTTTATACGACCCCAAAATTTTTGTCGTCGTCGTCCGAAGATATTTGGTTTTCGCACTATAACTTTAGTATAAGTTAATAGAAATCTATGAAATTTAAACACAAGGTTTATGACCACAAAAGGAAGGTTGGGATTGATTTTGGGAGTTTTGGTCCCAACAGTTTTAAAAGAATTAGGTTCCAAAAAAGGGCCAAATAAGCATTTTTCTTGTTTGGTTATTATCTTGGTGTAAGGGAGGTAATCCAAACACATTTAAAGTAAAATGTTGTGTATGATTCAATTACCTCCCTCACACTGCTTGTAAATTATGTATAAAGAAATGTAGATTGTCTTGGGGTGATTTATAGCTGTCAGTTTATTTTTAGAAGTTACTATTAATTAATATTAATTTTGTGCACATGTCATTTTCTATTTTAAGACTTTTATGATATATTTAAATGGGTAATTATGTTTGCAAACTCCATGAGAAATTTGAATAGGGATTATTACCATATCTTGAGGGAAAGAATTTTTTTTTGGAAAAAGGGAAAGGGGGAGGGGGGTAAATAAGAAATTGTGGGGGGGGGGCAATTTTTTCTCATTTCATATTTCAGAAATTAAAAAGAAAATGTCTTCAAATTTTTATTTTGCAAAACAAAGAGTGGGGAGGGGGGTACAATGATTTTTTTTTTGGGGGGGGGGTCAGTACGCAACAGCATAGTGTATTGCAAAAAAGGGGTTAAATTTCATTTTTTTTAGGGGGAGGGGTCAATTCGCAACAGAATATTGTATTGCACAAAAAGCAAAAAATTGAATATAAATTCAAATCATATGTCCAATTCTAAGTTCTTTGACTACAGTTATTCTGTGTCAGAAACCTATTATGTGTCAAATATTTAATTACAATCCAAATTCGGACCTGTATCAAGCGTGAATATTGTGTCCATTTTTGCCCCAACTGTTCAGGGTTGGACCTCTGCGGTCGTATCCAGCTGCGCTCAGCGAAGCAATTTATTTTATCTTGTTATCCTATTTTAGTTTGAACATTTATGAAAATATGTTAATGCAGGAAATATAGACAAAGTAAGACAAACAAGATCACAATGTCCGTTTATGATCAAAAGTATGTCACTGGTGTATCTAACTAGCAATCAAGTATTCGTAATTCAAAGGGACGGACAAACCCGGGAATGCAAGAATAACCATAGAATCACTGAAAAGTAAAATCATATGGATATCAGGAACTCCTATAAAGATTTAGATTATCCCGTTTGGCAAACATACGTGCAACTACGCATGGTAGTGTGAACTGATTTCCGGCATTGTAATCTCTAACGGAGTCTTACGAATGTTTGTGAAATAGGGACCTGGGTCCCTTATCACAAACATTACTACGACTGCGATAAGCCGTAAGTGTCATCTGGTTTTCGGTTTTCAATGTCTTTTTTCTATTAACGTCATGTAACCGGTCTATATTGTAGTCGTACGAATGTTTGTGAAACGGGACCCTGATCCGTACAGGTATATTATAACCGTCATGTAAAAAGGTTTATACGGTAACATTGTAGTCGTAAAAAAAAATTTAAAAAAAATCAGTGGTATGAAAGTGTCATTTGGTACAATAATACAACACATCAACCATGCCCAATGCTAATTTCTTGCTATCTTTTTTATTTGTTGAAAAATAAGATTTTCAAAATTATGTTTAGACAACGTTAAAAAAGTAAAGATACGCCAACAACCGTAAATAAAGATACAAAGATTATATCAAGAAGTTCAACGTGGGGGGAGAACTTTAACGATAATACAAAGTAGAAAAACTCAGATACTTCAATTTATTTTCATGAAATTAACTATAAAATGGTAAAACTCAAAATCTCCAAACTCAAAATTAAACTTTACATGATGGTCTAAAGAAGCAAATAAAGGTGTTAGTAATTGATTAAGTCAGACTTTAATTGTCACAAGCACCGACAGGGATGGAAAAACGGATAAGAAGATCAACGTTTCATGGCGGGGTTTAAAACGTAAGGATTTGAAAAATGCAGGTTAAGAAACATTTCGTATGCTATATATATATATTGTTTAATATTTGAACAATTCTTGCCTTTGCAAAGGATTTATATTGTTGAGAAAAGGTCCATTCACAAACGCTATGAACTTCAGCAATGGAATTATTTATTAAAAGCTGACTACAAATAACGATATGGTTCAAAGTTTTGGGGAGGTTCAACAAAACATGTACAGTAAAACCTGTGTATAAAGGGCATCCAAGGGACCAGCAAAAAGTGCCCTTTATATGGAGGTTAATTTTACAAGCTTTGTATTAGTATCTTTGGATTGTTATTTTGTATTAGTATCTTTGGATTGTTATTTTGAAACTCCTGGGATGATGCCTCTGCTGGTGGACCCTAGGTCCCCGAGGGTATTCGCCAACCCAGTCGTCAGACTTGTCTGACATGATTATTCATTGATTTGTTACAGAGATTATCAGTATTTAGCTTGTGGTTGTTCGTTTGTCTTCCCGGGTTTGTCTGTCCAATGGATTACGTTTTTTTGATTGCTCCTTAGGTATATTTGTCCTTTTTAGCAAAATTCAAAAATAATAGAAATACTAAGGGTTCATTCCTTATATTGCACATGGTAGATCTCCTTAGCTGAAATTTGGCTTCCTATTTCGGTATTTTTGGTTGAGTACTTCTTGTTTTATATAAGTTTGGTTTTTGGTCTTCCAAATGTTTCGGTTTTAATGGTCCTGATGAAAGGTAACTCCTTGAAATGCGTCGTATAAGCATAGTATAAATTTACAATATCTAATATTAGTATCTTTTGATTGTTATTTTGTACATAACATGGATATTTTCATAGTTCGTGTTATAGAGAGTTATATGCCATATAGAGGTGCCAGTACACATTTGTTTATTGTACACAATTACATACGAATTATCGAATCGAAAACATGGAATCTGAGATAATGCAGCACTTAAAAATACAATAAATAAATACTATGGTAGGAGATAAAAGTGGCAATGTAGACAATGTATCTATATAATGACATTCGAGGTAGTTAAACCTTCAAGATAAATTTGAAGTTTCAACAATCGAATCTATAGAAATATGATATTCAACTGCTCGCGAAATAAGATTCTGTTTCTATAATATTTTCGACAGTTTTAAATTAGCTGTAATAATATGTAATTTACCGTAAATACCGGCGGTGCATCTATTAACCCTTTTACATTGTACGTCTTTCATAACAAAACGTCACATTTTGAAAACCAAATTGTTGGTGGACTCCTTGATTATCTCCATTGATCCACCCAGAAGCTTTACTTTTTTGACGTATTTATTATTTATTCATTAACGCAGACGTATGGAAAAAAATCCATTCACTTGTAACTGTAAAGCAGAACTTTTGTGGACCTGGATACGAAATATGAGCGAGACCACTATTTCAGCTGATTGTCAGGACAGTTCACCTATTGATGATCTTCCTAGTAGTATATTCGAGGATTGTCGAAGTTAGTGCATGTACTATATTCTAATATCAATGCTAATAATGAACAAAATCGCCGTCAATGAGGCAGAATTCAATATAATTACGAATCCCATTAGAAGGGTTCGACACAATTAAAAGAATGGAAATGGGGAATGTGTCAAAGAGACAACCCGACCAAAGAGCAGAAATCTTATTTTGACAATGTTCCATCATATGAATGTTTAAAACATAGCAAACTGTGACATATAAGACAAAAGTATACATATTTCGTAAAATATAAGTTTGGCAAATGACAACACTTTTAAATGTCGTAGATAAAATTGTGCATTTACCTAACCATTGGCTTCTTATATCCGTAATTGGAACTAGGACTAACAATTAACTGAAAGTTACTTTTGCAATTTCGTGTAATTGATGTCTTTACTGAATACTTGTTTGCATAATTATATTAATTTAATAATTGGGTTTGAGTTGAAACGGTTTGACTGGTCGAGCAAGTAAGTACATAATGTATTACCTACCTTGCGTACTGTGACGTCACCAGCAAATTACCCCGCAGTATAAAATATTCCTTAGCTGAAAACGTAATAATTTTATTGAAATAAGTTTTTTTTTATTTATTTTTTGGTTAAATTTTGGAACAGGTTATGCTTGTATAACCTACTTTGCATTTTGTAAGTTAAACCTTAATTTTATTAGGTTTTTATGAAGCGTAAATTGCCTCAAAGTAGATAATTTCGTATAACATATTCAAACATTTAAAACAATTCTTAAATATTTAAGGTCCAGAACCTGAACATGAAAACGAAGATGAGCCTACAACATCAGGTTTGAAGTATACTTGTTAATTTGTGTTTATACGTTAATCAGTTAATGTAATATTATCTAGGAAAAATAGCTACAAAATGTCAAGCCGCGTTTCGAAGTTAAACTTTATTGATGGAGATTGGTGTTTACCATAATAAGTTTGTACAAGAACATACTGTTTACAATTTACAGTTCATACATGTGTCATATGTTGTTTATAATTTACAGTTCATACATGTGTCATAAGTCAACCAATTCTTGACGAAAGCATGGATAGTAAACATCACGTGCTATATTCAACAAGCCTTTTATGGTAATCTTAACTGCTCGCCAAATAAATTTAGTAAGCCATTCAGTTGATATTTTCCAGGAATTACTTTCCCGCCCATATTAAACCTCTTACAATCAAACAGAACAGGATTTTCATCGCGCACATGTAGTCTAATCTGACATTTTGCTACTGTTTTGAAATTCGTATTTTCAAAGTTATTGGAAGATCATTGCTTCAGACAACTTTAGGTCACGTCATTTGCACTGCGCACATTCTGCTCTGGCATTAAGCTGTTGATTTCGTATTATGAACGTTTTTGAAGACCATCGCGTTAAGGCGACAATAGTGTAACGTCATAGTAGACTGCGCACATGCGTAGTAATAATATTCTTTGTCATTCTCTGTTAACTATACGACAAATTCATCTTTAATGAAATTAAATATATGTAACGACTGCAACAATAGTAAGCACAGATGTTATATCCAGACTCGTGGAGGTTTCGAGAAAAATTAAGATTAAAGATCTTTCCTACACCCCGAACAAATTAAAAGATAATTACAGGTTTTTTTTCAGGGATAATTTTCACATCAGTTATTGCCACCGCTGGAACAGTTAGTGTTGGAAGTGCCATGGGGGTTTTAATCAAAAAGATGATTGCCCAGAAAATGAGCAGCAGTAACTCGGTATTATTTTAGATAGTCCTTTCTATCTTTCACTTATGTAAAATACACGAAACTGATATGGCTGGGACACGCTTTGATAAGATGAAAAACACTATTTGTGGCCAACGATAGAATAGGGACCGGAACTTTCAATCTCCATAAATTCTTATCCCTAATTCGATATTTTAATAAGAAATAGGTCCTTTTTAATTGTTCTCATTTACATTTTAAATACCAGGAAGCAAAGAATAATTATAATTTTTTTCCTTGTAAGATAAACGAACTGTGAACTGTGAATAAATAATAAATAATAAAAATTACTGAATAAATAATCAGTAGTTTTTAAATAATTTTTTTTCTCGGAATAATTAGTGTATATTTGATAAGGAATAGGTAATTGTTATATATTTCTTCATAAATATATAAGAAAACAATTCCATATAGCCAGTATCTCTGAGAACCTCAACTGTGAAGTCATATGCTGTCTGAACGATTGATTCGATTTTTGTCCCTATCAGACAGTAAACCGAGACCTTATCTTTGATGTACTGTCTCACATGTAATGCCAAATTACTGAAGATACATGTATATTTGTTTTTTTCCAGTTTCCAGTAGTTTGATAAAATACACTGCAAACTTATTATTACTGAAGCATCAATAATTTTAACACCTTTGAAGACGTGTTAGAAAACATTTCTCAATTTCAATTCAATAAAACCACATGACTGTAAAGAAAAACGTAAACTGCCCATACATAAAGATTTATTATTTTTCTTATTTTTTTCAGATTTCTGTGAAAGAAGATCGTTACCCAATGTTACGTACGAATTTGTTTAACCGCAATAAAAAGAATGAAGAAATTGATAAAAATATCCCCCCAGCTAGTACATTGCTGAAAGAAATGGCATACATGAAGTAAGGATATATTAGTACATTTTGTAGACAATGTAATCTTCTGGAAATCTGTTTCACTGAAATATAAAAATATACAGCACATCGGGATTTTTTCACCTGTGTCTAATTGTCGCTATATTCGTGAGAACGAACAATCGTGAAAATTCCCTAGCTTCATTTCCAGTTCTCGATCGTTGACCATTGCTATTTAATGAACAAAGTACTTTCGGAAACACTTTTCATGTTCGCTTAAAGGTGTTTTTTTAAATAAAGTTTAAACTACGAAAGATTTATGTTGTTCATTGAATTTGACAAGGGAAATTGACCTGAAACATTTACACTCATTTCAGGGAAATTTTCGCGACGGCTTTTGCAAATAGTGAAAAATTAACAAAGCCTTTCTTCATACATTTAGCGCCTCGAAAAAAACCTACTCCAACAATTGCCGATACACAGTAGATGGGCATGGGTCTAATATTCAAGGAAAACTTTCCCATCAAATACAGGAAGATAATATATTAAGCCCCCTTTTTAGCTTTCGTCATCTTAAAAGTTGCTACATGTATAATGTCCTTAGCAATGAACCAAAAGTTCACATCTTACAGCAAAACCAAAATGATCCCTATCGCCGACTAAAGCGGTACTATTTGCAATATATCGATAACTGTTACATGTGCGTTTTGTCCAAAGTTCTGCTATAGTGCCAAAAAATTCATTAATTACATTGGCAGTAAATAATTAACTATAATCACGTAATTTCCCTCTTAAAACCCTTTTTGTGGAAGTGTTGCTGTTTATATTTAAATTAATCCAAAATATTGTAAAAATCAAGAAACCATAACTTTTCGACAGGAAAAAAACGTGTTTAAAAATGTAAACATAAAAGTTCCTATTGTGTGTATGACACATGTTGTTATGTTCAGCATAGTCAATCCTGTAATAGCCGGATGTGTTACAACAGCGGACAAAAGATCAACGCTATTAGTAATAATGTGATATTGACACAACGTTAGTGTGTAAAGACAAAGTGTATAAATTGTGTTTTGCTAATTTTTTTCCAGTAAGAAACATCAGGGATGGTTAAACTGGACAACTGGCAAAATATTACCAAGTGGTACGTTAACAAACGATGCATCTTCAAACACATCCACAGAGAAAACACCAAATGCTTTAACGCTGAAAAATCCTGTTGTCGAGACAACGAGTTTAGGGCATCAAAACTCGGCGGATATGTTTGCGGCATCAAAGCATCCAACACCTATCGATACAAACAAAATTATTTTGAGGCAAGATGATTTTACGGATGAAGACACAGCGGTAAGCACACACATACCTGTTAACAGTATGATCAATGAGGATCATGGTGATAATGTGTTAAAGGAACAACACAGAGAACGCTCCCAGTTTCAAAAGAAAGTTTTGTTGGCGGATGTCGTAAATAGTCGACGAAAAAGCGATGTAAGTTTGCCTTCAAAAGAGCAGGCAATTAACACGGATTATATCGATCAAGGTCATCGCCAAGAAAACAGGGAATCGCAACAAAAGATGAAAACAGTTCTTTTAGCTGATGTGGTAAATAGTCGGAGCAGAGATAGCTCGAATGTAAATATAGACATATGAACGTTTTGTATATCCCTTATCATTCGTACTTATTTCCTATATAATTAACTTAATAAAATCAAATGCTGTAAATTTAGTATTTATTCATTCACATTTGTTTAATCATATTTTTCTAAAATGTCTACAGAAAAAACTAATACTAAACACTACCCAACACTATCCAAAAATTATTGAGCTATACTGAAAGATTTTGTTGAATTCGCTAGTCAAGTAGAGTCAACTCTTTTATTACATGTATGGGCCAAGAGGGAGAAGGAAGACGCTGAAACAATGTAAAATTGGGCCAGATCGATAAATTTATTAAATCATTCCGAACCTTAGAACATCCTTGAGTTCTAATCTGATAGCGTTTTAAACGATCCCCATATTAGGAAAATCCTACTTTCACGACAATTGTGTCATTGTATCAGTTGACAAAGCTCCAAACAGCATCTTGTTTGACTGCCCGTTAAAGGAGATGGGTATTGATAAATCACTTGGCAACCCCACTTACTTGCATATTACGATAACAAAGTGAGATATTATACAATTACATGTGTATAGTCTTTTGTAGATCTAAAACAAATCGATATTGACCACCGCCGAAAGACTATAAGGGACGAGATCAAAAGTTTAATGTAGGATAAAAAACTTAATTTAAAGTTTGGGGGTGGGGGTTGGGTAAAAAGCGCTGCAAGTTTTGTTATCCGACATCGATTTTCGGATTTAAAAATACGGATTCAAGTGATGTCCAAGTCAATATACAGAACAAACATACATTGTTAAGGAAAACATGACCCATGATACAAAAAGTATACTCTCAAAGCATATACCAATATTGGTCAATCAATTTTTCCCAAATCGAGTTAAGAAGGGGGGTGGGGATGGGGGGTCAGTGAAAAAACTATGTGAATTAAGTTTTTTATCCTACATTGAACTTTTGATCTCGTCCCAAATTGTCATATCAAATACAAACGGTTAACTCTATAGTTGTGGATTTAGACTCTTTGCTATCCCTGAAAAAGAACAATATCTTCTTAATTCCTATTTTTCAATTAAAACGTGGAATAAATATACATACATATAATTTCAGAAGATCAAAATTAGGGTTTTTCTAGGTGTGTCTAATTTGGCAAAATCATGAAATTTTTATTATGTCGACAGAAAAATTTAATTTTAATAATAGAATTGAATGATTTAATTCCCATAAAACATGCAAGGCTTCGAAATCGTTTCCAAATCACTAAAATACTCACAGAAAATGTTGACTGTTTTGTTTGCATGGATTTTTTTTCAACTTTATTCGGTTCATGCAGGGAGATATATACGGGTGAATTTAAAAAAAATGTTTTACACGATGACCTTAACATGAAAAAAAAAGACATGCACCTTAACTTGTTCCGGCAATTTGCAGTTTAAACTATTTGCACGAAACAAATAAGTATCTACCATCAGTTACGAAAACAAGGAATTAAAATACTTCAAAAGCGTTGCACGAAAATAACCTAGTGCCACCGCCAGAAGTTTGCTCATCTTGGTTTACCTCTGCGACCGTTGTTTCAGTCTGACATTTTTTATGTTAATCAGAACAAATCTTGTTGGATGATGAATGAAAGAAAACTTATTCTGATTGGAAGGCTTGAAAAAGAACCGCGTGATTGCCAAGTGAAAGCGAAAGTAAAAAAGTCAAAATGGTGCTTAATCAAAACGGAATATCATGTAACCGCATACAGACTAATCAGATTATCGTGTTGTTAACATGCTGGAATTTCTCATCTTTGTTGAGTTTGGAGGACATGTTTTTCAACAGATTATCTCCATTGATCAACCAAGAAGCCTTACTTTTTCTCCCTGTCGCATTTGTCGCAAGGCATTCCAATGAGGACAAACGGTGTGCCGCTTTTGGCCGATTTGTTCTTGTTTTCATATGAGGCTAATTTTTTACACGGGCTCATTAGCCCAGTCCTTTAATTTCAGTTTCGTCTGCGTAGATGATGTTCTGTCAATTAATAATCCTAACTTTAAGGATAACTTGCATCTTATCTTGAAATTAAAGAGATCACAGACACACCCACTTCTGCTTTATATCTAGATTTATACTGGTACATAGATAATAATGGGGGATTAAAATCAAAACTTTTGACACACTTGATTCCCCTTTCTTAGAAGCATATGGGGCACATTTCATAGTTGATTCGATACTGCCCTGCAGTGCGAGATTGCTGTCACATAAATTTTTTAAGAAAGGGTTGGGTTCAGTGTCTTCAATCCAAAACTTTTGTGGTTGTCATCATGAAACGATTGGCCGATACGAAATGTATATCTCACGTATTTAACTAGATATCAGAGTTGGGTTTCACGCCCTTCTGGAATTGACACCTCACCGACGTGACGCTTCACTGTCTTTTAATCACTAGCTGTGGAGGGTGCAGTTAACGGAGCAGGACATGATTACCCCTCAGGAACACCTGATGCTTGATGTTAGTCCTGGTTTTTAGTGGGAGTTCACATTTCTAGTGATTAATTCTTGTTCTATTTTTGTTTAGTTTCTTATATGTTTTTTGCCACTATTTTGTCGCGTCGGTATTCTTTTGCCGATATTTTGTAAACAATCTATAAACTTATATTAGATTTGGCCTCTTTATATCGGGTTGATGTGAATATGTCCGTAAATCTCTCTCTTAAGGCCGAAAATCACAAAATGCTCTTGAGCATGCTTAACTCCGAAACGAACAAAAAGATATAACTGAAAACCATTTAAGGACGGATCTATGTGTTAAGAGGATACTGAATATTTTTCAATTTCGTGAAAATATAATACATGTAGTCAATTTGATGAGTGAATTTAACTTTGATACCAAAATACAAGCAGCTCAGCTAGTTATACCGTCAGAGACTTCGGAAAAAGCACCAAGCAGTTTACAAATTCCACAAGACCAAAGACATGGCAAAATCGTGAAAACAGTAACAAAGCAACAAATACTTTAAAGACAAAACCAAAAAACACAACAAAACAAAATTAAACTTTAATCGCTTACTATATGAATTCCACAGAAACATAACAATAAACATTCTATATGATACCGACTTCCATATACTTTACACACAGATGAATATAACTGAAAACAGAAAACCGAATCTAGCATACAGTAAGTGCAGAGGAGCAAAAACAATCAACCACCATCAGTGACATAAGTACTTGTTGCAAAATATAGACGTTTTAATAAAAATGTAAAGCATTGGAAACTATTCATATAATCTTTCTATATGTACTAAATTGCGACTTTTACCTGTTTTAACATATTGGCCTACGCCAACATTTTCAACCTTTGTTGATTTCATCTATATCAATTGACGTTGAAAAATGTTTCATAATAAACCGTACAGTACTGACTCATAATCCAAAAAATACTCCTGTGATCATAATTTTCCATAAAGTTTAAACATATATTTGTTTTAATCAATCATTGATTGAAGGGATTTGATCAAGAGTTATTTTTCTTTGTACAACTAACAGTCAGATGAATACATTCTGAGGGTATTACAATATGTGTTATTGACCTAGTTTCAAGTAACTTTTAAAAGAAAAGGTAATAAAATTTACCTTTTTCCTGAAGTTAAGTGCATAAAATATCAGCTGACATAAAAGGTGTAAAAATAGCAACGAACTTTCGAATTAAAATTTTCCTTAGAGGAAAAAGTAAGGAGAATATTTTGTCGTTTATTTATTTCTTTCCAAGTCAAATTCTCTAACAGGCAATTTATTTCAGTCCATTGCAATTAATTTTATTTATTACATGTATGGGCAGAGAGAGAGAAGGAAGACGCTAAAACAATGTAAAATTGGACCAGGTCGATAAATGCATTAAATCATTCGGCACCTTAGAACATTCTTGAGTTCTAATCTGATAGCGTTTTAAACGATCCCCATGTTAGGAAAACACTTTCCTACTTTCACGACAATTGTGTCATTGTATCAGCTGACAAAGCTCCAAACACCATCTTGTTTGACTTCCCGTTAAAGGAGATGGGTATTGATAAATCACTTGACAACCCCACTTACTTGCATATTACGATAACAAAGTGAGATATTATACAATTACATGTGTATAGTCTTTTGTAGACCTAAAACAAATCGATATTGACCACCGCCGAAAGACTATAATTGTCTTATCAAATAAAAATCCGTTAACTCTATAGTTGTGGATTTAGACCCTTTGCTATCCGCACTCCCCCCCCCCCCCCCCCAATGAAAAAGAACAATATCTTCTTAATTCCTATTTTTCAATTAAAAAGTGGAATAAATGTACATACATGTAATTTCAGAAGATCAAAATTAGGGTTTTTTCTATGTGTGTCTAATTTGGCAAAATCACGAAATTTTTATTATGTCGACAGAAAAATTTAATTTTAATAATAGAATTGAATGATTTAATTCACATAAAACATGCAAGGCTACGAAATCGTTTCCAAATCACTAAAATACTCCCAGAAAATGTTGACTGTTTTGTTCGAATGGATCTTTTTCCAACTTTATTTGGTTCATGCAGGGAGATATATACGGGTGAATTTAAAAAAAAAAGTTTTACACGATGACCTAAAAATGAAAAAAAAGACATGCACCTTAACTTGTTCCGGCAATTTGCAGTTTAAACTATTTGCACGAAACAAATAAGTATCTACCATCAGTTACGAAAACAAGGAATTAAAATACTTCAAAAGCGTTGCACGAAAATAACCTAGTGCCACCGCCAGAAGTTTGCTCATCTTGGTTTACCTCTGCGACCGTTGTTTCAGTCTGACATTTTTTATGTTAATCAGAACAAATCTTGTTGGATGATGAATGAAATGAAACTTATTCTGATTGGAAGGATTGAAAAAGAACCGCGTGATTGCCAAGTGAAAGCGAAAGTGAAAAAAGTCAAAATGGTGCTTAATCAAAACGGAATATCATGTAACCGCATACAGACTAATCAGATTATCGTGTTGTTAACATGCTGGAATTTCTCATCTTTGTTGAGTTTGGAGGACATGTTTTTCAACAGATTATCTCCATTGATCAACCAAGAAGCCTTACTTTTTCTCCCTGTCGCATTTGTCACAAGGCATTCCAATGAGGACAAACGGTGTGCCGCTTTTGGCCGATTTGTTCTTGTTTTCATATGAGGCTAATTTTTTACACGGGCTTCATTAGCCCAGTCCTTTAATTTCAGTTTCGGCTGCGTAGATGATGTTCTGTCAATTAATAATCCTAACTTTAAGGATAACTTGCATCTTATCTTGAAATTAAAGAGATCACAGACACACCCACTTCTGCTTTATATCTAGATTTATACTGGTACATAGATAATAATGGGGGATTAAAATCAAAACTTTTGACACACTTGATTCCCCTTTCTTAGAAGGATATGGGGCACATTTCATAGTTGATTCGATACTGCCCTGCAGTGCGAGATTGCTGTTACATAAATTTTCTAAGACAGGGTTGGGTTCAGTGTCTTCAATCCAAAACTTTTGTGGTTGTCATCATGAAACGATTGGCCGATACGAAATGTATATCTCACGTATTTAACTAGATATCAGCAGTTGGGTTTCACGCCCTTCTGGAATTGACACCTCACCAGACGTGACGCTTCACTGTCTTTTACTCACTAGCTGTGGAGGGTGCCGTTAACGGAGCAGAACATGCTTGCCCCTCAGGAACACCTGATGCTTGATGTTAGTCCCGATTTTAGTGGGAGTTCACATTTCTTGTGATTAATTCTTGTTCTATTTTTGTTTAGTTTTTTATATGTTTTTTGCCATTATTTTATCGATTCGATATTCTTTTGCCGATATATTGTATACAATCTATAAACTTGTATTAGATTTGGTCTCTTTATATCGGGTTGATATGAATATGTCCGCAAATCCCTCTCTTAAGGCTAAAAATCACAAAATGCTCTTGAGCATGCTTAACTCTGAAACGAACAAAAAGATATAACTGAAAACCATTTAAGGACGGATACTGAATATTTTTCAATTTCGTGAAAATATAATACATGTAGTAAATACGATGAGTGAATTTTACTTTGATACCAAAATACAAGCAGCTGAGCTAGTTATACTGCCAGAGACTTCGGAAAAAGCACCAAGGCAGTTTATAAATTCCACAAGACCAAAGACAAAGCAAAATCGTGAAAACAGTAACAAAGCAACAAATACTTCAAAGACAAAACTAAAAAACACAACAAAACAAAATTAAACTTTAATCGCTTACCACATGAATCCCACAGAAACATAACAATAAACATTCTATATGATACCGACTTCCATATACTTTACATACAGCTGAATATAACTAAAAACAGAAAACCGAATCTAGCATACAGTAAGTGCTGAGGAGCAAAAACAATCAACCACCATCAGTGACATAAGTACTTGTTGAAAAATATAGACGTGTAAATAAAAATGTTAAACATTGGAAACTATTCATATAATCTTTCTATATGTACTCAATTTCGACTTTAACCTGTTTTAACATATTGGCCTACGCCAACATTTTCAACCTTTGTTGATTTCATCTATATCAATTGACGTTGAAAAATGTTTCATAACAAACCGTACAGTACTACTGACTCATAATCCAATAAATACTCCTGTGATCATAATTTTCCATAAATTTTAAACATATATTTGTTTTAATCCATCATTGATTGAAGGAATTTGATCAAGAGTTATTTTTCTTTGTACAACTAACGGTCAGATGAATGCATTCTGAGGGTATTACAATATGTGTTATTGACCTAGTTTCAAATAACTCTTAAAAGAAAGGGTAATAAAATTTAATTTTTTCCTGAAGTTTTGTGCATAAAATATCAGCTGACATAAAAGGTGTAAAAATAGCAACGAACTTCCGAATTAAAATTTTCCTTAGAGGAAAAAGTAAGGAGAATATTTTGTCGTTTATTTATTTCTTTCCAAGTCAAATGCTCTAACAGGCAATTTATTTAAGTCCATTGCAATTAATTTTATTTATTACATGTATGGGCAAAGAGGGAGAAGGAAGACGCTGAAACAATGTAAAATTGGACCAGGTCGATAAATTCATTAAATCATTCGGAACCTTAGAACATCCTTGAGTTCTAATCTGATAGCGTTTTAAACGATCCCCATGTTAGGAAAACACTTTTCTACTTTCACGACAATTGTGTCATTGTATCAGTTGACAAAGCTCCAAACACCATCTTGTTTGACTGCCCGATTAAGAAGATGGGTATTGATAAATCACATGGCAACCCCACTTACATGCATATTACGATAACAAAGTGAGATATTATACAATTACATGTGTATAGTCTTTTGTAGACCTAAAAAAATCTATATTGACCACCGCCGAAAGACTATAATTGTCTTATCAAATAATAATCCGTTAACTCTATAGTTACGGATTTAGACTCTTTGCTATCCGTATTATCCTCCCCCCCCTTGAAAAAGAACAACATCTTCTTAACTCCTATGTTTCAATTAGAAAGTGGAATAAATATACATACATGTAATTTCAGAAGATCAAAATTAGGGCTTTTCTATGTGTGTCTAATTTGGCAAAATCACGAAACTTTTATTATGTCGACAGAAAAATTTAATTTTAATCCGTTAGCTCTATAGTTGTGGATTTAGACTCTTTGCTATCCGTACTACCACCCTCCCCCCTCCCGAAAAAGAACAATATCTTCTTAATTCCTATTTTTCCATTAAAAAGTAGGGTTTTTCTAAATGTGTCTAATTTGGCAAAATCACGAAATTTTTATTACGTCGACAGAAAAAGTTAATTTTAATAATCGAATTGAATGATTTAATTCGCATAAAACATGCACGGTTACGAAATCGTTTCCAAATCACTAAAATACTCACAGAAAATTTTGACTGTTTTGTTCGCATTGATTTTTTTTTCAACTTTATTCGGTTCATGCAGGGAGATATATACGGGTGTATGTTTTAAAAAATGTTTATCACGATGACCTAAAGATGAAAAAAAATTACATGCACCTTAACTTTTTCCGGCGATTTGCAGTTTAAACTATTTGCACGAAACAAATAAATATCTACCATCAATTACGACAACAAGGGAATTGAAATACTGCGAAAGCTTTGCGCGAAAATAACCTAGTGCCACCGCCAGAAGTTTGCTCATCCTGGTTTACCTCTGCGACCGTTGTTTCAGTTTGACATTTTTTATGTTATTCACAATGAATCTTGTTGGATGATGAATGAAATGAAAGTTATTCTGATTGGAAGGCTTGAAAAAAAAACCGCGTGATTGCCAGGTGATTTAAATCAAAGTGAAAGCGAAAGTGAAAATATATAGTCAATATGGTTCTTAATCAAAACGGAATATCATGTAACCCCATACAGACTAATCAGGTTATCGTGTTGTTAACATGCTGGAATTTCTCAGCTTTGTTGAGTTTGGAGGACACGTTTTTTAACAGATTATCTCCATTGATCAACCAAGTAGCCTTACCTGTCGCATTTGTCGTAAGGCATTCCAATGAGGACAAATGGTGTGCCGTTTTTGGCCGATTTGTTCTTGTTTTCATATGAGGCTAATTTTTTTACACGGGCTTCATTAGCCCAGTCCTTTAATTTCAGTTTCGGCTACATAGATGATGTTCTGTCAATAAATAATCCTAACTTTAAGGATAACTTGCATCTTATCTTGAAATTAAAGAGACCACAGACACACCCACTTCTGCTTTATATCTAAATTTATAATGACACATAGATAATAATGGAGGATTGAAATCAAAACTTTTGACACACTTGATTTCCCTTTCTTTGCAGCATATGGAGACATTTCAGAGTTGATTCTTTACTGCCCTGCAGTGCGAGATTGCTTTAACATACATTTTCTAAGACATGGTTGTGTTCAGTGTCTTCAATCCAAAACTTTTACGGTTGTCATCACGAAATGATTGGGCGATACGAAATGTATATCTCACGTATGAAATTAGATATCTTCAGTTGGATTTCAGGCCCTGCTGAAAATGACACCTCACCAGACGTGACGCTTCACTGTCTTTTACTCACTAGCTGTGGAGGGTGCCGTTAACGGAGCAGGACATGCTTGCCCCTCAGGAACACCTGATGCTTGATGTTAGTCCCGATTTTAGTGGGAGTTCACATTTCTTGTGATTAATTCTTGTTCTATTTTTGTTTAGTTTTTTATATGTTTTTTGCCATTATTTTATCGATTCGATATTCTTTTGCCGATATATTGTATACAATCTATAAACATATATCAGATTTGGTCTCTTTATATCGGGTTGATATGAATATTTCCGAAAATCCCTCTCTTAAGGCCAAAACTCACAAAATGCTCTTGACCATGCTTAACTCCGAAACGAACAAAAAGATATAACTGAAAACCATTTAAGGACGGATCTATGTGTTAAGAGGATACTGAATATTTTTCAATTTCGTGAAAATATAATACATGTAGTAAATTCGATGAGTGAATTTTACTTTGATACAAAAATACAAGCAGCTGAGCTAGTTATACAGCCAGAGACTTTGGAAAAAGCACCAAGGCAGTTTATAAATTCCACAAGACCAAAGGCATGGCAAAATCGTGAAAACAGTAACAAAGCAACAAATACTTTAAAGACAAAACCCAAAAACACAACAAAACAAAATTAAACTTTAATCGCTTACTATATGAATTCCACAGAAACATAACAATAAACATTCTATATGATACCGACTTCCATATACTTTACATACAGATGAATATAACTGAAAACAGAAAACCCAATCTAGCATACAGTAAGTGCTGAGGAGGAAAAAACAATCAACCACCATCAGTGACATAAGTACTTGTTGCAAAATATAGACGTTTTAATAAAAATGTGAAACATTGGAAACTATTCATATAATCCTTCTACATGTACTTAATTCCGACTTTTACCTGTTTTAACATATTGGCCTACGCCAACATTTTCAACCTTTGTTGATTTCATCTATATCAATTGACGTTGAAAAATGTTTCATAATAAACCGTACAGTACTGATTCATAATCGAATAAATCCTCCTGTGATCATAATTTTCCATAAATTTTAAACATATATTTGTTTTAATCCATCATTCATGTCATTGATTGAAGGAATTTGATCAAGAGTTATTTTTCTTTGTACTACTAACGGTCAGATGAATACATTCTGAGGGTATTACAATATGTGCTATTCACCTAGTTTCAAATAACTTTTAAAAGAAAAGGTCATAAAATTTACTTTTTTCCTAAAGTTTTGTGCATAAAATATCAGTTCACACAAAAGGTGTAAAAATAGCAACGAACTTCCGAATTAAAATTTTCCTTAGAGGAAAACGTAAGGCGAATATTTTGTCGTTTATTTATTTCTTTCCAAGTCAAATGCTCTAACAGGCAATTTATTTAAGTCCATTGCAATTAATCTCTTAAAATTAATATTGCTGCTACCCACAGCTATTGACTTAGCAGTAAATTAAATTCCTAATAAATCACACAACTCTTAACAAAATTGATAAATGGAAAACAAAATTGCTTTTCTGGTCTTGAAAACATTTATTTTACGACACTGTAATTGAATTCGAATTTATTTTTGATATAAATGTGAGAATTTGACAAATAATTGCTACAAATCAATGATGCTGTCAATCATACGAAAAAATGGAATGCGAAAATGTGGCTGAGAATTTAAAAATGCATTAACAACAGAATAAAGTTCCTGATGAAAAATGTCTTTCTCATAAATGGATGAAATGGATTAGCAAATATGGTTTGAAAAATAAAATGTAGTAAAACTGTCTATAAATATATTGTTAGGGTGTTATTTATAGTACCTGCACTGACGTTGAATTAAAGAAATGGGTTCTTAACAAAATTTTGCTCGTTCTGGTCCATGACGAAAACCCGATATATTTATATAAGAATAAATATAGAGGGCATTATCGTGATGTATAGGCTCTCCAGGGAACAGCAGTATTAACTGAAATATTGATGGATGATAGAGTTTTTTATCGTAGATTAAAAAATGACAAATGACCACATTTAAACCAATGAAAATGTTGAATTTAGATCTGATATTAAATAAACAACTTTATGTTTGTAGAATCTGTATGAGAAATCGTCATTATAACATTGCAATAAAGTAATGTATGGAACTGCCAATAAGATAGTGACCATCGTGGTTCCATAAAAGTTAACATAACTCTTCAGAAGTTTCAAGGACATCATATTACTCAAATATTGTTTATCATCTTGGTAATGAATTTCTGACAGCATGTAAATGAATAAATAAACATTTTCTCGCAAAAAATTGAATATTTCTTTGTAAATTGACTAATAATTCAATGTGGCTCCAAATATCCATATTTTACCACGGGTAGGCCCTATATGCCAAATATTTTGCCATGAGCGACAGCGTAACATAAAGGACCTACCAATGGTAGAATCATGATATTTTCAAGCCACTCTGAATAATTTCTTTTCTTATAGGACAGTTTCGACGACATTGTGGAAAGCCGTAACATAGGTATTCAAACACGAAGACGCCATTACAAAACTTTAATACAAACGGGAATATTCCAGAAGCGTTGGTATATATTTCACAACTCATACGTTACTCCAGACCCTGTGACATATATATTGACTTCTTGGACAGAGCCCGGCTCCTGACAGAAAAGTTGCTCAGACAGGGGTGTGTACACCTAAGTTGTAGTCATCCTTATTAAAGTTTTATGGACGTCATCATGACTTGGTTGACGGGTATGAAAAAACCGTTTCCCAAATGAAAATGGACCTGTTCTATTAATGTTATACATTCCTTATATCAAATTTGACATGGGCAGCATGGTGGGTGACCTGCAAGAAACAGAGACAGCTTACTCTACCGGAGCACCTGAGTCTACCCCGGTTTTTTGGTCTGGTCCATGTTGTTCGTGTGTTTTTAGTTTTTAATTGTAGTGCATGTATTGTTTTGGTCTTGTTTTCGTTGTTCTCCGGCGTTTGTCGGTTGTTTCGATTTTCCCCTCCTTCGAATATTCCTTTCGTATTTCTTGACTTTACTTACACAACACAAGTTATAGAATGACGTTGTTAAGGCTTGTGGAAAACTTTACTATTACGTTGCGAAGCAAACCGTCTGATGTCTGTGATAAAAATGTCCATATTTTACAACGGATGTAGACTGAAAGCGTTTTAAGCATGTCATATAAGAATTGTAGTTTTGTAAGAATTTCACCCTGTAATCTATATAAGATAGTGTAACAGGACCACAAATGATCAGGTAACGTAACAGCAGTGACCTTGGTAATTACTGGCAAATTCGGAAATGCAATAAACCTTATCTCCACAGACACTGCATATAATCACCAAATAAAATAGAGAACTGAAACGGGGAATGCGTCAAAGAGACAACAACCCGACCAAAGAGCAGAAAACAAGGCTACCAATGGGTCTTCAACGCAGCGAGAAAATCCCGCACCCGGAGGCGGGCGTCAGCTGGCCCCTAAACAATAATGTATACTATTTCAGCAAAATTGACGGCACACAAAAAATCCGGAACATAAAAATGAACCAAAATTTAAAAAAAAACCACACAAGACTAACAAAGGTTAGAGGTTCCTGACTTGGGACAGGCACCAAAATTCAGCGGGATTAAACATGTTTTGTGAGATCTCAGTGTTTCAACTTGAGAAAGACATATCTACATAATTCCTGTTTTATACTTTTGGTTAAAACTATTTTCGGTTAAAAAATATACCATATATCATGATCTATTATGATATATAGTCCTGATAGCTAGCTTAATATAAATTATTGGAAATTACCATAGTAGAATGGTTCACTTTTTTTATTGAAATTGTCATGCAAAAGGCAGGTACTGTTTAAATAGTGTTCTGAGGACATGATTTCACGTCCTTATTTTTGGTATGGTATATTTTACATTAATTCGCCTTATTTTTCTGACATGTTTAAGTTATCGGCATATACATGTAGCAAGTACTTCCGCTCGTGGACGTTCTTCTCTTGCTGCAAGGCGTTGGGTTGAGGCTCATTACCGCATTTAATGGGTTAATTTCTGTCCATCCTTTTATCCATATATGCAACGTGTAAAGCCAGATACAACATCAAATTTGATAAGGCTGTTTTTAACTTTGTTACACTGGAGATATTGAAGGTTTTCTAATAAATTAATTGTGGTGTTTATAAAATCACTTAATAAGTGAATATAGATTAACTGTTATAGGGTTCAATGAAATTCTGAGAGTTTCTCTTGATTAAATTAAACTGGTATTGTGAGGTTTAAAGTTTCCATTTAATAGAATTCTATAAAACTTCTTTGCCGTGTCATTTAACACTGAATTTTCATTTGATAAATGCTTAAATTCTCAGAATTTGACCTTAAGAAATCAAATCAATCACCAATCCTACATTTGAATAAGAAACCCCTTAGAGAAGGTATATTCTTAATCATTACTAGGCAACTGTCGTGGATCACTGACACAACCCACAGAATTGTCTGGCGAGTCCCTAGGTGGCGGATAGGAAAACCCTTTGGTTGTGAGGTTTTCAGGTCATAACACGGAAAGCCTGACCGCGGAATATAGTCGGTAACGTGTTTGAAGAATGCTGCGCTCCCTGCACACTAAAGACCCCTTCTGTAGTTTTCGAAAAAGAGTAGGCTAATGGCCACTGCAGAAGGATAAATTATCCGATCCTACCCAACCACCCATCCGTTTACAGTTGCAGTCAAATTTGATTCCCTTTGGTGTCCCGTCACACCTCTATTTGAATTGTTGAACTGATTCTCGTCCTAAAGAACCACGAAGTATTTGCCACTGGACATTAAGAATACAACAATCAATCAATCAATCAATCAATCAATCTGTATCATTAAAGTTGAATAATTTTGTAAGTAAATGTAAAACTTTGACTGAATTAATGCAGTAGGAGAGATGTTTATAAAACAGTCTATGAAAATCTCATAACTACAGACATTCTAACTCATAAAAATTAACCACTGAGTCGATACCGCTGCTGATGGACTACAAGCCTCCGAGGATATCATCCGCTCGGTTCATAGTATTTCGATACTAGCCAGAAATTTATGCTTTAAAGTTATGTTACAAAAACGTTTAATTTTGTGGAAGGAAGCAATATATCTGTCCTTAGATGGTTTTGGCTTCATTCTTCAGTTCATTTTGGCATTTTTGAATTTGCTCTTCAACGTTTGGATCACTGTTTCGGTTTTCAATGTTTTGTTTAAAGCATTTGTGTTAGGTGGTGCATCGACTACATGTGCACATCTTGTGCATCAAAATTGTTATGAATACATATCTAAAACTCTCTAAGTTGGCAACAAACAATGTAAAACAAGAGATTAAAAGTACAACTACCCTACTGCACATGTTATAGAAAGCGTTTTGGCTTGGGTTTATACTTTTTCTAGATCTTTTTGTGGTAATAATCATACTACAGTTAGGTGCAGACATGATCTCTCACCAAGTTAACTTAGAGCAGTTCTACTGACTACTCTTAAGTTAACTTAGAACAGTTATCCTGACTGCTTTAGAACTACTCTAGAATAGAATCCTGACTACTCTTTATCAGAATCCTGACCGATTCTGACTGCTCTAAGCTGTCATGGTCAAGAACAGCTCTAACCTGTCATGGTCAAGAATAGCTCTAACCTGTCATGGTCAAGAACAGCTCTAACCTGTCATGGTGTAGAACAGTTCTATAAGGGAGCAACCGTTTGATTTTTATGGGGGGGGGGGGGGGGTGGCTAGGATCTAATTTGAAATAATGAAATAATCGCAATATCGGCCGAAAAAAATCCAGGACCAAAATTTTGACCAAAAAATAGGCAGGATCGAACATTTGATCCTAGACCCCAAGTAAAAATTAAATGGTTTCTACCTAACCAGTCATAGTCTAGAACAGTTCTGGAAACAGTCGGGATGTAGAATAAATAAGAAATCCCAACTTAAAGTTGAAGAAGTGTTTTTGTAACTATAAATAAAAATACCACACTGAAATAAAGCCGATGATCAAGTTGTAATTTTTGCTTTTTATTATTAGAGGGGGGGGGGGGGGGGGCAGTGGAGGCTATTTTCGTGATGCGTGATTGGGGTATTTTTATGCGTCTTTAACAAACGAGTAACACATCCAAGGTCAAACTTCCACATTTGAAGAATGAAATTTTTTTATAATAATCACGAAGCAGCATATCGGAATTTACAAACACATCTTTTCCGCAGCCGGTCCGGTTTTTCATCATCGCCATTTGCAGATGGTTTGGCGGTACACATTCTGCGAATATCCATTCTATTTGATTTATCACTATTCCGTAAATTTATAATCCTTTGTCTTATGTATAGGGAATCAGTCTATTTAATTTCACAGGTGGCATATTTACATGATCATTCGCATACAATTGATGAAATGAAAAGATATCGTCGCAAAAGCATTCGTGGACTAGGATTGCCCTAATTCTTGACCAGAGCTGTTCTAAAAAGCAGTCGTGAACCAGGACCGCTCTAGGTCTTGACCAGAGCTGTTCTAAAAAGCAGTCGTGGACCAGGACTTTAATTTAATTCTTGACCACAACTGTTATACTTCCTGACCAGAATTGTTCTTGACCAGAGCTATTCTTCTTCCTGACTGCTCTAAGTTAACTTAGAGCAGTTCTCAAAACTGCTCTGCATGTTAACTTGGACGAAAGGTTATGACTGGTCGCAACTGTATTACATATAATATAATAATTATATATGTTCTCATAAGAATATTTAAAGTATATTTAAGGATGTTTTATGCTTATTTATACAACCTACAGAAAACGGTAGAATCCTTGAAATGACCACCTACCTATCAAAAAAAATAATAAATAAAGTAAATGAATAAATAAAAAAAATGAGGTTCATATCAAGATCTATTTCATTTAATGTGTGATTAGTATTGAACTAAAACGATGTGAAGAGTTCAAGAATTGTTCCCACATGCATAATGTGGTACTTCTTTCCTTTTTCATTCATTTGAAAGTATTAAGCGTGCTAATCTAACCCATATTGTAGAGAACAATAATGAGAACTTTGAAGTACAAATGAAAACGTAACATCTGTCATCTAATCCCATCACTGTTAAGTACTTTAGTACTTTTAACAATTTCTAGCTAGTTTTTACCTTGTTGGTCATCCATCACACTGTATTGGATATTTTTAGTTTGTTGCCTTCTACACCAGAATTTCAGAATATATATTAGGCAGGTGTAGGTGTCCATAATACAATTTGTCTGAACACTATTTGTGTCTGAATCAATTCGAAATCCTGACATTTTATTTTCATATGGTCTCGTGGTTGTGTACTCATCTCGGTTGACTCCATGATACTAAGAATATCATAGAGTAACATGTCTTCCTGTATTCGGTTATCTCGTGAGATAGCACTTAAACTATAGCCCAGCGTGTCGTTGAACGTTTTAATCAGTTTTATATGAAATAGTTTCTAGCATAAATGTCGCATCCTCCCGAAAGTCAATGTATTGGGTCATTTCTAAAATATATAATCAGTCTAATCATTGTTCTGAAAACAAAATAAACGTGTTCATTCCTCTTGGAATTGCTCTTTTAGTCTAAATTGCCAGTTAAGGTTGTATTTTCGTATACAAATAATTTGAACAAATCTACATTACAGACATTTTTTTAATACAATATGAAGCTAATGATTCGTTTTGTATAAACCACGGCATTATCATGAAAGAACTTCAGACACATTGCCTTGAATAACGGTACGCTTAATATACATATAAATCAACATTCAGTAGTCAACGTATATTTCTAACATAACATTTTAGTTTGCACTATACAATGAAATGAGCTGCCATTAAACAGTTTACCATTAGAGATTAGTTTTTTTCCAATGTTTCTGATTGTTTAGCCTAATATAAGTAATATGTGTAAATCAATAATTTATTAATTCATCATTATATCTTTAAACGGATTTCCAACATTTTGATCTCGAGCACTGCTGATGAGTTGCCATACAGTGCATCAAATTTATTTCGGTATTTGTGAAAATTTTATTAAATGCCTTTAAATTTTCCGTTCAAAATTCGACAAAAAATACCAAAAAGGCTCTTCCTTTTGATGCAGAGGTAACCATTAGCTGAGTTTGGATTCGTGTTTGTTTTAATTGTTTTTGTTTTTGATTGTTGTGCTTATTAATTCATGATTAAATCTTTAACCAGATTTCCAACATTTTGATCTCGAGCACTGCTGATGAGTTGTCAGTCAACGAAATGGTCATATAGTGCATGAAATTTATTTCGGTATTTTGTGATATATACTATTATCAAACTTGCTTAATTCAGTTATCTTCCAAGTGACATGTATAGAAGCAATGCATTGTTATTTCTATCTTTAAATGTAAAAGTTACAAATGTATATGCCAAATTCAATCATTTTACTACTCAATTTTAATTTTTTATACTATTTATTTTAAATTTCTTTCATAAATGTTTGAAATAATACTTCTTTTACCATTAATTTAGTTTACTTTTAATGGTTTCAGACATATTTGATGTTTTAGTTCTATGTAATTCCGTTTTTACTTTACAATGTAAACTAACCACTTTGCCACTTATTTATTGTCGACGATTAAGGTTTATCTATTTGAATTATTATCATAGCAAGAGTTCCATTTTGGCAACCACATAAGTAAATCTATATGTTTATTTCGTCTAAGATATACACAGCTGACATATGGAACTCTTTTCATTTGAATGAACAGTCGTACATGTATGTAAGTAAAGATGGTTTTAGTATCGTCTTTGCAAAATTAATTGTGCATTTGTATCCTGGTTTTCCTTTCCATTTGAATTACTTTCCTTTGTGTTAATAGTAATCATCAGAGGAATTAAGCTTTCTTATTACTTCTATTTATCGATTGTGAGTTTTAAATTTTTTTCTAAAGCTTTCCAAAGTGTCAATTCAAGGTTTACAAAACGAAACCGTCGTATGATTCAATTATATTTTCTAAATGAATATTTTTTAAAGTGCAGAACTATATAAATATTTCATTGCCCTTCTACAGTTTAATTTGTATCCACGGAAAAGATTTGTATAAAAACATTTACTTCTGAATGTATACTGATGGTAGGTATTTTTGCTGTTTTGTTTGTTTTGTTTGTTTTGTTTTTATTTGTTTACATTTCTCTTTGTACTTTTTTAAATTTGAAATAATCCATCATTCTAAACCAATTAATCAGTTTAAGAAAAGGGACATTTAAGTACTAATTGAAATATTTTTAAAATTGGGAAGCCATAATGAAAAAATGCAGAATACGCCATTTAGATTCACTTTATGACAAAAGCAATCGTTCAACGCAATATACTTGATTATTCAAACCTTGCTAATTCTGAATCTCTTGCGTACATTTTGGTGCAATAACAAAGCGCAACTGTCATTATCCTCTTGTATTTAATCCGAAAAAGAATAATGATTTACTACATAACGCTGCTTATTATTTATTTCGAAACTTCTAGGTGTCGAATTGAATATAAAACTAAAGCGATCTTCAGACAAATGAAATAAAAGCATGAAAGCTGTCGTCTGCGATACTAGCGCGAGACAATACCTACTCAGACGAATACATGAAAGGTATCGTCTGCGGATAATAACGAGACAATATAAACTAAGACTTAAGTATTCCTCACTCAGACTAAGAAAGATGACAGCTGCTATCATCATTAACGTAAATACTTAAAGAGGGTTACTTATTTTAATCGTTTTATACAAATAGCTCGGAGATCAATCATACAATATCATTTTGATTACTTATACTAAGCCATCCAGCTAATGATTTCATCTGGCTGACAAATACAGTAAGTTACAAGTTAGCCCGTACCTTTAATTTCAGCTTCCTCTACATAGATGATGTTTTATCACTCAACAATTCACTTATGGGAATTTTTTACATCTCATCTATCCCAATGAGCTCGAAATTAAGGATACCACATTTTTGGTATTGTCTTCGTTGTTCTCCGGAGTTTGTCGGTTGTTAGGATTTTTCCCTCCTTCGAATATCCCTTTGGTATTTCTTGACTTTCCTTACAACGTACACTACTGGCTTGGGTTCGGTACATTGTACTACCTGTAAACGGCCATAACTGTCTACATGTGTTTATTCATGAATGTCTTGATGTTTAATAAATATACAATATTAGTGTACTATGTATAGATTATCGGGTTTTCTGCACGTTGATATCGTAAAATATCAGCCTCGAGCCACCATATGAAGCTTATTGGCGAGTAAGCGAGGCGAACGAGCCTAAAAGATTCATATTGTGTCGAACGGCTGATATTTTACAATACCTTCACGCAGAAATCCCGATAATCTGTTTATCACAAATTCTGTACATTTTAGTCGCCCCTGTAGAATATTTTTTACACTTTGTTGTTCTCCTGATGTAAGCTTGATAACGTCTGCTGTCACATTGTGACGTCGCTGAAAGTCCTGATCTTATATTATGACGTCGCTGACAAGTCCTGCTGTCGCTGATAACTTCTCCTCATACGTCACAAAGCCTTAATACGGAGATTAGAGAGCGGCTTAGCAGGGTGATATAGACGCAGGGAAGTACGATAAAGAAGAATATAGAAAATATCTGTAAGAGGCTAAGAAACTGGTGGAAATGCATTTTGCTGCAGTTTCGAGCCGATTAGTGTACTATAGAGGAATATAGAAAATATGTATTCGGCCCGAGACAGGAGTAAAATGGTCGAATCTAACAAATTGACCGGATTGTAATTAATTGTTGTAGACGGGGACGAATGCTGTTCATGTATTTGTATATCTGTTATTTGTCTGTTGTAACACCGATTGCATGATAGAACACCTCAACATTCATGGCATTACTATTACAGCTGTGTGTAATTGTTATTAATCTCTTATTAAGGATGCTCGCTGGTCACTTTTTGGTTTTTTTGTCAGATTTTCGGAATCCTTGGGTTTTATCCATTTCTTAAACATGAAGTTTTTTGCCCATGAGCCCCCACTTTTTCTTTTACAATTCAATCATATATACCTTAAAATGGTATTTGACAAAATTTTATGAAATCCTTTTTATTTTTTCATACATCTTTGAGAGACTGAAGTTGTCAATGCAAATACAATGAAAAATCCAGAGAAAACCCATTTCCTGCACATTTTCAAAGCCTTATAGCTCTAAAATGAGCACATAAACCTATATTTTTTTCTTGCTTATTTGTTTACTATTCATATGCTCTCTCAAACTAAAACACCTATTTCAAATCCTATGGATTTCCTATTAGACCAGCGATCATTCTTAAGGCCTGCATGCTGTAAATATATGAAGACAAATATGGATGATTTAAGGTTTCAACGATCAACTATTTTAAATTATCAGGTATTATATTATATCTTTGCTCATTTGATTCCACGTTTTACTGTTTTCACAATATTTTCATTTTGTTTGGGTATTGGTCTAGTTTCAGAACTTTAATTATTACTTTCAATTCGTTTGTCGATAATGTAATAAGTGTGGCGGGTTCATCGTTAATCAAGTTTTTTCTAATTGATATTTTGAACTAGTGTCGGAAGTCAAGTTGTATTCCTGAAACCATAATTTGGACAAAGAATGCGGCCGTACTTCAAACGTGAATTGGACTTAAAATGTTTACATTAAATTGGAAATAAAGTTATAAAAACCTGCATTCGACAATGTACAACTAAAAAAGGAAAAAATAAGGACTTATTACAAATTTAACTAATAAGTGTAATTACCAAATCGTAAAATCAAGATCTCTTTTTGAAGAAATAATGCATAAAAATCAAACATGGTATCTTTTTTTCACACTACCGGACTTGACTCAGTTGCATTGATGCTTACTGTTAACAAAAGAGGGCATGCTTTAAATTCTGGGACAGCTGAACTCAGTCTCGATGGTTTGAGTTCACATTACTGTGTTGTCTATATCTGCTTAGTTTTGCTATTCGGTATTTTTCGTCAGATACATATTATTGTATTTCTTATCTGTGTTGGCTTTATCCCAAACTCATGTTTTTTGACAATATAGAATATTAAGGATTATCTCCCTCGTGCAGAACTCTTTCCCTAAATAGCTTTGGCTTTATCCTTTTACTAATTTTGGTACCTTTTTTTCAATTTGTTCTTTTTGTTTTGAGTTTCAACATTTTGTGTCAACTACTTGGTCGCAAATCCAATGAAATCTGCACATTTTGGTGCTTCAAAAATTGGTATCATAGAATTAATTGCTCCATATCTTATTGTCAATGATTGTGTCCTCTTAAAAGATAATAAGTGCCGTATTGCAACCAGAGGTCCCAGGAGCCTGTATCACTCACCTGATTGCCTATTGCATATAGCGACCAGTTCCCACAGGGTTAAAAGATCTGCTGTACTGACCATCTTGGTTGTGATTTGGGTCAACGGACACGATTCTCAAAGAGGTCCATGTATTGACCATTGCTGCTATGTTTGCTCCAAACCTCTCGATAGTTTCAGACAAGAAGACTTTTTAATGAATCCATAGAGTCCAATGTTAAAGTATGTTCGGCTGTAGTGGCCATCTCGGTTGACAGTCCAGCTCATCCGACACACTTATGAAAGAGGACAATCTAAGGACCATTACTGTCAAGTCTTGTTCTAATTGGCTCAGTTGTTAACGGACACAATTCTGAAAGAGGACCACCTATGAACCATATCTGTGCAGTTTGGTTCCAATTGGCCAAGTAGTTTCAGACAAGATTTTTGTGAATTTCCCATTCGGTCCTATTTTAAACTAAGTTCAGCTGTGGCGGCCATCTTGGTCAGATGTCGAGACCATCGGACACACTTTTGGAAGTTTTGCTGAGATTGGCATAGTAGCTTCAGAATTAAAATTTTGACCCCCTTTTCTATTTTTAGCTTGGCCGCCATCTTGGTCGAAGGTCGGGGACACCGGACACAATTTTGGAAGTGGACCACCCAAGGACCATTCCACCAACGTTTGGTCCCAATTGGCCCAGTGGTTTCTGAGGAGAAGAATAAAATATGGATTGTGGACGACGGACGACGGACGTCAAGTGATAACAATAGCTCAGCTGTGAGCTAAAAATATGAACAAATAATATTAATGTAATATCAAAATAAATACCATTCTATTCAAAGTTTATAAAAACACAAGTAATTAGTTTGAATAATTCCCATTTAGATTTTATCGTATAAAATATTGGAAAAACATTCATTTCTGTTAAATTAATTGATGGCATTTCAGGGTCAGTTTGATGAATTCCCCGGTCATATATTTCGATCATTTATCATTCCGACCATGGCAGCAATTAAAATCTCAACAAAAGATCTGTTCAACATAAGGTTGAAACTGATTCAATGTGTCACTAAAACTGATTAAAACAGTTAACTATGAATAAGTCTTAAAAAATAATAAAAAAGTAGAGTTAGTGTTACATGTACCTAATGAGACAATACAAAGAAGAAACTCTGTACTTAGGTGGTTTTGGCTTTACCCTTTTTGGACATTTTGGCTTTTATCAATTTAATTTGCCTCAATTTTGCGGATTATTGTTTTGGTTTTCAACATTTTAGGCTATGAGCATATCTGATGAGTGATGAATCAACGAAATGGGTACATATTTTGCATCAAAATTGGTATCAAAGGAAGTAAATTTACCCTACTGTGTGTGTTGTCCCATATTGCTGACTTTTGGATGAAAAATCGTGCAGTTACCAAAATTCTACATACACCAAACAAACGATCAGGCATATACTTAAAGTCAGCATGAATTAAACTTTTGCGAAGACAATTTGTTCTTTTTCTCTAAAGTCACATTTGTATGTGATTTCTCTGACCCAACATATATGAATCATTTATAGAAAACTGTAACATTTTCCTCTCGTTCAAAATTTGAAACATTTAGTACAGTGTACTAACAATCTTAAAATACATGTAAATCTAAAATGTACAATGTAAAGTTACCATTTTCATCAATATTAATGAGAGATTTTTTTTTGACGTTCCCGTAAAACCAGTTTCAAAGTCTCTGGAATACGCAGTTATGCAGGTTTTACCCTTCTGAACGATATTTTAACAAGCTTAAACATTGGTATCAATTACATAACATCGTTTTTGTATGCAAAAGATACTATATTCAATCCTTGATTAATGAACTAGAGATTGCTAGTTCACTTGGCAATCCTACCTATAAAGCTACTACACTTTCAAAGGAAGAAATAACCGACAATCATAGATCGTCATTTGGTATTTCCATCAAAGATGATGATTGAGATCTTCCTACCTTGTACTGGATACCCAAGTTACATAGTTCATATAAACAACGCTTTATAGCTGGATCTGCCAACTTCAAACTTCTATTTTAACAGCTTTCAAAACGGACCTCCAAAGTTATTGGGAGACAAGCTATTCAAGAAGTAGTATCAATCATATTTATCCACATGTATGTATATAAAGAACTCCAAAAACTTAAAGGATATTTTACGATCTCGGTCCATTTCAGTCTGTAACAGCATGAAAACATTTGATTTCTCTACCTCTATACCACCATTCCTCATTCAGAACTGAAGGAGAAGTTGAAAGATCTAAAATCCATCGATGCTTTCAAATTAAGAATGGCAACAGCAGATACACATACCTTGTCATTGGTAGACATAAATCATACTTTGTTAAAAACCACTCTAAATCTAACAAAAAGTATACAGAGGACGAAATTGAATTTTTTATCGACAACATATTTGTTAATTTGGTGGACGTGTTTTCCAACAGACAATTGTCATTCCTATAAGCACTAATTGTGCGCCACTTCTGGCCGACTTGTTCCTTTACTCATATGAGACTTCCTTGACGGGCTTCTTAAGGAAAACAGAAGAGTTAGTCCGTACCTTTAATTTTAGCTTCCGCTACATAGATGATGTTTTATCACTCAACAATTCACGTTTTGGGAATTTCTTACATCTCATCTATCCCAATGGGCTTGAAATTAAGGATACCACAGCCACTGCCAAGTCTGCATCTTATCTTGACCTTCACTTCAGAATTGACACCAGAGGAAGATTGAATACAAAACTTTACGACAAACTGGATGACTGTGACTTTCCAATCGTCAACTTCCCATTTTTGAGCGACAATATTCCATAAGCGCCATCGTATGGAGTATATATTTCACAACTCATACGTTATTCCAGAGCTTATGACATATACATTGACTTCCTGGACATAGCCCGGCTCCTGACAGAAACGTCGCTCAGACAGGGGTATGTTGCTCCTAAGTTGGAGTCATACTTATTAAATTTGCATGGACGTCTTCATGACTTGGTTGACAGGTATGAAAAAACCGTTTCCCAAAAGAAAATGGATCTGTTCCATTGATGTTATCCCTTCCTCATACCGGATTTGACATGGGCAGCATGGCGGGTATCCTGCAGGAAGCAGAGACTGCTTACTCCTCCGAAGCACCTGAGTCCACCCCCGGTTTTTTTGTGGGGTCCATGTTTTTCATATGTTTTTAGTTTTTAATTGTAATTCATGTATTGTTTTGGTTTTTTCTTCGTTATTCTCTGGAGTTTTGTCAGTTGTTTCGATTTCTCCCTCCTTCGAATATCCCTTTGGTATTTCTTGACTTTCCTTACATAAATAACGATACTACAAATGAAATAAAAACAAATCAGATAGCTGTAAATCCAACAATGACATATGCCAAAATTCCATATTTTATCATATTAAGGATGAGAAACATTTTTGGAAAGCCTTTACCCTTCCGGAGCACCTGATGTCACACCCGGTTTTTAATGTATACTTGTGGTGTTTGTTTTTTGTGATCCATTCTCCTGACTATCTTTTTCTTTGACTCGGAATTTTGGAATTTTCCCACGTTTTGTCGCTATGATATTCTTTTGATGATATATTTTGTATCTTAAGGATGATCGCTAGTCTAATAGAAAATAAATACGATTTGAAATGGGTGTTTTAGTTTGAGAGAACATATGAATAGTAAACAATTAAGCAAGAAAAACATATAGGTTCATGTGCTCATTTTAGAGCTCTAAGGCTTTGAAAATTTGCAGGAAATGAATTTTCTCTGGAATTTTCATTGTCTTTGCATTGACAACTTCAGTCTCTCGAAAATGTATGAAAAAATAAAAAGCATTTCATAAGATTTTGTCAAATATCATTTTAAGGTATATATGATTAAATAATAAAAGAAAAAGTGGGGGTACATGGGCAAAAAAAAATGCATGTTTAAGAAATAGATGAAACCCGAGGATTCCGAAAATCTGACAAAAAGACCAAAACATGACCACCGAGCACCCTTAATGGTAAAACTTTTTTTTCTTAAAATTACATTAAAGTGGTACGGACAATTTATCTTTATCATATCCTAAATCTGGGTCAATCTGTTGTAGGAAGCATTTTCTTCAGATACGTTCAAATGGAACATGGAATATGTCTGGATAAGGAATATATTAGTTAAAAGATTCAAACTGTGACATTATTTTTTTTAATAAATAGGTTATCCATTTTCTCAAAAACAGGTCTTTCATTTTTGTATTTATTAGATGTCCCTTACAGATGTACTTTTGCTTTGATAAAGTTCTTAAACTCTAACATTTCTATCAGTAATTAGGTCTCTATACCGGGTCTTTTGGGCATTATGGGAATGGTGATTAATATTCATTGACATTTAAGTCGCATTGTTTGTAGTACAAAGATACAGTTCTTGAACAAAGAAAATGCCATCCGAACCATACATGTGTATAGGGTGTTGAATTTTTAATGCACCGCTAAAAGGGATCTGGCAGACAAACACCAAAATACAGCTACTCCAATTTAATATATGTTTGCATGTTTTAATTCAGCAGAGAAATTAAATTTACATAGTCTAAGTTGAAATGGTGAGATATTGATATGCATTTTATTATTCAGTTGGGATAAGAGAAACTTTTAGTTGTCAACAAAGGCTATATAATGTATTTAGAAATAAAGTTTTATCCTGAAAGGGTGTTAGAATCAAGTTAGGTAACCATTCACTTTCGGCTATCAACGGTCATTCCATTTTTTTTTCAGTTAAAATGAATACGGATACAATGTAGTTGTGTGCATTTGGTTAAAATGTATTAATTTGCTTTTACAATTTTCTAAGTCTATGTTTAAGACATGCTATTTTGAGATTGTATCGTTTACCTACTTTTGTTTTGTCATTCGTTCAGGGTTAGACCTGTGGCCTTAGATCTGAGTTCCAAACCATTGGGAGTGAATAGATTTGCTCACAAATGCGTAAATTTGAGAATCTTTTTGTCTAAGAGAAGTGCGCACTGTACGACTTCTACTTGCGTGAATAGCAGAATTTAGCATAGGAACAAAAAAAAAAAAAAAAAAAAAAAGCATATAGTTTACCGGACAATAATTGTCCTTTAAAAAATACGTTACTGTCCTCTTTTATACATGTATATACATTTGTATGAGTATTTATTGTTTTTTATGGATTCACTATTCCACAAGAGATAACACGTTTCCTTCAGTTTGCTCTGTTGGCAGCGGCGTCTTGCATTTGCGCCGATTGGTAGTACTTTTGCGCCCCTAACGCTGACCAGTCTGTATCTGTATCCATCGAATATTACAGACTTGTTCCCTCTGTTTGTTTCGGAAAGGACAATATCCATCTTGCCAATTGACCGACTAGGGTTCTACTCACTTCAAGTATTACACTTGTTTATTTTATTTGACAAGAACTCACTACCATGAGCTTTAATTTGCATATTGAACATATATCGGGATTAAAATTTCTGATACTTACCTGCACTTGTGAACTTATAATCTTTATTCCGTTTGGAACAAACATCATATTTTTCCAGAATAATTTATATTCTATTTATTCTTCCTGTACTTACATGTAAAAGGCGCAAATGCAACATTTTTTTCGGCGCAAAAGTGCAATACCCTTGTGGCGCAAAAGTAATATAGGTAATTTTCAAAATCGGCGCAAATGTCATACGCCCGTTGGCAGACCAGTACGAGAAATTGATTATTGACCTCTGGTGGCTAACTTATCAATTAAATTCCCACCCATAAACAATATCAAAATATAATTTCTTATTTGTTTGCATTTGAAATAGTTTTACCGTCATAAATTACATTTTGTACATGTAGATCAACAAGAATTGCTACGATTCTTTGGCATTAAGTTTCAAGGACAAAATTTACTTTTGCCTGTCAGGATGTGCTAAACAATGAAAAAGATGATAAATTAAATAATACAAAATAAGATTAAAATTGAATTCACAGACTCTAAACAAAGAACAATAAATTAAGAACTTTTGTTGAAAGAATACAATTATTCCACGATCCATTATTATCTATTGTGACTATGATATGTAACATCCTATTTTCAATATGGACATGTCGAAAATCAATTAACTAATTTCCTTAAAATTCATTCTTTTATTTATTTATTTGTGTAATTTATCACAACTGCCATTCTCCGAAATGTCAATGTATCTACATTGTCTTCCAAAAGATAAATCTAATTTTTGAAGCCAAATTTAATTACAAATCAACTACTGGAGCAAAACTTCAAGGTCAATACAACATGTACAAAAAGGAAAAAAAATATTTGATTGCTTTTGCATTAATTCGATAGACATGCGGAAATTGATTCTGCATCATGTGGAAGTGCAAAGGGTGTAAAGAATGTTTATTGCACAAGTAAAGTGTGAATTAAGGTAAGCCTTGCGCTCTCCCTGGATTTTTATCATTATAATATTTTAGTAAAGTTACATAATTATTTGTTCATTGGGGAACATCTCTTATTTCATGGCATTTTTAACAAAATCACCCGTCCAGTTTTTTTGTAACAACAGCTCAAAATTTTGATTTTTGGTAGCTTTGTCACAATGTATTTATTTTACTACGTGTATTTTCAAGGAATACTTTATGAAGTATCAAACCTATTGAATTTTTTATTGAAAATTGTAAAACTGATTATATAATATGTTCTACACATTATCTATAAAATTTGCTGGAAATGTTAAGAAAAAAAATCACGAAAACACAACATTTTAACAATTCCTTGCCAAAATAGAGACGTTGCTATGGCAACAAAAAGATGAAAATGTCCTGTTTCCCAGCTCAACGATTCCAAGAAAAAGTGAAAACTCATAGATTTAAATATTTCCATTAATAATAAGACGATAAAATTCATCTGTCCCCCATCTCGTTTCCATGGAAACGGGTGCTATAATAACCCCTCTTAAACACATAAATAAAGTATCTTTCGCGTTTTGTAAGAAAATCAATCACTGAGAGCGGTTTTCACGGCATACTTTTTGTCCCCAGCAGCAACGCAATGCGAAGACATAGAAATGACGGGCGTCCGTCCGTCTGTCTGTCTGTTCGTTCGTTACCATTGCAAGCGCTCTCGCTTTTAAGTCCAAATTTGAGTGCGGTAATTGTGTTGGGATATATTAATGGCGGACAAGGCGGGTGGACTGAAATTTGTGCTCTTACATAATAAGGATTTGAACAGTTTTCACAAGTGGTGAAAGTTAATTTAATGGACAAGTGTGAATATGATTGACATTAGATGTGTTCTAAATGTTTTTATGGGAAGAAATACGAAGAAGAGAGTAAGAAAACGGAAACGAAGCGACGACAGTACCCCTCCTCAAACAATCTATTTAACTTGCAACGTGGCGCAATGTATATTCAGCTATAAAACATGCCTCACGCATGGCATGTGGTTTTTTGTAATGTATGAAAATTACTGCATAGTGTTCCCTTTTTATATTCTAAATAGAAATAAGGGAAAAAATCAAATCATGAATATAATTAATAGGCTCAGACCTGCATAAACTAACCCTTCCCTCAGCTAACCCTATCCCTACCAAATTATAGCTCTACAGTATAAGAGTGGAGCCCTAAAGTAGATGAAGACCAGAAATTCAATGGATATTTTTATTGAAATAATGAAGTCAAAATACACGTAGTTGCTCAAAATCCCTTGCTGAACTGTTAGAGGTTAGATTTTCAATTCGTGGATAGATCAGGATTCATCATCTCCGTTGTTTGAGTCTTGTAGCAAGTTGCGACTATAATAATGATTTAATTTATGGCCATGTTAAAGACGATCAGTTACTGAAATATCTAATAATTCAAAGCATCGGCAATGATGAAGTCGTCTATAAACATGAAACTTTGTCCTTTGAAAAAAATGTCTCCCAAATCAATGTTGATCAATATTCAACACAATCACGCTTCTGCAGTTGCGTACAACTGTTTCTGGCAAAAAAACTTTCCTTGGATTGACATTGATATAGTTCTCGAATTCCAAGCATAGAGCAACGTTATGATCTTTAATCGGTAAACATGTGAATCGATTCACGCCGAATCTGAATTTTTCAAATAACTGTGATTTGCACTTACAAGTTACAGAATCACCAACAGGATGACTTTCTTTCAAATTTCTCTTGGCTTCTGGTGCTTTAAATTGTTTAAGATTTTTATTGAAGTTTTTCATCGCTACGAAGTGTTGGCATTTTGTCAGACGATAATTGTTCGCAACGCGCTTTTTCGACGGGTGTCAAAATTCACAGGATTAAACGCTCAAGGGATCGTAACGTTATAACTTCGATTTGTAAATTTGACTATTATATAAACCCACAGAATGTACATGGAAGTAGATTGGCTGTTACGACTTCGAGGGAAAGTAATCACTTTAGGTTCCAAGACCCGGTTGCACGAACGTTAGTTAAATCTAACTTACTGTTAACTTGGCGTTAACGCGACATTAAATTTAACGAAGAATTAAAAGCGTTGTACAAAAAATAACTAACAGTTAACTGACAATTAGTCTACCAAGTTAACTTACAGATTTAACTAAGCCAAAGGGGTAACATTAAATATTTAACGGTCAGTTAAAATAATCTAAGATGGCAAACCAGTTATTGTTTGGAAATATTTTTGCTCCGCGAAAGGAGCGAGTATATCGGGATAGAATAGAGCTGGCTACCCTTAGTGACAAAAAAAAAGTTTCCATATGAAATCTATTATCAAACTTAAAACCAACAAAAAAGACTACAAGAGCGGATTTATGATCATCTCCCCCCCATTTCACATTCACTCACACACAAATTGTTTCGCTAGTGAAATAACACCCCCTTTTTTCTAACTTAATTTTCACACACACAAGACAAAGTAATTTTTTCCGATGTGCGATATAACCTTACAATAACCTACTTCAGCATAATAATAATAATAATAAAACTCGCTTAACAACTATAAATTTCTTTCAAAGTGATAGTGTCGATGAGTTAAAGAACAACGTTGCTTTCTATCGGAAAGTTTGTATGATAAATTAATTGAGTATGGGAGCGGATAAAATTGCGACGAAAAAATTCAAAGTTCAACGAAACAGGGAGTTTATTTCGGAGAGCAACCAAAATCGCTTACAACGTATGTCCCATTTATTTAAAGCTGCATACCAAATTTGAAATCAATCCGATCTTTGGGAGCCGAGAAAATTGCGACGGAAATCGGACGGACGGAAGGAAAGACGGATGGAGTGGGGGTATAAAATTAAAGGGTAGATTTTTTGTCACTATAGATATATTGACTTTGCTTAAAAAAAACAATGATTCTGCGTGTTTATTTGGTTTTTTTATTCTGCATCAAAATCATTATTTAAGGTGAATTAAAGAAACAAGAAAGTGTGTCTTTTTGTTTTTAAGTAAAGACGGTGTTTTAAAAGTGTGGAAAAAATAATTTGGCAAGGAAAGTTTTGAAGAAAAAAAATTGAAAGATAGTTTTTAGTCGGTGTGCGTAATGTAAGCTAAGAAATTAAGAAAATTAGTGAAAAATGCGCAAAAAAAAGGTTCAGACAAATCCCCCCCACCACCCCTCGAAAATTAAACGATTGGTGCCTTTGGTCTTTCCCGCACATCCTGTCAAAGACAAAGATTAAGAGATTCAGATCTCGATTCTAAACGATTATTTGAAAGAATGTAGGTAACGTTAACTGATTCATTTATTTACAAATCGATTAGGTCAATATTTTTTTGAGTGGCCTTTTCCGTGTACACACGTTTTAAAAGATGACGTCATGTTAAGTGTGCATGATTTGGAATGCCAACATTGGAGTTTGAGTCATTGCGTGCGTATTAGTTTTATAAGCATGAACTGGGAATATTCAGACTTTCATAATCGAAACAGACATTCAGTAAATAATTAGTATGACCATATAAACATAAATGTACGTGTATGACCTAAAAACTCACTAAAAAGACTTTCAACTTGTATTTGTACAGTAATCATGCGACCCAGAGCAAAAAATGATGGCTGAGCACTTGTTCGTTTTGATTGTGTAGTACCTACCACATGTGGAAAGAATAATCAGACTTTGAAAGGTAATTCTTTTTTCGAATTTTTTTATGAAAAATGTGGTGATTGTGCATGTTGTGACGTAATTCTTGGCATTTTGCTGTAGGTTTCCCCACTTGTATTTTATCTGCTCTGTGGTTCTTTTCTGGAACCCCATCGCCTTAATCTTGTACGTAATTTCAGCCCACTTTTCATTCTTTTTGTTGTTTGTAAGACAATTTGTTTGCTTAGATTTCAGAACATGTTCATTTGACCGTTTGTTGTTTTTTTTTTCACAGCATGCATATGTCAGAAATTCTTTTTTATTATTGCATGTACGTTTTATCTGAAGGATAATACATTAATGTGTTCATACTTTTAATTATAATTTATTAAGCGCCTGTAAGATAATTATGGTACAGTGTGATACACTGTTTTACCGACAAACAAGGAAAGTAATGGCGACTGTCACAGTCTGTCTCTTTCTTACTCCGATTGGTTTCCTTATCAGTCGTATAAATATAATATCAATAAAAATGACAGCAAATGATGATGGTTCAGAGCCCAAATTTATTTGATATCTTTCTCAGTCCAGGACCACATGTTATTATAGTTGATTTAGTTATTTATTGGAAAGACTAGTTATTATAGGTTACGGACATCGTCTCCTTTTGTACGGCTGCAATTAATAACAAACAACATGTTACATGTATAATAAAGTCACGAAGCACCAATATTGACCAATATTGGTTAATATGTTAATAATAAACAACATATTGGAGACGACACCCCTTTGTTGTAATCGAAAGAAAAACAGATATCGAAATCTAAATACAATTCTATAGTTTTGGTGACCAATCAAAAGTGATATACAATTTTATCCTTAATACCATGATGCCATACAGTAGAAATCCTTCTTTTATAAATTTTTGCCATTGTGTAAGGTAAAATGTTCTAAACATCGCACCCTTTTTAACTATCAAATTTTATCATATATAAAAGGATACCAAGTAAAAGGTTGAAATTTTTATATAAGTAGTTAGTCATATTTTGATAAAATTCACGATCAAACATGTGGTAAGTCATTTTTTGCCAAAAAGTTTAAAAAAGATAAATAAAAATAAAGATAAATAAATAAATAATATACAATGTTATAATGGGTGAATCTGCAACAAAGTCATACCCATTGTATCTTTAAATAGTTCAAATGGTTATTATTATGTTTTCTTTTTCAACTAATAGCTTTGACTAGTAATGACAAATGTCACTTTCTCTCTATATGTTTTCTCATTATGTAAACTGTTGTTTTCTCAGACATTTGTATCGCAAGAAGAAAGTAAAACATCAAAATTAATCTTGTCACAACCTTGAACCACCACTTACAAGGTTTTTTTTATGTAAAGTCTGTTATTCAACTGTGGCATTAATGTCATTGACAATTACCACTTTGTTTCTTAAAGATGAAGATGGCAATACGATACATATGTCACGGAGGTTAGAAACGGGAAAAAATATCTAAGAAGATAATTTCTCAAAAGATGAAATTCAAAGGAAACCAATAGATAAAAGTAAACAATTACACAACACACTAGATAACAGAAGGAAAACAAAGCACATACAAGATTTCTTTCCTTAACAACATGGTTCCGAATTGGTTAATAGAGCATGGTCAAAAAGTATCTCGTTAATGTGACGTCATTGCTTACAATTCAACAAAAAATAAATGACAGACACTATCAACAAGTATAATTATATAAAGACAAATTAAATATGTTCATTTTACGTGGAAGTTTCACATAGGTTTGTCATTTCCATTATAAAGCAACTGTCCAATTCTGCTAAGGACAAAATGTTTTACTATTAAGGCTTAAAACTGTGACAATATACTTCCTATTTTGGTATTTTTTTTTATTTTGAGTACTTCTTTAAAATAAGTTTGGTTTTTGGTCTTCCAAATGTTTAGGTTTTAATGCTGCTGAAGAGCGTAACTCTTTGAAATGCGTCGTATAAAGCATAGTATAAATTTACTATATCTAATACTAGTATCTTTAGATTGTTATTTTTTAACAACATGTTACATATAATAAATATTGGTAATTTGTGTAGATTTTTATATAATCAGGCTGATAATGTGAGTGTCGTGGACTTGTTTTGAGAATAAATTTATCGGATCAGTGTCAAGGATGACGCCACGTTGCTATAGTTATCAACGTCGTCTTTCCGTGTTCATTCGCGTCAATTTACAGAATGAAATTCTTGTAATGTCATTCATAAATAAAATCGCACAACTAAGTATGACGTTACGTCCCCGTAAAAACTTTTTTTTATTTTTCTTAAAATTTTAGCCCTTTACGAATGTGGTAAAAATTACAATGCAATTTGTTTTCAGATACTGACTTTATCCGTTTTGTCATTAATTAATTAATTAATTTCATTTCAATATTGTCACTATTAGAATCTGGTGCATGTATAATAATAAACACGGAACAAAGGTTACACCTACTCATGAAATAAAATAAAAAAACTCAGATGTCGGTTTATTGCCTTGGTTTTCCATAACCTCGGCCTTGAGATAAAGCCTGTTGAAACCGGTATCACAAAATATACATTTTGACCGTTGAAATACAGCTGTTACAAATTAATATTTAAACAGGCATGGTAAATTGTTTTGTTTACAATTATACAATTCGCATATAGCTTTTTAAATAACATTCAGCATTTATGCTTGTAACAAAACCTCTTTAAATCAATAGAACCAAACATTAAAAAAAACGATGTTGTTGAAATCCATGTAGGGGCACATATGCCTCAGGAGCTGAAATCCTTTTTAAGAGAATTAAAAGAATTAAAACTGAAATTTCAACTGAAGTATCTAAAATGTGTCACATTGTCTACATTAAGACTATATAGGGATGATAAATTCTGGACACGTCTACCCGTTAGCAGCGGATAGAAATGAAACTTTGGCTTTAAAAATAAAAATTAGCATTAAATTGTCCGTTTAATAAAAAATATTGGTATCATAGAAATAAAGTATGCAATATTTGTTTTCATTCACTATATAGTTACACACGCGTGCATAAACAAATTCTATATCGCCTGTTTTGCACAAGGCTTAGATAGTACTACGACTATGTAAACCTGATAAAAATGGCAACATATTTGTGTTATTTCTTTCATTTGCGGTGTTTTCAAATAAATTGTTTGATACCATTTTTGATCCTCAAGATGTGCACATGAAAATATATAAATTGAATATAACGAAGGCTTTCACTGGGCTGGAGTCTTCTCCTTTTTTCAGTTAATTTTCCTACAAAAACAAAAACATATAGATAAAATGGGACGACCTTTCTCGTTGAAAAGCTTTATTTTTCTGCAGTTAATTAAAGGACCCTTATGAGACAGGTGCGTTAGACTTTTCCAACTGATAAATTTGTCGAGTAATTATAAATGCCAAAGTCCGTCTCTAGGTTTTCTTTATTACATAAACTGCCATTTTCTTGGACCATTGTATCAACAAAAACTGACAGAAATCATCAACAGTAATGAAATTATAAGGATTAATTTACTGGATCTTGTCACAACGTAATAAGATATGTATTTGCTTGTCATCTGTGTTATTGAACAGTACAATTTTACCTTGAACAATTCTATCATTTGCCAAATTGAGTCAATTTTTAAATGGCTAACATAACATAGGATGACAATTTCATCGCAAAAGTTAAAACTTGGTATAAAAAATGTCACAATATGGAATTACACTTGAAGTAAATTAATCTGTCTTTGAAACTGAAATTTTAACTTTCATGTAAGACAAGCCAACTTTTCTCTCTAATTCATGATAATTGATCATTTCAAACTTTTGCAACATGCAAAATAATCTCAAAATTTTGAGAATGTGATTCGATGATCTATTCCCCGTTTGATCTGCGTGTTATTTACCCATTTATATACATACAACTATGGCTGAACAATCTGCTCTCATCTAATACTGGCTATGAAAGACATTTAAAATTAGTTCTGATTGGATTTTGCAGACATATTCGTATGTAATTACATTGTCACTAGAATTAAACAAACACATCAAGTAATTAACAGCGAATCACATTCTTGGATTTTTAAAAATAAATCGTAAGAATGAGTATATTTAACATTATCATTTTTACGCAAGTGAGAACTAAGCAGGTGTGTAAAGACACTGAATATATGTTATTCTAATATGGGCTGCTGAAAACGCCATTAAAACAGACCCGCGGTATAATTTCCGATAAACCACGACCCGTATAAAGTGGTGACGTCACAATATGTTTCGAACGTAGAAACGTCATATTTTTGTCAATGGCGTCGGCAATTTTCAAAGACGTTTTTCAATGGTTTTTCCGTGTTATAATCGAAATAATACATGGACGTCCGTTGTTTGTGGTATATTTAACCACGGGATGGCAACATGTCTGTGTATTTTACCCCTCGCTCTGCTGCACTATGCTCAGGGTAAAATTTCGATATAAATATGGCTGACCCGTGGTAAAATCTCCAACAAACCACAGGTGTCCATCTGAATTTTTTCTAAAACATATTTTCCCTCGTTTTGTGAATTCTAGTACATTTTTCTGTTACATTGGGATTTTTGTACAAATAAATGTGATATCTCCCACCATGATCTGATTTTCACTTTCTTGCAAATGGCATGGAATTCCTTTTTTCATCGGCCTTTTGTTTTTATCAGAAGCCATAAATACTTAATAGGATTACGATCTGAAAACGATCACATTGTTGTCTTGAAATATCAAACAGTTGTTAGTAATATGCTTAAAATAAGATTTTACATATATAAATATTTACCGAGAGTTTCAATATAATTAATATTTGATACCATCTGCAAACCATTCCTCAATAATAAAAGCTGTTTCGTAACATACTTAGTTTTTTGTTCATTCCTCAAGTTGATTGTATTGCTCCCAATGAATACTTTTTTATTCTTCTCTATTACTTTTTCCAAATATCTGGAATATTTGACAGCACCAAAAGTGCTATGTGACAGTAAATAACCATGATAAAATTATGACCTTTAATAAAGGCCAATTACAATGTACTACTGGTAATCTTAGTGACCGTGCTTCCTTTCCGAGAGATTAACAAATGGTAACAATCTTTATATTGCACATGTTACATATGTCATAAAAAAAGGAACAAATCAATGGCATTTGTAGGTTCGACAAATAACTTTTATTATACTAATTTCGAGCACATGTCGTTAATTTACAACTCACCAGTTATGCTCAAGGAATAAAATGTTGAAAGCTTCTGGCCAGCGTTTCAAGAAATATCGTGCAATAAATCTTACGATTATTTTGGGTTTCTCTAAGACTTTCTTCAGAAATCGTACGATTAAAATTATCGTAGTACCCTATCATTCTTGGGAAGTCGCAGCTGCTAATCGCAGTATTTTTTCAGCGAATATTTTCAGATTTTGATCATGGCAAAACATTAAGAAAAAGAAATTTCACATGGACAAAGACAGGGTATTGATTGTGAAATATCATTTCCCAAGATATGTAATTTTAGACATACATGTACATGTAAATGAACCCATAGACAGGACATTGAACACACAAAATCCAGATAATGTGACATTTTTGCACATATGCAATTAACGAATTACAAATAAAGATTCATATCTGTTCGAGGTGTCAATGTTATCCCAGGTGACCATCAAAAGCTATGATTATGACATTTTGAAATTAAATGGCATGATTGCACAGCTCTAATGACAAACGCAATGCTTAAACAATTTGTAAAATTGAACAATCTATCTAAATTCTACGTATGGAACTCAAACTTCGGCGTCTGTTTTCAGAAATAAGAAATCAATATAAACAAGCATTCTGAAAATATTACTGAGCAATACAATGTCCCCAACTGGCTTGAGCCATCAGAAAACACGCATAATCTCCTTAAGTATGTAAATCGGACGAAAACGTAGTGGCAAAGTGCGGAAAACTGATTATTTGCGTGAAAGTCCGCGAACCATAACTTTACAAAAAATCATTCGAACAGAACGGATTTCAAACCTGATCTGTAACTTGTCATGGTAATACTATATACCAAATATCAAATCAATATCTTCAAGCATGAACAACAAAAGTGAGGAAAACTGATTATTTGCATGAATTTTCTAAGTCAAAGGACCATAATTCTGCAAAAAATCATTAGACCGGAACAAAATTCAAATTTGACCATGGTCAAACTATAAACCAAATATAAAATCAATATCTTCAAGCATGGCAAAAAAGTGCGGAAAACTGATTTGCGGACTCATGGATGGACAGACGAACAGACGGAAAGACGGTACAACGGACAGACGGAGTGTAAACCTATAGCCCATTCTGCTTTGCCGATAGGGGACAGTAGTTATATGCGGTTTTCAGTTAGGATTTGAGGTGGTGGAAGAGGTGGAGGTGCCCGAAGTGACGTCACTGGAAACGGAAATGACGTCACAAGAAGCGACTTCATCGGTACAGGAATTCTCGTGACCGGAATCGGACGTACCCGGAAATGGTTTGCGCGCATGCACAACCGGAAGTAGTGGGTTTTCCCGCCATTCGTTTACGAAAGTGACATCAGTCACGTTCCAGGACCCGGATGTGTCGTCTGCGACACCAATGGAAAGCTTTTACCGAAAATATACTCAGAGTTTTTTTAAAATTTCGTCAGTTGTTTGAAGACCGTCAAACAACACACACGTATCAATGGAATCGAACACGCCTCCGGTTGATTATTGGTTCCTGCTAGATATTTATTACCTGTGGATCTTTCTAACACCAAAGCAAAACCAGAAATTAAAAAGAAAATACTTCCAACCAAAGTGAAGAGAACCAAACGGCTGGACAACACAAGTGGAGGACACAGAAAAGTGGATATAAACAAGAAATATACAAAGTGTCAAATGAACAAGAGCTTTGCGGAATTCTACAAAAACATTAATATCTACAAGGGCTATAGAAGGATTGACAACGAGTGGACAAGACTTAATAGAGACCTCATCAACTGAAATTCGAACTGCAACAATCTCGAAACGAATACTTTGCCAAACGTTTGTGTACGAATCGACAAGCCGTTGAGGAACCTGTAGCTAATATAAGCACCTGCAGGACGACCGGAGCTCATTATACAATCGAATCCCAGAAAAGAAAGACGTCTTTAAAGTATACCTGTGACATATGTGGATACAAGTTCAAGCGAAACTTCAACCTAGAGCGACACAACAAGAATGCACAATGTATGGAAGAGGATTCAACAGACTTTAGTGATTCAGACACCACCACAGAAGTCGATAACGAAGAATCGAAACAAAGTAGTGACCATGGATCCAACGAAGACTCCGAAGAGCAATGCGGACAGTCTCCATTGTATGTCATTTTGAATAGAACATTTCAAGTACATCAATCGGAATACTCACAGACAGTAAACTAACTAGTCCAAGCCGGAATGAAAGAAGACAAGGCATGTTTGGCAGCATATAGAGATATAATTGACTCATACAGAGACGAAATACGAAAGCATTACCTCGGACTGGTGTCCTGGCATCAAAACATGAACAAAGTCCCCATACATAGAAAGATCAAGAAAACGGCTAAACTCTTGAGAGAAGAGGAAGACTACAAATAAAAAGAATCATGGGAATAGGCCGTAGAAAAACGAAAATATCTGCTTAACCATGTATTGAACGACTACGTCCCACCACCTGCAGAAGATAGCAACGACTCTAGGTGACGGAGGAATTGGAACTAACATATTACAAAGAAAAACATAAAAAAATATAACAAAAAAAGGAAGGAGGGTAATGCAGCCTATATATGTTTATACATATATATAGCCAGCCACAAGCCTTGACAATTGCAGAGTGGCCTTAAAAAACAGCGATAAGCAGGAGAAAAACAGCGATGAGCAAGAGAAGGGCAGCGATGACGAACAGCAACAAGCAGCAGGAGAAACAGCAGCAACGAAAACAGCGACAAGTAGTACCAAAAAACCGAAATGAACATGCGAGTTAGGTCATGAGTAGCGATGAACAGGAAAGAGCAAGAGAAAAACAGCGATGAGCAAGAGAATAGCAGTGATGACGAACAGCAAGAAGCAGCAACAGCAACATCAGCAACGAAAACAGCGACAAGTAGCACCAAAAAACTGAAATGGGAAATGAGTAGCGATGAACAGCAAAGACCAAGAGAAAAACAGCAATTAGCAAGAGAATAGCAGTGATGACGAACAGCAAGAAGCAGCAACAGCAACAGCAGCAGCGAAAACGGCGACAGTAGCACCAAAAAACTGAAATGGCCACGCGATTAAGGTCATGAGTAGCGATGAACAGCAAAGAGCAAGAGAAAAACAGCGATGATGAACAGCAACAAGCAGCAAGAGCAACAGCAGCAGCGAAAACAGTGACAAGTAGCCCCAAAAAAACTGAAATGAGCACGCGAGTAAGTTCATCAGTAGCGACAAGCAGCGAAGAACGGCATGAAGTAGGAGAAGAGAAACGAAATGCATCATAGAGCAATGAAATGGTCGCCGTTGCTGAGGTGGTTGCTGAGGACACCCCTCCATTGATCTAATGGTGGCAGCATCACTTGGAGGTAAGGGGACATAGTCCAATCTTCACAGAAAACATCAACCGCAAATTAGAAGAACGGGATAAGGGGACATAATCAGTCCATGGTGACTTGATGCGAGACCCTTACCCTATACAGACGATGAAAGGCCCAGAGACGACAGAAGCGCTGGAAAAGAGAGATAGTCCAATCCGAATTGAGGTGAAGCATAGAACTTCCGTGTCTCAGCACGTGACTGACGTCACCTCCGTAAACAAATAAAGAAGAAATTCCACTACTTCCGGTTGCGCATGCACGAAATCACTTCCGGGTCTGGTCACACATGCGCGGACGACACATCCGGGTCCCTTTCACATGACTTACTGTTCCGGTTACGTTATTGCCGGTTCCGGTGACGTCACTTCCGGCACCTCCAGAGCACCTCCACCTCTTCCACCACCTCAAATCCTAACTGAAAACCATATATATACTATTGGGGACTAATAACGGAGGGGAGATGATAATTTTCCGTTACTTTTCTATTGATGAAGTAAACTAATAATACCCCACATTTTACACCGAGATTTGAGAGGATTTCTATACATTTATTTTTTTTATAAAATAAAGATAAGGTTAATCTTTTTTACATTGTATTTGCTGTATAATTTGTGAGACAAAACTCCAATCTTCAGGTTAACTACTCTTGTCACACCAAAGCTGAAATGTAAACAAGATATGGTCGTAAATATCTATCTTCTGAACGAAAAAGATTTCACAATCAAACAAATCTTACGATTACGTCTGTGAAATACACGTACTATTTCTCTTAGGACTATTGCACAATCAATTGTGAATCGTAGTGGTACGATCACTCTTGAAACACTGGCCTATAGGACTTTGTATATTATCCGGTGTGATGGTTCCGATAACTTTCCTCCAGATAATATTATTAGTATTATATCCTCCAGTTATGGAAATTTAAGGAATAAAAACTGTATTAAGTTTTCCTCTCTTTAATCTCCACTGCTAGGGAATGATATTTTCAAAAGAACTAATTTTCTATACCAATGTCCAACTATTTCACAATATTTTTGGTTTCTGTCTGATGCAGATAGCATCAATGGATATATATAACTTGTCAACGAGTTTTATTTTACACAGAAGCCATCCATAAAAGTTCACTTAAGGTACTGAGTATAATATATGTTTTAACAGTTTTTATTTCAAAACAAGATGGATGGGGGTGCCTCTGTTCTAAACAGTGATACGATGATACAGTGATTAAAGTAAAACCCGACATGCTGTGATAGGTAATTGCTTGTTTTTGTTTCCATTACTTGTAAGACAGTACTATATTTTAATAATTTAATATTGGATGTAAACCGTCATTTGATTGGTCAAATTTCTTTCGTCTATCATATCATAGACTAAATTTTCTTTTCTACTATGACGTCATGAAAGGTAATCCAGACGTTTTAGACGTCAAATCAACCGTTGGAATTAAATTATAAGTATTAACATTAATTTTGTTTTCAGTCTATTCGAAATAACATTAATGTACATGGTGCACACTTTCAAATAACCCGCTACGCAGGTTATTTAGTGTGCACCACATGATTGAGGTTATTTTGTCATAGACCGAAAAAAAATTACAGTCAATCCTTAAAGAACATTCATTACACGTGTCGCCCGAAAATTCAAACAGTTAAATTACAGGTATTTCATAGAAGTGAAACTATAGTGAAAACAGCAGCTACGAGAGCCTTAGCTAGTTATGCAGTTATAACGAACACATTCTGATCATGTTATCTAAATTATGTACAATTCACACAATTTTTGCAGTTCTAGCAAGCGGTCAACTTGTTTGTAATCATACTCTATTAGCTTGTATATGTTATATACACCAAAAATGTCAAGATAGATAATTGGGAGGTTTGGGTACTCCTCAAACAAAGGTTTAACCCAACCATTGTTTAGTGTCTGTACAAGTTAGGCTATCCAGCGGACTCTCTGATTTTTTGGCGTTTTGTGTTCTTTTGTGTGATCTATTGTCCAGGTTCTGTCTGCTAGGTGGATTTGATTGATCGGTATGTCAGTGTTGACCTTTCCAGTAACTCTCTTCAAACATGTCAACACATATTTTTTATTGGTTTAAAAATGTATTTCTGTAAGTGCAAGATATTTTTGTATTTTTCTTCTTAAAAGCGAACCGCATGTGCTAATTTGGTAATCTACCTTAAGCCTATACAACCCACATGTGCTAATTTGGTAATCTACCTTAAGCCTATATAACCCAAATGTGCTAATTTGATAATCGACCTTAAGCCTATACAACCCACATATGTTAATTTGGTAATAGACCTTAAGCCTATACAACCCACATGTGCTAATTTGGTAATCGACCTTAAGCAGTATAAAAGGTGTCGACACATACAAATATTAGAATTATTTTTTTTCAATCTTTCTATGTCAGGTTAGCATTTTCAGATGATTATAACCCATAAATGAGTGAATAAAACAAAACTAATTACAAATGTATTTTTTCTGAATTGTTTGTTCTAAAGTCGTGACGGTACAGTTTTTTATTAACCTAACCCTCAAACAATATTATGACTGTTCTAACTTCTACTAGAGATTATGACTACTCTGACTGGTCATAATATCTGCATAAAAGTTAACTTGATAACAGAGATTGTTTTGAAAACTGTTCTTCGGATCACACCACTACCGCGTATTTTTGGATATAACATTGTAGCGACTTTTATTGGTTTTTTTATGGTTTTTTTATGTTTATTTTTTGTTTTTCACATTGTGTTGTCTTCTACTGTTTTCTGTAGTTCATTTAATGGGGATCCATGTATATATTTTTGTGGGAATCGAAAGTCTGGTGGTTTAGTGACAGTTTTTTTTTTGTTTTTAAATACAAATTCTCGTGGTTTTGTTATGTTAAAGTACATGTTAAAATCACTTAATTTTGAGTTTAAGTGAAAACCAATTTAAGGTTTCAAGCTCAGTTACGAAATCAATGTAATTTAGTATCCAAAAAAAGTGTAAAGAATCTGCAATATGTTTCTCTTTCGGTATTCCTATGCAAATTACAATATTCACATCACACATGAAAAGTTTACCTAATAATAATCGTCGACATCCAAATTGAGACGGTGAACGTACGGGTTCCAAACCTTGCTACTTAACAAAACTATTCTGACTTTTTAGGGAAATTAATTGTTAATTCTAATTTTGAGACGGACTTGCATTAAATTATATGTACACCAACAACTCATGCTGTTTTACTGACAAACAAGGTGTCTGAATCGAGTAATAGATACATATTAAATTTGGAAATACATGTACATGTGTATTAATGATAAACCACTTGAAAGAAAAACTTTGGATATTCCGTCTATGAGCTCCCAGCAGACTTGCATTAATGTCCACGACCTTTTGACACATGTTTAATGATCAACTTTGTTCGAAGAATAGTCCCTTATTCTCGATATTCGTAATCAAAGAGTATTGTTGAATCCCTCTTGTAGGCATTTGACAAAGAAAGTCTGCATTTTAGGTGGATATCATTTTTATGGTTTGATTGAAGCACGCAATGGTAAAGAAGGGTCATAAACTAAGTACTGTTTTCTTTATATTTGTACTGTCACAGCTAAAATGGAAATCTGAAGACAACATTCAGTTGAATATGTGCTGAGTAAACTGAAGGAAAAAAACAGATGTCTGGTTCAACTTCCTTGATAACTCAGAGACCGTACTTTTGGAAAGTAGAATTGTCCAAACATAATTCAGCATTTACATTCCATGACCCAAAACATCTTTGCAACCTTGCATCAGAGATTCGGAAATGGAAATAAAATTGCAACATCCACATAGCTCAATTTTGGCACATTGATCTTATAGTCTGTGTTGAATTAATATGATACAATATTGAACACAAACTGAACACAAAGTTCATCAGCAGGGTCATCATCAACTCATGAATAACGGGGACATGTATTGAAAACACCAGAGAAGCTCAGCACTAATTTTGGTCCCAATTTTTTTTTATACCCACAGTCTTCGGATTGCGAGCTAGTAAACAAATTAATATGTGTCTTTTGGTTGTCATTTCTTTTTCAGATATCTGTATGCGTAATCAAATACTTGTCAGATGCTCTAACTAGATGGCTGCCTTTGATACGCCTGATTAATCACACATCTGAAACATTCATTTTTTATATTTTGGGACAGCAATATAGATACTGTTTTTTTAAATCCAATGCATCATCAATCCCATTCATTACAGTTTGATGACTCTGTTGTGTTTATGATTTTGTTTTGTGCTCTTTTATATTATTTGTGTCCGGGGTTCTGTCTATTGGGTGGGTTGATTGACTGGCATATCATTGTTGACCTTTCCTGTAGTCCATTTTGTTGATTATGTACTTTATTCGAGCTCCTGAGTTTTGCTGAACATGTTGAATGCTACAGTACAGGTCCATGGTTAATTGAAAGCCTTAGGGAAGCAATCATTGGATTTTTAGGGGGGGGGGGGGGGTAAGGGGGGACTAGAAAGAAAGGTTTGATCCTGCCTATTTTGTCGTCTAATTTGTGGTCCTGGATCTTTTTCGACAACTATCGCAGCCTAAATTTTATTTTCATTTAAACGTAAAAACCGTCATGATTGACACATAATTGACACAGGTCCGGCATTTTTTTCCTAACCTAAAGTGAACCTGGCTTTTTATGTTGACAAAATCCTAGTCCAGCCTTTTTATTCAAAATTTCGTCTTAACACCCCCCCCCCCCCCCCCCCACCCATATTCACCTGAATTGTGATAGTTTGGACTATTCTCTCTAGAAAAAAAACAAAATATGCGTTCCGTTTTTGTTCAGTATACTTTCACATTTAAGCCAAATATATTTCTGCAAACGACACAGAATAGGTCATTGTCCTCCATCTCATTATACAAAATGACATTTTTTCAAACGTTTGTTATCATACTAATGTCTCATTCAAGGACACTAGACAGAAAACATAATCACAGAATACTAATAACTGTATCAATTAAATACTGAGTAGTAAATGTCATTTAACGTTAGGTGGCAGGGTACGGAGACACCGTTTTGTAAACATGGGACTGATGCATCCAGAAATTATAAACTGATGACCTCCCAGTTTTAAGGCGGACTTCACATTGCTCTGTGCTGACTTGTTCTAATTCTGTTCAGTTTATTATGTTTTATTTTTTTCTCTTGGTGTTTGTTTTTTACGTTCCATTCTCATGAGTTTGTCTTGCCTTTACGGACTTTTCCCACTGTTTTGTTGCTTTTGCCGATATATACGATATATATTTCCGTTTAGTGTCATTATCTGTTCTTAGTATTAATTAAGATTTTATCTCTTTTGGGGGGGGGGGGGGGGTCGTAATAAGAGCTAACCATTTAGTGCGAGTTCTAATCATTGCTAAATGGTGTCCTCTTTTGTAATTTTTTGTATCTGCTTATATTGGGTTTTTGTCTCATGGAAATTTACCCCATATCCCTATTTGTACTTTGTAAAGAGAAATCCGGTTTGACAGCCTTTTCTAGATTTATCTGTGTCTGTTCCTCCGTAATTCAATTATCATCTTATGATGCACCGTTAATACGAAAATTTAACTTTTAGCATTATCGGAGACATCCACCTTTTATTTGCTTTTACCGCCTATAATATTTCCATTTCGCATCTCCTTTATACAACTTAGCTAAATCTAGTTTTATTTATTATTTTATTACATTCATAATCTAAATTAATTTGAGTAGGCGACTCGCTTTACTCTGTGACAAAGTCATATATTACCCAACGCTTCGCTTCACATGTTCATCGCATCCTGCAGTAATCACTTCTATTAATATAGATTATATACTGAAATGGCAGCAATTCTAAAATTAATTGAGATATGTTAGATGAAGCTGACGTTTATCGTATCCTATAGGTATATCAATCATTATTTTGTAGACAGAGATATTGTTCATGAATTAATTTCCGATCAGATTGACAATTTCAGTATGATGATTTCAAGGGGGTCTTGGGTTTAGATATTCAAACGGCTTAATTCAAACATGCGTACTGACGTAATAAAATAGTAGTTAAAAATATCTACATGGTATTCGTTTTTGTCATTTTGCAGTTTGAATTAATGTCATGGAATGGGAAAAGCGTTACAAGTTTATTTACATTCTTGCACGGCAATTCTGCAACGGTTTTGCGGAACTACATTTTGTGAGAGGAAGTAAACCACAGAAAGGGAATGATGAAAGTCGTATTAAGTAGCAAATGTATTGATACTTACACAGGACAAATATACCTAAGGAGCAAATCACAAAACGAAATCCATTAGACAGACAAACTCGGGAAGACAAATGAACAACCACAAGTGCAACAAATAAACACTGAAAACTGAAATGACAATGAGCAACACGAAATCCTATAAAAACCTGTAGTTAACTCAGGTGCTCCGAATGGGTAAACAGTTCCTGCTCCGTATAAAGAAGCTTTTGTGACAGAAGTACAAATATGGCATTCTAAGTCATTGGTTTACGTTTAAAAGTGTTTTCTTTTTTCTTGTAGGAAAGTGATTCGTACCACTCTTATTTTCAAAAAACAAAATTTGTTTTCGTTGTTGTACATGTATGTGCAAGAGGAGCATAGAAAAATTGATAAGAAAAATATTCTTGAATATACTTAATCTTCCAACTGATTTTGGTTGTTGAAAACTTTAAACACAAATTCTCTGTAAAAATCAAAATATTGGCACGCATGTTTCTAGATTTTCTAGATATTTTGTCTACACATTGATTTTGACCTAAAATGCTCATAAAAAATTTTAAAAAATATTTAAGTCTTCCGTTGCCATGGTAACCAACTTACAAATTTGGAGCTGATTTCTGCACAAATAAAGCATTAATAGATTCCTTCTTAACCTTCAAAAGGTAAATAATTTTCAAATTTTTAAATATTTTCTAAATTGTGTGATACACACCTTCTGTTGTAATCATTTACAGTCATCCGTATAAAAATTTTATGTACGCCATGATGATTTGGTTGACAGGTATCAAAAACCGCCATATGAAAATGGACCTGTTCCATTGATGTTGTCCCTTCCTCATACTGGATTTGACATGGGAAGCATGGCGGGTGTCCTGCAAGAAGCAAAGACTGCTTATTCTTCGGGAGCACCTTAGTCTACCCGCGTTTTTGGGTGAGGGGTCCATGTTGTTCATATGTTTTTAGTTTTTAAGTGTAGTGTTTTCTTGTTTTTGTCTTGTCTTCGTTGTTCTCCGGAGTTTGTCAGTTATTTTCGATGTTGCCCTCCTTCGAACAGCCCTTTAGTATTTCTTGACTTCACATGTAAACAGCAACTGCCTTTTGTGTTAAATTGTCCACGTTTAAATCCCTGGCTAGGCACCACTATACTGTACAGTCTAATCTTTCCTATAGTCATAGCTCCATCAATGATATGTTGTCAATGTGTATATTGCTTACAACACGGGCAGTTCCTAAATTTTACAATTTTATAAAATTAATATCAATTGGTTGAAATCAAGTGGCTTATAATATTGGGGCCTATGTATGGTTCTGTACTTGTATTTAATGAATACAATTTAGAACTTTTTTCATTTCTGTTCATGAACCTAGTAATAACTGGGATACTTTTCACTTGAAATTTTAATTTGAAAGGAGTAAAGGTAGGTTGAATGATTTTTTGCGCCAAGAACAACTAGGTTGATTCAACAACAAATATAATACTATTTACCCCTACTATTAATTTTTTTTTTTTGATTATCTTGTTAAATTACTCTGAGACAATGAAGTCTTCAAAATATGTTATTAATTTTGATTACATGAAATTTTCATTTCTTTATTAAAAAAAAAGAATTCTTGGATTTTCTCACAACTCATATTTAAAATATATACAAACAATCTCAACAATAAATAAACACAATGTACAAATAGTAAAATTTGGACAATAAACATGATAAAGCTGAGACAATACTATGTTGTTCAATAGGGCGCCCCCTTATTAATACCTTGTTTGAAAAATCCAGCCTAACTTGACATTCACTCGTGAACTTTCTTTCTATATGGATTATTGGAATTACAAATATTCTTAATATGTTCACACATTAATGCTGATTAACTGAATTTCCTTAGAAGTTAATTGACCTATATTTTCTCGCTGTTGTTCAGTTATTGCCACTAATCTCTTTTCCCATTGGGTAATCTTATTGCGTTGTAACGAGTTTGATGATTGGCCACTTTGTAGAAAGGCGACAATGTCTTTGTGTCAACCCTCATAGCACGTGGTTTATATGATTATGGTGTTCATTATTGTTGCTATGGGAATCAAGTTTTGCCAATCTGTCCGTCAATGTGTAACCATGAGTGTCTCGTGCATGTGGGAAGTGACACGAGCAAAACAGATGAACAAATGTTTCCCGGAATTTCGTGCTCATGGTACAATACAAAATAAAATTGACGGCGTTGTTTATTAAGGCGACAATATCCATTACGTCACCTAAAGGTAAATAAACTGTGTCGAAAAAATCTTTGACAGTTGCACTACACACAATTAGTATTCCTTGCGGAAGTTCAGTTACTAAAAATAATGTTATCACAGATACCAACATTTTTGTTGTTCTTGAGTGTTCTGTAAGTCTTAAACTATTTGCACCGGAAATTTTCAGTACTTTTCTTCGATGTCGTATTTTCACATGAATATTATAAATCAATAACGATCCAAAAATGGACATAAGTAAACAGGGCACTAATTTGGCGGTAACAGCATACATCCAAACATTCACAAGAACAAGAACATCCGTGTCATTTTTTCCAAGCCGCAAATCTCGCAATACGTACGTTGTTTCATTAGTTTCTGGATTTAAATTTTCCTGCAGTTCGTTACTCATATAATTTGGAATGAGGCTAATGGCAGACCAAATATATATAAGAAATATAAGTATTCTAGATTGAGTAATTCGTTTCCTCCTCGTAGCAAATGCCTTTGTTGGTGAGCGAATGTGAACGAATCTAACAATTGCCAGTAATACACACAGCCATATGGAGACCGTGTGAGTCGTAGCGGCTAAATTTATATGAAAAGTCATATATGTCATCCAAGATTTACTATTCTTTTCCGGTGTTTTATTTACATCCGGGTACATGCAGTAAAAATGGAGGGAAAATGGCACATATGATAACATGGTAATAATATCTGAAACAGCAAGCCATGATAAAATGATATTTACGGGTGTCCGCATGTGTTTTCGCGTCAGAACAATAATATTGAAAATGTTCGTGATAATTCCAAACACACATACACATATACTTATATACCCATGGAATGACGCATACGATTTGGCAAATGTAAACAATTGGTCGCCAGTAACACTTTGGTTGGCCGCCATGCCACAATACGTATTGGCGGAGGAAAACCTACAAAATACAAACAATTTGTTATACTAAGTCTACCATTATATTCCGGAATGTATTACCAATAGTATCATTCATGATTTTATCAGCTACAACATTTTAAACAAAATGTATAGGGTACCAACAAATAACATGCGAGGAGAAGGGAGGAACTCTGTAACACCACAATGAATGCGACTTTTGCCACATTATAACATATTATTTTACCTTAGTATGTTTTCTCTATATAAAAATCAAGACATTAATTTTACTATTTTTTTTACCGGTTATTTGTTGTCAAAACTGCAAACTATTGACTGGTAAAGTGTTTCGATATAATAAAACAGTTATTTAACAGTCATTTCTATATATAGCCATTTCATTCGTCCCCTCGACACATTGACCATTTCCCTCTGCTACGCGTCCGGAAAATAGTCAGTTTCTCGGGACAAATAAAATGGCTATATCCCTCAATACTGTTAAATAACTGTATAAGAATTAATGCGAGTGATGCTACATTTTAACACCCAAACATCGCAATAAATCTAAATTGTGCGGAAGAACGCCGGTACTATGCGACTATTCCCTTTTCCTCCAACAAAAGGATCTTATCTGTAGGTATAGGCAAAATGCAGTCAGAGAATAAGTCTCTGGGTAAAATTAAACCCAGCAGAATAACTTGTTCCTTGTCAATTTTTCAATTACGATTGAAGTCGTAAAGGTTTGTCAGTATTAACTTGGTTGAACCTAAACACTCACAGGCTATGACCTTTCAGTAACTCCTACCAACTATCTGTACCATTGATCCCATTGCTTATCAAATTTGTAGACCTCAAAATCTCATTTATTGTTTCACTGCACAAGGACACCCACTAGTGGTAAATATTTGCATCTATGGTCATAATAACAGCTTTATTGCAGAAAGTTACCCACGGTTACGATATTAAAAGGTAATATGGCGGCTAGAACCGGTGAGAGAACGACCCAACTTTATCAGGATAATATTAGGCTGTCCAAGGAGCTGTGTCGAGTGTTTTTGATATGTATTGTGGCGTTCGGGAAAGGACAGTTCTGTTGAGTATATTTTTTTCATTTTTAAAGCAGAACTATTCACAAAGAAAATTCCACTCAAAAGATAAATTAATATTACCTCTCTTTCTATTTACAAATTTGCAATTTTTATTGTAAAAGGAACATTAACGCATAAAAAATGAAAACAATAGTTGAGATTACGCCTACCTTTCATCATGTTCATAAATTAAGAAGCCAATTTCACATAACATAATAAACGGTTACAACGTAGATCGATATTTTGTACAAAAAAGGAAATTTGTTAACTAAACATGTATGTCTACATATAAAAAAATAAGATATGCTAATAAATGTCATTCTTAAATCTTCTTTTATTGTTTGTTTATACAAATATATTTTTACACATATTGTCAACTGAATATAACGTCTGTTGAATAAATTATGGTTTTACCTGACGTATTGACTTTAAACTTGATACATGTACATATGTATGAACTTTGTTCATCATACAAATTTGAATTGGAAAACTTACCACATACAAATATTTGATATTAGAGAGATTGCAAAGAATATGACTTGTTACGCAAATTTATTGTACTATTGAAATACAGTTTTGTACATGTATCTCTATTGTAATATACTATTATACACAGGTAGTCTTTTGTTCATTTGAACATTGAGGTTTTTTAATTTTCTCTTCTTCATTTTTGGTCATCGTTTTCGCTTTCGGTATTTTCGGTCTTCAGCACTACTTCGTATATGTAATATGATATATTTATATATTTACCATAAAAATTGTATTAAAGAAATTTTATTGTATAGTCATTTATAGTTAGAGATGATCATGAGTGGGACAATATTGAGCGAGACCGTAATCTGAGGTTAATAGTGAATCCGTTGGATAAAATGCATCTTGTATATCACTTCAAAAGAAAATGAATACTTATTTTAAAAATTTGTATTTCCTTATTTAAAACTAAAATTTATACAATAAATCATTGAAGCATTCGTGCATTTTAAAAATCAATCTGTATAATGTATATTCAATGATGAAATTTAAAAAAAAAAATTATATAAATTTTTTTTTTTTTTTGTATTCTACAAATGTAAGCTTGCGTCCTGAACCTCCAGGCCTGACACATTTTTATCCAACAAACATTCAATGACTACAAAACAATTCGTTTATAACGCGCTTTAATTCCGGTTACTAAATTATTCTCGTCTTCTCGATCAAATTCCTGGTCGTTTCCAATTAAACGGATGTATTTAATGAGAAGTGGTTATACGTGAACGGAAATGGAACCAATTTTTACGTCCCAATTTCGTCAAGACAGGAAGTAAAGACATGCATAAATAAGGGATTTTAATGTTTCTTAAAAGTCTTGTTTATTATGTTTGCATACTTTTATGGACAAAATGGTGATATCTAAAGGGAAAAACGCATTATTATTTTATTTTTGTGATTTTATAATTTGCACAAATAAAATTAGATTGGTTTGAAATGATAAATTCGTGTTTTATACTTATTGGGTAAGTTATCGTTTTGTTTTCGTTTAAGTATTCCTTGCATGCATATAATTCTTTAAATGGTTTTGGCTTTACTTTGATCGTTTTGGCATTTTAAGGGTTCTATGTAAAGTCAAGAAATACCAAAGAGATATTCGAAGGAGAGAAAAATCGTACCATCTGACAAACTCCAGAGAACAACGAAGACAAGACCAAAACAATACATGCACTACAATTAAAAACTAAAAACGTATGAACAACATGGACCCCACCAAAAAACCGGGGGTAGACTCAGGTGCTCCGAAAGAGTAAGCAGTCTCTGCTTTAATATAATATTAAAGAGTTCAAAGAGACCGAATGATTAATGTTTGTAATTGATCAATCAAACGAGCATTTTAAAGATTGAATGTCGGCAAAATATAATATTTTAGGTTGTTGTTCCGGTTTATTTCGACATTTCTGGTCGTGACCATTGTTTACGAAACGGAATTTATCAAGATCTATATAAATAGCAAATCATACCCGTTTTACAGAATGATACTATAAATGATATCGATTCCGTAAACAACCAACTTTGGAGTGGACCTAATTACCGTGGCACATGGCAAAACAAAAATGTTTATGTGGTATCAAGATATATGACAGAATCAATTGCAAAATGGTTCGAGAAAGAATTTCGAGTTCAAAGAGACCGAATGATCAGTGTTTGTAATTGATCAATCAAACGAGCATTTTAAAGTTTGAATGTCGGCGTACGATGCTTAATTCACGTATTTTTTCTTCGAGTGGACTTCAAAATATTCTAGACTTAGACGAAATTTCGAATCAACCAAGTTCGACTCATCAAAGGTAAAAATGCATTATACAAATGGAAATTTTGACCGTACTGGAGAAATGCCTCGATATATCTCGACTGAGTTTTCGACACAACGAGTTCGAGACTGTTCGAATGAAATTTGAATACATGATTATATTTTTATTTAAAAAAAATTGTGAGTAAATTCTTTCCACAAAAGTCTGTTTGTACGTCCTGTCGAATGCTTCTTCAACATACAACGTCTTTAATTGCTAAGCCATATTTAGCAACAACATCCTGACTGGCTCGAGTGTACCACTAATTTTATGACAAACAATTAAATGATATATTGTATCTGCTATAATAAAAAATACCGAGAACAAATATTATTTCCTCGCAAATCAAATAAACTGCTATGGAATCAGACAATCAATTTAAAACGCTAGAAGCATTCTGACTATTAATTCCCAAGGATCAAATACAAAAAAGCCAAAAATGTCAGAACTCTAGCATAGCAAAACGATTTTCAAGCTCGGAATAGCACAAGCCGAAGCTTGTTATATATTTATAATCAATAATTATTCATGCTGTACAAACATCTAATTTGAACATTTTTTTAAATCTTATATTACGTAATTTCCAATTTTGATATTAATAAACAAATATAAACAAACATAAAATGGATAACAAGAAAGGTCAACAATAACGTACCTATCGATCAACGCCATCAAACAGACAGAACCCCGGACAAAATAAAAAAAGAGCACAAATCACAACGGAGAGATTTCCGGATACACTACCGGTAAATATAGATGTAAATTCCTTGAAAAATTAGAAGGTTACGATTTACTAATAAAATGCAAGTATTTCTAAAATAGATATACGTGCATGTAGAAATATTTCACTTTCGGTTCAACATTTATATTCAACTGTACACATATATTGAACTGTACACATAAAGTTTTATTTGTTTACATACATGTACATGTAAGTTCAGGATAAGTATCATAATTTACAGTGTACATGGTAATTCTGCCGAATATAGATTTAATAAACTATTTTCGATTTACACCTGAATAATCTACGATTTTTACACCTCATAAATCTTTTTTGACGTACTTGTCGGCTTTCAATGATACGGCACTTATTCATATCAGTGAGAATCTGTATTAATTTGAGCGTATAATTATAATTTAGCATAACTACACTTTTTTATTTAAAGACAAATCCCTCTTTTCACTTCTGACATTAGGAATTTCTTGGAGAGTATGTCTCAGTCTGGCCGAGGTGATGGATGAAAAGCTATTACCCGCTAAGCAAATTAAACTATGATTTTTTTTTTTTATACTGTTGATTGGCTCTTGATACCCAACTATAACACACTTAAAAGCTCAGACCCCCAAATGAAAAAGAAAAAAGACATCAGGAAATTAACACAACAGTTTTTATTAATCATCTGCCAAATAGTATTTTATTTCCAAAAGCCTTGGATTTGTTCTGCTCTTCTCTCGTTTACAAATCCATGGTCTTTGGGACGTCACTTGCGGCTGATTAATAGCATAGTTGTTTTGATAAAAGTTAGTGATTTTGGGGTCATTGTGAGGACAGAAAAGTTTACAAATGCAAGCTTGAATAATTTAATCAAGAAATGGAACGTTATTGTTAGTGATGGGAAGACAGGAAAGACGGCGGCCTAAATCATTTAGTTTCTGTAATTTGTCAACGAAAGACGGAAAAGAGTAATATTTTATTTCTCTCCTCTAATGATTGCAAAAATGCTTAAATAGAATTCGATTTTCTACTGTAAATCAAATTTGTTTTTAAAACTATTAGTATTAGACACACGTTAGAGGCAGAGATCGAAATGATTTGGTACAAAACAATTTAACAAAGATATTTACTATGAACTGTAATTTTATCAGTAGAACATTCTCGAAAATAATTAAATACATTTCGTTTATTTTTCTAAGTCATAAAATCAGTGTGTAAAGTTCACTGTTACATAAAAATGCTTGCAACCATCTTATCCATTTTGCTAGGAGATTTAGAAATCGGACAAAAGAGTAATCGAGGCACTCAACTACAGATGGCCAAGTGCACCCTGATTGATACACCGTATCACGGAATGACATCCGGTTTGGCTGATCAGCCGAGGACGTTCGAATCGGACTTCGAATGAAATCTGCTTTGGTTTTGATTTTTTCTGTTTTGTTTCCGTTCTTTACACATATGCAAATGCTATAATATAATTGATACGAAAAAAGAACTAAACAACAGTGAGAATATTATATCGAATTTGAAACAGCATTTAAATACATTTTTAACGATATTCCAATTCGCAGAAAATGTGGGAATTTATAAAGTAATACTGAAAATAACATTTATTATAAAATCCATGTACACACATCATATTTCATAATTTTCCATAATTCTTTTTTTAATTCTTAAATTACACAACTGTAAATTATTCAAAGAACGCATTATAATGATATAAAATAATAATTTTTGAAAATATAATACAAACAATATTATGTATTGACAAAATGTATAAATAAGGCGACAAAAAATATGCACATATCTTGTCTACAGTGTACGTGTAAAAGACGTAATTTTTTAATATGAGAAAAAACGGATATGGAGTGAAGTTACAAAGAAAGCACAAAATCCCAAGTATATAATCAAACAAACATCCAGAGGTCACAACATGATCTTCAATGGTGAAAAACAGACTATGTCGCAAACCCTAAATTGCCCCAGGGTAAGTGACGAGTATTGATGTCCAGCGGTACAATATCATGTCAGAATATCAATAAATAAACCTAAAAGGTAACCAAGACAAAGACATTCATGACCATAACTTCCCGACTTGGGACAGGTGCATAAAATGCGGCGGGGTTAATTAAACCAGTATCGTGGAGCACCAACCCTCCCAATTTTTAAATATGGTCAAGGAAAGCTAAAAAAAATACTACAAAAGTCGATCCGACATGGTGGTGACACAAAACATAGAAACAAAACAATTAACAACCATGTAAGAGCTCGCCGTTAACTGACGGTACAGAAAGATTGAATCTAGTATTTTTTTTTCCGTTTCAGCGTTGATGCTGCATTGACATTTACCCCATATCTCCTTTTATTATTATGTAACCTTTAATAAAAGCCAGTACCAAATTGCATACAAAGAGTTTTTCTGTAATAATCTTTATCAATTTAAAGAATAGCATAAAATAGTAAAAACCATAAATGTTGAGTGTCCTATCACAACAAATACCGCCTGTAAATTATTAGATAAAGACTGCTGGATAAAATAAATAAGATCAGTGAAAACAGATCCATTTATTTACTACTTTCTCTTGAAAGAAAAATGAAGAGCATTATTATATGGAAATTGGCATTTTCTCTTACGATCAAGCCACCATGCATCAAAATGTGACATGTGTAATATTTCTGACCATTAACTGCCAGAAGAAAATGAATGAAAAGCCAGTCTATAGTAAACAAATGACTTTATTAGTTGTTTGACGTGATATGTTGCATTGCATATAGAAATATATATCTGGTATAACGTTAAAACAAAAACCAATTTTTTTTTTTAATTGACAAATCTATTCAATGCATGAACAAATTATGAACGGTACATAACGAATATGCTATGATACGAATTTTGTGTCAATGATTTAGTCTTGTCAGTAATGCTCAGTAAAAAAGTGTGTTAATCCGAAACAATAAGGTAAAATTAAGCCTGCTTCTCTGTCACATGTTTGGCAATTTTTTTTTTCTGCTTTATTTCAAAATGCCAAGAATATGATTGGATGTAATACTATTTCCGAAGTGTGAGTGTTCCGTCCTTACATGTAATTACAATGTACTTACATACGAGTATAGTTGCAAAATCTGACTAATTTTCAATCTCTTTTATAACCAATATTTATTAGTAATAGATTTTGCGACCATAATAGTGTGTATCCAAGTGTGGTAATACACACACTACATGCAGAAGCTATTTTACCGAAGCACATTCTACAATTTTGACGTTGTTCAGCATATTAAGACTTTTTACCATAGCCAGTTGTTATGAATTACAGAGAAAAGGTGGGCACCAGTTTAAAAAAATATATTGGACAAGACAAAAATCTATATATTATGTTTACTTGTACACGTATTAACTCTCAAGACCGAAAACATGGAAAGTCAAAACATCTAAAAAATGCTGATGTACAGCATAATATGCATTCCAAACGTGAAATAAAAGTTGAAAAATATATATGACTAGGCTTGGTTCTTGATGTTTTAAAATTTTACAAATTACTACAGTGACCTCATATAAGTACCAAAATAACAAGGTTCGTTTCTATTTTCATACACCTAACATGTGATACATTTATTAAAATAATCTTTCCTAATGTACATGGTACATAATTGTTCCCAAAACGTACAACATGACAAAAGAATGTTAGGCGTTAGTGGTTAAAATGCGTTATGTCAAATACAGGTGAAAGAAAATCAGAAAATAAGCTCATAAGAAGAAAATCGAAAGAGAGGGCGAAAACAAGAGAATAAGAAAAATATGCAAATAATACTATATATAGTATGCAGGCATAATGTAAAAGAAAGAAAAAACTTAAAACAAAACAAAATGTCGAACAAAACACTTTGGACGCGGACGCGTTCTGTCCTTCAGAAGAGTAAAACGACTCAATCCTACTGCAAGTGAAAACTTTTTCATAAACTTTTCGAGCGTTCTGTGAAAGAATAAGATAGGGAAAAAAATAAAGAACAATGGCTTGGTTTGTATGATATACATTGCACCTGTATATGTAAGGTGAAATAACCCAGTATTGATCATGTTAAGCTTGAATGGAGCCATCGTCGGAAATCCACGGCCGGACGCTCTGACTTGCGCTTTGATAACACTTTTCGGTAAGTGGTAGCAAAGCGTAAGCGCGACCGGTCGTGGGTTTTCGACGATTTAATAGAGCCCTAGAATTATGCCCAATGCTGTAAAAACGAGAATACTACGATTTTAGCTCTATAGTGTTTTTTTTAAAACTAACTGTATTGACGCAAATGTTTTTATTTATAAATAAACTTTATCTTTCTACGACAAAATATTATACGCAGTTTATGGAAATAGATCAAACATGCTTATTTTTCATTAAGTTCAATGCTCAATTTAATTGCAGTAGAATATATGTGTCATTCATCATTATAGATTAATCATTATAAACATTTGTAGAAGAATAGAACTTTGCAAACTACCCACAGCAGAGATAAAGGTCAATCACGTAATTTCTTCAGAAACACAATATGACTGTAGAGAAAATTATGAATATCTAATGTTAACGCTCATCTGGGAGTTCTTGGGAGAATATCAGAAGAATTAGATCACATAGTTTTATTTGTGTAGCAAGTTTCTCTCACGATCTTTTAAGGTCCAGTATTAAACGTTTACATGATAATCTATACAATACAAATTTACTATGAAGCGTTCATCCAATATTTTGGAAATTCGAAATTTCTGAAAGGACCACTTAAAATATTATTTAATATAATCTTATATTTATACGATCCGGAAATAAATCGAACCTCACTCTGAGGTTTGCTTACATACATTTTTATACATTTTTATATAATTCTGTTTTAGTTTTCCAAAATGTCAGCATGTTAGCGCGTTGTTGTTTACATTTTTAGCATAAAATGTAGCCTTGTTTTGTATTCGTTTAGAACTTAATAATAAAAACTGAATACTTGATTTTTTGCATTCTATTATCGTATAGTTCTGGTTTGTTTTCTGCTGAAAATATGACTGGGTAAGAAAACAATTTAAAAAATTATGAAAAGAAGAAAAAGCAAAAACAAAGAAATGAAAACTGTGATAGGAAGTAATTAATTATTTTGACTTACCTTGTATAGCAGTTGGATTGCATTTTTACTTATTACCAATTATAAAAAATTGTAAAACTCGGAGAAATTTAAAAATCGCGTCTTGATGTGAGGAAATTCAGCATTACAATGGATTGTTATTGGTTCCAACTGAATCGATAACAAGATGTTGCCTTAATGTAAATGATAATGAACACTTTACTGACAGAGAGCGACAAACCGTTCTCACGGGACTCTTCTGTTGTCATCGAACTAGACCGATAGTACCTAACCATTGACACTTTAACACGTTTTCTTTAATCTAACGCTCGCGTGCACAAATAAAAAGCCAACTGTTTAAGATAATTTAACTACAGTCACTTGAGATTTTAATACAATGATCTACAGCCGCAACAGGTTGTCAATAAATGAAATATTTTAAATTTATTTGAATTCATGGATCTGTGACAATTGTTATTGATATGGAGGAAATCATAACTCATTTTTGAAACTCCTGGGACGATGCCTCTGCTGGTGGACCCTAGGTCCCCGAGGGTATTCGCCAACCCAGTCGTCAGACTTGTCTGACATTATTATTCATTGATTTGTTACAGAAATTACCAGTATTTAGCAAAATTCAAAAATAATAAAAATACTAAGGGTTCATTCCTTGTATTGCACATGGTAGATCTCCTTAGCTGAAATTTGGCTTCCTATTTCGGTATTTTTGGTTATGAGTACTTCTCGATTAAAATAAGTTTGGTTTTTGGTCTTCCAAATGTTTCGGTTTTAATGCTACTGATGAGAGGTAACTCCTTGAAATGCGTCGTATACAGCATAGTATAAATTTACTATATCTAATATTAGTATCTTTAGATTGTTATGTTTAATTGCGTAAGGATGCTTTAACATTCCCTTTTCTTTTTAATCACGTATATGATATTCAGACGAATCAAAAATTTAATTTTTATTTGAAGACCGATAAGATTCTGGTAAATAAAACCATACATCTAAAAACGGAATTAATATTTATTGTACAAAATATGCTGTAAGTCAATAAAATATCTGTATAGAACAACGAAACTAAATGCTGATTTTTTATATTGAATATGTGTAAATGAAAATATACGATACGAAAGTATATTCTTATAAATTCATTTTTTTTTAATTGGTACCAGAGAAAATATTTTTCATGTACAATGCATTTATTTAATATATATGGTTATCAATTTGGGATAGTTAACAGTTCCGTTAAAAAAACAGCAAGTACGATACCATAGCAAGATGTATACTCTATTCCCACTGCATCGTGCTACTAACGTTATTTCAACGTAATTTGACGCCATCTTGAAAAAATAAGTACCTCGATAGTTAAATTTTAGATTTTAACACGTTGCTAAAAGCTCGCGTGTTGAAAATCAAAATTTAACTATCTCGGTGGAGAAATTCCATAACTCACTCGTACCTGAAGGAGAATCTATATTTAACATTTTAGCAAACTGTATTTATATAGCAGTTAACACCCAGCCGAATGCATATCGGAAGGTAAAGATAAGGACACAGAATATAGCTGTGTATATGGATTGAAACCAGTGGTGATGAGTAAAACTTAAAGCGGGTGTCGGGGTTTGAAATGCGATTAAGGGTAGTTTTGTATCAAAGAGGAAACTACATCGTTGCTGATCTCGTCATAGGTATACGAAGCTGTGAATGGTAGTCAGCCTTTTCACAGGTAAGCTGTAAATAGATACATGCAATATTGATTGTTCAAAATTGGCTTTCAAGTTACCAACTTTGGATAGGCTATTCTTGTTTATACGTAGACCAAATTAGTTGGAATTTTCTTGGAATATACTTCAGAGACCGTTTGTTGTTTGTTATTTAACAAAATGTACTTTCAACACGGATAACCGTCCTAAAGAATTCTCAAATGTAAATGTGACCATATTCATTTATGCTGCAGCTATAGCTAGCAAATAACATTTTTTCCAATATATACATGTACGTTTTACATTGGTTCGTTCTCAAGTCACATAATTTTAAGTTTTCATTTAAAGGGATCGTATTAGCACAAAGCAAGCTGCAATCAGACATGAAATCGATAGACGAGAACACATGAGAAAAGATATCTTATTTGATAAAAGCTTTAAATAAGGTATAGTTTGAAATCCTTTTAGTCACAATAAACGTAAATTATCTTCCAGACAAAACAGATATTTTGATATTCCAAGCAAAAACATACAGAAAATCATTTGTCTGTAAACTAATATTCTGTTTTGAGATAAATATCAAAAACATCTCTTGACCCCAATAAGTATTTGCATTTTTGCAACATTATTTTACTGTTGTTTGGATATAAACACAACTGACATGACTAAACAAACATGGTTACATAGCAAATTAAATTGTGCTGCAATTGTTTTTTTTTTCGGAAATTTATTAGAAGCTAGTCGTAATTCATTTTTATATAATTATTTCGAAAACAATGGAATACAATTACTTGCACATTTATACATTTTTATGGAACATGACAATTCCTTTTTTCTATTACTTTTCACATAATAATATTTATATAAACTTATAGTACGCATACATGTACCAATACAATTCACCCCTTAAACGGCATTGACTCGAAGTGTAAATTTCATTTGAAGAAGGAATTCTGTATGTCTCCATCATTTAGTGAAAAGAAAGATTGAAACATCTGTCATCATATAGTAGTACGTGTATATAGTTTGGAAAATAAAATGGTGCGCTTTCCTGGCTCTTGGATGATGCAGGTATTTTATCCAGGATTCAAAATTTCTTCCTTCCCCCTTCTCTCTTAAAAATCAAATACTAGTAGTCCTCTCTTCTGATGTGGAATAATACATTATAACTTTCTTTAAATATTAATTAACGTTGGATGCAAGGCGTCATTTGATTGATTAACGTTTTTCGTCTATCACATCAAAATTATTTTCTACTGTGACGTTTAAAAAAGAATCCATAGGTTTTACACGTTCAAACAACAGATGAAATTAAATCATAGACTGAAAAATTAAAGCCAGTCCTATGTGAATAGGAGGAATTTCAGAAAAGATACAGTCTAGGGATCGCTTATTTCACAAATACTGAATGTAATGCACTAGAAGGGCATTCAGAAAATACAATACTACAGATACGTTCATGACCAAAGTTTACAGAAATTCAAAAATTGTCAAAACATCATAAAAATTGACTTCAAAGACGGTCTCAACAGGAAAGTCAAAATTTGGTTAGGGAATGTTTGTCGCAGGCTGAGTGAGGATTTTTATACCTTATATTGAATATATGTGCATACTCTTCTGATTCGAAAATATATAACTCTCCATACTTGTGTCCAAATTTTCTTTCATTTAAATGATTAATACTGCTAACTAACATTCTACTTTAACAAAAAAACTCTCATTTCAAGAACAGAATGTTCGGAAATCTGTTATACTATTTGAATAAGTTTTTAACCGGGTTTTCATTTGGAAAAATCCGGTTATTGAATTGGTGAAGTCGGGCGGGCGGTCGGGCGGCTGCTAATCGTGTGCGGCCTATACCTTTCTTGTCTTAAGACCTAGACCTTAGATCTATGGTATGTGGATATGTCACCTCAAGACTATGAGTCATGTTTAAAAAATTCTGACCTTGACCCTTGATCTTAGGGTGAATAAATAGGTCATTTTAGATCATCTTCGTGTCCGGCCTGTAACTTTTTTGTCTAAAGACCTAGGCCTTGGATTTTTGGTGTGTAGGTAGGTGATCTCAAGATGATGTGTCGCGTACCAAGAATATTGACCTTGACCGTTGACCTGAAGGTCAATAAATAGGTCATTTTTGTAACTTTTTTGTCTAAAGACCTAGGCCTTGGATCTTTGGTGTGTAGGTAGGTTACCTCGAGACGATGTTTCACATTCCAATGATATTTACCTTGACCTTTGACCTCAAGGTCAATAAATTGGTCATTTTTGTAACTTTTTTGCCTTAAGACCTAGACGTTGGATATTTGTTGTGTACGTATGTTTCCTCAAGATGGTGTGTCGTATATTAAGCATGTTGACCTTGAACTTTGACCTCAAGGTCAATAAATTGCTAATCATGTCCAGTTTGTAACTTTTTTGTCTTAAAACCTAGATCTTAGATCTTTGATGTGTGGGTAGTGTACTCAGTAAAAATGAAATATAAGGAAAACCACGTTTGCTGTCACTCAGACAGCTCTCTTGTTTATTCTTCTGTCTAAGTTCAAGTTTTGTTTTCCTTCGATTTTTGAGGGGAGAGTTCAATAAAATGCAGACCTATTGAAAATAATCCTTAATTAAATGAATAGCTTGTACGTCTTTCGTTAGGGTAGGTGGTGAAATAAATTATCAAAACAGCTAAAAACCTGTCATAACTTGAACATCAGCGAAACAAATGCTCTTATACAATATCATTTCATCATGAGATTTGTTCTCAAGTCAGTAGACACTGGCAGGACCGATTTTCAAAACCGGACGAAGAAGGCCGCTTAAGTCATTGATAATAGATATGTCTGACTAGATAATAGCGTGACAGAGATTATTATCGCTTATGTCTAGGAGGATATAACCAACTACCGGAAATCCCACGATAATTGTTACTATTTTAGCGCTGTGCAAATATAACAGCTTACTTTCAATTACCATAAATTGTTCATATATGAAGTTAATAAATGATACTACAGACTTGTTTCACTAAATGTGTCGCAGAACTAACGATCGGAAGTTTGTTTTGATCATTATTATAATTTTCAGCCTTTATCATGAGCACAAAAAAGACGTTAACAATTCAAAATGTCATCACTTTTCTTTTTGTGATCGCGACCAAGGCTTGCTAGTCGGAAAGTTGAGCCTGCAATCTTTTTAATTTTTATTGTTCTAATTTTCGTTGTTATGTTTGGTTTATTTATATTTTGCCCTATCGACAGCTCATCGGCCCGCCCATTGTGTTATTCTTATATTTACTACATGTACATGTATGTATACGAACTGTTTCGCAACATTTTATTGTTTCTTTCTAATACACTTTTTTATAAGATACATGAAAATAAATGGTTTGTTGGCCATATGTTTTTTTTTTTATTTCTGATCATTCGGATGAGTATTTATAGGTTGTCTTGTTTAAGATATTTCATATTTTCATTCGATTAAGGAAGTTTTACGTGTGATTTGCTCCACGGCGTATCGAATAAGAAACGTCGTAATGAACAGTGGTCAAATGGTGGTCTACCGATTCTTTGTAGTTATATAAATATTCTACATAAAAAAAACATAAATTTACCAGCCAAACCAGTAGTAGCCAAACAGATAGTGTGTGAGGGAGGAAACCTAACCATTCGAAGCAAAAGGGCAAAGTTTTATCAAACACAAATGGCCAAAAAAAAAAAAAAAAATAATAACTCCGACTTGCTTACAAAAAAATAGACGTAAGGAGTCTACTGTTCACGTACATCAATGTTCTTTCTAGGAGTTAAGGGCAGGGGGTACACTGAAAGAGGGACAGGGAACTGCTCACGTTTATTTAAGGCTAGATAGAATACGTTACATGTAAATAATGATGTCTGAATGCATTACAAATATATTTCTGATTTATAAAATCCAGATCATATTATGATATTATCATACAGTAATCCGTTATTTCATTAAATCAATACGTACGATATGTTATCCGTATGTTTTGTATATATTTGCAGTAAATTGTACATGTTTTTTTTAATTTCTCTGTCGATTTTGTGTGAAAACATAAAAAGAAATCAATTCATTTGTTAAACCTCGCATTGTATGAAATTAAACATACAGTTTCATACCAGATATTTAAATAAACATCGTCAACATAATGAAGAAATCTAATATAAACAATTCTGATCATCAAAGTGACTCAAGTCCATCTTGTTTACTATTTTCCCATATCTCTCTAAACATGACACAGAATTTATTTAATCACCTTTCAATAAATTAATTTTACCAAAAAGAGATAAATAAATCTGTTATTTCCAATGTTACGGTGATACTTTGCTGATGTCATTACATTGTACTCTTGTATATATTTGTCAACACGATTTTATAACAACATCTTCGTATATTACCATCTTATATTAGTAGCGTTGTACAAATCTTTAGGCTTATTTATAATTTTTTCCTTATCTGCGCAACCGCCTCGGTGGTCTCGTGGTAGCGTGCTCGCCCCGAGTGCGGAAGGTCGCGGGTTCGATCCCCGGCCGGGTCAAACCAAAGACATTAAAATTGGTATTTGCTGCTTCTCTGCCAAGCACGCGGCATCTTGGAGTAAGAGCAAAGACTGGTCGGCTCGGAGTCAGTATAATGTGTCCGAGTGAGGTGATATGTCTTCCTGCGGACAGTTATCTCGTGAGCTAGCACATTAAAAATCCGACTTAGCGTGTCGGTCTAGTACAAAGCAGGGATCATATTCATTATCATATCAACATGTTCTCGTTCTGATATGCACCTGGTTGCCACTGGACGTTAAACAATAATTCATCCATCCATCCTTATCTGCGCAGTATCGTCTATTCTAGACGATCCGGTACATATTAAATTTGCTGGTTGGTCTTTAAAAACCAGTTTTACCATTGAGAGCAATGGAGTGTGTTCATCAGCAACCAGTACACTTCAGGTGAAAATAAACTTTGCATGTGAAATTATAATTGTAAAATCCTATGGTAATTCCGGTCTGCATGGGTAATTTCGCACTTGTATTAAACTTACATTTGTCTTTTACATTGTTAAATGTCCATTACTTAAAACATAATTCATGGGGGTTATTTGTGATGTAGCAATCTACGCATGGGCTGGGCCTTTATATGCGAATATTTTATACCGAGCGATAGCGATACGTAATTTTGCTCATTTGAGTTTTTCTATAAGTATCCAACATTGGCTAGTCTGCTTCATTTCTCTTGCCATTAATATGCTGCCATCTGTCCTTTAAAGAGCATATTTTAATAAAACTATGTTCGTCCACAATAACCCTACGTCAATGTGTATTGCAATGTACAACACAGTTGTTGCACACAACTATTGTGGTTGTATCGCATGATTTCTTTTTAAAGGTAAACGATTCCGTTTGGAAAAAGTTACTTTTTGTTGTCAAAGTTGACACAATTCGCACTTACATAAAGATTATATACGCGTGTGCTAACAGTTGATATAACGTGTAATATATTGTTTGAATATATATAGGACCTCATAATAAAATATTAAAGCTTAAAATCATGGGCAAATAAAGTTTTGGTTTTTTTGCGAACCGTGCAAAGGAATAAAAGAAATTTCCTACAAGTATTGACGAACGGAAAAGAACATTTATTTATATACTAAAATGAGGTAAAGAGTTAAGAGTGTTTTGACTTCAATAAAAATTCATTAAAATCGGGAATACAACAACAAACCGGAACAAACCGCTACTGTATATTAAATCAGGGTATCTTATAGAGAATATTCAGTTTCAAGTAACTAGTGTATTATAAATACACTGTATACCTATAGATAGGACAATTGCCCGATCGCTGGCATACTATGGTCGACAGTTAAAAAAAAACAATCGAATAGCTTTTTATATCTGCACTTGGTGTGATCATATGACGGCTGCCATTTTGCCCGTGGATTTTACATTGACAACGGAGTCTGAATGTCTGGATGTCGTAAATTTTTTTACGCAGAATGGTAATGTTGGGTGGTATTAGTTTTATACAATTCCCAAAGCCTGGAAGGGGCTTGAAAAAGACAAGGAGGATTCGGTTATATGGTAGACAAAACGATATGGGGTAAGCGTCAGTGTAAATGATAACATGTTAATAAAGTGGAATCCAAAGATATTTGGTATCTTAAAATGGCCTTCTTTCCCATTACTATTACCGACGTTTTTTTACATTGTCAAACAGATAAAAATAAACCATATAACCTTCAGTTCTCGTATTAACATAAACACTGATTATGCAAAAATTAACTAAAATAATCTAAGCAATTTAATTTACTGATATAAATGTGTGGTTCAAAGGATTTTTTTCCTAGATGGCAGTGTAATTTGCTTAGCCATACAAGTCAATAGAATTGGTAATAAATCCAGTTTGTTATCTTGTGATTCCTGTATTTACTTCAATGTCAATAGAATGTTTGCTCCCTTGTGAATTCTGTAAATGAGGAACAAAAAGGTTAGCAATTGGGAATATAGCATTCCATCATAATATTGGATAACTAAAATAATTAACGACTTTTCCCAGTAGAACTGAAAATTATCGCTTAAACATTCTGGTAGTTAGTAATAATAGAAAGAAATACCAATCAATCATTGATATCAATCGTATTTCGTCGTTCGTTGGGTCAACAAAGGTCTTGTCTTGCAGTATGAATTATGAAAATGCACTTGTTTGTTACATTCGCTTAATGTATTGATGTTTTTTGGGTCTAGACATATTACAGCGTAATGAATACTGGACGTTTGGTAAACAAGTCAGTAGCAATGTTTCTAATAAATGATCAAATGAGAGCAAAGGAATTAATTGGATTAATTTCCTTTATAGTGAAATGTCGAGGAAAAGATCAAATTTTATAATTAAAAAAAAATTTGATCAGAGTCTCAGACATTAGTAACATGGTCCCGAAATTTATTTGCTTTACTCAGATTGTTAGTAACTATGATAAAATACTTAAAGACGCCTCTGCAAAACAAATTATGAGCGATTTAAGACCTTTATAAAATTATAAGGCACTGCATAGGCTTGATACGACATATTTTTCTTGAATAAAATATTTGATTACGTTTAAACGGAAAATCGATCGATGAGAAACGGTATCTTCAGCCCAAATTAAGGATATTTTCTAGTTTTTTACCTGGTTCTGTAAAATGAGAAATGTATTCATGTTCCCTTATAAATATCAAACTTTCTGCACTACACAAGAACAAAAAGATCACATAATATATCATACTTTATTCCCATAAAGGACTTCATTCACCTTTTAACGCATATTTCAGTATGCATTGATGATGATATTTCACAAATATGTACATGTAAATATTCATCCATACTCTTCACATCAAGTAAACTGAGAAATTATAATAAAATAGTAATATAAACATACTGCCTTTAGTTGAGGGTGTTATGGTAGATTACCACACGAAGAAAAAATATCGACGGAGACGGAGTCGAGGGTGATATTTTTTCTAAGTGTGGTAATCTACCATAACACCCTCAACTAAAGGCAGTATGTTTTTTTATTATACTGCATGCCTTGATCTCATTTGGATTAGTTGATTCGGAATAAACAATACCGTATCTCATTGAATTAACTGAATTTTAAATCAACAATATAATATGAATAAAAACACGTGCGTACAATAGTGATGCTGCAGAACCAACACCTGGTAGGGCTGTGCCAACTGTAATGACCTATTATAGGATTGTAAAAATACATGTACTTTTCGGGTTCAAGATGAAGAAAAAAAGAATCATACAGACAAATGACCCAAATGACACTACCCTAGCAACATGTCATAATTTTACATAGCAACGAACATATCACATTCCGAGACCGAACAATACCGAACTCGGAAAATATCACCCTCTCCAGGGGAGTTTTACCGATTAGTATTTCACTTCCACCCAAGCTGACAAACATCAGACGACAAGCTGCATAGCTGTCTTGATTTTCAAGATCTATAAGCTCTTTCCATTATTCTACTGGTATGGCATTTGCAGAAGTGTCTGAAGAGACTGTACAAGAAGGGAAATACTAATCGGTAAAACTCGGCTGGAAAAGGGTGATATTTTTCGATTTCAATAATGTTCGGTCGCGGAATGTGATATTTGCGTTGCTACGCAAAATTATCACATGTTGCTAGAGGTAGGCGGAATAAAACAAAAAACAAAAAAAAAGCACTGCAAGATACCACATTCTGATGAACCGATGAAATGATTGGATTACATGAGAAATTTGCATAAAGTATAATAAAATAAATCATATATCGATCTACTAGTATATCAAAACGGTAAAAATGTTGATTAACTCATTCGTCCTAATGGTTTTTACGAAATAATATCCTCCTGTTGACACCATTATCCTCCTATTATTCAGGCAAACGAATATCTTAAAACAGTCTTTTTGTGGTTTTATCAAAAACAAAATTGTTACATCCCTTTACCGATGAATTTGTCTTTAAAGTACCTTTCGCAGTCCTTTTTTCTTAGCATTAAAAAAAAAGAACTGTTGTCCTTGTAATTCCATATCTATTTATAAATAGTTTTCCTTAGTTGATCGTATCAACTAGTGACAAATATTTGGGCTCATTTGCCAAAGCGGCGTAGAAATTGACTTTGTTGTGCTATAATTTTGGCGTCTCGTGCAAAACGGCTTAAACAGATCGTACCAGAGTCTTACATAATGCAAAAATAAATATCCGTTTTCACATAAAATTTTGTTTTCTTTTGAATCAGTCTAGCAAAAAGCTACTGGAGGAAAGCTAGCTATTCGACAAAATGGTTTCACTTCTTTTTTAAGCAAGCTAAGGTCACGTGATAGGGGTAGACCGGTATACAGCGATCACTGACCTTTCAATAGTTAGGTTTTGAAACGAAATCCGTGCCGTGGCGGATCTTAATATTAATCGACAGGATTTGTCAGTTGTGATGCCTAAGGTCGAAGGTTATTCTAGGATAATCTGATCTCCGAATTCTCTACCAGAATATACATTCAATACAAAGATAACCTAGGAAAATCATGGCTTAAGATTAAGTAAAACGAGTGCAAACATATTAAGGACTTGACGTTAAAATATACTCAATAAATCTCTCACTAACAAACATGTCAGTATTATTTCAAATTAAGTAGGGAATATTACTCGGTCACGAATAGAAGTTCCTTAATAATATTAGTTCCAATTAAAAAATAGTACTATGGATTGTTACTTTCAACGTAAGAAATATTACATAATTTGTTCGTGATGAAATGAATGGCAAAGAATATTTTTGAGAAACATTTAATAGAGCATTGTCTTGACTGTTACAAAGATGCTGGAGTAATTTCTTTTAGGGGGAACAAATATCACAAATTGTACGATGACAATTCTCCATTCTAAAAAAAATAAATAAATGTTTCGGGTATTTTAATTTACATCTTCAAAATTTGTATCGACATTATCTGAACTAAATTGAAATTTTCTCTAAATTTTTATGAGTAAATAAATTAAAATAAGAGGATTGGTTGATAATTACATAAAATCAATTAACGCCATCGAATATGATAACAAGACAGAGAGAACAATATAGTCTGACTTGGTACTGACACTTTGCCCAGTGTTGGGCTTTAACTTGTTTTTACTAGCCAGCCTTCGCCTTATCTACCCTGGTGCATAAAACCCAAGATACTTTAAACATTATTGTCAAAAATAACAAAACAGTCAAAGGATAAAACAGAAGTTACTAACGAACCAATTCGTTTTCACATTTCCAACAAGGTGACCGCTCACTAGAAATGATGAAATTGGTTGACGGTAAATCAGTTACATAAAAGGGTCAAAATATGCCCGTTTTTCACTATAAAAATACAATGTAGTTTGCATGGTCCATCCGATAGTCGCACTAAAGACATTTTAAGTTGCGTGTCTGACTTTCCACTCGTTCTTGAATATTGTCAAAACATTTTTTACTATCAATACTAACATAATTTAATTTCTTTGACAATACGAAGAAACCCTTTGATATTTCTTCCTTCCAGCAGTAAACAATACACACAAACTTGATTTATATTCCTTAGATCTATTTCTGATCTTTTGTATGTTTTTAATTCAATGTTATTTTATAATTATCTTGCTCCTCAGATTGATAATTCAATTATATTTAGTTTTTTCCTTGGCTGTACAAGTGTTTACACGGTATAAAATCCCATATGAATCATTCTGCATTTTTGTGTTTTACGAAATTTATATATTTACCCATGATTCATATTAGCTAAAACTATATTCTGGCGTACAGTTTCGTTAATTACGGTTTATAAAATAATTTATTTTATTGTTACAATGTATCCATGTCCCTAATGAAATATAGACTGCAGTTTTATATCCAGATATCGCAAATATAATTTTGAGATGATCTAAATTGCCCTTGTAAAACCTTTTGGGACAATTCTTCCAGTATAAAGTATTTTGTTCAGTAGTAACCCCAGTGTGACAAAATTTCCCCCCGATACTCCTTCAGAATTACATCAAATATAAAACGGACCGATATAAGATTTTGACACGAATTTTATATTCGGAAAATAATATTTATTTTCATAATGTGTTGCATGGGAGACAACTACTGTATGATAAAATACTATCCCCTTTTAATGTTTTCTATACGTTAATTGACTAGACAAATTACTAAAATAAAATTTGAAATAAATAAAATAAATAAAATTTGAGGATAAGATAATAAACATAAACTAACACTTAAAATATCGAAACTGCAGTGTAATATAAATATATCGCATAAATTAAAGTTCTACAAAATTAATTAGAAACATAAAAACATTGAATGATTATTGCGTAAATGTTATTAATACTTTATTATTTCCAAACATGTATAGATGTAAGATATCTCTAGATGATTGGAAAGATATTAAGTATTGATTAGTTCGTCCACTGGTATTGGTAATACTTAAACTACACTATATTATTATAACATGAAAGGCGGAATGTGGCGGATTAATTCTATACGTACTCATCACATAAAAAAGGACATGGCGCTTTTATTGCTGTTCTTCGTCTTAAAGTCATATTGAGACATTAAGCACAGATAAAGATTTCCTACTACAAGTCCCACGCGGCCCCTTAGTTCCGGATTGACAGGAAACTTTTTTTACATGGTATTAATTTAATCGTCAAAATAACGCTTTAGAAAAGAAGATTTTAAAGTTAAAATAATCCAAATGAAAAACGCACTTTTTTTTTTATTAATATACGATTTTAAATTTGTATAGAAAACGCCAAGATAAATGTTGATCTAGCATGACAGAATTCACCAATAAGTTCAACATTTCAAGAATGCCTCAAGCAAAAATAAGACTATGTTTATTTCCAATAGACGTCAAGAAATAGTGTTCACAAAACTTTTAAAAAAATCTAGAGTACTAATTCAGACAAAAATTGGATAAGTCCTCTTGTATGTAAAATATAAAGGATGAAGTAAATCAGAAATAAATATTAATTACTGAATTTTAGGTACTGAAGTGGTGGGCTTTAATGGTAGTCGCCAGATTTTGAAAATTAAAGGTAATACATGTACAAATACATGTGTTACTAGAGGGAAAATGTGATAAAAATGAAATACTAATGTTAAAAATGGATTAAAAGTTCAATGTAGGATAAAAAACTTAATTCATATAGTTTTTTCACTGACCCCCCCCCCCCCCCCTTAACTTAATTTGGAAAAGATTGATTGACCAATATGGGCATATGCTTTGACAGTATACTTTTTGTATCATGGGTATCATGGGTACTGTTTTTCCACAACAATGTATGCTTGTTCTGTATATTGATTTGGACATCACATGAATTCGTATTTTTCAACCCGAAAATCGATGTCGGATAACAATACTTGCAGCGATTTTTACCCCCCACCCCCAAACAATTTGAATTAAGTTTTTTATCCTACATTTAACTTTTGATCTCGTCCCTTATTCTTGTAAAGTTTATTCAATTGCAATACAATTTACCATAATTATACATTTAATTCGGATTTGTTACTGAACTGACCCAGTGAACTCTGCAGTGTACTAACTAGAAATATTTATAAATTTTGCCATTATCTAAGACACTTAGATAATGTTGAGTTTTTTTTTAAAGCCCACTGTAATTAGCTGTCGTTTCACAAGGCTTAATGCTGAGAAAATAACAGCACTTCGTTAATTTCAGATCTTACAGGGACGCCAATTCCCATGCAGGATAAATTTTCTGAGAAGAAAATGCCATGTTAATACAGAGGGATGACATTTAAAAAAAATCGTTTCTCATTTTGAATTATGCATCGATAGAACACCGTATTCACAACATTCTATTCGTTACTGTTTGTTCTATTTAGCTTAAAATTATTAGATATGTCTAGGTGGAGTATTAAGACTACTCATTGTTAATATGATTTAACACCATTCGAAGAAAGTGCTAATTTAACTAATATATTGTTCAAAAAATGTTCGTCTGGTCTGTATGTAACATCCTGTTACATACATCTACAATTTTATATAAACGTCCTCTGCTTAAAATCGGATACTAAAGCTTTTAACCAATTATTTTTCCTCCGGAGCATATTTTCTTGATATGGAAACCTACTTTCCTTTGTTCTTCCTTTTTCAATTCTAACCTGTCCACTGAATTCAATTTGTCCAAATTATTCAAATTTTGTTTTTCCCTTATATCTGAAGATTTCAGGCAATTAGCACTTTCACAAAAAGTTATATTGATATCAATTTCAGGCTCTGATGTTTTTGACGTATAATTTATCTTATTTTTCTAAACTCTGTTAACTTTTTGTTTTTTTTAACAACATTCCGTTAATAACCCTTTTTTCAAAACCAGTGACAAATTACCCGTATGAAATAACCATAACCACGGCGGGAAAGGCACGTCGAACCGAATAACCCCATACGGAAAATGCACGTCGAACCAAATAACCTTTTGGCGCGAAAAGCAACGTCTTCCGCCTAAGAATTGTTGCCTGTTGTTGAATTGACATAATTTATCCTGCAATCAAGCCATTTCCGGTCTAATAACAGGGGTAGAATAAACTTTAGTCGTATTAGGTCAATGACCTAATAAAGTCTACAGGTACTTGTTTACATGAAGAGCGCGAGGAGTGCATGAATGTACCAGATAACGTCGTGGCGTTTCCCGCGTTTTCACGGCAGTTGGATTTCAACTTCAAACGTAAAAGCTCGCCTTTTCTCATGTTTCTAAAGCTCGCCAAAATAAATTTTATATTTTCCGACAATGACTTTGTATTGTATATTTACTGCGTTAATGATGGACATCATTATATTCCATTCCTAGATTTAACAATTTTGGATATTAAATTTTCAGGAAGGCAATAAGTGTATTATAAACAGTGTATAGCCGTTTTGAATTGATAGAACAGGGTAGGTGTTAAATAGTGTCAACGAATATCTACCAAAGAATACCCAAGTGACAAGAGACGGAAATCAAAAGACAATGCAAAGTTGTTACAACGAAACCGAGCAAACTAATACAAAAAGAAGAAAAACATCACAAGCAAAAGAAATAGAATTAGAACAGAACAGCACATAAACTAAAGCCAATGTTTTGTAAAATTGAAAACATAAGAATAATATAAGAAACAAGAGGCTGTCAAATGACAGCAAACCGGATTTTCCTGCACGGAAATGATGCTTGCAAATCTAGATTCCCAAACAGGATGAAGTAAAGAAATATAAATGAATTTTTGTAGGGTTTTGTAGGGTTCAGGAATGGAAAGGCAAAAATTAATCTTGACCTCCTATTTATAGTAAGTGACAAATATTGGAATTTTTGAGATGGAACTGCTGAATATCTCATTTTCTGCTGTATGAAGGGCCACGAATATGGCACAAGAAAAGTAATAACTTGACAACAACAAATGACCTTTGAATGGAAACGACGACTTGAACTGCCTTTTTTCAATTTTTTAGAACCATAACTCCTGAACGGTGAAAGTGAAAATCGTCAATATCGGAATGGTGAAAGTGGAAATCGTCAATATCGAACTTGACCTCCATTTTGTCATCAGTAACAACATATTAAAATTTTAAAAGCTTTGGTTGAACAGTTCATAAGTTATCACACGGACACCACTGGAAAAGCCATTTTTCAATTTTTCAAGAACCATAACTCTTGAACGGTGAAAGTGAAAATCGTCAATATCGAACTTGACCTCCATTTTGTCATCAGTAACAACATATTAAAATTTTAAAAGCTTTGGTTGAACAGTTCATAAGTTATCACACCTACACCACTGGGAAAGCCATTTTTCAATCTTTCAAGAACTATGACTCCTGAACGGTGAAAGTGAAAATCGTCAATATCGAACTTGACCTCCATTTTGTCATCAGTAACAACATATTAAAATTTGAAAAGCTTTGGTTGAACAGTTCATATGTTATCACACGGACACCACTGGAAAAGCCATTTTTCAATCTTTCAAGAACCATAACTCTTGAACGGTGAAAGTGAAAATCGTCAATATCGAACTTGACCTCCATTTTGTCATCAGTAACAACATATTAAAATTTGAAAAGCTTTGGTTGAACAGTTCATAAGTTATTGCACGGACACTGTTTGGCAGCCGCCCGCTCGGCCGCCCGCCGTACATCACCAAATTAATAACCGATATTTTCCTATGAAAATCCGGTTAAAAACTGGAGACATTTTAAATTTATGAATTGTTTCCATTATTTATACATTCTAAATTTGGTCTCTTGAACTATTAACACTTTTGGCATCTCTAAGACCCATCTGGAACTACCAATTCTTTAGAACACCAATTATTTGAACTACCTTATGTTTCGAACTTTTTGTTTGTCCATTGAGTTTTCGAACGATGTTGAATGTACTTGTAGTTCTGTGTTATTTGATAACCTTTGAATTGCCAGTGTGATGAAATAGCTTATTGAAAAAGCTTCAATTATTTCAATTCCCGTATAAAGTTGACCTGCAGTCGAAATAATGTTAATATGTCATGTACATGAGCCTAGGTAGTTTTACAGTTAAACGAGCACATTCTGACTCTACCATGTAAATTATGTACTATTTTTGAAGTTCTAGCAAGCGGTCACCTTGTTGGTAATCATACTATATTTTGTTTGTATAAGGTGTTTTATACACCAGGTTTGGGTACCTATTAAACCGGTTTAACCCCACAACTGTTCAGTGTGTGTACCAAGTTAGACTACACTGACTCTGTTCCGTGTTATGCTCTTTTATATTTTTGTCCGGAGTTCTGTATGTTTGGTTGCTTTGATTGATTGGTATAGGGACCTCGGTGGCCGAGTGGTCTAGGTAGTTCGTCATGACTACTAATGATCACTAGCCTGTCAACGCTGGGTTGTGAGTTCGAATCTCACCAGTGGCGGGGTGTGTTCGACTCCGATCTTAATTGACAAGGATTGCCAATTTTCCTACCGAAGGTCGGTGGTTCTCTCCGGGTACTCCGGTTTCCTCCATCAATAAAAACTGGCCGCCGCGAAATGGCCAAATGTGCTGAAAACGGCGTTAAACCCCAACTAAATAAATAATAAATTGATTGGTATACCATTGTTGACCTTTCCTTTTGTTTATTTACATTACACAGTGCATTGTTCATTGGTGCCGTGGTAATTTTACGTTACTTTACCAATTCTTTGGATAGTTAATTAGTAAAAGATAGCAGCGCCCTCTGGCCAGTGCCAATTTACAGGTGCCAATTTAGTTTGTTTCCCATTAATGAAGAACTGCTTGGTATAAAACAAAACACCGAATCACTTCGCCTGTTGCGTTGTTTGTTAATTTGCAATAAAAAATGAAAACAAATGGTTTTCTTGATTAGTGTAGGCTGGTGTAGAGTTGTTTATTCTGATTGAACTACAACACTTTTGCAGGTTTAGTCACGTACTGTACGTTATGGTAATTTGAAATAAGAAATATTGTGGATTGGTTCTCAATACATGTACATATACTTAACAAAAGTGAAGAAATAACACTTTTACATGTATTGATGTTTTTTTTCATATTAAACTCACAATAAAGGCTTTTACGTGGAAAAAATGTCGCAACCCACTGCAAGTCCTAGACAGCCCCTACTACCAGAATAATGTAATTTAGTATATTTTAAGAGATGAACATATGAAATCGGTTGTTATTTTGTTCATTCATTCATGTTTTTTTTTTCAGATTGAACTATAAAAATAACACGATGAAGTTGCGTTCAGTAAACAGTATAGTCGATGTTCAAGTAAAACATTGTCCTTACTGCCATTTGGTAAACTTCGTTTTTTCGCCATGTTTTTCACTTGTGATCAACTTTAATTGTACAATTTAAAATGTTTCAAAGAGTTTAAAAAAAATGGTATGGACATTTAATTTTAAAGGAAATGTAACCCAGAGGACGCTTAAGGATGATCGCTGGTCTAATAGGAAATAAATAGGATTTGAAATAAGTGTTTTAGTTTAGGAGAACATATGAATAGTAAACAAAAAAGCAAGAAAAAAAATATAGGTTCATGTGCTCATTTTAGAGCTATAAGGCCTTGAAAATTCGCAGGGAATGGGTTTTCTCTTGATTTTTCATTGTCTTTGCATTGACAACAAAATGTATGAAAAAATAAAAAGAATTTCAAAAAATTTTGTCAAATACCATTTTAAGGTATATATGATTGAATTATAAAAGAAAAAGTGGGGGTTCATGGGCAAAATATTTCATGTTTAAGAAATGGATAAAACCCGAGGATTCCAAAGATCTTACAAAAAGACCAAAACATGACCAGCGAGCATCCTTAATTTCTATTTCTAATATTGAAATTCATTATAGAACTTTAATTTCGTTTCGTCTTTTTTGAATACTGAAACATGCTATCTGACAAAAACAGATATATACATCGTAAGACTATAAAAACTATAACATTTTTGTATGCTTCTATTTTTGAATTGAGATACTGATACTGCGCGCGGTTTTTGGCTTTACCATTTTCGACATTTGAATCTTCTAAGCAACATTCGTAACATTTCGGTGTTTGTTTCAGACTATTCCGAACTTCTATACATTTCCGACCTTGAGCGACGTAATAAATTGAACCGTATGCACTGAACTGATTTACGTTTACTGTTCATTTGGGATGTTATGTTTTGTTAAAAATCTAGAAAATAACCAACAAAAAATACAACATTGATTTTCACTAAACATACTTTTGAATATTAACGCATGGTATCCTTGTTAAATTAAAGTTATTCTCTACGACATTGTGATAAAGATCATATTGTCATCATATTCCTCTGTGTGATTTATGTTGACAATGCAAAATAATAACCTCGTTGGCATAATGTTTTTGAGAAATTGCTTTGTAGCTTGCAGTTTTCATAGCAATATTCTATTAGAATTTTATAAACTAGACAGGAAAAAAATTACATGCATGTGTTACGTGACTATTTGAATACTTTTTCTATTCTTAAAACACATTTCATCCAGAAATTAAAATAAACAACAAACATTGTCATCCCCTAAACGCTGATATAAAACAGAAATAAAATCGTCACTTTTTTACATTAGAGAGATGTTCTTCGGTTTGAAATCTGTTTTAGCTGGTTCTTTATGAGATAAGCGATATGGCGGATACAGAATTCCTATAAAGGCACATATACCAACAAAATGGATAACAGGAACGGTAAAAAATAACGTACAAATCAATTCAGGTCGACCAATCTAGCTAAAGACCTTCAGACAGAAAACAACATAAAAGAGACATAACACAAACATAGAAACAACAGAGTGTCGGCATATTCTGACTTCGTATAGTCACCTAGCAGTGGTGGGGTTAAAGCGTTTTATTATTATCCAAACATCCCCTATCTATAATTACTCTCGTGTGTATAGAATACACTTCTCGTGTGTATAGAATACACTTCTCGTGTGTATAGAATACACTATAAAAGCCAATACAGTATGATTGCCAACAAGGTGACCACTAGGAAGAACAGTACTGTTAACATTTTATGGATGGAAACCTTTTGGAATTTGTACGCGTTTGAGGATCTTACTAAGCCTATGTACTGTTTTTGTGTGTAACAAGTACACATACAAAAGAAAAGGCGAAACTCGAATGGCTTGAAGAGAGCTTTGTAATGCCTACATAAGGGAGATACGGGTGAACGCCTTTAGAATGTACTATTTGTTGGGATCTTCTAAATTCCCTGTACAGAAACATCAAAGAACTAAAATCTAAGAATATTAATTTTATCTATTGATAGAAACGTTTGTAAACTTACCACCATTGCAAACAAAATCCGTTTTCTTGTTCAGATCGTCTGAGAGTTCGAAGAACCATTTCTATTTTGGTTCTAGTTTAAAAATGAAACATGAATTTTCCTCCTTTTGAAATATTATTCCTTTTGGTAAGATGTGCTTCTTAATAAATGTACAATGACAAAAACTATTTTATTTTATAGTCGATTCGATATCTAAGGTAAATGCAAGTTATATATAGGTTGTCTGAATTATCACGTACACTACATGTACGCCAGTACTTTTTTTTATAAAAAATAACTGTATGCAAGTTTAAACAATTTCCAGTAAAACCTTTATAAAAAATGCTTATGACTTCTTCACATTAAGTGACCTTTCGAAGACCGAAGATTTTTATCCTTTTGATTCCGTCGTAATGGTCAATGCAGATAGGCGTAATACACAATGGTTTTAATCCAACAGACTAGGAAACCAGCAGAAAAAGTTCACAAAAGTAAATCAAATTAACACGTGTTGGAAGCACGACCTTCTTCTGATACCATTATATTAAAGGACGCTGTTATAATGTATTATCCATAATCATCGGTATTAAATATTGAAGAAAAAGCTAATGTAAAGCCATAGTCAGCAACACGTGGAAATGTTGTTTCGTTTATCACTTGCTACACGTGATTCACATAATTGCATTTGTTTCATCTGTGGTCAAATAATAAGTGAAATGCAATCCAAACAAATATTTTCAGGGTTAAGCTTCACTTAATGTACTGGTTTTAATTACCATGATTCCATATGGTAATTAGAAAAGATTCCCTACAAACTTTTCAACATGAGAATCTGTTGTATATCAAGTACAATGTAGATTTCTCAAGGAGAAAAATGAGGTACCAGAAGATGTCAATCGAAAGTAGGATCAAAGATTAATTAATTGGAATCTATCTGCATAAGGTCCAAGGCTTAAGCAACTTATCAATGCGTTGAACATTTCCCAGATGCAATATACGATTATTACGGATGTATTCTTGGAAGAAAATAAAATTAAAATGGAAATTGAAAAATGACTCCTTTAATCATTTCTCAGAAAATATGTTATTTCGCTGTGATAATTTGAAAATGAAATGTAGTTAATCATGAAATATTTAATTGATTGGAAGGAAATTGCCCCGAAAATCGGAGCTCGAAAGTCGTGCTCATTACATAACATACTATAAATATGATATTTATAATTCATATAAATATTAGGTTTTATAATTTTTAGATTCAAAATTTTAATATCACTTTCATAATCGCACATACACACACATTCCAACAATGGAATTAAATCAAGTTAACTAGTGATAACTGGTATGACTGTTGGTTACTTCGAACGTTGTAAGTCCATGTATTAGTAATCTTATCCACTGGTACAAAATATCTGTATATATAGAAGTTTTAGAGAGGGCCTATAAAAATGTAAAGAACCACTCACAAAATACAGAAATTGTCTATGCTTCATACGGTGTGTTCCCCAAATGACTACTATCATAAAACAAAAAAACATCTAATTAGGGAGCAACCATTTGACCTTTATGGGGGGAGGGGGTTCTAGGATCAAATGTTTGATCCTGCCTATTTTTTTCGTCGAAATTTTGGGTATTATTTTTATAATTCCATTTAAACCAAAAAAAGTCCATATACACAGGTGCTGCTTCTTTTTTCACATCTAAAGTTGTCCTGACTTTTTATTTTGCCAAAATCCTGGTCCTGCCCTTTGATTTCAAATTTGATCATAGCCCCCTCCCCCCCATAAAAATCAAATGGTTGCTCCCTTAGACTAGGGATTAAACCGCTTCTTACTGTACGTTATACTTAATCATCCAACAAAGAATATCTACATCTACATGAATACCTTTTTTCTGTTCAGAGTGTCAAGACTTATAACAAATCTATTCTGACTCGCATAAGATTATAAATATGCATTTAAAAAACAAAACAAAAAAACAGAGAGAGAAAAAACAAAACAAAAAAGAACCCTTAAAAAATAGAAATAGAAAATACGGTGAAAATTAAAAATAACCTTAAGACAGTTTTGTCTAAATAATTCGGCTTACTTAAAACTTTGTCATAAAACTTTGTTATTCTCATAAGGTATCAGAATAATCCACCAATAAAACCGCGATATAGCCAAATGTGCTGAAAGCGGCGTAAAACCCCAACTAAATAAACAAACAAACATTTCCTACTCTATTTTAAAACACCTTAAGGATGATCGCTGGTCTAATAGGAAATAAATAGGATTTGAAATAGGTGTTTTAGTTTGAGAGATCATATGAATAGTAAACAAATAAGCAAGAAAAAAATATAGGTTCATGTGCTCATTTAAGGGCTATAAGGCCTTGAAAATTTGCAGGACATGGGTTTTCTCTGGATTTTTCATTGTCTTTGCATTGACAACTTCAGACTCTCAAAAGATGTATGAAAAAATAAAAAGGATTTCATAAAATTTTGTCAAATACCATTTCAAAGTATATATGATTGAATTATAAAAGAAAAAGTGGGGGTTCATGAGCAAAAGATTTCATGTTTCAGAAATGGATAAAACCCAAGGATTCCCAAAATCTGACAAAAAAACCAAAAAATGACCAGCGAGCATCCTTAACACAAAATTGTAATGTTGGGGTTACTAAAACTGTCATTAGACAGAAGTCTAAAAAATAAAGAACGCTGTAATTGTAATATAATATTAACAGCATTTTTTATTTACATTTGATCCCTTATTTTATGGTATTTTAGGTACCCAAAACTCCCCCTTATCAACCCTAATCCTCTGGCCTAAATAAATGTACTAATAATTAAATTTTATTTCATTCAATGATATTTTTGTTAACCGACAGTATATCATGTCAACGAATTCAACTATGACAAAAATTATGTAATGTCATGATACAAAATATTCAAAAATCGTTGCAGAATTCAATTAAATAAAGCGAATTAAGAAGCCATGAAAACGTATACTTCATTCTGCAACTGTCTTATGTGGGAGATGCAAGGATCGGCAATTAAAGACATTTGAGATTGGTTTTATCATACACAAATCTGTTCTTAAATGTCATTTTCCAGTTTTATTGCATTTAATAGGTATGAATGTCATTCTTAAGATGCTTTATGGAATTAATTAAATAGGCTTCATATTCTTATCTATCTAAAATAGAAACTTTAAACCGAACGTACCGGATTTGCCAAAATCATAAATTACTTCTGTATTGAAATAAACATAAGCGTGTTATTTATTAAATAATGCGATTACTTGAGTGATATTTTTGCATATCATGATGAAAGATTTCTCATTTTTTGACAAACTTCAGAACAAAAAATAAAAAATTTTGCTTTTGCGACATTATATGTTATTAAATGTACATTTGTTAATACGATATCAAGAAATGCGCAATAGGGTCATTTAGCAAATAAAAAAAACATTGAAAGAGCTATCCAGATTTATTTTATTCACATGCCTTATTTCAACAATTTCATTCTTCCGCTTTCTTTTCTATGACAGACAAGCGCACGTGACCGTGTCTGTCATAGGTAGTTTGACTAATAGGAATTCTTTTGTCATACCTTTTGACCAATCATAACTTTGTCGACTGTGCTTAATGAATTTACTTATGTACAGGAAACCCACCTAAAAATCGAGCATTTACGGAATAAAAGGGTACTTATACTCATTCAAAACTGAAGAACTCAATTCGCTGCGTTCCACTCGCTAAAGAAGTGAATTTTAAAAACCTCTTTGAAGATTTTCCATTCTTCACATTGAACTCGTGTAAGAGCCTATCAGTCTTTCTAAAATAGTTAAAGCATTCCCTGTTAAAAAAGTTCTTGTGCTGCTGAAAATTTTAAATAACGATCAGTATCAATTTTGTTTTCATGCTCCTTGAGTTGATTAGAGAGATGTATAAACTACAATGTATTGCCCTCAGTCCTTGTTTAGTATCTTTAGTATAGACTCTGTAAGCTTTAGTCAAATCATGACAATGTTCGATGAAGCACAAGTACATAAATATTATGCGTAAACATTTTAATGGAGTAAAAATGTTAAGACGAAAACATCCCATTTCCAAATTGAACAGAACAAACATGACATCTGATCATTAATGAGTGAGAAACTCAAGGCAATTTGTCAAACGATAAATTGCCCTGACGAAATTAGCAAGTGTATCACTCAGCGGAAACAACACTACATGTACATCCCGTCATTAGATTAGGTTGAGAACTTACGACTTTAAAAAGAAGATACATGCCAGTGACCATAATATCTCCGAACTGGGAGGTGCAAATAATATGCGGTGAGGATTCACTCCCCCCCTTTTTTATGGCCAATGTATATCATGATTCATAAGAATTTAATTTTCTACAAATTGTACGCTTGCAATATATTCCGATTTTGTGAGTGTAACTCTCGTTTATTACATTGTAACCGGTGATTTACCGATAATCTGGTAAATCACATGTGAAAAGAATAGCTGTTCTTTCACTCTAGGAAGTGATGTCAAAATTACCGCGGAGAGATATCAAAAGATTTATCAATTTATTTCTGCTAAAATTTCGGAATTGACTTAGTGTGTTATATTTTATTTATTACGAAATATAACATTTCGTATTTCAGAATGAAATCAAACAAAACGCACGTGTAAATACTTTCTATTAATAAAATTTAAAATATAGGAATACTGCCATACCATACAGTTACTTACCAGAATTGTAAACAGAAGCCATTTGCCCTTTCAGAGCCTCTTAATGTCCTTAACGCCATTTTAATTATATCATCTATACGTTTTTTGTTTCAGTTATCTTTTTTTATTCTAATAAACCTATGTTTTCACAAGTTCCATCATCACTATTTTTCTGAGCACTGAAGCTGAGATGTCGTGGTGGAATTGTTAAATCCGGCATTACGTTAACAAACAGTATTCAGCACTCATTCTCGTCAAACAGAATTCATATAAATTTGTTTGCCAAATGAAAATGTTATGTTCCAATCTCTATGATTGTCTATTTTGCAGAATCCGTTTCGGGAAAGTCTTTATTAAAAGTTTCCCATGAGAAAGTTATATCGTTGTGTGCTTTACTGTTGCTTGTTTCCATGCTAATTACGCAACTTCCGGTTGAAGGAAATTTGATTGACTATTCCAGGTAGTCATCTTAACCAGAACCGGAAGTAACTTGTAATTATTTAAAAGTAGAAATGAACGTCTTTTGTTCGATTTAGTTTGGAAATAATTAAAGATAATTGTAATTATTTTCAACAAAAGAATTTTCAATACAGTGGCTTTGAAATTCGTCTTTCAGATAACAAATATTTGATAATTGCATAGACAACTGCATGTTTTATTCAATAAATCCATGCATTTGCAAATATATATTCAAATAAGAAGCATGTGTTCCAAGAAAATGGACATTAAAATCTACACATGTACATGTACACAATATATAAAATAATTAATCCTGCACAAAAATGCTTGTCTATAAAATACGTTTATAACTGATTCTATTCCAAACTGTCTCTTAAGAGTTGATAACAATATATCTATAAAATTGCAGACATTAATATTACATCTGGACCATAAATTACCACGTTATTCTTCTTTTGTGTCCCGAGTGTTCCATACACAAGCGGCTTTGGCCTCGGTAATTAAATTCGGAAACGTGATATTTTGATGGACGCCGCAATCAAACAACGAAGTGTGTTTCAACTTGAGAAAGATACAACTACATAATTCCTGCTTATGACTTTTAGTTAGATATATAATTTACGGCCATGATCCAAAATGGCCGGATACTTAGTCTATGAAATAACACTTGCATCACGTATTATGATCAGGTGTTCTGATCGGAAGAATTCGATGTATTTTTCGTCGATCACAAGTTATATGTTCCATATTGACGTCGATATATGATTTGTGCAAAATATACACTGTCCCAGAAAAGTATGTATAGTAAAAATTTAAAATGTATGATGGTCTTCAAATGGAACTTAAGAGTATATATTTATTGATTTACCCATTGTGCCAAGATGATGATAGGTTTCACAATATGAAGGAGATAAAAACTGAAATTATTTTCGAGATGATTTCTGTGGTTTTCTATGGTTTTTAGCATTTCATTGGGTTACGTTGATCATTATCGTTCTTTCTATATTTTTTAAGAAAAAAAAATAGCAAAATTTGAAATACCAATGTTCAGGATAAGGGACAACATAGCTTTCACAGTTTCCTGCCAAAAGTTCATAATTTTCCAAAGCAAAAACTTGAAAAAAGACGCCTCCTTTATAACATAAATATAACATGACTTGTATAACTAAAATCTCCATATAAAATACTGTATGCCTACCCATCCATGAAAATTAATCCGAAAATGTGATCAACTTACACATGTTACGTAATTGTAAGATAATGGGATAAATAGGATAATTACCAATTTGTCATGAAACTGTGAATGATATTGAGAGTTTTTAATTTATATTATATAATCATCTACGTACATCGGAATTCAGAAGACACATTTTTCAAGCGAGCATCTCGAAGTGTCAGTAATTCCAATAAATACTTTCCGCATTGTTTAACATGTTTAACTTAATAGAGGCGTCTTCGGCTTTTATAAGTATTTTTACAATTAGTTTGTACGTCACATGTAGGTCGTTAACACATATACAAGTACTAAAAGCCATTAATATATACTACTTAATTAGTACTAAATATGATGGACGTGAAGTGAATTGAACAAATCATATTTGCAGACCCTAGGCTACTAACGCATTATTGGAGTGCTATTTGAACGTAACCGTTTGATATGGCCATATGAGACCGGGTGAGTCACGTAGTCGGGCTTATGTGGCTAATATCAGACCAGGTGCGTTCGGAGGAAGTACATGATAAACAGATTAATACATAACCTAATCCATATCGGACCGGGTATCATCTCTCGACCGCTAACGGACCTCGGTCCGATATGGGAGTCTCGAGATAAATACCCGGTCATACATTGATTATTTCATGTTTTAATCTATTTTATCACATGTTTTTCCTAACATGTACGTTTTGTCGGAAGTCGGAGTCGGTTATTTGACCTCGGGCTATTTGAACGTAACCGTTTGATATGGCCATATCAGACCGGGTGAGTCACGTAGTCGGGCTTATGTGGCTAATATCAGACCCTCGAAAATCCATATTTGCCCTCGAAAATCCGTACTGGCCCTCGAAAATCCACATTTTTGTTTGTTTGGGTTTTTTTAAATTTTTTAAAAATAAAAAAATTCTTTTTAATTTTTTTTAAATATGTGATAAATAGATCATTACATGGCATTTTCCATATCGGCCCTGATATCATCCCTCGACCCATATTGGACCTCGGGCTAAAGCCCTCAGTCCGATATGAGAGTCTCGGGATGTTATTACCAGGGCCGATATGGAAAATGCCATGTAATGATCTATTATTTATATTAAAATACACACATTTTTGTTAACAAACTTACTACAATATGTATAGAAATGCCCATGCTTTATAAATGGAAAATTTCGACAACTGGTCATTATTGCCTCGGGGCCATTACAACCATCCTTGGCCATTATTAATACCTCGGGCATGTTACAGGGCCAATATGAAAAAGTCCATACATTAATACTATATTAATATGCACTAAACATGACTTTGCAAGAAGTGTATTACCTACCCTATAGCGCATACCCGATATCGCACCCCTACTAGGAACACACCTTTATGCTGTTCAGAGTTCTTTTGGTGCGTTCCCCATAGGCCAGAGAATATAATGTGCAACATATTCACTTCATCTGTATTCATAAAGAAAAACAGATATAATTTTACAGATCATGTGACATTTTTCTATTTACAACAATATTCACATATCTTAATAGGAACAAAGCAATGGTCTATTGTTGAAATATATGATATAAAGATTAGTACATGGTCAAACCTATATCACATGCTATATCAACCCTTGACCAGTATCACACCTCGGGCAAAAGGCCCTGAGGGTAATCGTGTTGACATTACATGTGATATTGAATTGGCCATGTATTATTCACCATACTATATTTAATATATAAAGGATTTAAGTTAATGTTTTGGGGTTATTGTTTCTGTATTTTAATTATTAGTTTATGTTATAAAGAAAGTATCCATCCATGAACCTCCTCTGGACAATTTTTACAGACAATATCACCATGAACATAAAAATACGACTTTTATTATGACAATCTGTAAAGTTCTATTCTAATATGACGTGCTTATTTGGCTCTGCAAATAAATGTAGGTTAACATTCTAAATATATTATGTGCAGCAAAAGCCTTATTCCATGGTCACAATTGCATACATTCCTTATGAACCTCTCCAAAAGGAACATTCACCCTTGAATCTAAATATCTATAATACTAAATTTACGAATTAGCCGAATAGGCGGCAAAACGCGTGGTTCAAAATAAACGATGTATGTTTCAGATTATAAAGGTTATTATCAGATTTGGCAATCTGCATTTATGAATTTAAACTGCAGTTTTGTTTATGTGCAAATAGAATTTGTATCCACTTTTCAGATTTGAATTCTCCCAACATATCCCTTAGAAGGTTCTCGAATGCATCATTTTGACACATTGATTTAAATAAACAAAGTATGTATGCACATATTTTAAATGTATTTCTGTTTGAAATTACGGAAAAAAAAAACAAATTAAAAATATTCTCCTTCGAGTGGGATGTTTCCGCTTCATGTATTCAGGATTGGTTTTCAACAATAACGCAATTTCTCCTAACTGTAAAGGTTATGAACTTTGAAGATTATGAAGAAGTAAGGTAAAGTTCAGAGGAATTCCTAACTGTTGTTTTTTTGGACAAAGCACAAAGTGATAAAACCAGCCATTATCTATTTTTACATTTGTCATGTACCTGTCTAAATATATCTCTACCATACAATTCCCTGCAAGCCCTAGATAAAAATATTTTTAACAAATGGTCATCTTTATCATTAATCTCGGACAACTTTGGTAAATATAAACGTGGACAGCACACGCAGCTACACACTAAAATGCTTTTATCGTCTCATTATTGGATATATTTGTGAAATTAAGCCTCGCATTTTTTGAAAAATTCCTCCGTCACTAAGGAAATGTTTACATCTACAATTTCATTTTCATATTTATACTGAAGGAAAAAGGTAATGCATTATGAAATGTGTATTTAATGAAATCTTTTCATCAAGTTCCATTTCAGAATTAATTGTAACAACAAAAATTTTTTTGACAATTTATGTGGTTGTTTTCGTCATAGATTTTGACTGGTCCATTTTGGTAATTCTACGTGGCATACAGTCTACTTCATCAGTGGATACATCTTCGGTAGTAACGAACAGCCATATGACAATTGGGTCACGTTGACCTACATTTCATGCTTCATTGACTTTGATTAAAGTTTGCATTAACATCCATTTCTGGAATACTATAGCATATATAGACATGAAACTATCAGCTGATACCAACTACTTGACAGGAAAGTTGATGGGAAGCCTGCCACAGCATCCATATTGAGTTCCTGTTCCATGAATGACATGGCCGCAACAACTTTTTATAGTCAATATGGCCACTACAAAAAATGCTTATTTTCCCGCGCTAGCGCGGGTTCAATGTCTAGTTATAATAATACATGCAGTTGTATTGTATAACTTGACATTTCTGTTTAAAAAGAAGATTTCAAATGTTCATGATAGGCACTTCAAAAACTGTTGAAGAGACATCAAGTTTTCTTAGAACAATATAAGTAGATAAATTATAAATGCAAGTCGTGTACTTCGAAATGCATAAGGCTTTGAAAAAATACTTGAAATACAATAATATTGATTTGACCTTTTTAGCAGGACAACACAAGGTTTCATAACAATGGTAAGGAGATGACATTGTTTTGATATTTCAGAATAATGTGTATGGTTCTTAACATTATATAGGTTTCAATGAGAAACCAGAGTGAGTTATCTTTTTCTAACCAATATAGGTAAGGGAGATAACAAATTTGTCTCCCTTTTAGCCTCAGGACAAAAGGGAGAGAATTTAATTATTTCCCTTACCTACATTGGTTAGGAAAAGATAACTCACTCTGGTTCCTCATTAGAAAAGGTATCAGCTATTTTAGCGTATTTATAAATTATAATAAACATTTTCAATTCTTTGCGTTTTGCTGATTTGTACATAGGTTTTACAAATGTAAGTGGAAAAACAGAAAATAGAAAGATAAAAATTCTTAATAAAAAATGATAATTGAAATGATTACAGGATGTAGAAAAAAATCGATTACATGATTTAAATGGTTACAGGAAATTATGGGATATAGAACATTGAAGTGGGATTTTTTTATGCAAAAAGGGTGCATACAGACGACGGACCTGGACTGATGACAAAAGCTTAACTAGCCATGGGAACCAGGCTAGCTTCAATACAAAGTTACAAAATGTGAAATAATATTTAATGCACAATAAAATTTGCTGAATATGTATTCTTGTTAATAGTGCTCGACAACATTCAACATACATATGGTGCAAGACGCTATTGTGTAATGATTCTAGTAACGTGTCAGAAACAAGCAATACTAGATGGAGACAGTAGGAAACGACAGCTATCTCCGCATTCCCAACATGGTGTATCCGTGTGCACAACTTTCACAATCATATGTTTGATTTGGGGTCAAATTTTATGAAAAAAAAATTCTAAAAACTCTTTGTGCATCTACATACAGTGTTTGACAATTAAATTGTGTAATACAATTCGTCGATACCAATTTTGATGCACAAGATGTGCACATTTCGTCGATTTCCGACTCATCAGTTGTGCGCAAGAACTAAATTGTTGAAAACCATAACAACAATCTGAAACGATGAAGAGCAAATTCAAAATAACAAAAATGACCAAACGGAGTAAAGCCAATACCATCTACGGACACAGCTGTGCACTAGAATACTGACAATGTCAGAAAGAGCCCCACCGGCTTGTGTGATTGAACTCGTGGGAATCGAAAACACTTCAAAATCTAGTTGTGATTTCATACATTCATTTTATCCATCAAAAAACATGAAGCTAAATTCTCAAAATTTGCCCTTTTCCATGTAAAAAACAAAGTTTTTGCGTTAAAAGTGTTTTCCGATTTTCTTCAAAATCAAAAGGGACCTTCCTTTGATTATGTCCAACACTGTGTATAAAATTTATGAAAATCTGTGAACCCAATCTTAATTTATCATACAACATATGTTTTTTCATACAAAAACTAAGTTTTCATCCAAAAACTGTTTCCCAATTTTCCTTAAATTCAAAAGGGACCTTTCTTTGATCATGTCCAACACTGCGTATAAAATTTATGAATCTTAAGTTATCATAAAACATAGTGTTAAATTCTCAAAATATGCATTTTTTCATATAAAAACTAAGTTTTTCCCCAAACAGTGTTTTCCTTCCTCTGATCATGTTCAACACTGTGTATAAAATTTATGAAAATCTATAAAGGCAATCTGATGTTATCATACGATATAAGGTTAATTCTCAAAATATGCATTTCATATAAAAACTAAGTTTGTCCCAAAAAATGTTGTCCGATTTTCCTCAAAACCGACAGGGACCTTCCTTTGGTCAAGTCTAATGTTGTTTATAAAAATCATAAAATTCCGCGAAGGCAATCGTAAGTTATCATACGACAAAGGAAATGCTGACGACCGGACAGACGGACGGAAAGACTGATTACTATAGGGCGGCCGCCATGTCCCATGGCGGGGCCCTAACGAGGAAGATACTCCTTAGTTTTCACAAATTTTACAATTTTTTAACAGTAAATTTTAAGTATCAATTTCGGACTAGTATCGAAATACTAGCAACTTTGCAACTCTGGGACAGCAGTGGATTCGACTCAGTGGTAAAAATAATATTCGTTGATACCAATTTTGAATAAATGAATGAAGTAAAAAATGAACGAGAAGATCAGGTCACAAGACGTGCAACGGACGAACGGACGGGCAAACAGACAGACTGGCTGGGGAGGTAATAATATCCTCGAACTTTCTTCGAAAGTATGGGGATAATAAACTCGGATATCTTAATTTCTTGCTAACGATGCACGTTTCTGGATTTACCTAGTTCACCAGGTAGATTTATGGTCAAGTTTCTGTCTTGATTTACCTAGTTCACCAGATAGATTCATGATCAAGTTTCTATCTGGATTTACCTAGTTCACCAGGTAGATTTATGGTCAAGTTTCTATCTGGATTTACCTAGTTCACCAGGTAGATTCATGGTAAAAATACTCTTTACACATGTATACGTACATGGTTTTATTCAATTAAGTAAACTTTATATGTTTAAGAAAATGTGTACTTTATTTTATCTTTTCAGCGCGAAACCCTTTTCAGTAATATACAAATTTTAATATTTGCTCCCTAACCATCATATATTTATAGGAACTTACCACCATTTTAAACAATACCCGCCCTCCAATTCGGATATCCTCAGTGTTCTAAGTACCATCACTGTGTACACATAGACCGTCGTCGTATCAGCATAAACAATAATTTCTTCATAAAAGTATATTAAATGTAATTATGAGTAAGACATTACTACTCTTACGCAACAAAAAAGCCTGATGAGTAGATACTAGTCCTCTGGAATTTAATATCACCATCAAAAGTTATGCATATTGGTAAATAGCAGGTTGCATCACCAAAACTTGACATTATTAAACCAAAATAAAATCCTAGAACAAATCTTTTAACATTTATACCATTTAAAATTTATTATATGTCACTGCATTCCCCATGTTCACATTTCTGACAACATGCACAAATGAACAATCTCCTTAAAACCAGTGTCGCTTTCACGGAAAATTTAATATCCCGTTATATAATTTAATTGTTTTTAGATGACGAAATTTTATCTGGGATACACAACAGTAGTCTAATGCTTCGTCAATAATCATTCAATCCTTGCATAATGTATGATTGCAACAGTTGTTATACTTTTACTGACAATTATTCTCAGCAACAGAACAAGTGTCCTTTTTATCGGTTCGTGTACTTTTAAAAATGAGAGGTACAAAACATGTATTAGTAGCCCTGTTTCAATTTTTCAATTAATAGGTGTTTAGATTTCTCTTTTGTTTTTTACTAAATTTCTGTTATATAAATATATATTTAAGTTTCCACATTATCATTTCATCTGAATATATTATGTTTATATCTAATGAACACAAAATCAATAGATTTATTCTTCTTAGCTTAATAAAATATCCATTCTCATAACAAAAATGCTGATTAAAGCTATGAAAATTTCACATAAAGATATTGATATTGCCAACACTCTTATGAGTGACATTTATGAAAGTGTTCAGGATATTAACAGAGTTGACTTTGAATACGTTTTTGTGTTCTCGGTTTTTATCGTGTCAGTATTGTGTTATAAATATCATTCGTTTGCTAAAAACAGTATTTAAATGAGCATTAAAGTGAAACTTCATTTTGATGATCCATAAAAATATGATATATATTGTTTTGCACAAGAAAATTGCGAACCAATTTAGAGAACTGGCGATTTTCCAAGATATACACCGTGAAGGCGACTGTTTGAGCGTTTAACGGCGTTTTCAAAAGGGAAGTAAAATGTTTTAAAGGGAGAAGTAACCACGACATGAAAAGAGATTGACCCCGAAGAATATCTAAGGAACAAGACGGGATTGAAAGCAAAAGACAAACGAAAGAACTCTAAAACCGGTTTAACCCCACCACTGTTCGGTGTGTGCACCAAGTCGTAATATCTGTTGTTTTTGATTGCATTTTGTGCTCCTATATGCTGTTCTGGTCTGGGATTCTGTATGTTGTGTCGAGCTGATTGATGGATATGTCATTTTTGGTCTTTCCTGTTATCTATAACGTAATAAACAAGTACCAACACAGCAACATTCGAAATTAACAGCAATAGACAATAAAACTTCGATTCGGAAAAAGCGGTTTACGTTACGTATTCGGAACCTGTTGGACTTTTGATAGCAGTAGTCGAAAATTTGTTTACGAACATGATGTCTTTCGACAGACGAAAATAGTCATTTATGAAACTGGCATTTTTAACGATCTATCGTGATGGCTGTTTATAAAAACAAAGATTTTAAATCATATGTTAGTTAAATCTATACTTTCAAATGTGTAAATTATGAGTGACAGTCATGACACTATTGAACCTAGCATACTGTTTTGCTCATTTTGTTCCTGAAGGAAACGTCTTTGGTAATATAACATTTATTCGAAATCCATGCATGTTATTTTGAAACTGGTCGGCACAATTCTTAATCTCTGTTAAGCACATTATTCTGCTAGTCATAAAACTCTTACAGACCGGGATCAAATCAAGACTTTACCTAGCGTCGACATTGTTATTGTTCTTCAGGAATATTCAAATTGTTCACTTTGTGTGAGTGTAATCAAAGTCTATATTAAGTTTGCCGAATTGTTTTCTTTAGATCGTTAACTATTATTACAAACTTTTCTATGTTCATATCATTTATTTAATTATAATCAAATTGCAATTTTACTTAATAAACTGGAAATTAATTCTACTACATTCAATAGCGTATTTATTAAAGACTGATTATAATCATATTCAGATACTGATAGTGCCAATAATGTTGGAAATCATTTTTAAATACAAATATTTTGAAAAGTTATAAATTTTCATTAATGTGATCTTATATGTAGCTATTAACTTTCATTATTTTGATCCTAATAAATACCGCAGTCTCTTGAAGAAAGTGACTTTTGAATAAAATATTATGTTTTTTTTTTTTAAATCACGTCGGTCATTGAAGTGAATATCCCTTTTTTGCGTACGTAATAGAGTTGCATTTGATCTATAGTTATATAGATTACACGTAAGGCAGTTGACTACATATCATGAGAAAAATAAATTCGGGTATGTATTGTGGCTAGGCATTTTTTAACAGGCTAGCAAAATCCAGGTAAGCTAATCTTTAGCACTGGTAATTAAATCCTAACTTTTAACGTAAGCGGAAAATTTATTAATAGAAAGTTCATTACTGAATAATGGCTACTGACTGGTTGAAACATATCGAGGATTCAAACAGTGGAATTATATACATAAGAGTACTTTTTACCCATCCCAAAGCTTTATTATGATTCAGATCATAAACGTATTTAGTGTATATCTTTAGCTTCAAACATAAGCGAGACTCAGATCGGCAGTAAATGTGATTTATTCAATTTACATCAAATACCAAATGAACATTCATTGCGTAATCGATGCAGTCAGAATTTTGTCCGCGCTGACAATTCTGTTATAACTGAAAATATCATTTCAACGTTTCTATTTAACTGACTTTTCCATATGAATTCCATTTCGACAGTTTTCAACGTCAATCCTGGAAAATGTTCACGATTCGTTAAACTCAATACATTTAAAAGTATTAGGCTTGTCACTTGAAGACCAACAACTGATCAAAATGCACGATACAATTTTTTATCACAGAATAATCTTAACAGCACTAGACTATCAACTTATCCCGAATAAATTATTAATTAAACAGCGGGGCATCAAGGGAATTACATAACCTGCTTGCCTATTTTAAAAGTGCAAGTCCATTTGCATCTGCAAAATTATAATCCTCTCTCTCTCTCTTTTGAAAAAAATGCAATATTCATGACAAACATTAGTCTCTCTCTCTCTCTTTTTTAAAGGCATGATTAATGAAAAACATTAGTCTATAATTATTTTGCAACCAAGTTTTACAGTAGAAGTACAGTCCACTGGAAGCGTTAGGTATACATGTATCAACACGGATATTACAGTGTTCACCATGGTCACCATGTTCACCATTTTACATTTGAATTTCTTAAATTTGTCGGCAGTCGATGCTTATTTATTTATTGTTGACCGACACCGTTCAAAACATCAGGTATTTGTATTACTAAAGCCTCCATGTACTGTTAAAATGTTACTCGTTCATTGAGTTTTTAGCCTGTCTGTAAGTGCTGTAGATTTTGAATTGTATTTGAACGTTCCATTAGAAACTTTAATAAAACGAATGCACAGAAAAGTATAAGAAATAAAATACCGGATGATTTTCTGAAAAGTACATGCTCAGCTGACCGAATTCAAGTCGATTTTTTTTAACATAGATACACAATTAACATAATTTCATATCCTATTGTCATAGCTAAATTATGCTCTGTGTGAAATTATTTTCCAAATATTGATAAAACTATCGCGTTTATAAGTCGTCTGTTTCCAAATGTTCGAAACCAACGCCGTAAAACCCCGGGGTAAAACCGATCCAGATCATTTTGATTGAACACGACGGATTTAATCAAACTCCGCACAGCACAGAGATGGAATATTTGCATTTGTGTTTTGATAGCTTTACTTCTTGAATGAATAGGTTTATATAATAAATATAGTAAAACAAAAATCAACATAGTTAATGATAAAATAATTTTGTCAAGTTTTTAATTTGTTATTTTAGATTTTGTTCAAAATTTCTATCTCCATTTTTCAATCCTTGATGAGGTTTTACTGTGTCAATCAAACTTAGAGTTCGGTTATACTTTGGGAATGTCATTAAACACGGTACCCATAGATGTCAATTATAAATCATTGGCAGATTATATGAAACGACTGGTCATGAACACATCGGTTGTACAGTGTGAAATAGGTGTGATTGTCAGTTTCAAAATATATTACATCCCTTTTATAACGTAAAGTTTGCGTTCAGGAAAATATGTTGACAATCACACTGGTCCCATCGAATAAAGTCTTTCTATTAGATATCAAGTGTACATGCAAGTATAAGCGAAATCACGATAAAAAAATCATGTGAACTTTTAAAATGCATGTCGCCGGAATACTTCTTTCAAAAGGATGGCTTCTCATTCTCATTATCAATGAGCTCTTGGATGATGAGCACCAGGTAAAGCAAAATTTGTGAATCTTAGAAACATGGATAATATATTTCAACCCCATTTGGTATTGATTTTTTAAAGTTTCAATTTGTTCTTTAACTACACTGTGAATAATTGGATTCAGTGCCATTGACGTCCAGTGGTAGATTTTATCATTTGTTTAGCATGGATATAGGTAGATGCAGCCAGAAGTGGACTTGCTATATTATCCCAGCCGAATGATATCCATATAATCCCGCCGGGAAAGCCATATAATACCCCTTAAAAACACGCCATCTCAATGTACAATTGTCTTCAAAATAAACAATATATGATACAGACAATATGATATTTTTTTTTTCAACGGGTGATATTGGTGTCTTTGGGTTGATATGAGATATGATATGAAAAAAAAACATATGATGTACTATATGTAACGGCACGTTTTAGAGTGTACCGAATGCCAGTTAATGCTAAGACGTTTATATTTGACTTGCTACACAACACTAGCTTAAAGGAAGTGAATCAACATATGTGTATTGAATCTACTTACAACGGACAGTACTATACCATTTCTATCTAAATACATACAAAATCAAAATTACAAAACATTAAAATGTCGACTGTACGCCGGCATTAATTATAAATACTAATATAAATGCAATTTGTAATTGTATCCTTATAAAGTACTCTGAAATACATACATGTTAAGGGGCAGCGGTGGCCGAGTGGTCTAGGTAGTTCGTCATGACTACTAATGATCACTAGCCTGTCAACGCTGAGGTTTTGAGTTCGAATCTCACCTGTGGCGGGGTGTGTTCGACTCCGATCTTAATTGACAAGGATTGCCAATTTTCCTACCGAAGGTCGGTGGTTCTCTCCGGGTACTCCGGCTTCCTCCACCAATAAAAACTGGCCGCCGCGAAATAGCCAAATGTGCTGAAAACGGCGTAAAACCCCAACTAAACAAACAAACAAACATAAATGTTAATCATCTAAATATGTTTTACTAAAATTAAGTTCTTCCCCGTACCATTGGTCAAGGTCCGACTACGAAAAGCCAGATAAAAAAATCAACATCTGGCCTTAAAAACTCTAGAAACCTGTGTTCTCTAGAAAAAATTACCTTTCGATAGACCATCTCATTGGGACAACGTGAGGACTTCCATTGATTTCGAATATGCTGAACTTTAGAATGAAACTTTAAACAAAGAATAAATATTGTGGCCATTGGCCATTTTAAGACCATATATTTGCGAAAATAAAATTGTTTGCCTAAAACTAGTATGCTGTGTACGCTTCAAATGACGGCTAGAAAGTGAAAACTAGTTACCCGTATTGCATCTACCGGTAATAGATATTGATTACTAAAACAAATATAGGATTGGACGGTATGTAAGCATACTTTTCTTTCGGGACAGCATATATCCTAGCATATTTGATTTAACTATTTATGTTTATTCCGTTGGAAATAAAATTTTTGTTTAAAACAGTCATGGAGTTTTTACACTAGAGTATTTTTTCTCAAAAGGAAAAGTACACTTCCGGAAAGGATCCACTGTTACAATTACTCATTTTACAAACCGTTAATGCAAACATTTTCCCCCTATTACTAGCGAAAATTTATAACAGGCAATAAAGCAACCAATCTCCTAATGATCACAGTAATCGAATTTTACGGCATTCAATTCGTTCGGAAATACTTGGGATGATAGTGCACACTTGACCTATCGTCTTTGCAGAACCGGAAAAATCCAGTTTGACACCAATTATTGTATGCGATATCATAGATGAATACATCGTTTACAAATAATTATATATCATCAAACCTGATCAATACTAACAATGTAATGACAACGTACCTTCCGAGAGTAAACTAAATACGAATGGACAAAGAACTTAATTAAATAATATCATCAATATATGTCACTGTGTTAGTTACTAGGACATAAGTAATTTCATTGACCTTTTTACGACAAAAGCGGTCAGGTTTTAAATTTATACAAGTTGAAAAATAAAGCCAGGCGAGACAACTCGGAAAACATCAGTAGTCATTATCAAAATACATTGATATCCAATTTAAATGTATACACTTTGATAATGTTAAACAAAAGTCCAATATAAGTGGAGGATAATCTTTTATACTATTCATTAAAAAATATCATACAACATATATTTTTTGTTATCCACGTATGCTTTTAAAATATGTATGTCTAAATGTTTGTTCTGAATGAAATAATTATCCTGTGATATATTACGGAGATAAATTAGATATGTTAATAAATTCGACTCATTTATTTTCTTATTTTGTATTACACTGTAGACAGATTACTTTGAAGTCGTTACTTTTATACCAACGTACATATAAGAACATCAAATCCAACTTTCAGAAGTTTTTGACTTTAAGCTACTGTCAGCCACATTTTTGAAAAAATGCATGCTTCATGACAAACATTATTCGATACAATTTAATTTATTACCTAGACCATTTTGGTATGCATTGACTCCAAATTACCACTGGCCACAAAGATACAAATCCCTTGGCCGTGATGTATTTTTTTCCTACAGAAGTTACAGTTTGCATTTTTATTCTTATAGAATCATAGACAAACAATATAAGAAGAATTCGTAATACATATTTTAAATGAATCGCAGCTCTCAAGGAAACTCATTAGTTACTTAAATTAATAGAACAGACTACATAAATACTGACACCATTAATAAATACATTTTAACAGAAACTGTAAATAAACTCTAACTGTCAATACAAAATCTCGGTTAATTGAATATATAACAATAATACAATGTCGATCGGCGAAACTAAGACAGCGTGTTTGTATGTGTCAGTTAAATTTGCTGTAAATGATATACTATTTGTTTTTATTTATAAACGCTTTTCAGGTAGTTGAGTGTGCTGGGTCCCATTTCACAAATATTCTTGCCACTATGATTATTCGTACATGTACGTCTGATTTCCTATCTTTTTTGCTTTTGTTCTATTGGTGTCTTGGTACCAGTCACGATCGTTGTCGTAGGAATGTTTGGGACATTTTTGACGTACTATAGAATCAAATCAGAAACAGTAGCAATATTCATAGTCGGTTACCAAAAGATTTTTACTAATATGAAGTTACACTGTTACCTTTAATCGACTGTCACCCAAAAACGTTGACCTCTCAATAATAAAATAATTGTTGAACGTCGTAGTAGACTGCACAGGCTTGGGTTTCTACTATTTATTTTAACTTTCCTTGTGTGAAACAAACGTAAAGTCATTTATCTACCTTCATGACCTTGTCTAAGTTAATTAAAACTTATAAAATATATCATCAGAACGTTTCCCTCAACAGGCTTAAGGTATTACATTTATCTCCCGACATTACTTTGAACGTGACAGATACCTGATTGATCCGTCAATGTGTTCTTATTCAAGGGACTTTTCAAATACATTATGGCAAACATTCGCGGAGAAAATTATGACCGAAAGTTGTAATGGCGTTGAGCAATGAAATTCAATGTACATTTGTAACAAGGAATACAAGAAATAACAAAATAGAAATTTGCTCCATAATTTTGATACCAATGGCGCAAGTACCAGCTATTATTACACATTCTTTGTAGAATTATTCGGTATTTTTATATGACCTGCTTCAAAAATCGCGGTAAAATATGAATATTTTGATTGTTTGTCATAGTAACGTTTACCACAAGCTTTAACGACGTCATAGTGTAACTTGCGTTGTGTAATGACGTATTTGTGTCTCAATACATATATTGCAGCGTTTAATAATGTCGTTTAAACTGTCCTATTAGAAAAGAAATAATTCAAGGTGACTTGAAAAAATCATGAGTTTACCACCAGTAGGCCCTTTATGCCAATATTTTACCACTCGCTGTCGCTCGTAGCAAAATATTTGGCATAAAGGGCTTATCCGTGGTAAAATCTGGATATTTTGAAGCCATCGTGACATTTCTCAATGAAATGATATAGGCAATTAACAATCATAAATCCAGAAACAATGGCAAAACCTATGTGAGCAAGGGTGAGAGAAAGAAAAAACTGAAACCCTAAAAAAGTCGGAAAAAACATGTTCTTATATTAAAGAGTTTGTTTTAATACCTCGAGCACTATTGACATATATAATTTGTGCATTAAATTTGGTATCAGATTACAAATTAATGCATATTATTCAAACCAAAATATAATTCTAAAAGAAAAAAAGTAACAATCCAAAGATACTAATATTAGATATAGTAAATTATTACCGAAATAGGAAGCCAAATTTCAGATAAGGAGATCTACCATGTGCAATACAAGGAATGAACCCTTAGTATTTCTATTATTTTTGCATTTTTCTAAATACTGGTAATTTCTGTAACAAATCAATGAATAATCATGTCAGACAAGTCAGACAAGTGTCCTGAAATGAGATAGCAAAGCAGACGAAGAAGTCTCGATCGGAAATTAAGCTTGTACTCATGTTATTGTATTGTTTACACATATATATGTTATTCTACCTTTCAATTGTCAAATACATTAAAGACACAAATGAAATTTAGCAAAATAATTTCAAAAGGTGTTAGTTGTACATGCAAGTCAGCTTAATCTATTTCGAATTTGCGTTTGAAGACAATATAGGAAAATAGTCCTACCTGAAACTGATGTGTTGACTTTGTCCCAGAGCATTCCGTAAGCATCTTATTAAATCACTTACAAGCTCAATCTTTATAGATGGCGATAACATCCGGAATTTACATATCATACCAATTAGTATCAAGATATTATCCAATAACTGAGATAATATACGCGATTTTACGGGATTTGAAATAAATCATACCGAAAGAGTTATAAAATGACCGGCGACCACAGATTTTTATGGGATTTGATATTAGTAATGATTGGATAGTTATGAAATGACCAGACAGTGTTTTTAATATGATTGGAGAGATAAAATAAAATTGAATAAATTAAAAAGATTGTTGAGCCTAACTGATGAATAATGTAAATTGATTGGTTTGGTTTATGAAACAATCTATATATTATACCTACATCTACCGTACGTGTCACTGACAAGTATCGTCAATTTAATGTTTTTAGTTTCTCCGCCTTATTTATTTAACTTTATTTTCTAGTGGCGATTTAGGGACGCCACATGCTGAAGAATTACAAATTCCTTTGATATTATAAGGTGACCATTTGATTATTACGTTAGGTTCATTCAATTCAGAGATGGAATGTTGTCTTCGTTACATTAAACTCCTTATCCACTCTTTTAAATATCTTTCTTAAGGATGATCGCTGGTCTAATAGGAAATAAATATAATTTGAAATAGGTGTTTTAGTTTTAGAGAACATATGAATAGTAAACATATAAGCAAGAAAGACATATAGGTTCAAGTCCTCATTTTAGACTATAAGGCCTTGAAAATTTGCAGGAAATAGGTTTTCTCTGGATTTTTCATTGTCTTTGCATTGACCACTTCAGTCTCTCAAAAATGTATGAAAAAATAAAAAGGATTTCATCAAATTTTGTCAAATACCATTTTAAGGTATATATGATGGAATTATAAAAGAAAAAGTGGGGGTTCATGGGCAAAAAATTTCTTTTTTAAGAAATGGATAAAACCCGAGGATTCAGAAAACATGACCAGCGAGCATCCTTAACACGTTTTAAACAACTTAAATATATGTAGTACAGAAAATGTATTTCATAAGAGTTAGAAAAAGAAAAATGTTATTTTTGTTGGCTTTTTTTCCTTTGCGTAAACGAATACAAAAAAAGTACGGTTATATTCGAAACTATTTGTAACAGTGGAATATCAAAATCTAGAAACAAACAAACATATGGGACCACAAACAGGGGTAGAATATAAAGACTGTCTAGTTTAAATCTAGTCTCAATGGTCATTAATTAATTTTAAAAATAACACAAATATCTAGATTTAAAAATTTTTATTTTGTACAAGATAGAGTTAATATTGGTGAAAACAATTTTTACTACTGAGACAGATTTATTCAAAGCTGCGAATCATCCTATTCATGCCGTTTTAATAATGAAAAAGAATATTCTACTGCACTGTATAATAATAGGTTAACAAAAGGATATTTTAGACAAATTTGCCCAAACATGACGTTTGATTCAAAGGACTAAATCGGGGGGGGGGGGGGGGGGGGGGGACCATCCAACAATCGTAATTCAAGAAAAGAAGACAAAATCGATATATTAAAGGACGAGAACAACAGACACATATTAAATAAAAAAATAAACTAAAAAACGGTGAGAAACATGGACCTCAATAAAAAAAACTTGGGTTGAACTCAGGTGGTCAGGATGGATTAGCAGTTCCTGTCTCTTATAATGCACCCGTCACGGTACTCATGTCATGTCCAGTAAAATGTCATATTTGGCGATGGAGTAACTGCGATAGGACGACAAATTGGATATTCCATAACATGATGACCGAAAATAGAATTTTTTAAGTGATGGCTTCAGCCTGGAAACAAAATACAATTGTTTGAGAAACTTTTGTCTCAGGGGTGGAGCCCTTTTTTAAAAATCCCCTGTATTGGCCACAAGCCTTGGAATGACAAAATGGTTGGGAACGCTGATACAGCTAGGGAAGTTTCTACTGACAAACGGGAAGTTGACAATAAGAAACGTGAGCTCATCATTAATTTATGTGATCTTTTATGAATAAAGAAAAGTAGCAAAGTCAGTAAACACTACGGCGCCACTGGGTGGAAACCACAGTTTGTTTACAGTATACTGGTCCCAAAACAGGCTGGAAAAGGTTGTAAAGAGCGGAATCCAGTTTTCAAATAACTTCCCCCAAAACAGCTCAACCTGGCGTTTACTGACATTTCTAAGAAAAGATAAACAAAACATATAAATGCCAGATTTCTGCTTATTCTATATGGTAGTGGGCTACAATCAATATATATGGGGATGTATCTGATATTATTCACGTTTCTTCTAATAGGTCTTACACTTTATTAAAAATTAAACTAAAGGTCAATGCGTTACACATAATTGTTTGGTATAGTATTGTGATTATGTTGGAGTAAAGAAATGACCCTCTTGGATGCAAAATTAATTACGGAAAATTACATAAATATTCCAGTATCACGACTTGGACATTTATTTTCAGTTCGTTAGACAATTCTTTATTTCCCTGGGTACTATTTATATCAACTGATTAGAATTTTATTTCACTCCTACTATGTTAGAAAATAATTAGTCCAACAAAGTATTGAGGTCATTTTTTTTCTTAAGACTACTAACGTTCAATATTACGGAAGGAATTATACTCTATAATTTTCTAATACAGACTGCCATGGGAATCAACAAACATTTTCTGAAGGCGTTATATGTAGTTGATTTAGAAACCATTGCAAATTGTAAGTGGTTTTGTTAAGTATTAAATGGATAAAACTGATACAGTATGGGGGAAGGGATATGGTAAATTAAATCTTGACACAAAATCTCTACACATACACATACATGACAAAAGTTTAAGCAAAGAAATTACGTTACTGTTTTTTTTTCTTCATCTTAAAGTTGAGATGAGACCTTAAAATCGAAAAAAAATCTTGCACACACTCTGAGGCACCGTTTAAAAAATATTCGTACGAATTCGATTGGTCGTACATGTAAGTGTTATCTGATTTACGGTCTTCAGTTTCTTTGTTCTATTGACGTCATGGAACCAGTCTCGATCATAGTCCTACGAATGTTTATGGAACAGGGAATCAGACTACCCGAAGTACTGGTACATGTGTTTTAGCGGAATTCGATTTAATTTCGATCTATTTAATTAAAGGTCACAGTTTCAAGGTTAAAATGTGTCCTGGTTTTGCTCTACCAGTGTACCATGAATTGAGTGTGTTGCTTGAAAAAACCTGCACATTTTACGAGATATACGGAATGTTCCAGGACTAGACTAATTAATTGACCCCCGACCTATAGAATCAAAAGAATCGAATTCTCAGTGTTAATTAATTGCGCAATAGGGACATTCTTTCAACTCAGCTGACCGAGATGAGTGCTCAAGTGTGATGGCAGCAGAAAAAATTGTCGGTTGAACCATTATCCGCTGTAACAAATACTGCAACAATGTAACAAATACGTTGTCTTGTACTGGTAGTTTTTAATGAACGCCATTACTCTTCAGTAATAGAGCAGCACTGACAGATTTGCAAAAGCAATATCCGAGACATAGAGGTTGAAAACCCGGAGAGTGATTGCCACTCTCATACAATCTATATCATCGACAGCTTTATTGGGTATGATTATATGGTAGATAGTTATGACATCTGTAAACAAAATTCATTTTAGATCAATACCTCATTAATAAGGACAAATTAGTTGAATGACAAATTCAATTATCATTGACAAAGACGTATTTACGGCTTGAAATGACAGACTGTTGCGCGTTTTGATAGCATTAGTTCTCGCCGATATAGGATTTTAGTGCAATGACCGACTAAACAGTCATTAATTAAGGTGGATTATCGCTTTCCATTGATAGCTTTGTTGTATAATTATCTGAGAGGTGATATGCATAGCAAGTGCATCTTATACAAGAAAAGATATGGGTAAACACATATCATTGCATACTCGGTTAAGATAATTTTAGTCACAGGGAAGAATTTTGTGGAAATTATACATATTATTAATTGACTCATAACCAGCTTCAACATTCAGTAATATCGCGCGTTCGTAGAAAACTTAACGTTTAGGCCCAAGCTCCAAACAGCTTCTGACATTCGAAACTCACTCTAGAAAGAGACCGAACGAAAGTCTGCCGTTGTGCAGCTAGGTCAAAAAAAAATACCAGTTTCCGCTAACATGGTCTTATAAATTAGGGTTGGTAGGTAGGCATAACAAAACTCACAAAATACCGAAAATAGATTTGATGCACTGTATGGCCATTTCGCTGACTTACAACTCATCAGCAGTGCTCGAAATCAAAGTGCTGGAAAACCGGTTAAAGATATAATGGTGAATTAATAAGCACAACAGGATTTTGGCAAAATAAAAAGACCTGTGTCAATCAGGAAATTTTGGGGTTTAAATGAAAATAAAAATTTAAGAAAATGAAAGACCAAAATTTCGACAAACGAAATAGGCAGGATCATACATTTGATCCTAGCCCCCCTCCCCCCCAAAAAAAAATCAAATGGTGGCTCCCTAAGGAACAATTTAAATAGTCAAAATATAACTTTTTTTTTATATTTATTGATAGTTAAGTAAATCGTAACTGTACAACAAAAGTGTCATAATATTTCAAGATCATATGTGCGTTAAAAGAAGAATTTTCAACATAGACACTTTCTAACAAGTTGGTACTAGTAAGTGGAACAGTTGCTATAGACCTAGTAGTCAGCCACAATTGAAAATATGAATTCATACGCATGTCGCAGATTATTCAATTGCGAAAATCAAAACAAATCTCGTTACTGTTAACTTTAAATAATACTTGATTCATGATTTTACACTGTAATGAAAATGCTGTTATTATTAGTATTTTGACCAACAAAAGTACGTAAACCACGCACTGTATCGCTTTGCGCAGTAATCTTCCCAATGGCCGCATCATATTTTTGGAACCCAAAACCAATAATACTCTAGAATAAGTGTTAGTATGAATAGTTCCGAATATTGAAAAACTTTAAAGGTTACTAAGGCTCTAGTCCACACAAATAAAGCCGATTTCCAAAATTACCATAGACAGAAAATTTAGACTGTTCGCAATCTTTCTTCCAAATTACATAATAGATATCCATAATTAAGTGAACTTTTTTTTCTCAATCAACATGACCATTAGATAAGATTTCCCTTCTTAAATTATGAAAGCCTAAGGTATCCTAAAGGATGATCGCTGGTCTAATAGTAAATAAATAGGATTTGAAATAGGTGTTTTAGGTTGAGAGAACATATGAATAGTAAAGAAATAAGCAAGAAAAAAATATAGGTTCATGTGCTCATTTTAGAACTATAAGGCCTTGAAAATTTGCAGGAAATGAGTTTTCTCTGGATTTCTCATTGTCTTTGCATTGTCAACTTCAGTCTCTCAAAAATGTATGAAAAAATAAAAAGGATTTCATCAAATTTTGTCAAATATCATTTTAAGGTATATATGATTGAATTATAAAAGAAAAAGTGGGGGTTCATGGGCAAAACATTTCATGTTTAAGAAATGGATAAAACCCGAGGATTCCGAAAATCTGACAAAAAGACCAAAACATGACCAGCGAGCATCCTTAAAAAACAACAGTGTGACCACTCAAATAAAAACCTTAACGCATCTACATCAAGTTAATTTAATCCGTAATATTGAATTGCTTCTGTTTATCTCCATTAATTTAGTACACAATGTCTATCATGTTTGAATTCTCTGATAACAAGTATGTTCATAATTCATATTGAGGTTTTCTGTGCTCAGTTGAAGAGGTGTGTAACTGTTCCTACTTCTTCCAGCAGTCCGCTACTTAATTCCTCCTCCTTGGCTCTCCTCTTCCCTGAGTCCAATAATACCCCTTTCCACTTCCGCTACTTATTTCCTCCTCCTTGGCTCTCCTCCTCCTCCCGGAGTCCAATAATACTCCCTTTCCACTCCAAAGCAAATTCCTATTCTCTCCAAACTATAATTTGATTTCCAGTCTTGACTCTCTTTTTTAAGAATAATAATTTTATTTAATATTTATTTTTCTATCTCCTTTCTGTTTCTTTTCTATCACACCTGAAACCCTTCCCGAATGATTACAGTTTATAATTGTTGTTGATCACCGTCTCCGTGAATCGACCCCTGTATTACTTCTAAAGAAAGAGGCACTCAAAAAGTTGGTTGAGACTCCGACATGGTACACTATGTATCTCTGCTCGCTAAGAATTAAACAGTCTATACCAAACGAAATTCGGTCAAATATTCGTTCGTATAATTACATGCAACATTTAAATATCGTAGTTTTAATTATCCAGTTTTCGGAAAATATTATATATATTATATTGGTCATTAATAATAAAATTTAATATCATACAAATAAACTGTGTTGGCATTTATTTATATGTTCTAAATGAACATAAAAGCAGATAGACGAAAAATCCCATAAAATCCCACGCAAAATATCCTTTATTTTATCCCAACGTCAATCATGGTCTTAAAAAGTACCCTTTGATTTCATTTTAATTGGATTTTATAATCGCAATCAAAGTCTCTTATTTTCCATTCTGACAGCAACAATGAAAACGTCCGACAATTTCCGGATTTGTCAATGGTTCAAATTTCGTTTAAAAGCATGTCTAATGGTTTGATGAATAGTGTCTATAAAATTAATTCCAATTTGCCTTGTTTCAGACTACGATCGTGAATTATTCTAGGATATTTAGATAACTGTCAATCATGACACATGATATTTATAACTTTTAACTGGATGAAATACTATCTATTGGAAATACATTTAGAAGATAAATATGTAATAAGATTAAGTCATGTTCGATTTTTAAAATCTATTGTAAAAAAAAAGAAGAGGTAGAAAACTTCTAGAAATTGAATCTCAGTTGACTCTTGAAAACGGGGGGCCTCAGTGGCCGAGTGGTCTAGGGAGTTTGTCATGACTACTGGTCAACGCCGAGGTCGTGAGTTCGAATCACCTGTGGCGGGGTGTGTTCGACTCCGATCTTAATTGACAAGAATTTCCAGTTTTCCTACCGAAGATCGGTGGTTCTCTCCGGGTACTCCGGCTTCCTCCACCAATAAAAACTGGCCGTCGCGAAATAGCCAAATGTGCCTAAAACGGCGTAAAACCCCAACTAAACAAACAAACAAACAAAAATCTTGAACACAATTAATTTGAATACTCGACTATAACTCTAAATGAAGGGAGTTCTGTTGGGTCGAATTTTCGATTCAGTCGAAGTAAGATGACTGACCATTCTAATGTTCTACATGTATTACCATTATTATTTTTATTTATTTATTTTCCAAAGTAGAACAATACATATACGGAACGTGTTCGGTTCTTAAAACCAATTAATGTGGAGCTCATGCTGATGAGTAAAAAGAAGAAAAGCATGATGTTAACCTTTGATAAAACACCAAACATTGCATTCTACGTTGTGTAAATACGCGGATTCCTTCAACCGAAATTCGAGCCATAATCTGGTCGAACAGATGAGAGTTGGGCTGTCAATCGATTAGTTTTTACACTATCGAAATGAACGTCTATGCTAAATGTTTTGCATGCACATTTCTAGATTATATACTCATGCTTAAAAAACGTCACAAACTCTGGTACTTACAGTGAAGAGGGAAATAGGCCTTTGTTAAATTCAGGCCTACTTAAGTTTCATGCGTTTGTACGTCATATACGTGATTTTTAGTCTTGTTTTACAATGTATTCTATTAACGGGTTACCCAACACTACAGGGATATAACTCTTAAAAGTCACCAGAGCGTTTTAATCAAATTTAATAAGTAAAGAGAAATTAAGCTTCTCTATGATCAAAATTGATGTTTGCCAAACTTCTATATATTCAATGAAATTATTCCCGTGAAGTGTGAAATTCTATTTATTGAAAAAAAATCAAAATTTATGTCAACAGGTCAAAGTAAATATTTCCTAAAAATTTTATGAAAATTAAACGAGCCAAATTTATTTTAGTCAAGTGTTGGGTACCACCTTAATATAACATCAAGTTTATTTGTGTTTCTACATAAATATCTAATAGAATGATATATTAAATATAAAATAGTTTTTTTGTACTTAAATGTAAGGTATCAATATTGTAGTACATTCGAAAGTGTATATGGTTATATGCAGAACGATTTCATCGATATAACAGGTTTTAAGGAAAGCAGTTAGACAAGTGGTAGGGTAATCTAAGATGGTTCCTGAGCTAGTTCTGCACATCATCTCTCGTAAGCCAAATAATAATAATAAATGAACCCTGAAGTTCTTTCCCTTTGAAAATAAGTCAGATTTCTACAAATTTTGCTATCAAATACCGGACACAAAAAGTGCATTGTAGAGATTAAATATCCGTTTAAGCTTTACAAGGCCACACCAAATTTAATTTTAGTTCTTTGGATATTTTATGGCCAAAATAGGTGCGAATTAAAATATTGCAACTAATGGAAAAATCCAAATTTTAGGAGCGAAAATACACTTTTACTTTTTAATTTCCTGAAAAATGAAGAATTTGAGACGAATTTTCAGAATTTTTGCAAAATGAAGCGACAAAAAATAATTTCTTACAATTTACAAATTCCAAAAATCCAAAGAACTAAAAATCAATTTGGTGTGGGCAAAAGTACTTATGAGTTATGTATTCATGTTTTCCGTTCTATGTAAAATGTTTTAAAACATATAAACACCGAATACTGATTGACCAAAAAGGGTCATTTTCGACAAATGATAACAGATTAATCCAATACTTAAATTGGATACGAATAAATGCCTGACTTTTGTCCAGCAATATATCTAATTTTAACAATAGAACGGAGTGGATTTTCAATCACGATCTGAGTGGATTTCATAAATGTTAAAGTAATACTGAGTGTTATTAAACATTAGAAACGAATACATGCAATACCGGAATAAAACATGCTGCCTTTATTAATATCGCTCTTCGTTTTTATTACTTCATAGTAACAATTGATTGTATCGAACAACAGACCATATAATATAAGGGATATTTTGATGAAATTACTCGCCAACTAAATAAAGTCCGAACCCAATTTACAAAGCGAGTGATTCATTTAGAAAAATTTGAAATAAATTGCAAAGTTAATAAAAAAAAAAACAATTTAACTGTCCAGAAAAAATGGAAAAAACCCAAAACCAAACCAAACACCTCCTCTACCAAAAAAACAGAAAGAAATGAAATTATAGTCTAGGGCAGATTGATATTATCAAGCCTGTGCCATGATTGGTCTAATGAGATGTTGTCTCATTGACGCATATCCCATATCCTTTTATTTACACGAAATAATTATCAGGAATATCAACTATATTCAAGTATTATTAGTATTAATTACTGTGCCAGAGTTATTTACATGTAATAATTGTTCCTCCCCGTGTGGTTATAAAAATCCATTTTGAATAGAATACAACTCAGTCTCTTTCTTACAATAAATTTTAGATTAAAAAAAAATTAGTTTTACATTCTTCGTGTTTGAATTCCAAACAGGTCTCAAAACTTATTGCAGTTCTTTGATTACATACTGGAAACTTCAAATTTAAATAATTTCTTTTCATCCATCAATTTCCGATTGTCATATTCCTGGGAGTGACAAACAATGATTCAATTACCATTCATGCAGGATGCAAATGAAATGAGCATAGGAATTTAAATTCCCAATCCATGTATCAGATTAAGATACTTTAAGATTTGTATGTTTGAATGTCAAGAGCCATTTCTAAGATAATGAAGGTACAAGATTAGAATACGAATCAATATCAAAGATTTGAATATTAAAATAATCTATTTTTCACACAGTACATATACTAGTAAAAATGACTATTTATGTATTGTTTTATCTTATTATCTTAATTTTCATAAGAGAAACTTACAGTCAACAAGGTTTAGATAAGTTTGGATCGTCATCGCGAATTGATCGGCCGATACGAAGTTTCTATCTCGCGTATGAGACTAGATATCTTCAGTTAGATTTACGTCCTTTGGAACTGACACCTCACCGGACTTGACACTTCACAGGCTTTTACTCACTAGCAAGTTGACGGGTGCCTTTAACGGAACATGTCATGCTTAACCTTCCGGAACACTTGATGTCACTCCCGGTTTTTAATCGGAGTTCACATTACCAGTGCTTTAGTTTATGTACTGTCTTGTTCTAGTTTTGTTTAGTTTATTATACGTTTTTTATTCTTTTAGTTATACATGTATCCTTGTGGCGTTTGTTTGTTGTGTTCCGTTCTCTTGACTTTGTCTTTTCCTTCAACTTCGAATTTGTGGACTTTTCCCACTAGTTTGTCGCTTCGGTATTCTTTTACCAATATTTAGCATATATGCGACGTTAAACATTATATAATTCATTCTCAACTATTATGACCTAGTCTTTACCAGTCTTGATTTTTTTAAAGACAATATATCTTGTTTTAGTCTTAGTTACATGTATCTTAATTTAATCTGAAATTTTAGAAAATATTCAAATCAAGACGGCCAATTTCAAGACATTTTCATTTCGTTTTGTATAGCATTTCATATAGAGCTACATGTATTTTGAAATCTGAACAATCAGGAACTGTAATTGTTAATGAAGAAGTTATTGGTAGTGGGACCGTGACTATTCCGTAGTTGTTTACTTTATATAAATTCGATCAAACGGTTTTCGAGAAATTTTAAGTTCAACCTATTAGAAACTGGAATTGTCTTTGTCAACTGTGGTTGTCCTACATAGACGCAATGTCAATATCTACACATACATCATAAACAATTGATATCTCATATCTATATTTCATGATTTTTAGATTAACCAGACCGCCTATTTAGATTGCTGATACATCAAAACTAAGTCGTATACAGCATAGTATAAATTTACTATATCTAATATTATAGTATAAATTTACTATATCTTATATAAGTATCTTTGGATTGTTATTTTTACTTTTAAGGCCTGTGGGAAAATTTACTATATCTAATATATCTATATAAATTTACTATATCTAATATTAGTATCTTTGGATTGTTATTTTTATTTTTAGGCCCTGTGGGAAAATTCACCTAAGAATCTTCGGCAGAATTCTCCGAGGCAATAGGAGCACCCTCTGGTAAACATAATCCTTTTGTCGTCCTCTTTCAGAATTAGATCTAATCACCAGGTCGCCAAGACAAATGGCCACTTTTCAGAAATTCAACAGTTAACCCTCTACGCTAACCATAACTGCTGCTTCATTTAAAACTTGTGTTCTGCAAATGAAGTCTAGGTGATCGATGTAGGCTTCTTGTAGCCTTTTTTTTGGTGGGTTTGAGCTAAATGATAAGACATATATGTACAAATAAACAACAGAATGGAGAACAGGAAAAGTCAGCAATCAATCAAAGCAACCCAACTGACAGAACCCAGGATAACAAATAACACAAAAGACCACAAAACACAAAACACAAATATTAACAGACAGTCACGATAGTCTGCCTTGGTACAGACACTAAATAGTGATAGGGTTAAACCGGTTTTATGGGTACCCGACGGAACCCCCCCCCCCCTCTTTTATCTATCCTGATCACACTATAAAAACTAATACAGTATGATTACCAACAAAGGTGACCGCTCGCTAGAACTGAAAATTAGAGTGTTAGAGTGGACGGTACATAATTTAGATACATGTAGCTGGGTCAGAATGTGTTTTAACTGTAAAACTAGCTAAGGCTCTCATAGCTGTAGGCCTGATACTGTCGCTCTACTAAATGACCAAATATGAAATTAACACTTCCATAAAGGTTTTAATGCTATCTCGTCATGGATTTCAATAGAAATCGGCCGTATTCGTGAAAAGCCACGTATGAATTTAAAGCCTTCAAGCCATTGGGAGAAAGAGCAATTTTCACAGAATTGCACATAATTTAAAGAATATACAAAGTATATTTTACATAAACAGAGATACTTAATTATTCGGATTATTTATTCTGTTCTTGCTTCTTAATTGCACAAAGTCACATATGATGTACAAGATATCTTAAAAAAGAATAAGGGCAAGAACGGTCATAACATAAGGTAAATTGGTATTTGAGGATCATTCTGGCTACATAAAGACATTTTCATAGGCTTTAATATCTGATTCAAAGAAGGCAAGTGGCATTTGTGTACTTATCTACCCAAATTTCCCAATATTAATCAACCTGTCTAATTTTTTTCTTCTAAAAATCCGAAATAAACAAAATTAGATACCTCTGTATTTCTTGCGTGATATTATTCCACGCTTAAAGTGGCTGAAACATTACCTATTGGGCGTTAAACCAAAAACAATTAATCACAAGTGCAATAGAAGATTTGAAAAAATGTTAATGTATCTTTCAGAATAAAAAGGGGAGCCCTTTTAACAAAGCATTCCATGGCGGCATGATGTCATTAAAAAAGTATTTTAGAAGAGCGAGAGGAATAAAAAAAATACTTCTATTCACCAAAAATTTAAAAAGTACTCACCATGTTTCGGAACAAGATAAATCCCTGTCATAGTGGTTCAGCGAAACAACCATAATTATCTGTTATAATTTTACAATCTTCTTTGCAATGTATATCAAACAGACGACATACTATCGCCAATCTAGCATACCGGGTAATGTAGTGACATTTCCTGGATCAGATTGACAGATTAACACCTCTGAGTCCTATAAGCGTTTGATTATTGTCATAAGGTCACATGACTCAAAGATTGCAAATGAAAGCTTCATAATAAGATAATTCAAAACGCCGGATAAAAATGCCACTTTTAACGTAATTTTAGAAACTTTCGTGATCTTCGTTTCGTACAAAATTCAGCAATGATTAGATTCAATACTTAAAATACGAGTGAATAATTAGTTTTGAGTACGTAATTATAAAGATAAATCACCCTGCTAATGCAATAAAGATTGTCGTTTATGCAAATTAAAAGTACAGATTTTATTATTACCTGGAATATTGGTGAATTACGATATTTAAAAGAGTAATCAAATTACTTTATATTTCAAAATGTTAGATTCTGTCTCTTTGTAAATATTCAATACATTAACCTAATCTCAATTGTTGACTATTGCAGAATCAATACCGGCTAAAGATATTCCGGAAATTAAACATTAAACGAAAACATGTTACTTCGTTATAAGCAATTAAAACGAACACACAAACTATTACCCGAAGGCCATGCCATTCTGTTATATGCCTGGCATTTTAGTTTCAATCATAAGTCTTATAAATAAAATATTAAGGTCAGGAAAACATATACCTTATAACTACACTATTTATTCTTTCAGTGTTTTGTAAAAGGGGTTATCTCCCATATAGCGAAATCTTTCAATTTAGAATTTATTGCACGCATCAAAATTTAATACAGTTTGTAAATGTACACGTAAAATAACTTTTCCACAGCGTACATTGTAAATGTTTGTAGTGTGACGAAAATAAAATTCAGTATTCCTAGGTTCAAGGTATTTTGCGATACCTTTCTAAAAGGAAGTCATTGATGTTGACACCCAAATTATGGACGCATGCCGGATCATGAAAAGACTGAATTAGAGGGCTAAAAAATCAATAATAAATGAACATGTATTTAAGTAAATGCACATGTACAAAAAATGTATGCTTGTAATCGGGGGTTGAAGTATAATTAACTCTTTCTTGAACTCATGTCATCGTAGGGACTGGGCAATATTTATTGTATTCATAGGACCTGTAAAAATGGGAATGGAACATAGACTTTTTTAATACTTGTAAGCCATGGGACGCATATTGTGTTTTCAAAAGAAATTTCCATGGACCACCACTTTTACTGTGAAAATTAGAAACTGTGTCTGTCCCAATGTAGGTCATGGAGACCTCGATTACTCAACCAAAGGCCGAAGGTACAGACAAACGGACAGATAAGAGAAAGACTGTATGCGCATATAACATTTGTCGGCTGGGCTTAAAAATCATGAAGAACTATTTAGACAATAAATTTTTTTAACCAATAAAATCAATTACTAAAACTTTCTAACACCCAAAAGAATAAAAAAGTCAATCAAACTTTCTTACAAGAAACCAGGAACAATTTCAATAAAATTCTAAACTCTACAAAATAAGACTAGAAATGTGAGCACACGCACAAGGATACGCCCCTCAAGGGTACATTCAAAGTATAGTTAAATGATTAAATGATTTCCTCTTCAGAAATTTCGACAGAAGTCACATTTCCTTATTTCGTGTAAAGATTCATATCAAAATCCTTCGAATTGTCAAAGAAGGGGTATCGTTGTTTGTCCCAGTTGCAAAGGGGTAGTTTTTGCAATATACATATATACATGTAAAGACCAAAAATCCGAAAAAGAATAATTGACTAAAAACAAAAGTTGGTGATGTTGTTTTCAGTTCATAGAGGTATATTTACGTTTTTTTATAATCAAATTAAATTGCTATAAATTCAATTTTTAAACAAAACTTTCGTAAAGTTCTTTCACTTTTGATAGATTGCTATTAAATTAAACAAGATAATTTAATTAACAAAATAAGGTGATACACCATGAAGAACCGTTTAAAATAATATATGACCAATTTATCACTTGAAAGACTATTAAATAATTCAAAAAGACAAGTAGAAAACGAAAGGTTATGTCTGGCTGGAAATAAAATAACAATTAAATACGGAAAGATAATTAGAATGTGGTCATTTGCACATAAAATATATTACAAACAATTAAGTAATTGACAAATAAATGTATTTTATGAGAACTTAATGGCGGCATATTACCTTTGTTACTTAACAATCTCTTTTCGATGGATTGCAGTCTAGCAAAGGAAATGTATATGTTATTGAATAATTGATATACCCTGATGGTACAGCGATAAAAGAAACAGTGAAAACGTTGTATCATTACAACCAGGTCTCTGATAAAAACACATTTAAAACTTGCAGCTTAATTGGTGCTGAGTTTTATGGTCTCTTTTTAAGATACAGCCTACATGTACATCAAGGATGGCAATTTTATTCCCTTATTAGAAGACTTCAAGTTATATATCTTGCTATCACAAATAATTTCAGTCATATAAGAAAAAGAAAATCTTGTCATTACAACCAGGTCTCTGATAACAACGAATTTAAAACGTGTAGCTTTATTGGTAGAATGTTCTATGGTACTTATCAGATATTTTCTACATCAAAGATGCCAATTTTCTTCACTTTTCAGAAATAGTTCATGTCCACTTTCTATCTTTCTATCACAAATAAATTCGTTCAACACTAGTTTCATGCCATAAATTTCTCAAAACATCTACAAACGTTTATCATCGTTATTGTTAAAAGTTATAAAGATTGATCGAGACGGTCTTGTGCCACTAAAGATATTATCAAATCAAGAATTTTCACCAAAAATGTTATGGTAAAAAAAATAACAATCCAAAGATACTAATATTAGATATAGTAAATTTATACTATGCTGTATACGACGCATTTCATGGAGTTACCTCTCATCAGCAGCATTAAAACCGAAACATTTGGAAGACCAAAAACCAAACTTATTTTAAAACAAGACGTACTCATAACCAAAAATGCCGAAATAGGAAGCCAAATTTCAGCTAAGGACAAATCAATGAATAATGTCAGACAAGTCTGACGACTGGGTTGTCCATAAGGTGTTTCTTCTAGCTTCTTTGAATATCCTGGAAAGGCCAAACGTAAAATGGATTGCTCTTTCCGACGCAACCTCGGTTTTCTTCTTTAATCATTATGAATGAATGAATACTTTATTGCAAAAAGCACAAATACTATGCTATAGCAACATCAAAATAACATATATACAATGTGACGAGTGCTGAGCAACAGAGAACAATACTACACATTGATTTCTAACTTATAATTTGAGATCTTAACTTCCATGCAATGTTTATATACAGATGACTCTCATTATCTCGAACACATGTAAGTCCAAATTTCGGATAACTCGAACTATCTGTTTGGACCCTCAACAGCAGTATTTATACAGATGTACTCCTGATATCTCGAATTTTCGCTTAAGTCGTACTAGATTTTCAGGTCCCAATGATTTCGACATAACGAGAGTTGACTGTAGTTACATAATTTGATTGTCAGTGACTTAGAATTACCTGTTAACAAATAACGTAATTTCGTAGTATTTGGGCACGAACAATAGTGTTTGGGTAAAAAGTGTAGCCTTATAGATCTAAAAGCTGGACAGACTAGCAAAAAATGGTATTCATCTTCCAGGCAGTTCATATTACAACAGTTACAAAGTCGTGATTCTCTTGGTAAATTCATATATCTACCTACTTCAATGTTAGGTTTCATCGTGCCACTGTGTATTTTAGAAAGAAAATGAGAATTATAACAAAAATCTACATAATTTTCAAGACAAAATTCTATTTTAATGTTCTTATAGATATTCAATTTATCACAAGCTTGGACAGAGGCGAACCATGTTTATAAATACTTGTCTTTAATTCGTGTAACCATCATGTCTAATGATACATTAATAACAGATTGTTGATGCCATACATAATTCAAACCAATATTCAAAAGTAAATCAAGTACATTCGAAGCCCAGTTGATTTTACCATTAATTGAATCATTTAAGGATAGTCGCTGGTCATGTTTTGGTCTTTTTGTCAGATTTTCGGAATCCTCGGGTTTTATCCATTTTGTAAACATTTTTTTTATATATACCTTAAAACGGTATTTGACAAATTTTTATGAAATCCTTTTTATTTTTTCATACATTTTTGAGAGACTGAAGTTGCCAATGCAAAGACAATGAAAAATCCAGAGAAAACCCATTTCCTGCAAATTTTCAAGGCCTTATAGCTCTAAAATGAGCACATAAACCTATATTACTATTCATATGTCCTCTTAAACTAAAACACCTACTTCATGTACTTCAAATCCTATTTATTTTCTATTAGACCAGCGATCATCCTTAGCAATAACTTTTAAATGTCATAAACTACATTAATACACTACAAGTTAATTTTTTGTATTTTTTATTTTTTTATTTTTTTATTTTACCTGTGTATTTTTGTGTTTTCGTACATCATTTTCAGTTTTACAAATCCGCAGGCTGATACAGTTATAATGTACATGGTGTTGCAATGGATCATTATATTTCTACTTTTCTTGGCGTTATATTTCAACGCTTGTCTAGAAGGAATTTGTCTTTATATCATCAAGTTAGCAAATAGTAAATTTGCAACGAGCACTCTAAGAACGATATTCTCTTAATTTAAAGCGTGATAGTATCGAACGTATTGGATTAAGTAATCGAGACTGATATTTAGTGTTTGTTTTTTTTTACCATTAAAGCGTGTTAAACTCCAAATTCTATATGTGCCCACTAGAAAAATTTCCCTATTTTTTATGGCAGTCTCTTGTCTTCTTATTTTAATACATGTATCTTTCTTTTTTTAATTAAAATACTATAAAACTCTGTCTGGCCTGAAGTCAAAGACAGCGATAACTACGGTGTCACTACAAATAATGATTTTTTCCCATTTTATGAAAATTTGTCGATTTTATAATATATTTACATTGAAATATTTTTAAGAGGAAAACCTTAAAAACAGTTTATTATGCTCAAACGCGACAAAAACATCACAGAAATATATCGCGACAAACAATTAAAGAAACGCCATAATAAGTGCTTCCTACTAAAGACAAAGGATTTTAAATAAAACCGACAAATAAAAAATTCTGAAGCAGACTTGATGTCAATATTGACTTGCGTAATTTATACCCATAAATGAAATTTTCAAGTTCTTTACAAATATTGAAGTCTGTTCTAGAATGTGTTATAGATTGGTAGTTTTATCAAATTTCAGGTCACGGACCTTTATTACTGTTTTGTAGTATTTTACATGCTTCTGAGAAGTACACCGGTTTGTTTTTCTATTCAGAATGCCCAGATACCACTCTAATGGCTCTTGGCAAAAATTAGTCAAACAGTTATTTTATTTAATTGGCACTTTAATAATCCAACAGTTAATTGCGCAAATCGTGCAAATTGGTGTATTTTTTAATGATAACACATCGTTTTAGATGTAAATATAGGTACATACATTTTGTAACTGTATTGGGATAAAATCAATACCAACTTCCATGTCCATGTATGCATGTGTAAGACTATTCATTTTGAGAAATCGTATTGCAATTAGAATATAGTTTCCAGGTGAACGTCGTTTCCAAAACGTCTTAGGCTTTCAATTATGTTTATTTTAATAACATAGAAATTATATGTTGCCTTTTCACACAACGCCATGTGTATATATATATAAAAAACATTTTCACACGTTTTAGAAGCAAAATATTTTTCATGCATAAATAATTACAGTCCAAGGGTTGCCAAAAATATATTGTCCCTCTATTTGCCAATGTTCAGCGGTCGTTTACAAACTACCTTTACAGACACTTTCTTAATATTTGGAAATGATTTGCTTATAAAAAAATCTCGTTCAAAGACTGAATGTTTGGTTGAAATTTGCAGTTATTTGCAAGCACGTTGATACATTTGTTTGTCCCTTTCTATACTTTATACAATAACATACTAAATAAGTTCTTTGACATCGTGGAAATGTGTTTTGTAAATGAACAAAGGGCTCTAAAAGCCAATTATGATCTAACAGAAAATGATCAATCCTTCCACTTGTATTCATCAACACGACTAACCCGTCCAATACTGACTATTAAGTGTAATAATCCTGACAAATTGTTTGGGCTTCCTATTGACAAAATAACTCATATTCTACGACAAAAATGAAGGGAAGAAACTCTATGAATACAAATTAATGTGTTGTTTTTTAATTAATGTTTCCTGTTGTTGACGAAGACTTAAAAGTAATTGTCAGAACAGATACATGTATATTAACCTCATATCGGTGTTTTACCTAACTGTACTGTAACATTTGTATTATGTAAAGATTCTTGAACTCATATTTTAAGTATATTTTTTTAAAGTGCCCATTTTCGTAAAAATAAACATTCGATAATGCATATATAAATCTTTGTTAACAATCGCCAGAGTTATGTACAAATATAGAATATGTGTACATTGTCTCGGAATGTGTAATTTAAGGCATCTAAGGCTTAGGAACTGGAAGAGATGCGAGGCTGGCCAAAGTTTTACCTTTTGCGTACCGATTTCGAATAAATTTTATATTAAGAGCCAATGTAAACATAGTCTATTTATCCTGAAATAAAAATCTGTCGTAAATCACTAGAAAAATATGAATTTAAGACCGCAACACCGTCGCACATCATGATACCACATTCAAAGGTTATGTACTGTGACGTCACAGTAAAAGTGAGATACAGTCAGTAACAGTATAATACTGCTGTAGTTATAAATATACAGTCAATGTATTTAATTTGCTCAATTGGCCGAGTTCCAGGATAAAAAAGGGAAATAACAGCTTGACTTGAATTAAACTAAACATAAGTTTACAAGTTTACTATCCGAAAGGGATAGTTTATCTACGACTTGACTTCTCACGTATAACCTTTCAATCCATCAACAAGATCAGGTGCTTAAATATACAATGCATAGTCATTGTCGGAAAATACATAATTTATTTGGACGAGCTTTAGAAACACGAGAAAAGGTGAGCTTTAGCGAGCCTTTTTCCCATGTTTTGCAGCAAGCCCAAATAAATTTATATTTTCCGACAGTGACTTTGTATTGTCTTTATCTCGCAATCCCTTTAGATGCGTAAAATGACTTAATTTGACGTTTGAAATAGAAATTCAGCGACCGTAAAAACGTTGGAAACGCCACGACGTAATCTGGTACATTTACTGCGCTCCTCGCGTTCTTCATGTAAACAAGTACCAGTAGACTTTATTATGTTGACCTAATACGACTAAAGTTTATTCTACCCCTGTTATTAGACCGGAAATGGCTTGATTGCAGGATAAAAGGACGTCTAAAGACACGTGTTTGAAGAAATATTTATCTGTTACAAGATTTTACAATGGTTTTGTCTTTGGAGTTATATTTTATGACGTAAATGGTACATGTATGTCATGAAGCCCATTTTGGTTGCACACAAAACCGGTTTAACACAACTATTACTAAATGTCTGTACCACGTCAGACTTTCCTCTGTAGCACTCTAACGTTCAACAAATCGAACAAAAATCCAACTATAAAGGTATTGCATTAATTACATTTTCCTTTCAAAAGCTGTGATAAAGCAAAATTAAAATGGTTAAGTACATGTAAGTCTAATTATCCTTTAGACATATAAGCTGGTTTCTTCGTCTAAAAATACAACCTCAAAGAAATACCATGTTATAATGTCATGTAACAATTAGACATTTCCTCAAACAATTGTCTTTAGACGCCCTTTTAAGCACCTGATCTCGTTGATGGATTAAAAAAAATAACAATCCAAAGATAATGATATTAGATATAGTAAATTTATACTTTGCTGTATACGACGCATTTCAAGGAGTTACCGATCATCAGCAGCATTAAAACCGAAACATTTGGAAGACCAAAAACCAAACTTATATTAAACAAGAAGTACTCAAACACAAATATCGAAATAGGAAACCAAATTTTAGCTAAGGAGATCTACCATGTGCAATACAATGCAATGAACCCTTAGTATTTCTATAATTTTTGGATTTTGCTAAATACTGGTAATTTATGTAACAAATCAATGATTAATCATGTCAGACAAGCCTGACGACTGGGCTGGCGAATACACTCGGGGACCTAGGGTCCACCATCAGAGGCATCATCCCAGGAGTTTCAAAATAACAATCCAAAGATACTAATATTAGATATAGTAAATGTATACTATGCTGTATACGACGCATTTCAAGGAGTTACCTCTCATTAGCAGCATTAAACCCGAAACATTTGGAAGACCAAAAACCAAACTTATATTAAACAAGAAGTACTCAACCAAAAATACTGAAATAGGAAGCCAAATTTCAGGTAAGAAGATCTACCGTGAACCCTTAGTATTTCTATTATTTGTGAATTTTGCTAAATACTGGTAATTTCTGTAACAAATCAACGAATAATCATGTCACACAAGTCTGACGACTGGATCCACCAGCAGAGGCATCAAAGGATCCTTTTCCAATAGACTGTAAAAACGATACCATCATCAGTTAGTTATAATATTGTCCCGTGAGTCTTACAATTCTGAGAATGGTAATTATTTTCAAAAACCGCAACAAAATAAGATATGCAATGTATTCGTACGTGTATGCATACGAATGAACTTCGGAAACATATTTTTTTTTGGAATTTAGAATTTTGAAATTGTAAATAAGAAATTTTTGTGTGATACTCTCAGTAAATTGATGCATTTAGAATAAATTGTTCATTATATAGAGAAGTCCGTTCTTTTTCTCCATTCTAACATGTATGTCATTTGTGTTAATTGAAATTTCCTCTAATTTTGTTAATTTTATTCATTTCAAACTTTTGTTTGTTAAAAATGTCGATTTAAGTAGCAAAAAGCTTTTATTCTTAACACATCATTATCTTATATGTAAAGGTTTTTACATAGTAAATGTGTGTAGAAATTTCTCAATAATTTTTAATGAACATAATTGTTTACACCATAAGTATTATTAACATTCAAATACTGTAAATCTACGGCCTCTGATCTCGATTACTTATATAAAGGGACATAACTGTAACATGATCTCAGACTGGGAATCGATATTCTTTTCCAGCAGGAAATTGTTTAATTTGTCAATTTTCTTTGTGAAAAACTCTTTTGTAAGTTGGAATTGGCAATTCTAAAATCTTAATGGCCAAACCTATATCACATGATATATCATCCCCAGTACCCAATATCATCACCCGATGGCCATTCGTCCGAGGTGTTATATTGGTCGAGTGTTGATATAGCATGTGATATAGGTTTGACCATGTCTTATTCCCATTTTAAACATTCAAATAATACAGAAATATTCAATTATTACAGTAATATATAAATTACATTTATCTTGTACAGATATTTGTAGATCCAAAATTAAAATGTTTAAGTTGACCTAATTATCCGTCAGACGTATAAGTCGGTTTTTCTCGTCTAAAATTTTCATTCCAAAGACAAAAGCATACAATGAATGTTTCTTCAATCCATTTTCTTTAGAGATCCTTTTAAGCACCTGATTTCCTTAATGGATTACAGGATTTCTTTTGCAATAGAATTAAGCAAACGAAACCATCAATTATTGTCTGTTAATCAGTTGTAATGTTGTCCCGCAAGTATGCTTTGAATGATGTGCCCAAATGATCGGTACATCTGTATTATGTAATTTTAAAAGGCGCGAAACAGAGATAATTTATGGGATTTGTGCTTATGCACCCAATAACCCTTTAACCCCACCTATACAATGAATTTTAACATTGTTAATTTTACTCATTTCAAACGTTTGGTTTGTTAAAGATGTCGACTTAAACAGCAAAAAGCTTTTATTCTCATCATCATTTTTAAGAAGTACGAATACACAAAAGAATACAACAAATGAATTTTAACATAAGAAAACTTTTTGGTACAAAGTTCATCAATTCGTATATCATTCTATTTTTTACCGCATCAAATTTGCTAGTTAATGGTATATTTTGACAAATTGTGCATAAATAAAAATTTTAGTCTTAGGTTACAATGTTAAAATTCGCTTTGTGATTTAAAGGAATTTAGTGGGTAAAAAAACTTTATCCTAGTTTATATCTGAAAGAAAACATGCTCTGCAAGATATCTATCTTTTTCAGGTAGTTCTTCCCATTGTTATTTTTATCGGTAATATTTAACAAATTGTTTAAATACTAAAATGTGAAGCCGAAATACCAAAATGTGAAGACGGAGTAAAAAACTATCCTCTTTGTACAACGTTCTGCGTCGTTGTAAATTGACAGGTTTCACAAATGGTGTTTTTCCATTCACTTGACTGACGAGTACGAAATCAGAAAAACGACGCCGATGAATAACACTGCTTGACGTTATTCTTCAGACATTGAATTCTTGACATTTCAATACTCTAAATGAGAATAAGTCCGCATTACTAGAATCGTGTCGCATCCGCTGGACAATATAGATCGTTTGATTAGAAACTTTTCAATAAAGAATATGAAATTTTAGATAGATGGTTTCTATGACTTTAGATTTTGAATTTTGTCTATTTTACTGCCTGTTGTATATTAGAAAACCAGCGTAAAGATTCGAAATTGACCACGTCATACGAGAAGTTTAATCGCGTGATTCTTTATGATATTGCAGAGTTTGTTTCAGTGTAAAAGTCTAAAAAGTTGCAAAACGTTTTGTGACCCCCATGTGGTTTGTGTCGCCCTTCGATATTAATACAATCAGAATTCAAAGATCGTAAGAACTCCACCAAATTTGAAATTACATGTACCGATAAATGAATTTAAATCAATCAATAACCAAAAGGAATGTCCGTACTATTCCATCTTTTTGAATTAAAAGGTTTGTGAGATTCAAAAGAATCTTTATTAAATTTTATTTTATTTTAACTAGATTAAATTACAATAAATTCTGTGAAAAACAAAAAAAACATGTTAAAAATGGTAATAAACAATAAACTTATCATCCCGCCTTCCACTGCCTTGTTACCGCTTGCTTTTCGAAACTCCCAAAATTCAGACGTACCTTTTCAGTCTGTCAGCTCGTGATTAGACGTTATGTTATGTTCCAGAAATTTCCATAGAATCTTTACAGCAACATTCGTAAACAATGTTTTTTGCACTTTAAATGTACTAGACTAAAGCATTTGTTTTTATGGAGCTCACCATTGGTCTAATGAAGGCCTTTTGCAAACTCAGTTAATGATCGACAAAAAAAGACGGACAATTAGGGACAAACGGCATTAGATTTCAATACCTAATTAGAGTGTGGAGATAATTGATATAGGATTGTAAGTAGAAGCCAATGACTTCCGAATATAACGATCGGTTCATTCAACCTTATGGCAGAACATTCTAAACTTTTCTGTATTTTTTATAATTAGCATCGTTTATTTATAAAAGCTGAAATGAGAATATGAAATATTGATTAGTTTTTTCTTTTGTTTAATTTGTTCTGTTGCTTTATGCCGGGGGACAAAGTATCAGGACTATCCATGGCAGATAATGAAGCAAACAACATTAACTCAAAAAAGATCTTCAGATTTACATAAATCAGAAACTGTCATTGCCATGTACAATGTAAAAAATCTACTGAACTGAAATATAAGCTGTTTGATAAGTGAACTTAAGAGTTTTTCTACGTTTAAATTTATAAAAATTTCCTGTGTTCTGTAACATATCTGTATGACATATTGAATTTTCCATTTTTTGTTTTCTTTACTAAGATACAATTCTTAGTGATAATACGTGAGTGGGACAGAATATAATATAATATTACAAAGAAACGTGTTTGCCCAACAGAATGAAATACAACAGCCTGACATTAGTTTCCTCAGTTAAAGTCTTCGTATTGTAATCTTAGTGTCATTTTAAAAATCTTAGGATATGACGTACAATGTATGCTTAAAATGAATTGTATGTGATTTAAAATGAGCAAAGAGGACAAAGACGACCATCCTTATACTCTCTAACATTCAACAAACCAAACAAAAAAAAACAGAATCCATTTTTTAAGCGTATTATATATGTAATAATGTAATAGAGCAAAACTATTATAAACATTAACGGACGTGGTGTATGCTCCAGGGATAATATCATTCGAAGATATCTTTACATGGAAAACCTATGATAAAGACAACGTTACGATACAATACTTTATCGTATTTCCCCATGCCTATATCGACCTGCTGAGGCCTTCACAATTTCCCGTATTTCGGCACTGTGACGTCGTAAAGAGTTGACCCGACCCTAATATGAGCTGAATCGAATATATCAGCGACATCATAATGTTTGACCCAACGTTGACCCGAATATATCAGGAAAACATCCGGTTATAGGCAGATGGCCATTGAAAAGTAAGAAATTCCATTAAGATTGCTAGTTAACAATACGATAAATTTATCATCAAGTTTTCTTCAAACAAATATTGTAAAATATAAGCCGCTCGGCACAATATGAAGCTTTTTAGCTCGTTCGCTGCGCTCACTCGCCGAAAAAGCTTCACACTGTGTCTCGCGGCTGATATTTTACGATATACGTTTGCAGAAAACCTGATAATATGTACATAGAGAGATAATAAACAGCTAGATTCAAAATTTGTGTATATTTATATGAGAAAAGTAAAATCCGATCCTCGCATAAAGTGCTCTTTTCTGGAGTAATCTTCATCTGGTACACACTTTACCACGAAGGAGTAGGCCAACTTTCCCCGTATTTAACCATTGTTTTTTTATCTTAATATTTACCTACTTTTTATTGCAAACGATTGTATGCAATTCATTATTATATTACAAACAAAATTTTAATGCTTAATCATTAATTAGTTCAAGTTTTCTGAAGGCAAAGTAAGTTTATATAGGCGATTTGGGTACATTTGCATCATTTTTTGGAATCTTACCAAGTAGGACATTCAGAACCAAACCCATTCTACTGTCGTATGAAAGGAAAATTTGTTTTGATTCTGAGTGTCCTTAACGTTGAAAAACTGTACGTTAGTTTGGTACATTTGTGTTAAAACTGTTTTCCCAAAGAGATTTTCAGTCACTTAATTGTTAGTTATTATTAGCAGATCTTTATAGATCACATACCAGGCTCTGCCTCCAGATATTTTGAAAGGTTTCAGGCGACTTTTTGAAAATGGCCCTAGAAGTGAAATATATTCAGGGGGAAATGGCCCTACTTTTTTGAAAAGCCAATATATAGACACCAAAACACTGCGCGCAACAGACCCGAACTATGTCCAGTACACGATGTTGTGTCGATATCGTCCACATCGCCGATATAGTTCACATCGTTGTATAGTCTTCATTACATGTCAACATCATCGACATCGCCGACATCGCGATGTTGACAACACTGTAACGACATCGTTCACATCGATATATAGTCTTCATAACATGTTTACATCGTCGACATCGCCGACATCGCAATGTTGACAATATCGTGTCGACATCGACGACATCGCGTCAGCATCGATGACATCGCGATGTTGTCAACATTGTGTCGACATCGTTCACATCGTTGTATAGTTTTCATTACATATATACATCGTCGACATCGCCGACATCGCAATGTTGGCAATATCGTGTCGACATCGACGACATCGCGATGTTAACAACATCGCGTCAGCATCGATGACATCGCGATGTTGTCAACATTGTGTCGACATCGTTGTATAGTCTTCATTACATGTATACATCGTCGACATCGCCGACATCGCAATGTTGACAATATCGTGTCGACATCGACGACATCGCGATGTTAACAACATCGCGTCAGCATCGATGACATCGCGATGTTGTCAACATTGTGTCGACATCATTCACATCGTTGTATAGTCTTCATTACATGTATACATCGTCGACATCGCCGACATCGCGATGTTGTCAACATTGTGTCGACATAGTTGTATAGTCTTCATGACAACATAGTGTCGGCATCGTTCACATCAATATACAGTATTTATTGCATGTCAAAATCTTCGACATTGACGACATCAAGATGTGGTAGTGGACATCGTCCAAATCGATATATAGTCGTATAACCAGAGGTAGCGATATGTAGACGTTCCTGTACAATGCCTTTTAAATTGTATGGAAGGATTTTCATTGCAAGTAAATAACTGAAAACTGATTAAGAACATCCAACCTAATTTGTCAGAGTATCTTGATTTCATTTCGAAACTGTACATTAAACTCCTGTGTTGACATGAAACGATTTTAGTTATTCTCTCAACATTGTAAATGCATCGTTAGACAAGAAAACGATTATTATTAAGTGGCAACTAATCACAATGAAATTAATGATAATGCCCGAAACACGGATTCCATAAGAATAAATTTGAGCGCTTCAATGGAGTAAGCAGTTAACGTTTCCTAGCTAGAAACGTGTCATGTTCCTCACCGTAAAGCATATTTACGGATGGCTTTACAACCGTTCATTTGCATTGTAATTTAGGTATATAAAATACATGTGCATTGTCGAAGCATGTATGTGCACGAGGCTTAGAAACACGGGCAACAGCGAGGCTCTGTCGAGCTTTTTTTCCGCCAAATACACATATGTTACCTAAATGCGTTGATAATCCATACGTATTGTGTTTATCCTGTAATTTAAATTCATTATTGTTTCATTTCCTACCAAAATGAAGTGAAATAACATCAAATTAGTGAGAATTATATGAAAAAATCCCGTGACGCGCCCCGATATTCGGCAATGGGCGTGGCTAACATAACTGATTAATATCAAAACTATATTGGTCAGGCTGTATTGGTCAACTAGAGCCGTCATTGCAGGATAAATATATAATACATGGTCATTGTCGGAAAATATAAAATTTATTTGTGCGAGCTTTAGAAACATGACAAAAGGCGAGCATTGCGTTTTATATATTGCATATATTGTTAAACCGATATCGTGATGCCAACATCGAAATGTCGGCGAGGTGAACAAAGTTAACACTGGACAAAACGATGTCGTCAATGTTGGACCGATATCGTGACGACATTGCCAACATCGCGATGTTGGCAATGTGAACAGGTAAACACTGGAGAAAACGATGTCGTCAATGTTGGACCGATATCGTGACGACATTGCCAACATCGCGATGTCGGAGATGTGAAACAGGTAAACACTGGAGAAAACGATGTCGTCAATATTGAACCGATATCGCGACGACATTGCCAACATCGCGATGTCGGCGATGTGAACAAGGCAAATACTGGACAAAACGATGTCGTCAATAATGGACCGATATTGTGACGACATTGCCAACATCGCGATGTCGGCGATGTGAACGAGGTAAACACTGGACAAAACGATGTCGTCAATGTTGAACCGATATCGTGTCGACATTGGCTACATCGCGATGTCGACGATATCGTGACCACATCGTGAACTGGACATTAGCCAATATCTAGGCTAATGTCTAGGTCAACTACGCATCAAGGAATTAAAACCCTCTATCTATCTATCTATCTATCTATCTATCTATCTATCTATCTATCTATCACCAAAACACTGCGCGCAACAGACCCAAACAATTTAGCCAATATCTAGGCTAATGTCTAGGTCAACTACGCATCAAGGAATTCTATCTATCTATCTATCTATCTATCTATCTATCTATCCCCAGTGAGACATAAGGCCACATGGTTCTGTAACAAAGGTTTTTTTCTAGGATGGAGTTGTTAACCCCATGCCAAACGTCCACTCTGGTGGGCCGCGTTTTCTCTCTGGGTTGTCCTTCCCGTAGATGATTGCATTCACCCTCCTATCGGTATCATCTTTCCGGTTTTCTGTCTGGGTTGTCTCCCATAGCCTTTGACTATATAGTCTATCACAAGGCAGGGATTGTTATTTACCCATAACTGGGGCAAGGTTGATGAGTGCTAGGGCGTGTCCACATGCCGGCGGGCCTACACACTGCATCTCTGGGGTTTATAGTGCCTATATTGAATTTTTGCATCTGCAAAGTCGCTGAAAGATTTTCAGCTAAACGCTCACTCTTAGAACAGGATAATATGTTAACCTTTGATTTGATTTAATAGAACCATATTTAAAATGAGTGGAAGACGATGAATATCCTCGTGAATTGAAAGTTCGCAGTGCCATTTACCTAAAGGAAGTAATACACATAAATTTGACACAATGGTCTTAGTATGTAATGAAAGTAATATTGCAACCCACTTGTATCGTATCTAGAAAAAACTAATAGTGGATTTGATTTTCTTGAGAGCTTCGTTTTTTTTACAGCTACATTATTTTTATTGCTTTTGGGGGTCATTTTTAGAGTTTCGGGAAGCATTTGATTATTTTCGAAACTCTATTTGCTTTAACTGCAAATATCGTGGTACCTTACTTCAAATAATTTTCATAGAAATCTATGAAATCAAAAACTGGTACATGTAAATACTATAAAATAAATTCACAATTTTTTTTTATGCTGACATCGAAATATTTTTTCATCTTGTCAACTGTTATTCACTATGCCTCCCTTCAGGTGATTCCGTGACATGATTATATTCTGATGGGGAATCAATCTTTTTTTTTAAAAGTAAATATTAATTAGATGTGTTATGTAATACAATTTCCTCATGAGCAGGCTTGTATTTGACATATTGATAATGAGTTCCAAATCTCAACTTATGTGTTTGTCAATTATCGGCTTAATAAGCAATAAATCAATAAATATCAATTTGGCATTAGTTTTGCCAGAATTGAAATGAAATATTAATTTTCAAATGAAATATGGTGAGAGAGTTTAACTCCTACATCTACGTTTCATATTTCGATAATACACTAAATTTTGTTATAATTTTACTATACTGAACCGCAAAAGAAACGTCGCACAAAATGACATGTTCACATACATTTATTTCAAAGTGACATTTATATATTTTAAATTAATTTTTACAAAATTTAATGAATGATTTACAGTCTTTTGGTTACAATGTTCACAAAAACGTCACAATTGTCGCAACGTCACATGTTTTCAATGCTGTGCTCCCACGTCCGTTAATAACGTGTATGTCCTCCACCGGCACAAATTACTGCGGCACATCTTCGGTACATGGAGTTGATGAGCCGATTAATAAACGCCATCGGAATACGTGCCCATACTCTCTGAAACGCTTGTGAAAGTTCAGCTGCAGTTGTCGGACTTGGCTGCTCATTATTCAACCGTCTTTGAACTTCGTCCCATAAATGTTCAATAGGGTTTAAATCTGGACTCAAAGCCGGCCAATCCATAACATTAATGTTATTCTGCTGTAGGAAGTCTCTTGTGGCTCTTGCGGTATGCGCACGTGCATTGTCCTGTTGGAAAGTCTTGTTTTGATGACGTGCGAAATGGGGCTGAACATGGGGTGTCAAGACTTGGTCCATGTAACGGGCAGCTGTTACGCCATTTCCTCTGCCTGGGCCAAGGTTCTGAAAGATGACTAGACCAAGTTTAACGTTAAGGCCGATTCCACCCCATACCATGATGCTAGGTCCTCCCCACGCGTCTGTTTCCAGAATGCAGCTGTCTTCGTAACGTTCCCCGCGTCTTCTCCACACTCTGGTTCTGCCATCGGCTGTTGAAATGCAGTAACGGCTTTCGTCAGAGAAGATGATGTTACGCCATTGTCGATTTCGCCAATTCTGTCGCTGAGTGGCCCACTGAAGACGAGCTTGACGGTGTCGAGGAGTAAGAATAGGTCCTCTTGCTGGACGGCGACATCTCATGTTTCTACCAGCTAATCGCCGACGAACCATATCATCACTTATGGGTCGTCCATGTGTTCCAACAGTGTTTCTGGCAGTTTCGGCAGCTGGGGTGAACCGTTTCATCAAATGGTGACGAACAATGCCTCTATTCTGTCTAGGGGTAGTGACTTGGGGTCTACCACTCCGTGGACGGTCATTTGTGCTGTTTGTTGCATTGTACCGTGTCCGTAGACGTTCAATTGTTCGAACAGCACAGTTGAAGTCGTTGGCAATAACTCTGGCAGATTGCCCAGCATCCAATCGACCAATGGCCTGTTCTCTCTGTTGTGGAGTCAGACGTGGCATAGCTTCTGTGTCAACACTGATACTAACACTCTTTAATTTTCTCCGGCCTTTTATACCCATAAAGGAGCATGAATTTCACGAACATTTAAGATTTAAGAAAAATTACCGCCAAGTGTGTCCCACGAGCGGTTTTAGGTACGGTCGCTCTACGATATCAACTGAAAATTATTCAACCGAAAATTTAATTCACAGGTAATTTAATCTTACCTGGTGATGTAATCGTTATACTGATTATATAAAAATCATTAATTAATATTTATTTTGAATTTTGCTAACATTTTGAAAAAGCGACGTTTCTTTTGCGGTTCAGTATATTAGCTAACTTTCTCAAAAAATCATTATAATCACTATTCGGCTCATTTCATCTCTGCGAAAAAATATATTTAATTTTTCGGAAAAATTTGTATTTAAACTGTTTATTTGTTCATTAATACTTTTTAGCGTGTGTTATTTTTTCGCCATTTCTCTAGTCTATGATTACACTTCTTAATAAGGCATATTCCGTTTTATCAGTTATATGTATGTCTCGTAAAGTTTTAAAACAGTAGATATATTTAAATATAAGTATGGACTATTTAATTATTGGAAGATCCAAACAAAACCAAAACATGAACATTGCTTGTAATAACACTGAATAGCTAGCACCAAACCTCCAGTCGTGGCTTGCTACGAGTAATAATATGATATAATTAATAAACAATTTCCCTATTGGCTTAGTTGTTGGTCCGAGGCTTGCTGTATTGCCCTGAGGCGAAGCCGAAGGCCAATACAGCAGGCTGAGGACCAATAACTCAGTCAATACGCAAATTGTCAATTAATAATATCTTTATTAATGAACTTCTCATAAACATTACATAGAATTATCTTTTAAATATAGTCTGTGAAATTGAACCACATTCTCTAAGAACTCAAGGGAATCTAATACACGAACGTGAAGTTACGAAAGTATACTTTTTGTAAAGAATGAAAAGAAAATCATCTATTTTCTCGTTAAACTTTTTGAGACAAGTAAAATGAATGGTCACAAGTGGGGTAAAAATGAAGAGTTAAAAAAAATTAAGTAGCTTTTTGCACAATCGTCCAACAGTGCGACATCCCTATAGATTTGCATGTGTGAAAATCCCCGGATGTCGCCCAATACGGGAAAACTCGGCCAATACAGACCGGAAGTTCGTATTGGCCTTGTTGGATTATCTGTATTGTATAGACAGATTAACTGTTATTTAAGCAAATAACACAGTAGTTAATTAATAATTAACGTTATCGGTACATGAATATTAGTTTTGCCCATCTGTCAAGACAATAACATGACCTATCGGTAAAAATTGGTCCACGGAACGGATTTCTTTCTTTTTATAATATCTTAAATATATTAATTTGATTTTTTTTACTTGGCTGCCAGATATAATTATCCCAGACAAAACGAAAACTATTAATTTTACCTGATGTTGTTCAAATAGTGATCCAAAACGCGAAGAGGCAAATATTTTGAATGTTGGTCTCAAGGATGGTTTTCAACCACATCTGGCGGAGAAACGGAACATATTTTGCTGATGAATTTTCGTTGTGAACGGGAGGAGACAATTCTTCTTGAGAGATTTTACAAAAAATTAGATATTTCAAACATGATTGCACCAAATATTTACAAAAAGAATTTAACAATTAAATAATGTTATTACAAATTTTTGATAACTCTGCGTTAGTCATTTCAAATTTGAAATATTTTAAATTTTCTAAACGCAGTTCATTACTGGGGTATACAAAATTAACCTTGGTAAACAAGAATGTTTTCTTTTATATGTTATCCTTTCATTTTGTCTGTGATGACTCTACAAAAAATAATTGATGATCAAAAATTTGTATCACTTAATACTTTCAAAACGAAGCAAATCCTTTACATAAACCGAGGTTTACAGGGAGTAACCGATACTTAGACTGCAAATCAAGCTCTTAATGACCAGCATATGAACATATATGTTTAAAGTATTGACAGAAATACAAATAAAATTAAAACAATTTTCAAAAAGGCCAAAGGGTAAAGTTATTTTTTTACCATCTTTCATGTATTCTATTTCTATTAAGTTTTTAATAGGAGGTGACATGCTTCATATCCGAAGTATTTTGTAGGCATTTACACAACTCTGACAAAAACTTGCAGAGAAATTTATAGTTGAAAACATTTTGCACTTTTAACTTTGGGAAAGCTTTGTACTTCTATCTTAAGTTATGACATGAATTTTTGTTTGATTAATTTTGTTCCCAATTTGTTTAAATTTGTAAGCAGTAAATCAGGTATTTGAGTTATATAATTGCCTAACTATCATCCAGGAAAAACTAAACTTTCATTATAGAACAGCATCGGTCGAATAAAACATGCTAGAAACACCCAGCATGATATGTGTTATGAAAACAGAATAAACAACTATGATTTGAATTGCAGAAATTAAAGGAAATTTTCTAGAATTTCGTATTATTAAGAAATTTCAACATTTCTTTGAAATTATATTCTCCAATAGTCCACTGTGTAAAGTTGAGGACCTTGCAGAAACTGCTGCATAAATGTCTATTTCTTTGTCAATATTTCCAACACCTTAGAGTTTGCTACTTTGTCTCCTCATTTGATTGGCGGCGAATAAGACGAGTGGGTTGACTCCATCGGTTGGTCCGGTCGTCCGTCTGCCAGAAAAACTATGATATCATCTAATTTGTCTAATTTGAACCACAGTCTCCTTTCTAAATTGTACAATGTCCCCAGTATTTTATAAACCTTTACCCTATTGGATTCTGCCGTACCATTATGTAATTGGCATGTATATAAAATAATTCGAAACTGGAAATATTGTGTTTCTAAATTATATACGATTTAAAAAGTTTATTTTGAAACAACTACATGTAGGTGATTTTTTCTTGGATCTCTTATGCAATGGGCTTCTTTATTTCAAATACACGCTCTGGCAGTAACTATACATGTATGTATTTCGTGCAATTGGATTAAACTGTTGATTAAATGCATGTAAATTTTTACGAGTCCAAACCATGCAGAGATTGGTCTTTGTTGTACATAAAGAGGGCAAATGTGTCCCATAAAGAAATTGACTTTCTTGAATTCACAGATAAAACTTTGTTTTGAAAAATTCTATTTTTATCATTTTATAAATATATATGAGGAACACGATAAAATGCATCAAACTAAGCAGTGAGAAAAGAATTAGGCCGCTATCCTTAAGAATTGAAAATAAAGGTCCAAAGTTTATTATATTTAACGAGACATCTTGGTAATTGTATGAATCCCCTATTGTATGAGGCATTCACACTATCAAAGAATCTTGACTCATTAGGATGGATGGATGAATTATTGTTTAACGTCCAGTGGCAACCAGGTGTATATTAGGACGAGAACATGTTGACATGATAATGAATATGATCCCAGCTTTGTACTAGACCGACACGCTAAGACGGATTTTTAATGTGCTAGCTCACGAGGTAACTCTCCGCAGGAAGACACATCACCTCACTCGGAAACATTATACTGACTCCGAGCCGACCAGTCTTTGCTCTTACTCCTGAATGCCGCGTGCTTGGCGGAGAAGCAGCAAATACCAATTTTAATGTCTTTGATTTGACCCGGCCGGGGATCGAACCCGCGACATTCCGCACTCGGGGCGAGCACGCTACCAAGAGACCACAAAGGCGGTTGACTCATTAGGATGTTACACATTGTTTACATACATGTACATAAAAAACATTGCAAAGGAAGCGCATATAGAGTTTAAGCATATTAAAGAATATAAAAATAAATTAGAAATTAAAACACTTAAAACTGAAATAAAGGTAAAACTCCTTAATCATTATGAAAAATTATATAGACAGAAATTCGAGAAAATGGATAATAGTATTAGATAAGAAGAAAAATAAATGGAAATGGTGAGCTGTCAAATGGGGCATAAAACGACTAAAATGTATGAAAAACACAAGTCGAACAAAACCAAATATAAAATCGTAAAAAAAACAACAACAAACTAAAAAGTTCAAAATACCCAACGTTTCGACCAATACGGTCTTGATCACGAGCATGTAAAAAAAAAATAAAAAGGTGTTGACTCTTTGAAACCCAGAGCAACTTGCAATCTATTGTTGCATGAGCTGTTTCGCAACATACTTAGTTTTTTTTATAATAGTATTAAACTTCTTTTATATAAAACACTAAAACAATGTGATAAAATAGAAACATATTTAAATACTACTATATTTGAAAAGAGTCGTAATATCACCAAAATTAACATTAAGTTATCATAATTTATTAACTGAAAAAGGGAGACACCTAAAAATTCCCAGGGAAATCGTGTCAGTACATCAATAAAATTCAGGATGAAATGCAATTTCTTCTGTATTGAATGGAAAACTCTACCATTAGACCAGCTTTTATTGAAAAATTAGGCAAGGCTTATAGTATAGACAATTTTAATAACCTTAATGATAATAAAACAAATAGATATATTCTCTGCCCGTCAACACAAAAAACGGGTAAAAAGCATAAGTTCTTTTATATAAAAGTCGTTCGTACTAAGGGTAGGGGACTCGTAATTGAATTTTAAACTATACTTATTATTTTGATTGATATAATTATACATGCTTTTTTCCTGTCATTATGTTATACTATTTTTTTTTGTCACAAATCATATAAGTTGATTTATATGACAATAAATATTTGAATTGAAGTATTAAGTATACTTGCTAAATGGTTAACTACTGTAAATTCAGAAATTATTGCGATATTTTTATTATTGCGAAAATGCGACAGGGTTGTAATCACAATAATTTAAACTCGTATTTTGGAATTTGTTATATGAATGATGCGGGATTTTTCTCAATATCGCAAAAAATAAAATTTCATTTTGGTCTAAAATGACAAAATCGCAATAATAAATGCACGCAATAATTTCTGAATTTACAGTAGTTTCTTACGCTTTGAATAATTACATACCTGTATATTGTAATATTAAACAGAGATATATTTCTTCATATTGAGAGATATTTGCTCCAAATGCTTACCTGTATTTAAAGCTAAATCCTTAACTTTAAGAATCAGATAAGTTCATAAATGCCAAGTAAGAATCGCATTTTACAAGGTTTTCAAAACTTCCTGGTTTCATCAATCAAATCTCAAGTCTCAATGACCCAACTAAGATTTTTTTTTAAATCCATCTGAAGTTCGAAATTTTTTCTTCTTCAATCAATAAGGAAACAGTACAACTGCTTAAGAAACCGCAACATTGTCCACGTGAAATATTTTATTTACTGGTTTCTATCAATGATAATATTTCTTTCATGTCCTCATCCCTATAAATTAAGTAAACTAGAAGCTTTTGTAACTAAACAAAGATCAATTTACAAGAAACGTTGTCTCATTTCCGTATAGAATGAAAGTGACACCATCTAATTGTTAGGCAAATAGTTTTTTTACAAAACTATTACGCTACTTAACCATTGCATGCAAGTATCATAGCCTGAATATCTATTCAAATAGAAAAAAACTCTATCAATTTATTAGAGAGCGAATACCCATTTCAAGGCGTTAATTCACATTTTTCTGATTAACAGTAATATTATGCAAATTACAAAGGAATCAAGTGTGACATTAATCAATGTTTAGTGGCTTTAAATTGACACCCAGAGTTTTCCAATTTGAGGACATTGTAGGGATATTGGACTTTTGTACTATAAAGTAATTGAAACCAATGCATCATATGATCGTATATGCAATTTAAAAGAAATTTGAAGAATTGCGGCTCAGAGATAAAGTATTTAACGTCCAAGAAGATAAAGTACTTAAGCATGTATATGCAAATCTGTGAAATAATTTGCATTTGCTGCTAAAAATATCTGACATTACAACAGTACATTTCATAAACAGACGCTAACGAAAAAAACCTTAATCAAGGGTCAATCAAGTACAAATGTATACCATGCGTGGAAGACATCTTTAAAGATATTTAAATTTTCCAAAGTATCATGAATATTTAGGTACAAATGTACTCATTGAAGTCATGTCGTTTTCAATTAAATTACAGAAAACTGACATGATAGTTGCACTTTGTATTGTGATCCCCCAATCAACTGTCTCAGCTGTAGTTTGGCTATTTCATCATGGTTTATACTGCCATATATTTATGTATAAGAATTAAGATGAAGACTTTTCAAAGGCACTCTATATACTTGATCTCCAAATCAACACCACATCAGCTAACATAAATGTTCGTCCAAAGTACTCCATTTTAATAGTAAAATTTCACAGTCTTATATATGGAATGCGATCTTACGTCCAACATCTACAGCCAGTTCTAAAACAGCCGTTCGACGTTAGAGGAATTTTGGACTAACGTGTACCCAGAATCCCGACCTTCTGGTATGTATAAACAAACATTTTCTATTTTTTAGACAATAACATTAACTCGACCCGTGTTGGAAAAATTGGTGACATCACTAGTGAGTTTTATTTCTCGGAATATGATTGGCTTTTAAAAAAATTCCTGAGTTACATATAAACAAACGTGATCCCGCCGTCTGACTTGTAATAAAAGATGTCCTTAAAATGGGAAGACGTCGGGAAAATATGATTACGTTGACCAGTTTTTAAGCATTCTAAAAATAAGAGAAACATCGACATACATTATGACTCGTGGATTATCGGATTTGTTCGATCTCGATAGTTAAATTCCGTAATTTAACAATCTCGATTGGAGAAATCCGATAGTCCACTCGTAACAATATTAGGAGCTATATGTAAATGCGAACACATTGCGATATTGAACGTAACAATATTAGGAGCTATATTTGAATGCGAACACATTGCAATATTGAACAAAGTTACCACTAAATTGGAATGATTGTGACTTTTTTACATCGATAGAAGATTACAATCACTAGATGCACACCTTTGATCTTAAAAGACCATTTTTGTCTTGTTTAATCCGGACTGTCTTAATTTTTACTGCTTCTAGAATTTCAGACAAGAAATCAAAAAGAAATTACCTTGTAGTTAATCAAAATTATAAAATTAAAGTTAAGGTATCCGGACCATAATAGATCATGATCGAAAATTGTATCTCTTTTTGGCCGTGAATGACTGAACCAAACAATTTAAAGCTGGAATTTTGTATATATATTTTTCTCAAGTTGAAACACACTTTGTTGCTTATATGCAGAGTCTGTAAAAATAAGTTAGTTATATTGGCATTTCCGAACTTTGCCGATAATTACCGAGGTCAATTCAATTGCGTTGTATGGAACATCCGGGAACTTTTGAATAATCACGTGGTCATTTATGGTCCGGATACCTTAGGAATGAATTACATAATGTTTAATTTTACCTATGCTTGACTGGTCTCTACTAGTCTTGACCGGTCTTGAGTAACTACCAGTCAACATTTCTTGATTTTATCTTACTTATCTTATTTTTGGTACTTGATTATAAGACTATAAACAATGCCAAGGATTTAAGACTGTGGATTTTTTTTTTAAAGTTTAATCAAGTTCATGCAAGACATAATAGAGGACCTATCCTTAGCAATACCTCAATTGTTCTTCAATTTCTCTGCCGAGTGTGACAGATTTAGTGACGAAAGTCTCGCTTGAATACAAGAAGCAAATAAATTTGGCATGCAATTGATAATTAAACACGGTTTTCGATTGATTTAGGTCTAGTCTAAGATTACAAAATCTAATCTCTAAATGGATACGTCAATCATTCGAGTAAAAGTGTAACTAAATTCCTTTTGTAATGATTTGCGTGAACGAATTTTTTATCTGTGCATAATTTTCTTACTTGTGTTATTGTTGTGTTATTACCGATAAGGCATGTTGCCGTCAAACATTTCTCTATAATTGGCATGCAAAGTGCCCGGATATGTTTGGTATAAAAATACACGTACAAGTAGCTTTAACTTTTAAATTAAAACACACAAATTTTATAAATTTTATTTTGTACTATTCTGACAGTCAAATTTTTGTATACTTGTATGTACATGATGCGGATCTTTATAGAAATTGTATCAATGTTAGATTTATTTATTTTGTGTATTTTACTTATTTATATTTTAACTAAGGGCCACAGGAAAGAGTAGCATATTTATGCTAACTGTGTTACCCTCTTTGAATAAATACATTACTTACTTACCTACTAAATTGCAGTTTTTCCCTTGATAGTCATTGACGTTACGAATAAAAATATACTCTTTTCATCGTGATGGCTCATTGGATCTCAACCCAAAGAGCTGCCTAGCCCATCCCCAGGTGACGGATAGGGGAGACCCTCTCGTTGGGGGGGGGGGGGGGGGGTTGTCAGGTCATAATAAAGCCTGCCCGCGGACCATAGTGGGTAACGTGTTTGGAGAAAGCCACACTCCCTGCAGCTAAAGACCACTTCTGTAGTTTTCAAAAAAGTAGGTTAATGCCGCTACAGAAGGCCAAAATATCCGACCCTATCCATCTATCCACCCTTTTTAACGTGGAAGTCAAAATGGGTTCACCTCTGTGTCCCGCTCCATCCCTATTTGATTTTTTTGATAAATTGTTGAACTGGTTTTCGTCCTGAAGAAACATGAAATAATTGCAACAGGACGATAAGATAACAACAATTCCAATCAAATCATCCGTGATGTGGGTTACCCGAACTTCTAATGAACTGTTTAAACTGATATTTGTATTGAACACATGCACGATGAGAATCTTCGTTTGTATACATAAACGGTTACAGTTATCAGAAAAGAATAAACATGAACAGTAGCAATGCTTACGTATACAGCTCGAGTTCAGAGCTCAATATTTAATTATTTATAGAGAAACAACGTTAGAAATATGACCAAGATGGTAAAGATGTCGCTGGCTGTTTGATCTCTCTTGTACAAAATTTGAGATTTTTATAGCTACAAAGACAAGACAGTGTTTTAAGTAATTAACTTTATTTAACCCTTTCATTGCCACCAGAAATTCATATAAATTTTCGTTCAGTGCCAAGCTGTTTTCGTACAATCGATTGTCCAGTGACGTTCACAAAAGCATGATGTCAACATTAGCACAACTTCAGCCTCCATAAAGGTGCGGTCACACGATACGATTTTCCATTCAATTTCGCTTTCGATTTTTCTTTTAGACTTCATTCGACTTAAAATTGTATCGTGTGAACAGGAAAGTCGAAAGCCGAAAGTGGAGTTGAAAAGTCGTTTCTGAATCGATTGACGTTTGATTTTCAATCGACTGTCTGATGAAAATCGAATCGTGAGAACTTCAATTCGACTCTATTCGACTTCTTTTCGGATGTTTTCATAGATGAGATTAATGCAGCATTTTTTTTTTTTTTTGCTGAATAAAAATTGTTTAAAACTGAAGCGTTTTAATACTTCACTGGACTTGTAGAAGAAATTTCTTTCACTTATGAAAATGAAGGAATTAGCCATGCAATATGATTGCATAGAGATTACAAATTTTCACTAAACCTAAAAAAATTGAATCCCATAAATATTGATGAATCGTCAGGACTTAAAAATAAAACACCTGGCCCCCGTTTTACAATAATTGATTCTTGTAACTGACATATCCATACGATTTTTCTATGAAAGGCTTCCATTCTCTATTCTATCTTGAAAACAAGAAGTTTAGGAATATACAGTTTGTAATACTGTGGTATTTGATAATTACAGAATCATTTCTCAAAACAACAAAAAAAAATCATATATATGATATTGACAAATTAAAATTTCCATTATCATTAGTAAAAAAATTAGTCATCAATGGATTTGATATTTAAATGTAAAATATCCGAAAACTCTTTATTTTGTTATATTGAAACATTGCATAAAAATACGTTGAAAAGGTTTATACTTGTGTTATGTACATGCTGTTTTAAGTGTATTGAATGACGAGTGAAACTCCCGTAAATAAATCATAAATAAATATCAAAATCAAATCAAATCAAATTAAATTAAAATTGACCCCTCAACGAACCTACCTCCATACGCCTTTGCATTCGCGCGAAAATGGCCGAAGCGGAGAATGAAACCTTAGAGATCCTTGATCAAGAAGAAGAGGAGGAGGTCTGACACGGCTTGGACTTTCTAGAATTGTATGAAAATGAACGAAGCCTTTGGGATATGTCATCCAAAGTTTATGCTATCTATCTATGTTATCTATGATTTTGTTCATACAGATCTATGTAACAGTCGTATTACTGTGTTCTAAATAATGTTTAAATTAAAAATAAACAGACAAAGAAAAAAAATAATAAAAAAACAAGCTAGTTCGTAATTAAAAAAAAAACTTGTACCTTTCTCCCTACGAACGAACGGTTTCTCTCATGTACCCCCCTTTTTTTACCTAACATACAGATTTGTGTGTGATATTAAACCACACGACAGCATTTCCATCTACTTCGTACCATCGTTTGTGAAAGACACATTATATACGCGTTACTTTTCAAATATAATAATAAATATTTTCGAATACCTAGAAAAATAATCTGCTTTTTACCGTTTGTTTATGTGTTGTTAAAATATCAAAACAAAAATGTCTAAAATGGGAAACAACTCTTTGAAAAGGTACAGTAAATTTTATGGGGCACTAGACGGGTTAATTGTTTCATTTAAAGAATCATATACTACTCAACAAAAGAAACGATACAGGGTAATGTATTTTTCATATATTCATAATTTTAAATAGCTGTACTAATCAGAAAAATAGACCCACACGTCTGATTTTCATAGTAAATTGTTTTATCATCAAAAGCATGGATTTTGTTCAAAAAGTTTGAAATAAAAAATTCCAATTTTTGAGATTTCAAAAATCACATTTTTCATTATACATCAGTATTTTTACCCCGTTATTTGAATCATAATGTCTGTGTGACAAAATATTTGATTTTTTTCTACTGATTTCAGCCACTTGATTTTCATTTTACAAAATTTTTGTCGATTTTCTTTTCGATTTTTCGCAAAATTTAATTTAACCCTTTTTGGGAAATTTCCATTTTCCACCATTTCAAGTCTTATCCAAATTTCAAAATGAGACGCATTAGATCAAGAAATGAAGCAAACAACTGTTGCCCTCATACTTAATTTTTTTAAGGAATTACTAAGATATTTTGTTCCTAACTCGTGTATCGTTACTAGTATATGTGTACATTTTTTTTTCGGTTAAGATGACTGAAATTTACCGTTTATCAGATTACTTTCGAGTCTGCGATTTTAGGGCAAGATACAGTCTACATTGACCTTCTTAATGCTCGATGTCGTGACATAAAATAACCTTCTTAAAAATTATTTTGAAATTAATTCCTATTAGTATGTATTATTTTTCATTTGTATTAAAATTCAGTGTGCCGTTGAACCGGAAGTAAATCACAGAATGGAATTATTCTTGGAATGAGGAAAACCTTATTCAAATCTGACGTCATTGTTTATATTTTCCATGACAACAAATGTGACGATATCTATTTTCACCTCCCGCCGATGCTATTTTTGTACACTAGAAAGACATCATATTTGTTTTCATGGAAAATTTGAACATATATATACGCAAACTCAAACCACAACGACAATTTGATTGGCTCTCTCTTTCAAAGAGCAGCTGACGCGCATGAGAAACGTATAGCCTTCAAGTCGTTTACCGAAGGAGAGAATCGGATACGGAAACGGCTTGAATTATTCGAGTTACCTCGTTTTGTACAAGTCTACGCGACATACATGTATCATAAAATGTGGCCCATTTTTAACTGTTTTTTTTTTAATTGATACATTTTTATTACTGGACAAAGTCAAATAACCCAGTGTTCACAGACAAAATTACAATGACCATGGTTCCGAATTCACCCCTTTCCATCAGTGTATTTTACCAAACGTTCATGTAATTACGTAGTTTTAATTGAAATGTCTTGTACATTTACAGTCACGTGGTATGTTTAGTCTTTTAGAAAACAACCAATCCTGCAAACACGTGCTCATTTAAAATGTAGATTACAAAAAATATGAATATTGTTGTCTACTTTCATGGGGTATTCTGCATGTATTTAAAACCCTTATGAAACGTACATACTTGTATTTGTACTGGTTCTAAATTAAAAATGTGTTGCAATTCCTATCGATATAGAAAAAAAACAGATACTTACCAAACGGAAGAACATCGCATCCCTTCCATTATTTGCCGTCCTTCTATTTTAAACATATCTAAAGTTAGAATCCAAATATAAACGTGATGGCTGCCAAAAGTATTTGTCTCTGTGGTGTCCTTAGAGCAGTATTTCGATTGTGGATTATTTTTGCCATAACATAGGTGTTACTAAACATCTTGGTACTATCCTGAATCTAATTATTTTCGCCCGCAGAGAATATCATGTGTCATTCATCGCTAATAAATTGCATAATTACAATTAAAACTATGACTTAAAATTAATTTTACGTCAATATTGATTTTGTCACGTTGTTTGACAATGTCGGTTACATTCTTAGAGCAACAAATGTGCCGATTAAAAATCGTACGAAAATATGAAAAAAGATTAAAAAAACTTTTAATTGCAATTCCCCAATTAGAAAACTTAATGCTTCAAACGCAATTTTGACGCTGTTCTTTAACACATACTAGTCCAAAAAATAACGTTACATACCTTTAAATCCAAATTTATCAAAGAATATTGAAAGCGATCAAAAAAGGCAATTATTCTGCTAAAATTTATCATACAATAAAAATTATTCGATTGATCTCGATAATCTGATATGGCAAGAATAGGTATAAAATCTGGATTTTTTATCGGAAGGCTGAATGAGGTAAATTCTTCCCTTTCAATGTTTTTTGTTTGTTACCCTGTTACTTATTGCCCCATTGAGGACCCTGAATTGGTTAATAAACATTATCTTATCTTATCTTATCTTATTCCTCCAAATCCTTTCATTACTCTATTGAATCATTCGGAATGTATATGTTTCCAAATACAAAAAGCTTTCGACATCCAGATCGAATTTATTTCTTTTACATAATTCATATGTTTAAAATGTTTCTGTTATTACTACTTTGTCGTGTAACATTACCCCTCCACGCATAAAAATATCGCCATATACATAAACACATCAATATTTGATCATTTAATGCATATTTAGCAAACGTTAAATGTTAAGAACAATTAACAACACATATAAAATGTTCTTTCCAGACAAAATAAGAGTCCTTAGTAGCGTGTATCGGAGTTTAATGCATCGATATTTTTAGATGCATTTTTGTATTTGAGACTAACATGACTAATATTCTTTTAAGAAATTAGACAAATATGTATCCGGTCGTTTGTTTATGTGTGAATATTCAGAAGAAAAGAACGAAAAACTATTTATTAAGGTGGTACCCAACACTTTGACTAAAATAGATTTGGATCGTTTAATTTTCATAAAATTTTGATGAAATATTTACTATGACCTGGTGACAAAAATATAAACATTTCAACAAATTTGAACCACACAATTTACGGGAATAATTTCAATGGATATATAGCATTTTGACAAACACTAATTTTGATCATTGAGAAGCTTATTTCACTTTACTAATAGTATGCGATTAAAACGTTCAGCTGATTTTTAAAGAGTTTACTCCCTTAGGTGTTCTGTACCACCTTAATGTGATTTTCATATTTAAACGTCATGTAAATCAAAGTTTTGATATTTATTCCTTTTGGCAGTCGGGTTTCAACGTAATTTATATATTTTTACTGGAGTCAAAATGACTATAGACCATTTTGTGTTCGCTAATTTTTTTAGGGACGACATCAAAAGTTCAATGTAGGATAAAAAACTTAATTCGCATAGTTTGGGGGTGGGGGTAGGGGGTAAAAATCGCTGCAAGTTTTGTTATCCGGCATCGATTTATAGATTGAAAAATTCGGATTCAAGTTCGGCCCTAACATATGTTTGGGCTTTTATAGCAAAACAAAAAGCCATCAAATGGTACCGAAAAACAAATTTTTGGCAGAGAGTATTGGGGCGAAATCAATCAGTATCTACGTCGTTCAAACGCTTTATCGATCGTGAATTTTTAATGATATGTATATAAATATTATTTAACAGTGCCTTTTTTATGCATTTACTAAAAATACACATCACTTTTTTCAAATATATTTTAAAAGTGATGTCCAAGTCAATATACAGAACAAACATACATTGTTGAGGAAAAAACAGGACCCATGATACATAAAGTATAATCTCAAAGCATATGCCCATATTGGTCGATCAATTTTTCCCAACCAAATTCAGTTAATGGGAGGGGGGGGGGGGGGGGGGTCAGTGAAAAAACTATGTGAATTAAGTTTTTTATCTTACATTGAACTTTTGATGTCGTCCCTTAGCAAGTACACAAATGTACATGGTTTAAGCGACCATAAAATTTTTGCGTTTTTAACTGCTAAAGTTTATAATCTCTGAATATGACATAAATGAAAATTTTACGTTTCGTTTTAATATATATGTTACGTTGTATGTTCATCTTATTTAACAGTAAAATCATTTTATTTTGTTATTAAATGACAATGGGTTAAATTAAGATAATATGCACAACGTAATAGGTGATGAAATGGACTATATATTTAAAACCCATTTAAAAGGCGCATTTTCTAAGACACGGACAATAATTGAAACTCGAAGCTTAATATAAGGTATAAAGTGTTTATTACACGACTATATTTTTTCTATTCTCTGGTTGGCCGAGGAATGTCTAAAAGGTCTGGAGTACTCATGATTGTAACTGAGAAGTATCTAAATTCAGTGCATGAATTTCGCTTGCAAGGTTATTGGGATTAAAATAGATCCTGACCGGTCAAGCGGAATTTAATAGTGACTGGTTTGTTTTTAAAATAGAAAGTGAAAGTACAAATTTCCGATAATTGTATAATATTGTAGGGTCTGACGCAACAGGTACTACCCCGGTACTGCTTGCCCGATTTGTAAAGCGGTAGTTTTCTTTCCAAATAAATATATTATAAATATTATTTTTAAAAACTTTTTAATGTTTAAGAACAATATTAAATCTGAAAGACAGATACAGAAAAATCAGACCAATTATTTCAGTCATACGATCCCTCCAATATTTGCTCATTACAATCTGAAATTCAAGGTTGTCCGAGACACACAAATTTACAACAAGAGAACTGATGAGAACACGACCCTGTAGCGGAATTTGAAAAGTACAAAAGTTTATCATATAGCCTTCGCTTTGATTTGCCAATTCTGCCTGTGAATTTATTTTGATATAAAACTACATATATAACTGTGCAACTCCATTTCTGCACTACAATCTACAACTCCATTCTAATATCCGATGCTAACACTTTACTTTGAGTCCGTAACATAAACAAGAACTGAACTGTCATGTTTTTTTGGCATACGTCATTGTGCCAATAACAACAATTTGTTCATTCTTCCGTAAATTTGCATTTTCAGTTTGAGATATGACTCGTTGAAGATCGGTTCACGCGACCTCATCTCCTCCTGCAGATTCCCCCTCTTCCACTGCTTTTAGACCAATCAAATCACGCCATTCACAAATGCAATACTTTTGACCAATCAGGCGCAAGTTATTTAACTTCGTCAACTATGCTCATTTAATTTAATTACTAATAATCACTTGCTCGTAAACGCTGATGCTGGAGATTGAATCCCACTCGAGGCGATTTAAGAAAAGAGAAGAAAAGAAAACAACTTCTAATAAAGAATTCCGAATCGGATAATTGTTCTGTTGGACTGTTCGAAACTCACAAGATCTGTACATAGATTTTTGCTATATCATATGTCGATAAATTTCCTGCCAAAGGTCATTTGATCTCTCCGCGTTTCCCCATCATCAATACAGTCCCGGTCTGGCGAAAGTTTAATAGCTATCAAGAAGGCGTCAAATTGAAAGCCCGTTTTGACCCATAGCTAGCTATCGTTGAAAGCATGGCTGTCAAAATGCTTTCAACGGTTGAAAGTTTTTCGCCAGCCTAAAATAACGTTTCCAGCAATCGCAGCTAGCTATTGTTGTACACTAGCTACACAAATAGAGCTATCGTTCAACACTCAAAAGCTTTTCGACAGCCTGTCATTTGCCAGCTATGTCGTGAAGGAAATCATCATACATGTAACTCCATCTGATAAACATAATTTGCATATTGCCTTATAATTAAAAGATAATAAATTTTACTGTCACACCTGGTACATATGAATTATTTATTTGTGTGTTTTGGTGTCTCCGTCTAGAATCAAAATTATAAATATGGGAACATAACACAGTCTAAAAAATATTTATTTTGTAAGATTTTACGAAAAAAATATTTAATAAAAAAAAATTAATAAATGAATAAATAAATATATAGATAAAATAAAAAAAATTAATGATTGAAAAATAAATTTTATTTTACTGCATTTATTATAATACTGTACAAAATAAAAAATTTATTTCGGAAAATAGAAAATGAAAAATTAAATAAAAACTCAATACTAGCAGCTTATGAAGAAAAAAAATGTCCGGGATTATATAACAATTCACAACTATGCATTTTTTTTTTTACAAAAATTACAAATCTAAATAAAATAAATATGAATGTATATTAAACTAACAGAAATGAGAAAAGTGAGTAATAATATATTAAAATTAATCCAGCTTGATATCTGGTTTAGTATAATATCTAAAATCTATTATAAAAGCTTTCAACGATAGCTAGCTAGTGTTCACCGCGCTGAAAACTTTTCTATTTCAAACGAGCTGGAAAGCGTTCAAAATGGGCTGTCAGCTGGCGAGCATACAACTTGGACTGTCAATTTAAACATTAGCTAGCTATTGTTGCCAGCAATTTGAACACTAGTTAGCTATTGTCGCCAGCTTTTTGAAGTCTCACGTATTTAAATATAGTATATAAAATATATTATAAAAGTTTTCAAGAGTTCAACGGTAGCTAGCGTTGAAAGCTTTAGGATTTCAAACAAACTGTCAAGCATTCAAAATGGACAGTCAATTTGAACACTAGCTAGCTATCGCTGCCACCGATTTGAACACTAGCTAGCTATTGTTTCCAGCTTTTTGCCAGCCTCGCGGTTAACTTTAGCCAGGTCGGTACTGTAGTCATTTCTGGTGAAATTGGTGTAAAACCCCAATAAATGAATGGAACTCAGTACTGTGTGGAATGATGATTATTATAATAAAATACAAAGTACAGAGAAAATGATGTTATATTCCATTTCTTAAGGAATTAATACACAAAAACCACAATCGACACCATCACCACCCAGGTGATATCATATAGACTATGCTATGTATTTACGAGATGGACCTACATGTATGAGCATGTGATGTGTGTTGCAAAGATCTGAATTAATCTTGTTTTAAATTTATAAATGAAAAGTATATGCAAATGTTTTATTATAAAAACAAATTCATAGTATATACCAGTTTTGTTTACGGCTAGTGATTCCATAGTAATAAATACACCTTCTACTTTCTTGGCATTGCTCAAAAAAAAATTTGGTTTGATTTTAGTCGAAAAAAAAATAAAATTGTGTCCATACCTTGAAAAAAAAACAATATAAAAACCATAACCCCCCCCCCCCCCCCCCTCTTGAAGTTAAATTGTTGTGCAGTTAGGTTAATATCTATCGATTTAAGATTTAGGTAGAGCGTTGAGTAGTCATAAAAATGTTTAACCCTTCGATATTTTACATGTCCCGTTTCAAGCCAAGACCCTGAACTTTTACTGGTTGTATCTTATTTACTTTCAGTGTCTTTGGATAACGGTTATAAAGACTTCATCCTCTATTATTGAATTTTCGAGAACTATGATTTTGAGGCCATTTAGCGCTGGTCTCGTTGGTTGGACTGTTCCTCCTTATTAAAGAAAACACTACTACGGCACTAGAAATAATCCCGGATAAAATCTTTTGGAAAGTTGTCCCATTGGCGATTACCTAATTATAAATTTTCCTGTAATTGGAAGTTACTGTGTATGTGTATAAACTCAGACTTTCCTAATTCTGTTGGTTTTATGTTTGTGCTCTTTGGTGTTGTTGTTTTCAGAACAAGTTGTTATGTTATCATCAGTTATATCTTGTTTTCTGTGATAATACATGTCTTGAGAAGTTCACGGGCTACTCAGTGACAGTCTTGAGCATACCATAAGTTATAAAGGATGTTCGCTGCTCAGTTTCAAAATCACAAGCTTTTCATAACAATGGTAAATATTGACTGTGGATTAATAAAGGAACTAAAAGAGCGGAAAAAAGTATAAGTCCGTGTGCTTGTTTACGAGATATAAGCCACTGAAAATTTGGCGGGAAAAATATGCTTACATAGCTTTATCATTGAAAAATTTTATAAGATTTTTACAAGTGGCTTATCATTCCGCATGTAAAAGATTTATGGAAAGAATAATGGTTGTTAGCGGGAAAAATAATTTATGACATTTAAAACGATAAAACCAGATGATTCTGAAAATCTGACAAAAATTAAAATACCTAGCTGTCCAAAGAACATCATTAAATAAGTACAGCATGCCACATTCAAACGGAAAACATAAATATTATTCACATTTATTGGCAATTTTTAGAAATATTATTTACATAAATAAAATACTAATATTTCTCTTGTGGCTTTTAATTATAGGTCTGGGTTTCAAAGAATTCAATGACTTTTCTAAAAACCACCAAAACCAGAGGTAATTATTTCATCTATATCAAATAAGTGTTTTCTTGAAATATAAATTAAGCCTAAAATTGCTTTTCTCCAAGTAAAAAACCAATATAAAATCTTTGATCCTATTCAGGTAGTAATTTTCCCATTTTTCATTACTGCTGCGTTCCTATTATTCCAATCTTTCTTTGATATTGATGCTTTGATTTTCTTTCTTGAGACAATGGAGTTTTAATAAACAACAAAGGACAAACAGAAAATTACCGTTGTTTAAGGTCGTTAAGAAATGTCAAAGACAAAAACAAAGGAATGGAATGAAATATCACATGAAAGGTTTTTGATTTCTAAAGATTGTGGTTATGTAATAATGTAAGTTAGGTAATTGATTTAATAACATTTATAGGAAACGCAGAAGTACATATGATACAAATATCCGTGGGAAATTTCTGTGTCAACCAAATAAAATAAATTCTTTGATACCATTTTTGATGCAGAAGATATGTACATTTCATCCATTTACGACTCATCAATTGTGCTCGTGTTAAAAACCAAAGCAACAATCCAAACAATTGAAGGGCAAAATGCCAAAATGAGTTATGCTTACCCTTCCGTAGCACCTGATGTTCACTCCCGGTTTTTAATGGGAGTTCACATTGCTAGTGCTTTAGTTTCTGTGCTGTCTTGTTCTAGTTTTCTTTAATTTTTTATACATTTTTTTATTCTTTTAATTATACATGTATCCTTGTGGCGTTTGTTTGTTGTGTTCCATTCTCCCGGCTTTGTCTTTTACTTGGGCTTCGATTTTGTGGACTGTTCCCCTGTTTTGTCGCGTCGGATATACTCCTTAGTTTCACAAAATTTATCACTTTGGTTTAGGGATAGTATAGAAATACTACCAACTAAGCTGTTGGTACCCTCCACCAGCAGCGGAATCGATTCAGTGGTAATAACAAAAAAATTCTTTGATACCAATTTTTATGCACAAGATATCTTCACGTGTTCGATTTACAAATGACAAAAAAAAATAGAAAAGAAAAAATTCGGAGGATTGTTCTCTGGCTTGGACTTGTTCATCATATCTAATTAAGGATGATCGCTGGTGTAATAGGAAATAAATAGGATTTGAAATAGGTGTTTTTGTTTGAGAGAACATATAAATAGTAAACAAATAAGCAAGAAAAAAACAGAGGTTCATGTGCACATTTTAGAGCTATAAAGCCTTGAAAATTTGCAGGAAATAGGTTTTCTCTGGATTTTTCATTGTCTTTGCATTGGCAACTTCGATCAGTCTCTCAAAAATGTATGAAAAAATAAGTGGAATTTCATAAAATTTTGTCAAATACAGTTTTAAGGTATATATGATTGAATTATAAAAGAAAAAGTGGGGGTTCATGGGCAAAAAATTTAATGTTTAAGAAATGGATAAAACCCGAGGATTCCGAAAATCTGAAAAAAAGACCAAAACATGACCAGCGAGCATCCTTAAGATTAGTTTATTTCTTAAACATGATTTGCACATGATATATCAAGGCAAAGTTAGGTATGATTAGAGCTACACGAGCATTAATAACAACGTTTAACTCAAAGCCAAAAAAGGAACACATACACAAAACGGTTTAACTAAAAACCAAAAAAGAAACATATTAACATTGCAGCTACCAGCAGAACTACCGCTGTCTTGTACGAAGAAATGAGAGATTTTTACATATAATATCCGTCTGTGTAACTATATGTAATCAATTTCCCATGTATATTGCATTGGGGGGAGGGGGGGGGGGTGCACAGAACATTTCTTTACATTTTTTTATGTGCACATTTTAAAATAAAGAATGAAATCTTAATTAATGTAATATTAAACAAAATGGTTCTTAAGGTTATATCTAAATTGTTTTCTCCTGAAAGTTTTTAACAGTAATTATGACATAAACACAGTTTGCACGATGGAAAAATATAGACAGACAAACCTAATCTTTTTCTATAATCCTAACTGTTATGTAACGAACTCAAAACGAAGAAATATAGCAATTGTTTGTTATGAATATATTTCTTTGATACCAATTTTAATGTACATGATGTGCACATTTCGTCCATATACGACTTATCAGTTCAGTGTGCTTTAGGCCTAAAATGCTGAAAAATAAAACAACAATCCAAAAGGTTGAAGGGCAAAATTCAAAATATCAAAATGACCAAAAGGGGTAAATCCAAAACCATCTAAGGACAGAGCTAAGAAACTCCTTAGTTTTCACAAATTTTACTATGTTTTAATAGTAAATTTCAAGTATCAATTTCGGAAAAGTATTGAACAGTATTAGCAACTGCGCTGGGGATACCCTGGGGGACTTGGAGTCCAATGGCAGTGGCATCGACTCAGTGGTTACCAATAGGAAATGTTCATAGAAACGTTAATTGTGCATAAATATTTTGCAATTAATTTTTCTATTAATATATCATAATTAAATTAGAATAAGAAAATGTCTATTTTTATGCCAGAACATTCACGAAATGAGTTATCGGAATTTCCTAATTAGTCATTAAAATATAATTATGTGGAACCAATTAACCTTTAAATGTTGGCTAATAAACAGTTTAATAGCTTGACGATGTATTATATGAGAATTAATAATTCAACAAACAAATACGTATTTATATTAAAGGTATGTCATTTACAAAAATTACATAATGCGCATCGTACACAAGGAATTAATTTACCGGATTGAGCCGATCTTTATCGCCACTATGTAGTGTATCACCACTTTCTGTAGTTATTGCTTCGGATAAGACATGGTTTTCAGATTGATGTGTTGGAAATAATTTTAAATTCTGTTAAAAGTATCCGACCTGCAGCCATGAGAGCCCGAGCTAATTTTACAGTGAAAACGAGCATATTCTGATCCTGCTGTCTAAATTATGTACCGTCCAGTCTATTTTTTAGTTCTAGCAAGCGGTCATCTTGTTGGTACTCATACTGTATTGGTTTTTATAGTGTGTTTTATACACCAGAGTGTCAGGATAGATAAGGGAGAGGTTTGGGTACCCATAAAACCAATTGAACTCCACCACTGTTGAATGTCTGTACCTAGTCAGACTATCCTGAAACTCTGTTGTGTTTATGTTTAGCGCTCTTTTATGTAATTTTTATTCCGGAGTTCAGTCAATTGTGTTGTTTTGATTGATTGGCATGTCATGCAAGTCATTGGTGAATTTTCTTGTTATCCAACTTGTTGTTTATGCTTTACAAGAAATGATTATCGTTTGCCAGGTATCACAGAGGCTATACCACTACTGGTGGACTGTTAGTCTCCGAAGGTTTAATCGCCCTCTTTCGGTAGTAATTGTTTAAGCTATGACACGATTTTTAGCTTGTTGTGTTGAAATTTTCAGATGATAAAATTGATATTCCGATAAAAAATTTGTCCAGAAATGAGCATCGTACGCAAGGGTTATAACGCTGAGATTATTTTCTATAAAGTCATCACTGGATATATATACTCTAAAATCTCAACTCTTATCTAAGGGATCATAGGGTACATATGTTGAATGTTGAATAATTCATGCACATATGTATATGTATATATTCTATATTTCTCAGTTTTATATTTTATTACCCCCCCCCCTGCCGAAATCAGCAAACTAATTTCACTAAAACAAGAGCACTAATGTCCCACCTTCAAAATGGCCGACCGATATGGATCAGTGATTTATCTGAATACATGTAACAAATACATGTAGAAGAATTTAACTTTCTTTTCCTTTCTGCGGAATTTAGAATTATCTCCCAAAGAACAGTGAAACAAAAGTCATAACCAAGAAAAGGTAACTTAGAAAGTTCATATCATGATGAACAAGTGTACCAATTTTTATCATGATGTGACCCTATCTTCATAGAAAGTAAGCTTTAACGTAAACCTACAATGTAAATCGGAGTCAGCAGCATATGATCAATGAACCATTAAGCTTAGGTTAAAACCATATAAAGGTATGAATTTCAGAAAGGTCATATCATGATGTACATGTGTTCCAAGTTTCATGATAAAGTAACTTTCGTTTGCGGGACATAAAAATATATATTTAAATGGTATAGATTTTGATTCATTGGATTATGGGTAATCTCTTACTTAAGCCAAAATTTGAAGGTCAGTAGAAACAAAAAATAGTAGAGCAAAAGACAATAAAAGGACACTCATAAATGTGTAATCGTTTTATGATTAAACGGCATGGTACTGTCAAAATCAGTATGCAGATGTTTGGGCGCCTTAGAAAACCGATTGAAACCCACCACTGTTCATTGTTCGTACAGAATCAGACTATTCTGACTCTGTTATTTTTGTGTTTGTGTTATGTGTTGTGTTATTTTGTCTGGGGTTCTGTCCATTAGATAGCTTTGATTGATTGGTATTTCACGTTATACGTGTTATTATTTATTCCTACCAGTACCAAAGCAGCACACGGTTTATTATGTAAATATTCAATAAATCATAAATTTCAACCGAAAATATATTTCCAAACGTTGTAAGGGACGAGATCAAAAGTTCTATGTAGGATAAAAAACTTAATTCAAATAGTTTGGGGTGGGGGGGGGGGGGGGGGGATCCCTGCAAGTTTTGTTATCCGACATCGATTTTCGGATTGAAAAATACGGATTCAAGTGATGTCCAAGTCAATATACAGAACAAACATATATTACAAAAATATATTGTTAAGAGAAAACAGGACCCATGATACAAAAAGTGTACTCTCAAAGCATATGCCCATATTGGTCAATCAATTTTTCCCAAATGAAGTTAAGGGGGGGGGAGGGGGGGGGTGGGTCAGCGAAAAAACTATGCGAATTAAGTTTTTTTATCCTACATTGTACTTTTGATCTCGTCCCTAATTTATTTGTATTGCTCAATTTCTCAAGTCTGGAATTAATACCAAACCTCTGATAGACTCTTAATATTTTACTTCCAAGCCCCTCTACGTTCAAAATGCGTCGAATAAGATATTTATTTGAAATACAGAAACAATCAAGCTTATCAATTCATTTGGAAATTGAAATTCAGTGTGTTCAGAACATAACTTTGCCAAAATTAAAACTTCTTCGGACCGAGATAAGCGGGTCATTTATTAATCACACGAACACCCTTGATATACGTGTTTTGCATATTTGATCTGGACTGCGTTTTAATTCCGGCGCATCCGGCTACATCTACGGCCTACTCGATTACATAATATAATCTTTTTCCCTATTAATCAGGCGGTGATTGACAAGGTAATTTTATATAATGACATCATTAGTATATTGTTCATTAAGATCATCATGGGACCTCCATATATAACTTTATCATTTATATTTTATTAAGAATTAATGATGATGCATGGGTGACCTGTAACTTTTAGTGACGAAAGTCTTCCTCTGTTCTTTGAGTCGTAAAGATTTTTAGAATATAGATTGAAATCTAGCCATTATTCATTTGCTGAATTCCCAGTTTGACAAGAAAAGGGTGCACCTTATAATCCATTATGAAACTGGACAATGAACTCCTTAACTGTTTGATGGTTAAATTATCAATTATTTTTTCAGTGCTTAATCTATTTGGCGTTATCAAATTTGCTAAAAAATATAATGTTCTTTAAAAAATGTGAACTTTAAATTTAAATAAAATGTTTTTTTTTAGAATATTAAATATAAGCTTAAATTTGAAAAATAAAACTTAAGAAACTTGTATTCTATATTTTAAAATTTTGTGTTTTTTATCCCTTTTACGCAATCATCGATACAAAAACATTGACATGTTGTACGTAATACTCAACCAAACACCTTTATAAAGCACAAAGAAAATGACTGTTTTGGAAAGGTACTTAAGTTCGCTCCTTTTATTTAATAGGCCTATTTTTGTTGGCAAGAATTTACAAGGTTTTTCTACAAGATACATATAAATCTGTTGTGCACTCTCACAATGGAAAATAAAACATTTTCGAGTCGACATTAAAATTTAACTTATCTGAGTAAGTAGAACCACGTCCATTTTTTGAAATGACGTTTGATGAAAAATAATGAAAAGCAATACTGGTAACATTCATAAATTACAACAGATACAAAAAAATTATCAGGCTTCTTAACGAGATTTTGAATTTGAACGATAACCCAGTATTTTAAAAAGGTGCTCCGCTTTAAATTATTAGAACTAAGTTGGAAACTTAGCGTGTGATCTAATAGTTAAAATAACAAATCAAATGTATGATAATTTCAGGATACCATTGATAAAACTGTTTTATCTTGTTACAGAATGTTTCAAGGGTGTAAAAATCGATTAGACGGCAGCTGAGATTTGATCGGATGAATTCACAATCAAATCGTTAATAAAAGTACACTTGACCTTTATCAGAAACGTGATAAAGTACATTTATAATTGATAACTGGATTTGCCAGTAATACAATAAATTACGTTTTATAATGTTTTCAGATCTTTTGTCTCAAGTGTCATCCTTTGTTCACGGTCTAATGAGATTTCGATTAAAGAAGACAAAATCCTATCATAACTTGGTATCAAGTATCACAATGTAGAAATAATATTACGTGTGTACTTGTAGAGGTACATGTAGCATGTAGCATGTTGCATTACTCAGTTATGGAAGAAACACATGCGACTATCTGTTGAAGTAATGACAGTAGAATGTCAGCTACACTTGACCTAGTGACGTATCAGAACAATTTTATTTAACTGTGACGTCAAAATTTTTCTATCAAACGCTACGGTATATTGTATGAGATTTAGAAATGACGGGAAGTTTTGTTAAATCGAATTCGGGAGCTGTTTACCTTTAGGAATATATTCATGATTTACATTACACTAGCAACTTAAAACATTGTGATTACATTCAACGTGCAATACGTATTTTGTACTTGTATGAGAAAATTCAGTTGGTTTATGGCTGCACATATTGGTAAATAAATACTCAAGCCATAAGAGAATGCCTGGGAAAATTCCAAAAGACCAAAATCCAAAGATAAGACAAACTCGTGAAAACATTAACACAGCAAACAAAATACCAAAAAAACACAACGAAAGATCATAAAAGAAAATCAGAACAAGATATCACAAAAACTAAAGCAATTGTAATTTGAACTCCCATAAAAAATCGGTAGGGTAAGAATGTCCTGCCCCTTGAACGGCAACCGTCCCATTATAGGTCAGAAAAATCTGGTAGTGTTACGTCTGGTCAATTCCAGCTGAGCCTTTGCCTTGGCATGATTTGGTATAATTTGATATTAGGAGTGAGAACACGATTTTGTGTGTTCTGTTCACATTTTTCTTTTGTTTTTCCTCTGATATTCTCGATCACTGACAGGTAATTTTAAGGTGATGAGAGAAAATTAAGACATAATACAAATGCCATCAACACTTAAAATAATTTAGATTATTGAATTGATTTATCCTGTACAATACTGACAACAATTTCCTGGAATGTATTGCCAGGAAGTAGACAAATGCTAATAAAAATATACGGACCGATGATAAAATCCCATAATTCCTTTCTTCAAGCAGACATTAGAGTTATCACTTCCGTCATATCGTAATTAATGATATACACTTTTAGCATTTTTGTTGTATATCAGTTTATAGATATATACAATTGAAATGATTGATTGCTTCGTATAATTGTTTTAAAGTGAAGTTTTGTAAATTGTTTGATAACGAAGTCATTAAAATCAAAGAAAATGTTTGCCTCTGTTTTGTGTAAAGATATTATTTAAAAGGTTGAGAAAGCGGAAATTAATGATATATATTTTATGCACAACGGAAGGGCGTACTGCTTCCATTACACAAGCAAATTGGCAATAAACTAAAAACTCAAACTTTTTGTGAAAAGAATTTCGAAAAACTAAAACAAATCCAGTAATTCAAAAGATCGCGATTTATATTCAAATGTTTTGCCACTTTTTTGCTTTTTTGCTGATCAATGAAACTTTACTCAGGTGAATATATAAACTAGAGGCTCTAAAGAGCCTGTATCGCTCACCTGCATTGAACTTTTCATCTTGACCAGGACTAAAGATTTGGCTGGTTTTTTTTATAGGGTTCTATGTTCAATTAAGTTCGGCTGTGGCAGCCTCATGGTTGACAGTCTAGGTCAATGGACACATTTCTAAAAGAGAACCATCTAAGGACCATTGCTACCAAGTCTAGTTCTAATTGGCTGAGTGGTTTCAGACCAGAAGATTTTTGAGTGAATTTCCAATATGGTTCTATTTTAAACTAAGTTTGGCTCTGTCGGCCATCTTGGTTCACAGTCCACGAAATCAGACAATTCTGAAATAGGACATCCTAAGGACCATTGCTGCAAAGTCTGGTTCCAATTGGTCAAGTGGTTTCAGATAAGAAGATTTTTCAATGAATTTTCCCATGGGGCCTTATGTTAAACTAAGTTCGGTTGTGGCAGCCATCTCGGTTGACAGTCCAGGTCATGGGACACAATTCTGAAAGAGGACCATATAAGAACCATTGCTGCAAAGTCTGGATTCAATTGGTAAAGTGGTTTCAGAAAAAAAGATTTTTCAATGAATTTTCACATAGGGCCCTATGTTTAACTAAGTTTAACTAAGTTCGGCTGTGGCTGCCATCTTGGATAACAGTCCGGGTCATCGGACATCCTTCTAAAAGAGAACCTCCTAAGGACTACTACTGCCAAGTTTGGTTGCAACTGGCCTTGTAGTTTCATAGAAGAAGATTTTGGAAATTCATCCCCCACCCCCTTTCAATTTTCAGTAACAGCAGCCATGTCGGTTGGAAATCGGGGATGCCAGACAAAAGTTTGGAAAGGGGCCACCCAAGGACCATTCCACCAAAGTTTGGTTCAAATTGGCTCAGGGGAGTTGACGAAAAAGTAAAATTCCCATAGGCTCCATGTAACACTAAGTCCAGCCATGGCGGCCATGTTGGATGGCGTTCGGGGAAACCGAACACAAATTTTAAAAGGGGCCACCCAAGGTGCATTCCACCAAAGTTTGGTTCAAATTGGCCTAATGGTCTCAGAGAAGATAACGCAAATGTTAAAATTCCCATAGGGTCCAAGGTTAAACTATGTCCGACCATGGCAGCCATATTGGACGGCGCCCTGAAAAACCAAACACATATACTCTCTCAAAAAAGAAACGCAACATACAGAAAATAGGAAATTTACTTCATATATTATTTTCATAATTTATGATATAAATAATTTACACAGGAATGCAAAAATTGGCACACTTCTTGTTCATGAGTTCTTTTACCTTGGAATATCACAGTTTGTCACATATTGTCAATAAATCACTCATAAATTGTCAATATCTGGTATGTCCACCATTTGCTTGTAACACAGCCCCGACTCTTCTTGGCATAGATTGAATTAAACGCTGAGTTCGAACACGCGGTATCCTTTGCCACTCAAACTGAAGTGCCTGCTGTAATTGTTGCAGATTTTGCGGTGGTGGTTGTCGTTGGCGCACGCGCCGATCCACTTCATCCCACAAATGTTCAATTGGATTAAGATCGGGTGATCGTGACGGCCAACGGATCACATTGACATTCTGTTGTTCTAAAAAGTCTACTGTTACACGTGCTGTATGTGGTCGGGCATTGTCGTGCTGAAAAATTTCTCTCCGAATGTCAATTACGGGCAATAAATGAGGTCGTAAAATTTCGTCTCTATACCTAACAGCGTTCAGATTGCCTTGGATATGTATCAGCTGTGTGTTTCTGGCATAAGAAATAGCGGCCCACATCATAACACTGCCTCCGCCAAAATTGTCTCTCTCCACAACACAGTTTTGCGCAAAACGTTCGTTTCGGCGCCTATACACACGTATGCGACCATCTCGCTTTTCCAGTTGAAAACGTGACTCATCGCTGAACCATACTCTTCTCCAGTTCTGTAAATTCCATGCACGAACTGTAGTACACCATCTAACCCTCGCTCGGCGGTGTTGGCGTCTCAGTGTTGCTCCAAAGTAAGGTCTTCTTGCCCTCAATCCATGAGAACGTAACCGATTGCGTACTGTCTGTGCTGATATACGGCGCAACCCAGGGACGTTTACAGCTGTTTCTGTTGCAGCAATAGTCCTATTCCGCAGATGGAAAAGTCTGATGTAACGATCTTGCGCCCTGGTTGTAACACGCGGGCGCCCTGAACGTGGCCGATCTGTCGTAGTACCAAGCTGCAGGTAGCGTCCCCAAAGGCGTGAAATTGTGCTACGATGAACATTGTACGTTACAGCAACAGCATTCTGTGATTCTCCGGCCTCTAGTCGTCCGATAGCGATATTCCGGGTAGCAGCGTCTAACCTTGGCATAGCGTCACCTCATCAGAATTTTATTTTACGAATGCATTCATGAAAAGAAATACCGGGTTTTTATACCGACTGACTGAGCTAAAAAATAACCCATGATTTGCACGTGAAAGTCGACCCAGTTTTTGGCAATGCGTAAATCGTAGGGTGTCCCAGATTGCGACCAAAGTCGTTTACGGGTGGATGAATTTAAATGATTGTACCTGGAAACTTTTTATGAAGGTGTAATTATGATCATGTGTACATATATTTTGATATTTATTGGTTATTTGTCCGGAAAAATAATATTTCAAAAAGATAATCTGATGTTGCGTTTCTTTTTTGAGAGAGTATATTTTAAAGGAGACAATCCAAGAACCATTCCACTTAAGTTTGGTTTAAATTGGTCCAGTGGTTTCAGAGGAGTTGATGAAAAAGTAAAATTCCCATGGGCTCAATGTTAAAGTAAGTCCAGCCATGGCGGCTATGTTCGATGGCGTTCGAAGAAGCCGAACATAAATTTTAAAAGGGGCTACTAAAGGACCATTCCACCAAAGTTTGGTTCAAATTGGCCTAATGGTCCCAGAGAAGATAACGCAAATGTTAAAATTCCCATAGGGTCCAAGGTTGATCTATGTCCAACCATGGCAGCCAGATTGGACGGGGCCCCAGAAAACTGAACACACTTTTTAAGGGGGACCATCCAAGGACCATTCCACTTAAGTTTGGTTTAAATAGGTTCAGTGGTTTCAGAGGAGTTGACGAAAAAGTAAAATTCCCATAGGCTCAATGTTAAATTAAGTCCAGCCATGGCGGCCATGTTGGATGGTGTTCGGAGAAACCGAACATAAATTTTAAAAGGGGCCACCCAAGGACCATTCCACCAAAGTTTGGTTCAAATTGGCCTAATGGTCTCAGAGAAGATAACGAAAATGTAAAAATTCCCATAGGGTCCAAGGTTAAACTATGTCCAACCATGGCAGCCATATTGGACGGGGCCCCGGAAAACCGAACAAAAGTTTTTAAGGGGATCATCCAAGGACCATTCCACTTAAGTTTGGTTTAAATTGGTTCAGTGGTTTCAGAGGAGTTGACGAAAAAGTAAAATTCCCATAGGCTCAATGTTAAACTAAGTCCAGCCATGGCGGCCATGTTGGATGGCGTTCGGGGAAACCGAACATAAATTTTAAAAGGGGCCTCCCATGGACCATTCCACCAAAGTTTGGTTCAAATTGGCCTAATGGTCTCAGAGAAGATAACGAAAATGTTAAAATTCACATAGGGTCCAAGGTTAAATTATGTCCAACCATGACAGCCATATTGGATGGCGCCCGGGAAAACCAAACACATTTTTAAAGGGGACCATCCAAGGACCATTCCACTTAAGTTTGGTTTAAATTGGTTCAGTGGTTTCAGAGGAGTTGACGAAAAAGTAAAATTCCCATAGGCTCAATGTTAAACTAAGTCCAGCCATGGCAGCCATGTTGGATGGCGTTCGGGGAAACCGAACACAAATTTTAAAAGGGGCCACTCAAGGACCATTCCACCAAAGTTTGGTTCAAATTGGCCTAATGGTCTCAGAGAAGACAACGAAAATGTTAAAATTCCCATAGACAAGGTTAAACTATGTCCAACCATGGCAGGCATATTGGATGGCGCCCGAGAAAACCGAACATAATTTTTAAAGGGGACCATCCAAGGACCATTCCACTTAAGTTTGGTTTAAATTGGTTCAGTTGTTTCAGAGGAGTTGATAAAAATGTGAAAAGTTTACGACGACGACATACGACGACGACGACGGACGCAAAGTGATGAGAATAGCTCACATGGCCTTTTAGGCCAGGTGAGCTAAAAAGTAAAGTTCTGTAGCCTATCACAACATAAGATCACGCAGCAATGCTAAACGCAGGGCAGGTTCAAAACAAATTCAAAATTCTCTTAAAAATAATTTTAACCATGAGATAGATGATTTTTGAGAAATTTTAAAATAACTTGTATATATATACGTTAATGAGACAAAAAAGTCAAAAGATCAAACATAGTGTCTGCTTAACAACAACAAGATACTGGTCATCACGCGACGTTTAATGATGGGAACACAGTCCATAGCATAAGGCGAACACATATAGGCCCCCACGTGACAAACATACTGTTACATTACTGAACATAAATATTTTTAACAAAAGACCACCAATCGAAAGCAGGGTTCATGCTTGTGACAAACAAAATCAGAATATCTTATCTGAGGTAAGCAGAACCACGTCCATTTTTTGACATGGTGTCTGGTGAAATATAATGAAAAGCAATACTGGCAACATTCAACAATTACAATTAGACACAAAAATTTTGAATTTGAACGGTAACCCAGTATCCATAAGAAGACGTCGAAGTCGACCTTGCTCACTTTAAATCCTTGGTCGTTCATTGGTTGTGCTAAACCTTAGAAATGATAAAAATCAGTCGCACTATATACTATGTATTTAACCTAATAAACGAGTCTGATGAACGTAAAACCGATCAACAACACAGCAATTTGCACCATTAAAATGAAACATCAATTTATCTTCGTGTGAGAACAACTCGATTTGTGGATTAAAATTTGCTTAAAAGGTAAAAATCAAATAGAATTTATAAAAGTGAAAATTGATGCATTGTACAATATTGTAAAACAACTTAAATTTAGAGTAGAGATCATCCATTATCTGTAAACAATGATATCATCTAAATTACATAACAGTCAATCCCAAGCTGGGAATTTGTTGATACGAGCTCATCATCAACAAAGAGAAATTAGTTTCTACGCTTTGCTAATCACAACATATATATTGCGATTTTTGTAGAAGCTAAACAAATTAAGTGAATTTATCAACTGACTTTTATTCTAATTTATTGAAACGATTCAATAATATTTGATTGGACTATTTTTTTCTCAATTACATAAGTCGTGTACTTTTAGGTATTAATGTTCCATCGGAATTTACTCACAATATCATTTCATTTTTACAATTATTTTTTTTTAATTTTCAGTATTATTCAATATTTTAATATTTTAGAAATGCATATACATGTAAAATGATAATAAATCTGACAACATTTTTGTGCACCATATGCTCATTTCGTGAATCTATTAACTTCAGTGGTGTTCAATTTCAAACTGTGAATGAAAATAAGAAAATTAAAAAAAAACACTGTAATGCAGTGTAACCAAACGAAATACACGTTTCAAAACATTATATGGAATATACGCGCACTTCGATATTTTTGAAAGTTACTATTGACGCAAATACATGTATCAGGATGTGTCGGGCTAATCTGTTTATCATATAACTGCATAGTAAGTATGTATGTCCGAACCTCCCGGTTTGATATGGCCATATCAAACCGGGTGCGTTCGAATATCACTTGAATGATGTGCCTGTCGTGTATAAATGTGTGTTTTTCACTCGTGATCGTTACAAATATGCAAAACCATCACAAACATCGAGTTTTATGTACATGGACGATAGATATTTCGTTGTTTTATAACTTCGGGAAAAAAGCTACTGCTCAATGTCATTCTCCTAGCGTTTGCGAATTTACTAAGACGTATTCTAGTTCACTGTTTTGAACATACATAAATGATTTCTCTTTAGCATATATACGGTTTAAAAAGATTGCACATTCCTGTTGTCTTTAAAAACGCGAACTTTCGCATGCATGTGCTGTTCGATATTTGAAAGAAACTATACTCTCTCAAAAAAGAAACGCAACATACAGAAAATAGGAAATTTACTTCATATATTATTTTCATAATTTATGATATAAATAATTTACACAGGAATGCAAAAATTGGCACACTTCTTGTTCGTGAGTTCTTTTACCTTGGAATATCACAGTTTGTCACATATTGTCAATAAATCACTCATAAATTGTCAATATCTGGTATGTCCACCATTTGCTTGTAACACAGCCCCGACTCTTCTTGGCATAGATTGAATTAAACGCTGAGTTCGAACACGCGGTATCCTTTGCCACTCAAACTGAAGTGCCTGCTGTAATTGTTGCAGATTTTGCGGTGGTGGTTGTCGTTGGCGCACGCGCCGATCCACTTCATCCCACAAATGTTCAATTGGATTAAGATCGGGTGATCGTGACGGCCAACGGATCACATTGACATTCTGTTGTTCTAAAAAGTCTACTGTTACACGTGCTGTATGTGGTCGGGCATTGTCGTGCTGAAAAATTTCTCTCCGAATGTCAATTACGGGCAATAAATGAGGTCGTAAAATTTCGTCTGTATACCTAACAGCGTTCAGATTGCCTTGGATATGTATCAGCTGTGTGTTTCTGGCATAAGAAATAGCGGCCCACATCATAACACTGCCTCCGCCAAAATTGTCTCTCTCCACAACACAGTTTTGCGCAAAACGTTCGTTTCGGCGCCTATACACACGTATGCGACCATCTCGCTTTTCCAGTTGAAAACGTGACTCATCGCTGAACCATACTCTTCTCCAGTTCTGTAAATTCCATGCACGAACTGTAGTACACCATCTAACCCTCGCTCGGCGGTGTTGGCGTCTCAGTGTTGCTCCAAAGTAAGGTCTTCTTGCCCTCAATCCATGAGAACGTAACCGATTGCGTACTGTCTGTGCTGATATACGGCGCAACCCAGGGACGTTTACAGCTGTTTCTGTTGCAGCAATAGTCCTATTCCGCAGATGGAAAAGTCTGATGTAACGATCTTGCGCCCTGGTTGTAACACGCGGGCGCCCTGAACGTGGCCGATCTGTCGTAGTACCAAGCTGCAGGTAGCGTCCCCAAAGGCGTGAAATTGTGCTACGATGAACATTGTACGTTACAGCAACAGCATTCTGTGATTCTCCGGCCTCTAGTCGTCCGATAGCGATATTCCGGGTAGCAGCGTCTAACCTTGGCATAGCGTCACCTCATGAGAATTTTATTTTACGAATGCATTCATGAAAAGAAATACCGGGTTTTTATACCGACTGACTGAGCTAAAAAATAACCCATGATTTGCACGTGAAAGTCGACCCAGTTTTTGGCAATGCGTAAATCGTAGGGTGTCCCAGATTGCGACCAAAGTCGTTTACGGGTGGATGAATTTAAATGATTGTACCTGGAAACTTTTTATGAAGGTGTAATTATGATCATGTGTACATATATTTTGATATTTATTGGTTATTTGTCCGGAAAAATAATATTTCAAAAAGATAATCTGATGTTGCGTTTCTTTTTTGAGAGAGTATAGTTTTTCTTCACCTTTCGTTATAATTGCGTAGTAATTTTATAGTTTAGGCCGTAAACTAATAATTACACACATAATGGCAGCAGTAATTTATGGAACTGTTATCTCATCTCTAACCTTGACGGTTTCTACACTTAATTATAAAGTTATTATTTTACTGATGTGTTAGATAATGCAATTAGATAGGCATTGTTCAGTAGGCCCGAGACTGCATTTTCATATTAGCATTAAGTCAAATTAAAAAAATGCACCAGCTGATACTTTATAATTTTTCTTTTATTAAATGAGTGTACTCAAACTGGAAAATATATTATAATTATAGAAAATTCTACCATTGCAAATTCAAGAAAATCCCCAAAATGTCTTCAAGAGGTATAGTTATCATTCACTTAGCCCCTAACTTTCTGAAATTAGGTCATTTTGGCAGTGACGAAATTACAGCTTTTACATAATTCTGATTAAAAAAATGTTTAAAATTAAGTAATTTGACCCTTGTGCTTTATAGTTTAACTATGATACTTGAAAAAAGGCAAACAAAATGAGGTCTTTCAAATATATAATTAACTTGTAATACAAAGAAAATAATAAGTATGAGTGTCTTAAATATTATCTTACAAAATATTGACAATTTCGTTTTTAGTGAACTGGGGTCCGTCTTAGGAAATGAAAGAATTCTGTGGATAAATTACACACAAAAAAGCAATTCAAAAGTGAAAAATAGTGACTTTAATCGGCTACTGATTAAAGTATTCTGAGACTCTTTATCTGTGGCTGCAGATGTTTTTTTTAATGTACAATAACCCTGTAAGAATGCTTTATAAGGTGATTATAATTTACAAAAATATCAAACAGTTACGTTGGGTAAAGTGTTGATGAACTGCATCAAACACATCCTCGAGATTGTCCGTTTTTAGTCATTTCATTGTTTAAAATCTTTCAGTAAATGTACTTACCAGGAATTCGTTCCGTCTGTACATGTTTTACTTTCCATAGAATCTGTTGTATCCTTTTCCGGATTTAGCATGTTTAAACTCCAATACCTGCAACGGAAGTAGATCAATTCAAATAATAAAAATCGATGTCAAAATTTTGTTTTGTTCCTGCTTGATATGCACATATCCATGAAACATTTAGTTGAAGCAACAGATGGTTTATCTGGAACAAAAACGTTTAACACCGGCTTTTGAAATTGATTTATACAAGTTATTGTTTCTGCTTGTTCAAGATAAGAATATTATTACTTTACGAGTTAGTTCAAGAATAAAAAGTTTCACAACTTCTGACGAAATCAGAAAACTTCTATTTCCGGTGAACAACCATGCATATGCTTACTTTTAAATATACAATGTAGGTTTATGACGCAACTATCACATTAAATTTCCTATTGGAAACTTTGACAGAGTCAATATGTGAACTGCTCTATCTCTCTAATACTATAACCTTAGATCAACTCTTCCTTTTAATTACTATTTTCACTAACAATATAATTACCCCATAATAATTAACCAAACATCTAAGTAAAATGAAAAATGAAAAATGAGTTAAATGCCACAATGAATTACCTATCAGAAAACCATTAATGTCAATAATTAAAAAGCTTGAAGTTTCAAATTTCAATACAAACAGTATTGTATCACGCAACAAGTTTTTGTGAAATTGATGAAATCTTTTACACAATGGGGGGTGAGCAATTAACCATAGGAAAAAGTTTAATATAATTTTCTCGATCGTAATATGACATGAGATTCCGCTGTTACCAAATTTTTACTAGAACAATTGATTGTCTTTGATATGGAAATTGATTTCTTCTTTTCAGCAAAGACCACTAAGAAAAATCTGTTACGCCATACTCATGCACTCCATCAATAAAATAATTAAACGGTTTATACCCGTTGCTGTGCAAAAATTAAGTGTAAAATTTTCTCCCACCTCATGCGATAAATGTCCTTAATGTAAGATATTCTGGAAATGTACTTTATTTTAGTGATTCTTTTGGTGTAAATAGTGCAGCAGATCTTATGATTTAAACTGGTTGATTGATTTTTGTTTGCTAAATGTCTAGTGACAATATTGCATGCATCATCAGGACAGGAACCTTCAAAACGTCAATGTAAATCAGAACAAAAACATTTTGAGAGTGTGGTAGGAACGGATAATTTATCCTTTCGAAGCGGCAACAAGAGCCTACTCTTTGTTTGAAAACCACAGAAGGGTCTTTAATGTGCAAGTAGCGTGGTATTCTTCAAACCCTTTACCCTGTATGGTCCGATATTAGGCTTACTGTATTATAACTTTACACCTTCCAAGCGAGAAGGTCATTCCAGTCACGGTTGGTAGGGTGGGGGGTGGGGGGCTACACAGCTCAAAATGGAAATACCAACAAACCACCCTCGCATACATGTACCTAATTATATGCATTCTTTTAATATTTTGTATCCTCGACATTAAAAAACTGTGTATTACCAGAACTTCGCCAAAACAGATCATTTTATTGTAACATTTGGTTTTAGTGTGTTTTATTGTTATGATATCTGTTATTCGATCATATTTTCAAACTCTTCTAAAATCAATGTGCATTCGTATTCCAGCTATATTGAAGTTTTGATATTAAAAAAAAGTGTATTAACTGCAGAAGAAGTATGAAAGTTACTACATCATTTGTGTCATTTAAAAAGATTACACAATTTGAAAACTTCTAAAAGTGCAGTTCGCTTTAAAACTCGAAGTTTCTTGTAATATACGAAAAGATATTTCATGGCGATTATTCCAAATTGATAATCCCCATGCCGTCCATAAAGCCATACATTGACAACTGAAATATTCCCAGGAAAATTTTATTTACTACATGTAATGCTACAATTCATTGCTTCAATACAAAGTTATTCTATGTTTTTATAGAATCGACACTCTTTGTCTTTCCAATGTAATTTTCAAAAATCCACAGAAAAAAATGTCGATGTCCCCTAGAATCGATGTTTGCTGTATTACATGTCCTTGTCTTTTATCGATAACCACTATTCATATATACGCATTAGAAGTGCAAACAACATTTTGTGGGGAAAATGCATAATAAGTACATGCTTGATCAAGAGTAGAAAAAAATGCAAGATTTTAAAACCAGACAGTGCAATAAGACAATAAAATCTTGTTTTTGCATAATTTATTGCATTAAATCAAAATAGATAAAAGCAAATTGCTAATGAGTTTATCGTGTTATTCCAATAATTATCCGCATGACAATTCAATTTATTTATTGCATGTAAATTAAATACAAAGCACACGGTATCCTCCACCCAATTTATACTCTCATCGTCGTTTGTAAAAATGCATTGACATTTGCATTCAATATTTTCCACTATATAATTTTTCCAGTTACGTGGGTTGAATTTTAGCTGATATTTATATTTGTTTTTATTGGTCTAATATGTACACCTTTTTACATTAAAATAACCGGACACTAAGCTCATATCTAAGGTATATTATTCCCAAAGAGTCTGTATTATAAGAATTTACTAAGCAATAACGATTAAGATAAAATCCATTTATTTTTCAGTGGTTTGCAAAAATGCAGTTTTTACAACTTTTATGGTACCAAATGTTTTATTCAATGTGTAAATGTATATAGATGTATGCTAACAATTGTAGTTTTCATTAGAATGTTATTGTTATATTTAAATTTTTTTATCATTACCCGAAATTTTTTTTTACCCGCCCGAATGATAAAAGAAAGATAAAATAAGTTGAATATCATATACGGTCTACATGGTAGCATGTACAGAAATATGCTACATGAACTTCTCCAGCCAATAGAATCCTTGCAGTTTGGCCTTGCAGTTCAGAGAAAGAATTCGAAATCCTTTGCATCATGACAAGGGAGACAAGCTGAATACCCGGTATCAACTTTTACCTGTGGCAGTTTAAATTCCCCATCCTCACTCCCAGTCGACCTACTTTCTGTCATTTGCGTAACTGATTTATTGACACTTTTTGTTTGTTCGAGTGCAATTATATGCAGGAAATGCATGTATTTGCTATTGGAAGTAAAGCAAACATTCAATGATGAATCAGTCATTTAATGTCGTGTATGACTTCGCGATGTCTCAATCATATTACACCTTGTAACTGCAGTCGATTTATCAGATTATCGAGTACACTCACTGTTCTAGCAAATACGGAATATTTTAATATTTTTTACGCTGAACATTACGTGAGATTTCCTATAATGTTGAATAATTTTACTTCATTAGATGTTGTTTGAGAAGTACTTCCTCATATCAGATTAAAACAGAACGGCTTAATATATATTTTATTACATTTTCATGCAAAATAGTCTCGATCGGTTGCAGTTTATTTTAGTTAATTTAAACTCATTTGAGTTCTATTGCACCGTAGGTATTTCATATTAGTATAATTATGATATCTGTATCATGCTGAGCCATGACCTCAGGCCATTGCAGAAAGAGAAATACCTCTGTCAATTCACCAGCCCGATAAAGAAAATATCTACTCACCCAGATTCAAGTTTCATATTGAAGACATGGGTGTCATTTAAAGAAATTTTGAAAATTAGGCAAAATAGTACATCATTTATTAGCACTAAAGAAACATCATTTATTAGCACTAAAGAAGCTTGCATGAAGTATAATAACTCTCTATAATAAGGCTACAAGTATTCGACTTATATTGTGTCATTTTGGTACACTCTCTCCTGATGCAGTATAACATTTTTTCAGTAGTGAGAAAACCCATAAAGAAGGAAATCATAAGAATAAGGGGTAGTAATTCTACAAACTATTAAGGATGCTCGCTAGTCATGTTTTGGTTTTTTTGTCAGATTTTCGGAATCCTCGGATTTTATCCATTTCTTAAACATGAAATTTTTTGCCCATGAACCCACACTTTTTCTTTTATAATTCAATCATATATACCTTAAAATGGTATTTGACAAAATTTTATGAAATCCTTTTTATTTTTTCACACATCTTTGAGAGACTGAAGTTGTCAATGCAAAGACAATGAAAAATCCAGAGTAAACCCATTTCCTGCAAATTTTCAAGGTCTTATAGCCCTTAAATGAGCACATGAACCTATATTTTTTCTTGCTTATTTGTTTACTATTCATATGTTCTCTCAAAGTAAAACACCTCTTTCAAATCCCATTTATTTCCTATTAGACCAGCGATCATCCTTAAGCCATACAAAAATCACTATGCTGATGAGGATGAGGTATGGAGGATGTTTTGCTGTTTTTGTTCTGATACAATTAAACGATGTCTAAGATGTTTTTTGGAAGGGGAGTTGGGCTGGGATTGAGTTACATGCAGCATATGTAGTAATTATATTATATTTTGATTGTTTGAATTATTAAAATTTGTGTATGAAATATTTTTATATTTAACGAAATCAGCTGATTAACACGCCAGTAATTCTAATTTCAATAATTAGTATATTCCTTCCACCTTTTCAGAGATCTTATAAGGAATAAGAAGTCCAGACAGAATATATACCAAAGAAAGTTACGAGCAATGAGCATTCGAACATGCCACACATGTAGTCAAGTTCAAATTAAGGAGACTTTAAAGAAAATTGAATAAAGTCGATGTGAACACCAATTTGTACAAATGAGTTAACTGCAGTTTGCTTTCGATTTTTTTCCATCAAGATTTTCCATTTATCAGCATTACTGAATTTGAGGAACGTTCAGCGTGATTGAAGACGTTGAAATTGATTTTATTTTATATCGGTTTATGGTTGTATGAAATCCCTGTAACAGGCATCAAATTTAAAATATCAGGAATGCAATATCAAATGAAATTCTTCGTTTTAGTGGGCGTTTTATATAAGTTTTGATCTTTTTATTAAATGTAAATTGATAGTATTAGGATATAGGAATTAACGAGTATAGTAAGTTAAAGTTGACTTCCCTTTAATTGCAAAGATCACAATATTTTGCTTTTATTTTGTCTTCCAAAGTTCTCCAAGTTTTTATAATTTGGTCTTGGACTAACTGACAACAAAATAATCCAGAAATGCAATAAATATAGTTTCTGAGCGCATCTTTTGAAATATATTCCTAACAGTAAAAACAAATTTAATAATTTAAAATTAAATTGACATTCAATGAATTGATCCTCTTGTACCACACTACAACAATAGATAGGAGCTACATATTTACATGCAGAATATACAGATTTGATTGATTCATTAATTGTTGTTTGCTTAACGTCCAGTAGGAAATATTTCATCCTTCTTCAGGACAAGAACCAGTTTTTAACAACATATCAAACACATTTCAAAGAGGGGTGGGACGAGACACAAAAGGGAACCGATTTCGACTATCAACGTAAAAGTGTGGATGGTTAGGTACGGTCAAACAATACATCCTCCTGTAGCGACCATTAGTCTACTCTTTTCGAAAACTACAGGGAGGGTGGCATTCTCCAACACATTACCCACTATGGCTAGCGGTCAGGCTAACGATAGGGTCTCCCCTAACCGCCACCTGTTGACGCGCTAGGCAGCTCTGTAGATTCTAATGAATTGCAGACCAAACCCAAAAAATAATAGCAAATACGAAAAAACCACAACTTTCAATTTTCTTTACGGAGGTTTTGTATGCTATAAAGGGTCATTTGAGCTATTGCCATCACCTTTCGTCCGTCGTCCGTCCGTCAACATTTCACAATTTTAACTTCTAGAGAACCGCTGAATGGATTGAAACCAAACGTAGGATGTATTTTCCTTATGAGGAGCTGACCAAACTTTGTTATTTTGTTGCCGAGTCGTCATCCAAGATGGCCGCCACCGGAGAACATAGTTTAACATAGGACTTATGGTAAATAGATACAAAAATCTTCTTCTAGAGAACCTCTGAATGAATTAAAACCAAACATGCCATGACTGTTCCCTATGAGGTGATAACTATGTGTTCTTTGATATTGGTCGGTCATCTAAGATGGCTGCCAGCGGGGGACTTAGTTTAACATAGGACCCTATGGGAATTACATACAACGGCTACTTCTTGCAAAATATTGAATGGATTGAAACCAAACATGGCATGGATGTTAATCTCAAGGTCCTTTAGCAATGAACAAATGGAAATATCAGATGAGTGATACAGGCTCCTGGGAGCCTCTGGTTAGTCTATTGAGCAAATTATTTTCAAACCATATTATAAGACAGCTTTATGTTTTATTAGAGGACAATGTACCAAATGTACCAAAACAGAGCTTATAGCATATTTGTTTTCTTACACTTAAATTTCACCAGTTTAAAGGCTGTAATATGGAATTTCCAAGTAATCTTAAAATAAAATTCCTAATAAGCATTTCTGCATGCAAATTGTCAAACTGTGTTTGCATTTGAATTCCGAAAATTTAACCAAGTAACACGTTGTCAAATGAAAAATTAACTACATAATCAATGATTAAATATGACATTCAACACTACCACCATTTCTTAATAAAAGAAATGAACTTAATATTAGGTATGTGTCATCAACTCACAAAGCCAGGGTTTCATGTGACATGCAAATACGGGTGATTCAGTAACATAAAAATAAACTTGGTCCGAAAATCAAATACACAATTAACAATTAACAAAAAGAAGTGGATATTACTGTACATATATAGAAAAAGTGTTACAACACCAATCAAAAAAAATTCTCTCTTTTTATTAAAAATCGAAGGATGAACTGGGCCAACTGGTGCAGATTAATTAATTGTGACGTCAGAAATGACGGGAGACTGCACTAACTGGAAATAGGACTATTTCTGACGATTGAAAGAACAATACATAATGCTGAAGCTACTCCTTCAATACAACAATCCATTCATGATTTATGGTAAATTTATGGCAGTATGACTACAGAATGGCATGTATCCTGTGGTAACACAACAGGCATTTGCTTACTGTTGAAAGATAACTAAGCATTCTGCATATTCTGAATGTGTGTGACCTTTTTTTTAAATAGACCCTCTGCAATGTTTTTGCGTTCTTTTCACACTCAGTTTTACAAAGAACTGATTTGTTATTTGGTTCATTCTGACATGGTAAATGTGAAAAAAAGTTATTCCGTTTATGATATGCTATAAAATCAAGCTACCAATCCTACTATGTTTAGATATATTCTGCATCTTACTGGGTCGTTCAGAAGTTAGAATAATGTGTTCTTTATGTAAGTGTCATCGCCTACGACATTATGGTAGGTTAAATGCACTTCATTTTCATGTAATCTTTTTATACTTTTTATTCTGCCAGATCAACAACAACAAAATTAGCTAAAATGTCAACTGTCGTGATTGCATTGTGCATTTTTATTACGAGCTTTCTTTAAAAAAAACTTAAACGTCTACGCTCTGTTTTTTTCTAGAAAATATAATGCATTCAATCCTCGAGCAATTGGAGTGATCCGCCCACAACTTTTGATCAGAGGGTGTGGATAGGCAAGGAAGGTTAAAGTACAAATGTACTAATAAAAAACAGTTCAATTTATCCATGAGCAAAATAGAGAGAGTTAAACAGTTAAAAATCCAACTATATTTTTAAGGTCATTCAAAATCTTTTTACTTCTTTTTGTTTGTTCTTAATCATCTAGGCTGACCTGCGAAACGTTGAGCTTTTCACCTTTTTCACAACCTTTCATAGGACTACAATCGAGACTGGTTCCATGACGTCAACAGAACATACTACAGTGAATACAAAAAATCATATCACATTTAAGGGACCCAGCTCTATTTAATCACTTCTTTACCATTTTATAGCTACTGGTCCTTTGTCATTTGTCATTTGCTTACGCAATATTTCAAGCAGTTTTGCAAAAAAAAAAATGTTTTACTTTTCGATATTTTTTTATTTGTCACAGGGGCTTTTATTTGACTGACGATGGAAGAGTATACGCCAAAAAGGCCTTTGGCATCGGAGATAATATTTGCCATAAGTATTGTACTTTCTTGACCTTGAAATTAGAATTTCATGAGGTAAACACCATTCTTAAAGAGATGACAAACATCACAAATATTATGACGTTTCTTTTCCTATAGTTCAGGGAGCAATTATTTGATTTTTATGGGAGGGGTTGGGGAAGGGGCTAGGATGAAATATTTGATCTTGCCTATTTTTTTGCCGAAATTTCGGTCCTGATTTTTTTTTCGGTGGCTATGGTGACCTAAATTTTTATTTTCATTTAAACAACAACAACAAAAATACTGATTGACACAGGTCCTGCATTTTTTTCACATCTAAAGTGATCCTGGCTTTTTATTTTGTCAAACCCCTGGTCATATTTCATCCTTGCCCTTCCCCCTTATAAAAAATCAAGTGGTTGCTCCCTAATGTTACTTATCTTGGTGTAATCGTCTCCTTACATAATCTTAAGGAGTTTTTTGTACACAAGTATAATACCGCCAACAAGCACGTACATGTATAGTTTCACACGGTATTTCACATCCAAATTTTAATTGTAATATGCATGGTTTATGTTAACAAAGCCGAAGCTATTAGCACCAAGATAAATTAAAATGCACCAGTACAAAAGCCATAAGGTCTCGTTCATTTAATGTACAGCCATAAATGGAAATTGTGGCATATTGCAGTAAATCTACCATATATAACTAACCAAATGTAATGTTAAAAAACTTTATATTCCGAAATTATAACGTTTTGACAATGACCAAATCACGTGATAAACACGTGTAGACCTTTTAAAATTTGATACCACATCTACATGCATGAAGCTGCTGAGTCAGATTGATATTTTAAATAATTTTCAAAGTAAGACGAAAGACGGGTGCTCATTTAAATAAACATTACATTAGACCTAAGTCTGTGTACCTTTTTTGGATCTTGAGGCCCAACCCAGAGTTGCTCAGCGCGACTCCAAGTGATGGATAAGGGATACCTCTTCTTAGTGGGTTGTTAAGTCATAATACATAAAATCTAAACGTTTACTTGGTGGAATTTGAGATGGTTACGCTCATTGCGCTTTAGGTTTTGAGAATATGTAGGCTATTTTACAGCTATAAAAATTAGTAGTCCGCACTCGTTCTTTCCACATAATTCCCAGATTTAAGGATATGCTTGATGTATTGTTGATTCGGTGTTCGTTGTGGAAATTTATGATATACTAGGAAAAAAACCCGTGGAAAATTGTCAGTCACGTGTATAGTTAGCTTTAACCCCTGCATGCCAATAAGTGTCAATTAGTTCTTTGTTGCAATTTAAAGTTGAAATATGCTTTATGCATGTGTTATGTTAGTTAAAGTAAGAAATATCTTTAAACAGATTAATTCTACAAAGTATGATTTTGTGCACTTAAATTCACAATTTTGAGCTAAAATTGACCAATGAAAGATATGTTTATTTGATTTGCGTATTATAGAATAGAGGTTATTAGGCTGTTCCCACACGTAACTGAGTCTTTTACAGAGCGATCAAAGTCGGACTTGAACAAATCGTCTGCAAAATGGGGAACTTCAACTATGGGGACTGCAGAGGAGTAGACCTCATTTTTCTGCCTGTAAATTGCAGATATTTCTTAATGTGTATTTCCTTTTGTTTAAAGTAATAGTTTTTTCATAAGATAAAACATGACGGAACCAAAACTTGACCGGAATTGGAATTTCATTATCGCCATTTGAAAGTCCTTCTTATGGAACACATCGGAAGTTCAATATATATAAATTATTTTTGTTATTCATAAGACAACATGATATCTTCTCCAAACCGCCTTTAACCTCTTAACAATGTTTTTTACATGACAGGGAGTACATGTTCAGTGTATAAATATCGGGGGCGGGAGTAGTTTGTTTCAAGTTCGGTACAGCATGATTAGTGTACAATGGGAAAAGCACTTTGTTTCATTATGAATGATGATATCTATACTACTTGTTCTTTAACATGTTTTAAAACTGCTTACATTAGACCGGAAATATAATGACATAACTAAAAGGAAATCGCATCGGATAGTTCCGGAACGTATTAATTTGTCTAATTGCTTATTGTTTCAAACAGTAATCGATGTAAAAGGGTAAAATTTTCAGTATACCCTATCAAGTATATATGCCCTTATACAAGTTTGACTTGTAGCTTTCTTCGGTTATACGTTTATTAGGTGAACAAAAAAAACGGTCTTTAGATTTAGTAGTATAGACAAGTATATATGCCTTATACAAGTTTGACTTGTAGCTTTCTTCGGTTATACGTTTATTAGGTGAACAAAAAAACGGTCTTTAGATTTAGTAGTATAGAATTGCCTTCGGAAGTTATGCAAACAACAAGCAATCACGAATGTTTGGACAAATCAAAATACGCAAAATAAGAATGGGTTAAAAAAAGAAAACGATATATTCACAAATGTGCTGATGCTTATGATGCGATGAAAAACACGTTCCCGACTTTTGGATTTGTTCCTGAAAGTCAAACAAGAAAACCAAACTAATTAAAATTTCCGAAAATCATGACTCAAGAATGGGTTTTTGCGTGTTGCATAAATCATTGTTATCGTTGAAGAAAATGTTAACAATGAATGATAAGCTCAGCTGGAATGAACCTTGACTCTCAAATGTAGATTTACCAATTTAAACGTGTCTGTACATGAAACAAAGGCAGCTCTGTGATAAATGTCGGCCGTGTCACATAAACATAGATATCGAAGCCAGAAACTAGAATGTATAAAGGTAGAATTAAGATTTTTATAGATGATAAAGTACGAGTGCAAATAATAAACGCAAAATATGATACTTTGATTAAATTTAATTATAATTTAATCAACTACAAGTCGACTTAAGTGTTGTATTTATCAATTTAATGGCCTCTTGCATAACGTTTTATTTAAAACAAAGACTAAGGCGAATATTTAATGTATATTAAATAATTTATAAAATAATATCGCTTTTGTATGGCATTAACTTTTATAGACTAAACCATTTTAACCTTTGTTTTAAGTTAAACAAAACATTCAATCTGTACACGTACAGGTGTCTTGTTTGATTTATCGTATTTTGTGATCATGGGGTATTTTTAGTCAAAATAAATGTTCGGCAATACGATGGTACAGTATGCTTTCAAAATGATTGCATTGTAGTGTATAGTTCGTATTTAAAGTTTTTTAGAGTGAAGTATTAAAAATATAGCATTTTTTTTTGTTAATATATTAAAAATTACTTTTTACTAATTGGTAATTTATTTTGAAAATTATTAATTATAAGTTATTAGTCAGCACTAAAATAACTGATTTTTAAATATCCAATCGAATTCCTGATTTGTTAAGAGGTACAAAGTAACATAAATATTAATAACTAAACAACAAAATGGATAACAGGAAAGGTCAACAATAACACACCAATCAATCATAGCAACTCAACAGACATCACTCCGGACAAAAAATAACATAAAACAGCACAACAATAACATACACACAACAGAGAATCAGTCTAGTTTCCAATATTACACGTTACTAGAACAAGCGGAATCGTCGTGTTAGGGATGTATAGATGAGTTGACAGTACAGGGTAATTCCGGCATTATTCTGAAATTACACAACTTTTTCATGACGTCACAAACCAGTTGAGACCAACTAGTTCCCTGTTGTAGCATGGCATTATAAAAGAAACTTTACAAAGAGACATATTTAAATGATTGTAAACACTTCAGATAATGCGTTTATATTATTAGTAGCTAGACGTCTTTTTATGATGGGTTAAAAACTATCATCAACCATAAATCATTTTCCTTTGAAAGCTTTCATTCCCTCAGCTCATTATTGTGACTTTTTATTCTAACTCCGATTGACCCCAAGCGGAAGTTGTTTAATATCCGGACAAATCCGGATGGACATGTACCTGCAATAGATGTATTATGGCTTTTTAAATTACATTTGGAATTCATTTTTGACAGACGATTTTTACACCTGAAGGTCTTTGACGGTTACCAAAATATATCATCTAAATCTGCAGGAACTTGAGCATGATACTCGGTTTTAACATTACACCTTGTAATTCATGTAATTGGATAATTAAGCTTTACATGATAAATAACTGGATTAATTGAATGACAAAGTGCCATACAATATGGAAAATACACGTGTCCAAATCCAAGGTCATGACCTTGAAAACACAACGGTCAAGCTCACATCTAACATTTATCCGAAACCTACATGTATGGTGTATCCGTAAACATAAATAACGTTTATAAAAATTGGAAGATTAATAGGTTCTTACACGAGTTCAAAGTGAAGACTGGAAATTCTTCAACGAGTTTTTAAAAATTTCGTCTTGAAGACGAGTGGAGCACAGCGGAACGAGAGGAATGACGCTGAATTTTTAAAAACGAGTTGAAGATTTTCCAGTCTTTACTTATGAACGAGTGCGCTAAGTGACTATTTCTTCCGTAAATCACCTTCGGAAAATTGGAAATCCTTGTCAATTAAGATCGGAGTCGAACACACCCCGCCACGGGTGAGATTCGAACTCACAACCCCAGCGTTGACAGGCTAGTGATCATTAGTAGTCGTGACGAACTACCTAGACCACTCGGCCACCGAGGCCCCCATTTATGAAATGAGATATGGGTAAAGCTAGATTGTATTAAATAGTGTCAATCATTATGCAGCAAATCAATCTTTTGAAGATTCTTTCTGATTTTTATCCTAGGTCACATCTACTCTTTGAAGAATTTCAGATCATTTATAATGTTAATAAAATTGTCACGACTTTATCTGATTAATATGTCAATCCATTTTTTAGAGACCCAGTATGATAAATGTGTTCAAGTCATTGTTAAATCCTTTCCAACAGATAATTTTCAATGGTTATAGAGAGTGAATTTCCAGTGGGAATGAAAAAATGTGGTTTCATAAAGATTTTAAGTGCACAAAAAGAAAAAAAAAGTCGTATATCAAAATGGCAGTCAGTGCAATAATATAGCCAAAAGGAAACGTAGTAAACGAACCATTTAAATGAATGACTCGCGAATCCAAAAGATTAAATAATTAATTTGGATCCTAGATGCATCATAACGGTTACAAGAACTTTCTTCTGTGAAGTTAGTTTCTCAAAAAAGGAGAGCGTTTCGTTTTGTACTACGTGTCTTTTATATGCACAAACTGAAAGGAATCAGGGGGTACCCATGTCGGACATCGTTAAACTTTGCTGCTCATGCATCACCTGTCATGGGATCCAAAACTGGTGATCATTGACAATGTAACGAAAAGAAAAGGATAAAAAACGACAGTATCTGGCCTCAATAATAGATTAATAAATATTATTACATGACCATATTTTTTTCTATTCTGTGATATGTCTAAAAGTCTTGATCCTTAAAAGTATCAACATTTAGTGCAAGAAGTCCGCTTGCACGGTTATAAGATTAAAATAGATCCTGATCGGTCAAGCAGAATGTGATAGTGACCGATTTGTTCTTAAAATAGAAAGTGAAAGTACAGATTTTCCATTCATGTAATAAAATAATTACCGAATAAGGCTCGGTGAATATTACATTTTCTCGGGTTGATAAATCCTGATAGCGACCTAACTGCTTGGATTGATGCAATGATCATCTGGTTAAAATTTTGTTACTTGTACTTGAAGATTTAGTAGAAAGATTCAATCGGCCCTCTACTATATTTTATTTCTTTCTTTATATAGTCAATATTTAGAAACCTAATTAATTACCTATCATGCTCTGAAATTTATGATGTCATTATGAACATGTCATCATGCTTCTGTATCTTTTTGGCACTGATTGGTAAAAAAGTGTATTTAAATTCTTAAGCCATAATCCACACGTACATGTGACTAATTTCCAAGCAAAACACAGCATTCTTACTATACTTCTTCATCTTTAAATCGCAGTGAAGCCTCCAACAGATAAAAACACATCGCACCTTACTGCAAGTGTAAGGCAAAATCTGTGCTTAATATAGATCATGTCACGTCTGCGCACTTTGTGAATTATGTGCAAATGACTGATACGAAGCAACAAACAATTGAAAGTGTCATTTTTCTGTGTACATCATTCCATAATGGAGTCACGTTTATGACCGATTTATTAAGAACACAAATACCATTATATTAAAAAAACAGAATAGATAGAATGACAAACAACAATTGAAACCTTCCTTTCCTCTTTTGATATTTAAAGCTGAACTTAAAAATAGAAAACCAAAGTGGTCGCAACTATTAGATATTAACTTAATGAGCGATTATTAAGTGCTGTATGCTCATTAATTTCCATGAAATGGTGTACGATTCAGAGTCTCAAGGGGCCTGAAGTCGTTTTTCAGATGTTGACAAATTATAGCATTTGATGGAGCGATAGACGTTTTAAAAAAATATTTTACGGTAATGATACAGGATAGTACACTGAGGCTATAGTTTTGCTATGGAGATAGAAATTGGTTTAAGATTAAACTTGGACTGATATAAATCGAATTTGAAAAATATTGTTTGATATGTCAAAGTGCGTGTGGGAAAATATAATTCAAAATCATTTTAGGGTAATGCTAGTACGCTGAAGCTATAGTTTGGTTATGTTAAAACTTTGTCATTGATTAAAATTCGACTGCTGTAACACGAATTTTGAAAATAACACTTAAAATGTACTTTATAAATCCCTTTAATAAACATTGCTATGTAAAATTCTACAAAAGAGAACTGACTTATTGGAAGTCCTATTGTTCCAGCGATGAAATGAATTTTGTACTAGAAAAATGTAAATACATACTTTTTGTGTGTCATTTTAATTATTATTTATTATTGTCTTTACGTGTTGAAAAATCTTACAGAATATTCTCCCAAAGTGATAGCGCTTTTTATGATGTTTTTTATCGAAAAAAAACTCTACCCATCACCTTTACTATACTCTCTCAAAAAAGAAACGCAACATCAGATTATCTTTTTGAAATATTATTTTTCCGGACAAATAACCAATAAATATCAAAATATATGTACACATGATCATAATTACACCTTCATAAAAAGTTTCCAGGTACAATCATTTAAATTCATCCACCCGTAAACGACTTTGGTCGCAATCTGGGACACCCTACGATTTACGCATTGCCAAAAACTGGGTCGACTTTCACGTGCAAATCATGGGTTATTTTTTAGCTCAGTCAGTCGGTATAAAAACCCGGTATTTCTTTTCATGAATGCATTCGTAAAATAAAATTCTGATGAGGTGACGCTATGCCAAGGTTAGACGCTGCTACCCGGAATATCGCTATCGGACGACTAGAGGCCGGAGAATCACAGAATGCTGTTGCTGTAACGTACAATGTTCATCGTAGCACAATTTCACGCCTTTGGGGACGCTACCTGCAGCTTGGTACTACGACAGATCGGCCACGTTCAGGGCGCCCGCGTGTTACAACCAGGGCGCAAGATCGTTACATCAGACTTTTCCATCTGCGGAATAGGACTATTGCTGCAACAGAAACAGCTGTAAACGTCCCTGGGTTGCGCCGTATATCAGCACAGACAGTACGCAATCGGTTACGTTCTCATGGATTGAGGGCAAGAAGACCTTACTTTGGAGCAACACTGAGACGCCAACACCGCCGAGCGAGGGTTAGATGGTGTACTACAGTTCGTGCATGGAATTTACAGAACTGGAGAAGAGTATGGTTCAGCGATGAGTCACGTTTTCAACTGGAAAAGCGAGATGGTCGTATACGTGTGTATAGGCGCCGAAACGAACGTTTTGCGCAAAACTGTGTTGTGGAGAGAGACAATTTTGGCGGAGGCAGTGTTATGATGTGGGCCGCTATTTCTTATGCCAGAAACACACAGCTGATACATATCCAAGGCAATCTGAACGCTGTTAGGTATAGAGACGAAATTTTACGACCTCATTTATTGCCCGTAATTGACATTCGGAGAGAAATTTTTCAGCACGACAATGCCCGACCACATACAGCACGTGTAACAGTAGACTTTTTAGAACAACAGAATGTCAATGTGATCCGTTGGCCGTCACGATCACCCGATCTTAATCCAATTGAACATTTGTGGGATGAAGTGGATCGGCGCGTGCGCCAACGACAACCACCACCGCAAAATCTGCAACAATTACAGCAGGCACTTCAGTTTGAGTGGCAAAGGATACCGCGTGTTCGAACTCAGCGTTTAATTCAATCTATGCCAAGAAGAGTCGGGGCTGTGTTACAAGCAAATGGTGGACATACCAGATATTGACAATTTATGAGTGATTTATTGACAATATGTGACAAACTGTGATATTCCAAGGTAAAAGAACTCATGAACAAGAAGTGTGCCAATTTTTGCATTCCTGTGTAAATTATTTATATCATAAATTATGAAAATAATATATGAAGTAAATTTCCTATTTTCTGTATGTTGCGTTTCTTTTTTGAGAGAGTATATATTGTAATTAAATACTGTAATCGAAGATGAAAATTCTTCACCGAAGAGCTTTTTGTAGTTAATTACATGCACGTCTGATAACATCTTTATCGTAAAAGAAGTTTCGAAATGAATGAATCATGGTTTGCGTAGAAAATTTTGATACTTAAATTATCAATGCTCATATATTCTTTTGACCAAAAAAAAAAAACCCGAATGACTGGATATCATTACTGAATTGCCTTTTTATCATTTTTTTTCACTTCATTCTTAAGATACGCAAGCCCTAAATAATGTCAATATTTTCTCCAAACCGAACAATTCGATTGGTCAGGCAAGTTAGTACATACTGGGTACGTCGACACATTACCCTGCAGTCGGTAATTAAAATATTTCTGACCTAAATAAGTTATTCAAATGATTCTAACTTCGTTTTTGTGTAAGAAAATTCTTAAACATTAAATTATGGAACATTTTATATGTTATCTTGGTTGGTCTACACTTAAAAATGGGCCGATTAGGGTTTTAGGGAGAGTAAAATGTATATCCTGTCCAAAATTTAAAACAACCGTACGTGGGATATTATAAGTTCGTAGTAGTTACAATTGATTTGGACCTCTAACTTGTCAGCCTATCTGATTTTAGATCAATATGTTCATACATTTGTTGTACATGTATACTATATATTACAAATGAGACAAAAGGAGTCTACTAGTGTTTTTTATATATACACAAAAGTCCAAGAAACAACAAAAACTGTATTATCGGTTCTGATTTTTTAATTGTGTTACTTTTATATGGAAAACTAATTTATCCTATCCTTGTCCGGGTTGTAACTTTTTTATCTTTTGACCTAGGCTTATACCCTTTTGTATGTAGGTGTATTACGATGACAGGTGTGTCGTGTACCATCATGACCTTCATTTGATTTGACCTTTGACCTCAAGGTCAATTTATGACTAAAATTACAGTATTTCCATGTCTGGGTTGTAACTTTATTGTCCTAGGCTTATCCCCTTTGGTATGTTGGTGTATCACCATGGAATGGTATGTCGCGTACCATCATGACCTCTATTTGATCTTGACCTTTGATCTTAAGGTAATATTATGACCAAAATTATAGTATTTTCTTGCCTCTTTGGTATGTTGGTGTATCACCATGAGGTGGTGGGTCGCGTACCATTATGACCTTCATTTGACCTTGACCTTTGACCTCAAGGTTAAATTAGGACTAAAATTAATATTTCCTTGTCCGGGTTGTAACTTTTTGTCTTTTGACCTAGGCTTATCCCCTTTGGTACGTTGGTGTATCACCATGAAATGGTATGTCGCGTACCATCATGACCTCCATCTGACCTTAACCTTTGACCTTAAGGTAATATTACCAAAATTATAGCATTTCCTTGCCCCTTTGATATGTTGGTGTATCACCATGGGGGGTGTGTCGCGTACCATTATGACCTTCATTCGACCTTGACCTTTGACCTCAAGGTCAAATTATGACTAAAATTATAGTATTTCCTTGTCTGGGTTGTAACTTTGTTGTCTTTTGACCTAGGTTTATCCCCTTTGTTATGTTGGTGTATCACAATGAAGTGGTATTTTGCGTACCACCATGGCCTCAATTTCAAATGGAACCTTTGACCTTCAGGTAATATACTGAACCGCAAAAGAAACGTCGCACAAAATGACATGTTCACATACATTTATTTCAAAGTGACATTTATATATTTTAAATTAATTTTTACAAAATTTAATGAATGATTTACAGTCTTTTGGTTACAATGTTCACAAAAACGTCACAATTGTCGCAACGTCACATGTTTTCAATGCTGTGCTCCCACGTCCGTTAATAACGTGTATGTCCTCCACCGGCACCAATTACTGCGGCACATCTTCGGTACATGGAGTTGATGAGCCGATTAATAAACGCCATCGGAATACGTGCCCATACTCTCTGAAACGCTTGTGAAAGTTCAGCTGCAGTTGTCGGACTTGGCTGCTCATTATTCAACCGTCTTTGAACTTCGTCCCATAAATGTTCAATAGGGTTTAAATCTGGACTCAAAGCCGACCAATCCATAACATTAATGTTATTCTGCTGTAGGAAGTCTCTTGTAGCTCTTGCGGTATGCGCACGTGCATTGTCCTGTTGGAAAGTCTTGTTTTGATGACGTGCGAAATGGGGCTGAACATGGGGTGTCAAGACTTGGTCGATTTAACGGGCAGCTGTTACGCCATTTCCTCTGCCTGGGCCAAGGGTCTGAAAGATGACTGGACCAAGTTTAACGTTAAGGCCGATTCCACCCCATACCATGATGCTAGGTCCTCCCCACGCGTCTGTTTCCAGAATGCAGCTGTCTTCGTAACGTTCCCCGCGTCTTCTCCACACTCTGGTTCTGCCATCGGCTGTTGAAATGCAGTAACGGCTTTCGTCAGAGAAGATGATGTTACGCCATTGTCGATTTCGCCAATTCTGTCGCTGAGTGGCCCACTGAAGACGAGCTTGACGGTGTCGAGGAGTAAGAATAGGTCCTCTTGCTGGACGGCGACATCTCATGTTTCTAGCAGCTAATCGCCGACGAACCGTATCATCACTTATGGGTCGTCCATGTGTTCCAACAGTGTTTCTGGCAGTTTCGGCAGCTGGGGTGAACCGATTCATCAAATGGTGACGAACAATGCCTCTATTCTGTCTAGGGGTAGTGACTTGGGGTCTACCACTCCGTGGACGGTCATTTGTGCTGTTTGTTGCATTGTACCGTGTCCGTAGACGTTCAATTGTTCGAACAGCACAGCTGAAGTCGTTGGCAATAACTCTGGCAGATTGCCCAGCATCCAATCGACCAATGGCCTGTTCTCTCTGTTGTGGAGTCAGACGTTGCATAGCTTCTGTGTCAACACTGATACTAACACTCTTTAATTTTCTCCGGCCTTTTATACCCATAAAAGAGCATGAATTTCACGAACATTTAAGATTTAAGAAAAATTACCGCCAAGTGTGTCCCACGAGCGGTTTTAGGTACCGTCGCTCTACGATATCAACTGAAAATTATTCAACCGAAAATTTAATTCACAGGTAATTTAATGTTACCTGGTGATGTAATCGTAATACTGATTATATAAAAATCATTAATTAATATTTATTTTGAATTTTGCTAACATTTTGAAAAAGCGACGTTTCTTTTGCGGTTCAGTATATTATGACCAAAATTATAGCATTTCCTCTCCCCTTTGTTATGTTTCTGTATCACCATGAGATGGTGTCGCGTACCATTATGACCTTCATTTGACCTTGACCTTTGACCTCAAGGTCAAATTATGACTAAAATTATACCTCTATTTGACCTTGACCTTTGACCTTAAGATAAAATTATGACCAAAATTATAGTATTTCCTTGCCCCTTTGGTATGTTGATGAGGTGGTTTGTCGCGTATCATTATGACCTTCATTTGACATTGACCATTGACCTAAAGGTCAAATAATAGTATTTCCTTTTCCGTGTTGTAACTTTTTTGTCTTTTGATATAGGCTTATACCCTTTGGTATATATGTGCATTACCATGAGTGTGTGTCGCATACAATTTTGACCTTTATTTGACCTATACCTTTGACCTCAAAGTCAAATTATAGTATTTCCTTGTCCTGGTTTTAACTTTTTGTCTTTTGACCTAGGCTTATACCCTTTGGTATGTAGGTGTATTACCATGAGGGTGTGTGTCGCGTACCATTATGACCTTCATTTGACCTTGAAATTTGACCTCAACCTTTGGTATGTAGGTGTATTACCATGAGGGTGTGTGTCATGTACCATTATGACCTTCATTTGACCTTGAAATTTGACATCAAGGTCAAATTATTATTTTTATCCTAGAAGTATATAGCATTGATCTAGAATAAAGTGAAGGGGAGACATATGCTTTGGTTTACAAAAACAGTTACACCTAGTTGATAATTTAAATTTATTGCTTCAGAAAAAAAATTTAAAAAAATGTTAAAGCAAATACTCTCTTTTGCATATCTCGGTCCTTAGATGGCTGTGACTTTACTCCTTTGACGTTTATTGTGGTTTTCAACATTATAGACCTTAGCACAATTGATGCGTAAATCGACGAATTATGCATATCTCGTGCAACAAAATTGTTACCAAAGAATTTATCTACGAAAAAACCTTGAATTTGGAGATCTTAAAAAGCACAGTTTTCGACCAAAATTACAAATTTCGTTGATCTTTCCTACTTTGCCTTTCCTGCTTTCTTCATTTTTATAAGGTTATAGTTGCAAAAATCTGATCCGATACGCGAGACGAACGATGTTACCTCTACACGTTTCCCTAATATGAACTCGACTTCTACATTATATAAAGTTTTATCTATGATCTTTTGATAATATCATATAAAGAATAATAATTACTCAGTTTAATTACAAGGAGATGAGGAGTAACAAAATTGTGTCTATCAACGTGAAATAAATTACTGCTAAACTGATATTATCAGACAAAAAGCCGATCAACCCAAAGTTTACAACTTAAGCAAGCTATAAATTACTTAATTAGGTGCTTATATTTTTCATTTTAATCCATTCAAAGATACAGATGTAAATGACAACGTCATGGTTATTATTACATCAATATTTAAATAAAATATTATAGTATTTCCCAATGCCTGTATCGACATGTAATTGCCAGTATTTCGGCACTGTGACGTCATACTGAGTTGACCCGACCCTAATATGAGCTTATTCGAATATATCAGCGACGTCATAATGTTGTCCTGAATATTTGAGGAAATCATCCGGCTATAAGCAATGGCCATTGAAAAGTAAGAAATTCAAGATTGTTAGTAAACAATACGATTAATTTATCTTCAAACAAATATTGTACAATATAAGCCGCTGGACATAATATGAAGCTATTTAGCTCGTTAGCTACGCTCACTCGCCGAAAAAGCTTCATATTGTGTCTCGCGGCTGATATTTTACGATATACGTTTGCAGAAAACCTGATAATATATACATATACATGTAGGTGGGATCGCTAAACTATTAAATCTGAGCAAGGAGATTTAAAAATTTTCTACCGTCTTTTAGTCCCTGATAAAAAAGTTTATTCAACAAAAAAAGTTTTAAATTACACCGCTGTTTAACATATGACACTATCAGAGAGCTTTATGTCAGGTTTGAATCATATTTGTGATATTTTTTTCCATTTTGTTCATTTGAATATAGAAATAAAATACTTTGATACATTTCGATGCATAATATGTGCACATTTCGTCGATTTACGACTCAACAGTTGCGTTCATGGCCTAAAATGTATAAAACCAAAATAAAACGACAAGAAAGGGATTTAATGTTTTATTTGTTTCAGATAAATATTAGTTGAAATAGATGTGAGAAATGAAAGTGATTACAAAAATGACATAATACCCTTTAAATGCAATCCTATCTTTGTCCCTAGATTGCTTTTCATTTTACCCGTTATGTTTTACTTTTAGGTAACATATTTTTGGCCTTGACCTTATTGAAAAGTACTTTGTCGATTTATGCATATCATTATAAGATATGCTTTCAACAGACTAATTGAATTCTTGGTTCAAGTGTCAAGTTTCTGGCATTTAACGTACTTTGTCAAATTATGCATATCATTAACATATGCGTTAATAGACTATTATCTATTAATACTTGGTTCAAGTGTCAAGTGTTCTGGCATTTCTCATGACTGTGTCCATTGAATTTGTCATGTGGTTGTTTTAATTTTGGACTTTTTAGAATGGCGAGTAGTTCCGTTAGGTCGACCATAGACGCAATTTTGATCTTGCCGCTAGATTTGGGTTTTTAGCACTCTCTTGAACCCCCTTTAGTGACTCAAAATTAGGACAAAATAACAATAAACGTAAATTTAATCTATTTATTATGATCCCTTGTTATATGAGTTAGTCTCTTGCGTACACAAATCCAAAACCCTGTCGCCAGAGGCCATTTTTTTATATTTTGATTGGCCAGTTTTCAAACATTTTCATCTCTGAAACTACAATGTGAATGGTTCGAAACTTTGCAGGATCGAATGCAGCAATAACTTCTACAAAGAGTCCCATTTTGGGTTGAGATCAAATCATTCACCCGACAGCTGCGGCGGCTCAAAGGTTCGAGGGAAACAATATTGGAAATGACTTTTTTGCCATTTGCCCGGAAAAAAAATGTCAGATTGTAACCAAAATTGGCAGGAATGATGTACGGAAGGATTTGTGCAAGTAATCCGCCTTTGGTTATGGTTGGGTGAACAACATGGCCATCTTTGATTTATATTGTCTAATTTTCAATAAATTTCTCCTCTGAAATCACATTATGAAATGGTTTAAAATTTTACAGGATTGATGACAGCAATACCCTCTACAAATCGTCCTCTTTTGGTTGAGATCCAGTCGCTAATTAAGGAAAATGAGAAGAAAACATAATTTGTAAAAACATTAAAACAAACATAGAGAGTACAAGATTTCTAATTACTTTACGGTCAAAGGTCAAATGTCAAGGTCACCTTGAGCTCTATTTTGTCGTTTTTTGTCACCCCAAAAGGAATACTTTTGAACGCTATGGGTACAGGATTAATGGTTATTAGCTTCAACAGCACACACTTACTTTTTCCTTAATATTCCAATTTTTATGCACAGTTCCTCGTTAAAAAGGCTCACCAGTTGTGCTCATCGAATAAATGACGTTTGAAAAAAACGTTGAAAGAGCAGATTCAATTGTTAAAATAACCAAATAAATGTAAGCTTAAAACCATCTACTGTGTGCCTTTTTTTCCAAAATGCAAGTGGTTTGTGGGAGAAATATCTCAAATGTTTCTTTAAAATGAAAGTACATACCTTTTCTTCTCAATAGTTTGTAATAAATTATTGTCGTTCCCACTGCTGAAATGCCACAAATATTTTACGAGAGCTGTTTTTTTCCAATTTCCTGTGCATTTTATTGATTTTTGCATCATATTTGACGTCACCACAAACAAATGTGACGTTGCAGAATATGTACATGTTCTGTTTTTAAAAAGTTTGATATATACATGTTGACTTTTAAGACTTACCGAATTGTTATTTTAAACGTACAGAATAGTAATGAAGTCCGAATTTTTCATCAAGAAATCAGTTCCCGAAGTATCAGAGACACACAGTAAGCACAGAGCAATGCATCATTAATTTTTAAATAAGGAAAAAAATTACCAATATATACCAAGCGAGAAAAAATTGAAATATTATTGCCTACCTGCTATTTGCATTCATATTTGAATTTCACCACAAAAACCACGAAGGATTAGTTATTGGATTGTAATATATCCGAATCAAGGTATAGCCGCATAATGCATAATCATTTATTATCCGATCGATTTTTAAAACATATGTATATTTCACGTGGAGTCTGATTTATGGCATAAGTAAATTTCAATGAAATTTAAAGCTAAAATCACCCCAGGATTTCTTTATATAACATGCTAGTGTTTCTGACAGATGTGTCGATACAATAGATTGAGATTTCCTATTTTTCATATAAAATTACAAAAGTCGTATAATATTTTTGATTTACAATACTGTCTAAACCTGATATGTTTAAGATAATATTTTGTATTCAACCAATAGAGTAACAGCTCTAAATATCAACCATTCTGGATTTGAAATGTTAATGTCCATTAAATGTAACGAAATAGATTTTTGACATTTTAGAGTTGTCATCTTGAATCGATTGATCTTTGCAATATCAAAAATCACGCACTTAATGAAACTATAACAGGGTTGACTTTGACGGATAGCACTCAATTGTTGATTACAGTTTGGGAGCTATCTACAGATATAAAATTTATACCTTTTTAGGACATCTGTGTTTTCTTCGAGTTTCTATAAGGGTTGCAGTAGATTTTATTTCTTCGTATTCGGTATGTACTTTGTTACTTTCTCGACTTGCAGAAGTCTTTGAACATGTTGTTAATTCTTTATCTCTAATACAAAACAACAGCTACTCTTCAACTACTTCATCCACAGCTTCTGAATTTGTATGTTAAGTGGTATATTTTGCGACGAAACAATAGATACTTGTCAGCTAACTTAACAGATATCTTACTCTACAGCTTCTGTGCTTATGAACAGAGAACAGATATATAATGGCTTTGAGGGGTATATGTAAAAAAAACACCATTCGAGAGATACCAAATTTTAGTCTCGAAACTTATATTTTTTTCATGTACCCCCCCCCCCCCCCAGCCAGTCTATATCTTTTTAATTACACCGAATATGTACACGATGTTAATGGAATTTCTAACATGTGACTATCGATTCAGTGGATTATATAAAAAAAATACTGCTGTACCAAATGTTTGCAGCACCCCACCTGCGTCTACAACAACCGACATTCTGTTTTATTTAATTTTCGCATCAACTTATGTACCTTACACTCGAAATGTTCCGAATTGAAGTTTGGCGTCCTTAGGCTGGCGACGGTAAAAATGTATATCCAGGGTAAAACGTATATATTGTAACGAAAACTCAATTCTGTATTGAGAAGAAAGTCTTTGTGTTACTAGAAACGGGATCCGTGACGTTGTATCGCGTAGCTGTAAGGAAACACTAGCAAAGAATTGCAAGTTATACATGGTTTAATAGTTTATTTACAATATGGCCATCACAAAATATACATTTACAAATATACCCATGTTTTTACAGTAACTTATAGATGGTTACATGGGGGTTATCTGGGGGTATGTCTTTGTGTGGCAAAATGGAATGCTGTGATGTCAGCAAACACCTGTGGCATTTGAACCAAGGTACTCTGTTAACAACCATATCTGTTGGTAACAGATTTTGTACCTTATATCAGGTCACCAACCACAAACTATGGTGAAGTCTTTACCATGCCACTTAACCAACCGTATTTTATGGTGAAGTGCTAAATGGTAATTCTTTGACCACCACTAATAGTTCATAATGGTAACTATAATGGTTATTTACCATTAAAGGTGTTTATCCATTCTGGCATCTAAACAGCGTGCCTAACACCCCAGAATAACCCATATTATGACCAAAACATTTCCTTATATACTGTCTAACGCAGGTAAATCATGTGACTGAACAGGTGTTAAGTTTCAACTATAATTAATGATTAAATCAATACCTATGTGACATACATACAAACAAATAATAGTCAAATAGTTGAAATCTAGCTAAATAATGATTTAAATAGCGAAATGTGTAAAATGCATAAACCATTGTTCATGACAATATACAGGGTAAAAATAGTATTTACGTTTTTGCATATGCCCCGGTAGAGCGGAAAATCGCGTATAAGTTCATTGAAATTGCAAAGTTATGCAACAAACCGATAATCAATCAATAAGAACCTAGGATTTTAATAGAACATGTAATTACATGTAATAAAACCTATTTTCACAAGCAACTACACCGAAGGTTTTTGGACAACATCCTTTCTATAAAACATCAATGTCCAGATTTCCACCATAAACATTTGCCATTCCCCTAAAAGTAGAATTTTGAGTTTTAAAAAACGATATCAGTTGTAACATTCTGGCGTTTTACATAAAAATTGCTTCCATTTTAACATATTTTGGAAACTGCCATGAAGAGTTAGAAAGGCCACTAAAACTGTTTGGTCCGTTGTTTGGAATAACTGTATACCTCTAAAATATTATTTAAAAAATTAAGTAACAAAACTACAACCGCAATATATAACTAATATTCAATAGACGACACCACAAAACTACATTTCCCCATATCTCTTAAATTTTGGTGTTTGCCGAAATCACTACGGAAACTTTACGATTGTCATCACAAACTGAATGGTTGTTTCAACGCACGGATATACAAGAAAATTACGCTAGACTTGATCCATTGTCGTAACATATAATTATGTTCTATGTTCCTATACCGATTTTTGAACAATACCAGATTGATTTTGTGTATGGTGCAGGAACCGCTTACCCTTCCGGAGCACCAATAATACAAAAAATAAAAACAAACAAATATTATACCTTTTCTTTTAAAACTACTGCGCTAATAAGGAACCAGAGTAAGTTACCTTTTCCTAACAAATGTAGGTAAGGGAGATAATTAAATTCTCTCCCTTTTGTCCTAAGGCGAAAAGGGAGACAAATTTATTATCTCCCTTACCTACATTGGTTAGGAAAATATAACTCACTCTGGTTTCTCATTAAGAAGGATAAGGAATTGTTCTTTGGTAATACACATTTAGAATTGTTAATATCTAGAATAATATTCTACACCAATACTGCTTCTAGTACTGACAAAATAAACTAAAGTCGTTGATGGACCTTTTATTCCATATATTATATGATTCCCATTAATGACTGTTAGCTTGAATAAGTTTGAGCAATACATGCTATTAGTAACCTGTAAATTATTTAATAATTTAAAAGATATTTGAAAGCGTATTAAAGATTAATTGTTAAAACAAATATGAACAAAATTGCACCACAAATAGAGAACTAATGAAATATGTTATAATTCTCATTTGTCAAAAATATATATTAATTATTTACTATTAATTAAACAAACGTTTACTTTGTCTTTTTACGAAAGACTTATTTCCGTTATTGACGACTGATTATTTATATTATAGACATGAACACACAGAAATAAACTTAATTAATATAATTGCCTTGTAACTTCTGGTACGGATAACTGAAAAATAACATCAATATATATATAGTATGCATTATAATTCATAAACTGGACCTAAGAACTCACTGTGCCAAACGCATTTGTTTCAGTGTAATCAATTACTAGTACTAGTAACTGACAAAAATAGTGAAATATATATAAAGTGTTCATGAATTGTAATCTTCCTGAACAGGGCCTGATAATTCGACAAGCCAAACCTATTTAAATAAATGAATTTATAATTATGATAATTGGAGATGGTGTTATTTTTCATAGTTTTCTAATAATGCCTAAAATATGATGTCACAGTGCGCTGGACCTTTACCGAATCCTTGTAACGGAAAGACATTCCTTCAATAAGGATTTCGATACCATGAGAACATATATGTTGCTCCCATGCCATATTCTGGATATTCATATTTCAGAGAAAATTGTCGTTTTATTACCAGTTTGTATCGGTATTTCGTTTTTTTTTTTTTGTAGAAAACGCATTTATACACGCTCCTGTTAGGATCGTTTGTTTCCATACCTCTGTTTAACAAATGCCCGGAAAAAAGATTTCATTAACCCGCCATACTCTATGTGTTTTTTTCCAAATTAAGAAAACTATTTTCTAGAAGAGAAAAATAGTAGGAAAGAAAGTTCTACATAAAAAAATTTACAAATTAAATCATTAGCTCCCGAATGGAAAGTAGGAAGGTGAGCCTAATTTTTCGCCTTCCTCATATTACACAGATTGACGTTTTTCAAATTTACTTAACAAAATTTTCGTATTGTTAAAAAATTTTCTGATATTGACAAGGTCTTGTCAATCCTGGTCGCATTTAATTCAAATTTTTAAATCCGGTCAGATTATAGTTGATCAATAAATGTTAATGTAAACTCTGGTAGCGTTTGTATGTTGTTTGATTATTTTGTTCCAATTGAGCCTTCGTAAAGGAGCAATAGAAAATCCTCGTTGCTTAATATTAAAAGTATTCCCCTAAACTGCGTGACCAAATGGAATGAAACTTTCGAAGAAATATCTATGAAAGGGTGGCTGTGGGGATTTCTTATTTCATTCATGAAAGGGGGCCTCGGTGGCCGAGTGGTCTAGGTAGTTCATCATGACTACTACTGATCACTAGCCTGTCAACGCTGGGGTTGTGAGTTCGAATCTCACATGTGGCGGGGTGTGTTCGATTCCGATATTAATTGACAAGGACTGCCAATTTTCCTACGGAAGGTCGGTGGTTCTGTCCGGGTACTCCGGCTTCCTCCACCAATAAAAACTGGCCGCCGCGAAATGGCCAAAATGTGCTGAAAACGGCGTTAAACCCCAACTAAACAAACAAATCATTCATGATAGGAGTGGTCAAGCTTTAAATAAAAGGAACTGACACTTTGTACGACTATACTTTTTGATGATTGCTCATTTCATTAAGGGGTACTCTGGAAGTTATGTCTGTAAGTGATAAATAAAACTGCCAAGAATGTCAGATGGGCGATATAAACTTAGCCAGAAAGGTGTTGTCGATTTTCTAATAATATTCTGAAAAAAAACAAACCCATAATAATGTCAAAATTGATGAAAACACTAACATCAATGAGAACTAGAGGGGGTCCATGAAGCAAACAGTTAAACAACCTTTAATGCCTTGGCTTTATGGATAGAAGTACATTCATTTGGGGGTCTTAATGGGAATCTAAGACCTAGCATCAGGCAAACAGACCATATACTCTTACATCGAAACTCTTTAAACCTTATCTGATTAATTTGTACGCCGTGAACAAAACGAATTTCATATTGTTAGACCTATGGTTAACTGATTCATATATATCATTTTCCTTACTATATACATGCGCCTTTCCATTTGATTATTTAAATTCCCCATAATGAATTATTGAATGATAAAAATAATTATTTTATTTGTCTCGAAAATGGATAATGATGAAATTAAATCAAATAATTGACATCTATGAGTTATAAACGAGTAAATTTCATGTATGCATTATTGAATTATGATGCGTTATCTTGCAGTTTCAAAGCAACAGATTTTCGCATTTCAGTGACAGAGGCGGTGAGTGATTGATAGTGACAGGCAGTAACTCTTGTCATTATTCAATTAATGGATTGACGAGATATGTGAAAAGAATTGGTCTTTAAGTTTCAACTTAGGATGGCAGGGTAAACAGTGTGTACGAATAGATCGGGGAGCAATTGAAAAAAAAAATGTATTGTAATTAGAACACTTTGCATTTGTAGCATTTAAGTTAAGGTTTTTTACCGGATGATTGCTAGTCATGTGCAGTGGTGTGTGAATTAATTTTGCTGAATGTGTATAAAATTCATCGATAAGAATTGCAAGGGGTTTTTTATTTCTTTTTCCTTACAGCTAGGTTTTCTAACTTCATTTTGATACGCTTTTCCTGAGATTTTTCAGTTAATTTGAGGTTTCTTTTTCGATGCTGAACAATTGTCTCTAATATACAAGGATATTATGTTATCGAGGCTATCGAAACAATAATTGTTTTGTTTTCATTTATAGATGTTCGATGCTCAGTTTCAAAATAACAAGCTTTTCATAACACTGGTAAATATTGATAGTGGATTAATAAAGGAACAAAATGAGCAAGAAAAAAATTATACGGCCTTGTGTTTGTTTTAGAGATATAACCCATTGAGAATTTGGCGGGAAAAAATATGCTCTCTTTATTTTACATAGCTTTATCATTGACAAGTTTTATTTCTCAAAAACCATTAAATAATAACAAGGATTTTATAAGATTTTTACAAATGGCTTATTATTTTGCATGCAAAAGATTTATGAAAAGAAAAATGGGTGTTAGCGGGAAAAATAATCTATGGCATTCAAATGGATAAAACCAGATGATTCTGAACATCTGACAAAAATTCATAAACATGACTAGAGAACATCTTAAGCAAGGTTGAAGCAACAACCATTCTCTGGTACCCCTTTGAATGCAATAGGGCAATGTGTACGTATTTACACAAAGAATATCTCTATGCAATAACGTTTAACAACCGAAAAACAACCTAAAAATTGGTTAGGGAAATTCGAATTCCTATTTCTATGTAACCAATATATTAAAGACAAAAACCTGTAGAGTTTTGCTATAGATAACGATACGGCTAAATTGTACAATTTTGTACTGCAAGTTGAAAATAAAAACTGTGTAGAGTATCACTCTTGGTTGTACCAAAATGCTAACAAAATGTTGTGATACTTACGGGGATTTGAAGTCTGAAAAATATGTAACCATTTTTTTTGTTTTTTTCATAATGTGTGAAAAAACGTTTATGTATTATGGCATTATCATATCTTATCATTTTAACTACGATTTCCCACAGACCATGATTGTGACCTGGGGTCATAAGGTGCAAATAAAGCAGTTTATTTGGTTAAGTTTTTGCATCTTATAAAGCTATACCCAGATGGCGTTATATCTAATTTTCCAATATCTAAATCTATTTCTTCATACGATTCTCCTTTATTGTAGAAGTCGATTTTAGAATTATTGAAAAGAAATTTATTTATGGAACGGAATGAAATAATAATCGAATTATTGACAAAATCACTACTAGAATGACGTTTTAACATACTTTAGTATATACCAATGTTTAAAACGATAGTATCTTCTCTTACAAATTGTTTTTGTAGTAAACATTTCCGTATCAGAGCGCTTCGAGGACTATTTGGTGTACACATTTATCATTTGTAAACGGGAAATTAGTAACACATTTATTCAAATAGTAGGAAAGTACGAGTAAATAATGGTGGGGTTTTTAGGTTATGAATGGAAATTAGATGGAAATTTCAATGTGTCATGAACAATTATTAGGCAATTAGATTATGTCATGTGTAATCATGATGTCATATATTGAAGGAAAAAAATAGGAGGTTTTATAAATTAAAGCACACGGTATGATTTGGCCCCTTGAATTCCAAAATCAAAAAGTAATGAAAAACCTACTCACAGCTATCATTAAGTACTCTTAAAATGTTTCATTTTAAGGAATATGTTTTGTTTTCTATAAGAAATTTCTGCAAGACGGGCAATATGCTGTCAAAGATGGCTAATTTGGACGAAATCACTGAAAAACACCAAATTTCATTCATTTTTGGACCTTTGAATTTAAATTTTGATATGAGCAACAGCCTTGCCCAAAAATATATTTCACTGAAATGTGTCTTAATGTAAGACACACATTATATTTAAAAAATCTTCTTGGGCAAGGTTGTTGCTCATAGTTGTTTTGACCAAAATCTACTGTGAAAACACTCAATTATCGTCAAATACTTGATTTAGCAGACGTTCTGAAATTTCTACAATGATTGATAGATTGTTAAAGTTCGATAAAAATTGTACAAATTTGAATCTGAAATCTTACTTTTGATTGTTCATGTCAGATGGGTCATTTGACGGAAGTAGAACACACCTCGTTTGATAACGATGTAAGCCACCGATTGGTCTTGGAAAGTCCTGCATTGCTGTCTTAATAATATATTATCGGTAATCTTGATCCCATTTATAACACAGGAAAAAATCACCTAAAAACTCTATCAGATAAGACTGATCTGTAATAATCGTTTTTACTTTCTTTTTGCTAGGAAGTACAATGTATGGAGTAATGTATTTGCACTTTTATTTTGTGAAAAAGATCCTTAGTTTTGAAGAAAACTAAAAAATTTTGTTTTATTTTTTAATTTTTACTTTTTTCATTAAACGTGGCGATGAGGAACATTTTTTTATCATTTAACTTAATGTAGAAAAATCAATTACAATACTATTTCTAACTTTAGATAAACAAGTTATCACATTAGTTCCGGTAATCTATTTCAAATTCTCATTTATGTTATATTACTGTGGTAATCAAAACTTATTAACAGACTAAAATTCATTAAAAGTAAAGATAGTGAAAATCTAAACACAAAAAAATATTGGAAATTAATGTTCCGTTCTTGATTTTCAAAATCAGTTCATCTATCTTTGTTAAATTGTCATTAGCTTCCGCTCAGCTATGAATGCTCAAAGTGATGTGACATGCGCAATTTAAATCAGTAATACGCGATATAATTGAAGTTGTCGGTATAAATATTGTTATAAATTAATGTACGTTGTGTTTGTGGAATGGTATTGATACATAATTAAATTTATTTAAAGTAAATATAGTATAGATATATCTGCGATAATAAGATTTTGTTCAGAATATCTGCAAAAACAGTTCTTTCCAAAAGGAATTTTCCTTATCTTAACCTGAAATCAAACGGTAGTACATTGTGACAAAAATATTGATCGTGCTTGAACAGTCTTACAGATGCTTCCTAGGTCCCCATAACAATTTTTAATTGTTGTTTCCTAAGGCAACGTATATCATATAAATGAAAATGAAAAAGACAGAAGTAGTTGGATATTATATATATAAATATACAGCATTTACAGTGCACATGGTTATATATTTATGTACGGTACGCGCATTAATATTTCAGAAATAGAGTACAGTTATATCCTAAAAAGGTTTGAATTTGGCGGGTGATATATAAGAAATTTACGCACGAGAATTAGGCCGTGTTTGATTACAAAGAATCCGGAACCGGGTTTGAAAACCAACACGTTATTTTACAAGAAACCAAAACCGGATTTTCTCGGATTCAAGAAACGATGAAACCTGCCCTGAAACAAGATTTATCGGATTCAAGATGGCGACGAACTCGCCTTCCACCAGTCAAGAAACTGAATCGTTAGTACAGTCTGATTATATTCATGATCAATGTCTTTCTAAAAAATATGTTATTCAAAAAAAGAACTTTACATAATTCTATTGCATATACGGGTGCATTTTAATGGTCCTCTGTTCCGATCAACAGGTCAACGTGCGAACTTGATGAAATTTTCGAGATTTAATAATTGGGATATTAACTTTTATGAAGGCCATAACTGTATTATTATACTGAACTGAAAATAAAGATATAATTATTAAATCAGAATAGGGTTCTTTTCCTGATGTGCACAGAGTCTTTTTGTAGACGAATATATTCTAAATAAGTATAAATCTACAAGACAATTTTGTATCCGCCGCCATTTCTACCCAACGACAAGTTGTTATTTGAAAAGACATGTAATTTTCCGACAAAGGAGTTATTTTATTTACGCGCTCGTTCGCATTTTGTCTTTATTTTGCCTACACCCAGTTTCCCGAGGGAAATAAGGGGTTATTTTTACGACGTGCATTTTCCCTTACAGTTATTCTTCCTACGCGCAGTTACCCACAGGAAAGAGGGGTTAATTTTATTAGTGGTTACTATAGTAAAGTATATAATATGATATTTGTGTGTACGGTTTAGATACATTATCGTTTCGTTAGATTTTTTTTTCAATACAGAATGGCTTTGGTTTTGTTGATTTTTTAATACAATCCTGTCTTGTCCTATAGTATGGAGGACATATTCATTTTCATCGTTTTTTTTTAGTTATTGCCAAGCTCAGTTTTTCATTTTCAAAATTACTCCCCCCCCCCCAGAATATCAAATGGTCTTCCACCAAAACGCTAAATGGACAAAACTACCGACGGTTGCTGTTAGTGTGTATTCGTTGTTTATAACATCATTCGACAGAAAATGTGCAGAATGAAGCAGCGATTTTATTAATTTGATAACGTACCTTCGGCCACTTGATAACGTCCTGTAACTGATCATGTAGTGCACTTAGGAAATTGTTTCGGCACTTTACTACTGAATATTCTGAAATATTAAATTTGTCCGCAATCCGTCTAATTGTTTCCTGACATCCCATATAATACAATCAAACAAGGATGATTTTTTTCAGCGGACACAGGCTTTTTACCTCCGCCACGAGGGTGTTTTTTTACAACATTGTCACCAATCATGCACACAAGTTCTTCAAACAGTGATCTGCTAACACGGAACACAGATCTGAAGTCATCTATATTATAGAAAGGTAGCACATTTTCAACATAACCTTCAATACGTGGTTTTTTGTCCCTCTTTGTTCTTCCAGCAGCAATAAAATTAATCATTGGTATAAAATTTAAATCATCATCGAAAAGAAAATCAAGCACAGGATAACTTGTAATATCTATGTTCATTAATTTGATTTAGAATATTCTTTGGTCTCCAAATGAAATCAAACACTGAAACTAAAACCGGTTTTCTTTAACAAAACCGGTATTTAGTTTTAGCGTTTGATTTCATTTGTAAGTTTTTGAAAAACCGGATTATGAAACCGTATCTGGTTCTCTTGTAATCAAACACGACCTTAGTTATCGAGGTTTAGGGCGGTGACCAAGTCGGTGTAAAAGATAAGTAGTCAAATTGATTATGATTATATATACATGTATATATATATATAGATAATTGTATAATAATGTATTTATGTTTGTGTCTTTATAGATTTCGAATACTATCAAGTCGGAGATGTTTTTAGTGGAATGTTTCAAATGTATGGACTTTAAATTATAAAACATTGATCTATATTTGTATTATGACAGCATAATATTACATGGTCCCTGACAAAATCACATATTTTTGTTTGTGTTTGTTTTTTCCTTTATGTATGTGAGATTTTGGGATTTCTCAAATATGCAGGTGACAAGTTTCGCACATAAATAATTTATGGTCGTTTGAACATAGTGGACTTAGACCACAAGTAATATTATTTATGTAAACTTGAAATATAAAATACAAACTGTATTAATTATTAACGGAATATTATAAAACGACTCTAAAACTCTTCTGTGGTAGATGTTGTCTGAGATTGTTTTATGGCAAGCTGAGAGAGGACTACAAAATTTGGAGTCAGGTTTTCGAAGATGTCTTACGACGGGTCGCAGTCATAAGATGTTTTCGAAAGGGTCGCATCTTGCGATACATCACAAAATATGTCACAAAGTTACGACACCAACGAGGGTATCGTAAGATGGTCTTATGATGATCATAAGTCAATTTAGAGTTATGATAGGTAATGCAGCATAAAAATGGCAGCTGTTTACATGCATCTGCAACAACGGAATGTAAATATTCGTCAAAACAGGATATTTCGTGATAGAAATAACCCACTTGACTATATGAAGAATGAGGAAATTAATCGAAGGTATAGACTTTCCCGACCATTAATATTCGACTTGTGCAGAATGTTTGAGAATGACCTTAATCGCTCTACAAGAAGATCTAATGCATTTCCGGTCTCCTTTCAAATTATGGTAGCACTTGATTTTTTGCAACTGGCAGATTTCAGATGGTCATTGCCGATGTTCACAACATTTCGAGGCCCAGCGTATCAAAAATAACAAGAGATGTTACTGCTTGTCTTAAGCGAGTGTCCAACATTTACATACGTATGCCAACAGAAGAAGCAGAACTTTCCGAACGTCATGGTTGCAATCGATGGTACACATATAAGGATTAAAGCTCCATCAATTGACGAACACTTATATGTCAACAGAAAAAACTACCATTCTATAAACATTCAAGCAGTATGTGACTCTAACCCTAGGTTTCTCAATATTGTAGCCAGGTGGCCAGGGGCAACCCATGATTCATTTATTCTCAGAAATTCCAGATTGTGTGATATGTTTGACTCTAGAGAAATCGAGATCGGTTCGGCTCTTGGAGATAGCGGTTATCCCTTGCGTCCATGGTTAATGACTCCGGTTATAAATCGAACAACACCACTAGAGCAACATTACAATGCAGCACATATGCGACCAATGTCTGTTGTGGAAAGGAGCTTCGGTGTTTTGAAAGCACATTTTAGATGTGCAGGAACACTTCTTTATAAACCTCTAAAAGGTTGTGACATTACAGTAGGTACATATGCTCTGCACAACATGTTTTACATAATAGAATACATCTATTGCAAACGGATGGCAATCCTCATGACCGTAGCCATATTCAGTATTGTGGCAACTTGACATAAAACATAAAAATTGCTGCTGTTTACATGCATCTGCAACAACGGAATGTAAATATTCGTCAAAATAGGATATTCCGTGATAGAAATAACCCACTTGACTATATGAAAAATGAGGAAATTAATCGAAGGTATAGACTTTCCCGACCATTAATATTCGACTTGTGCAGAATGTTTGAGAATGACCTTAATCGCTCTACAAGAAGATCCAATGCATTTCCGGTCTTCTTTCAAATTATGGTAGCACTTGATTTTTTGAAACTGGCAGATTTCAAATGAAAGCAATGAGGAGGTTCATCAAAAGACGTTTTCAAAATTATTTTTTTGTTAATGTTTATAGATTTTGTCTTTTTTAATTTGACAGCAGACGACGAAAATAGTTAGAAATGAATATGTTTTATACCGCTTTTGTTTGCTTTGATTTTCCCTTTGACCATGATACGGGGGGGGGGGGGGGGGTTTGGATCCAAGAAAACATGTTTAACCCCGCCACAGGTCTCATGTGCCTATCCCAAGTCATGAGTCGTGGTTATTGGTTAGTCTTTGGACTTTTTTGGTAATTGTTTTGTTCTATTAACATGTATTAACCTTTAGGTTTGAGGAGTTTAATTTTACGTTTACAGGTTTTATTTGTTCGGGGCGATTTAGAGCTCGTCACAAGGAGTGGATTCCACTGAAGGCCTTACGGAGACCTCTAAATTTTAAAATTTATTCTGTTTTATACGGAGATGGGATTTGAAACTTACCCCATATCTTTTTTTTATATGGGACAACAAACTAATGTGATTACATAGTAAATCACCTCCAGTATACAAAACACAGTAGGACAAACCGTTAATACATGCTGAAAAACAAAGGGATTCTTATATACTCCCTCGACGTCAATCGTTTACCTGTGTTACACTTGCGGCAAAGCACAGTGAAAACATACCTAGTAGGATGTGGATATGCCCCTACAGGCGGGGCATGTTAAAAAATAAAATAATGATCATGGTTCAATGTTTATTATGTATCATCTGTTTGTTGTGTGGGTAAACATGACGTAACAGCCATCTGAGGCAGGTTGCATTAAAGCTGTGCTATATATAGTTGCTGTCTAGTTTGTTCCAAAAGCAGTCTTCCACGTTCAACTTCAATGCGTTCTTTTTCAATTTCAGTGCTCTGCTTTTTCAACTCAACCTTTTGTCTTTCAATTTCAGGACGCTGTTTCGTAATGTCCAGCTTCTCTATTTGGAGTCGTTTTCTCTCTGTGTCTACTAAGACTGATGGCTTGTTCTCATCAATGAGCGGTGGCTGTTTTGTTGATTTACGAGGTAGAGGACAATCGAACATGATGGCATCAGAATCATCTTCTTTTGCTAAGATGCTGGTAAAACGTATCACAAAATACCGAAATAAATTTGATGCACTGATGACCATTTCGTTGACTGACAACTCATCAGCAGTGCTCCAGATCAAAATACTGAAAAACCGGTTAAAGATATAATGATGAATTAATAAGCACAACCACCAAAAATCAAAACAATTAAAACAAACAGGTATCCAAACTCAGCTAAGTGTTACCTCTGCATCAAAAGGAAGAGCCTTTAGTTAGAAATTTCTGGTATTTTTTGTCAAATTTTGAACGGAAAATTTAAAGGCATTTGAGTAATGAATCATGCCAGGACAAAAGTTCTGCTAAATGTATCTACAAAATTAAAAAAAAGCTGATTTTGACCGTTAAATGGCTTATGCATAAGGTTATACTTTCCAATTAGGAATAAGCTAGCAGTTTATTTTGGCGTCTGTTAAAAAAAACACACAAGGAAAACGGTGGCAGAAAATAACGTGGAAATTCAAAGTTTGGTTGATATTGAAGCTAAAAATAGTTTTTACATGCAAATATGATTATTGTGATAACTTCTGACCACGTGAATTGCTTAATAGGTTAACGGAATATTTCATATCTGTCCCATTTCGGACTCTAGGATCTAGATTTATGGCGTTTTCTCGCATGTTTTGGTAATTTGTGAAAAATTGAACGAATTGCATGTACTTTTTATGTTTTTTATTTTAACTAGAGTAACTATAGATGAAATTAGTTAAAATTTTACCTTGAAGAGCAATGTAGTGTCAATAATGGATCTGCCTCTCTCCGATTTTGTACATCAGACTGCAGTTTTAGTATTTATGCTGCCATGGCATAATTGTTATTCTGCTATCGAAGCAAATCTATATAATAAGTATTGGAAGTAGAATTAACACAACAGAAAGTCTACAAGTGGTCTTGCATTTTAGCTTTCATGTTTAGATTTTGTTGAAAATGGTTAATGGTACGTATAACCTAAATAAATTTAGTTATAACAGGAACGGGTCTAGAAATGTTAAAGGGGGTGCAGGAGAGTATTGGCTATTTTTGCCCAAATTATAAATGAAATTAAGGGGACCCGAACACCAACACACCCCTTCGGATCCTTCAATATGCATAATGTATATACTCATTTAAAAGCTGCAAGCAAAATTTTGACAAAGACCATATCAAAACTATCTGAAAATGTGCATCCCGTACATTCACCCGCTTTTGAAACTGTCATATTAATTTACAATGTCTGTTATTAAACGCTATGGGCTCATTATAATAAATTAAAACCTCCACTCCAACCCCGAGTAGGTTTTATAAACTTTAAACAGTACACATCTATTCTTAACATATATGTTTAAAAATGGGGGGGGGGGGGGGCGGAGTAAAAAAAAAAGGACAAATATACCTAAGGAGCAATCAAAAAACGTAATCTATTGGACAGACAAACCCGGGAAGACGAACAACCACAAGCACAACAAATAAACACAGAAAACTAAAAACAATGAACAGCACGAACTCCTATAAAAACCAGGAGTGAACCCAGGTGCTCCGGAAGGGTAAGCCGTTCCTGCTCCGTATACGGCACCCGTCGTGAAGTTCAACAAAGTCAATCCGGTGGAAGTCACAAATCGGTGGAGGCACATGAAAGGATACGACAGTGGGAACAGGTCCAACATCATCTTAGATATTGGAACACTGTAATGGTCAATCAATTCATGATGACGACCGTAAAATTTCTTAAGTGATGACATCAACTTATCCCTGATAAAACCCTGGTTAAGAAGCTTTTGTGACAGCAGTAATCCTCTTTGTCGAACTACTTTTAAAGAGGGTCGGTATTGGTTTAATTTGTGTTAAATACCGATTTAAATAATTACCTTGCACAGCTGAATGCGATGTTGATGATGCAACGACGGGGGTTTCCTGGCTAGTGGAAAATTTGCTGGTGTCTGTACATCCCTCGATTCCATTTATAGGAGTGTCTCCAATTATGCCGGCGATTTTGTCGTCTAGGCTTGAAATGGTTTCAGATGAGGTCCACCACCTGTCCGGCGACTATCCCGTCTGGCAGCAGCAATTTTCCTCTTTGAACTGCTCATGTAGCAGACCTACTTCTTCCGAATCTCCTCTGCGTATCTTTGATACCGAATGTCGATTGGAGCGTTTACTTTATTACAAATGGATTCACACATCTTCTTTTTGGCAAAATTGGTTGTTACATTTGAAAGTGTGCTAAAAATCAAACTTTTGTTCTTCTCAACTTCATCTATAAGAACTTAGATTTCCTGGGCCGTAAAGTTTGGACTCCACTTCTGTGAACCGCCTCGGTGGTCTAGTGGTAGCGTGCTCGCCCCAAGTGCGGGAGGTTGCGTCTTCGATCCCCGGCCAGGTCAATCCAAAGACATTAAAATTGGTATTTGCTGCTTCTCAGCTAAGCACGCGGCATCTAGGAGTTAGAGCAAAGACTGGTCAGCTCGGAGTCAGTATAATGTGTCCGAGTAGGGTGTTATGTCTTCCTGCGGACAGTTACCTCGTGAGCTAGCACATTAAAAATCCGACTCAGCGTGTCAGTCTAGTACAAAGCAGGAATTATTCATTATCATATAAACATATGCACCTGGTTGCCACTGGACGTTAAACAATAATTCATCCATCCATCTTACTCATTGTGTAATAATGCACACAGATGCACATCCTAAGTCTATTTATACTACGGGTCATGAAAAAAGGCACAAATAATTCGTTAAGTGGGAATTGGAACACTCAAACCATAGGTATTTCTTATTCATATTAAAATAGGGTAGATCGATAAACTTGTATACCGGTTATAATAGATTGTCATATTCTATTTATAATTGGTTTACATGTACATGCATTTTACACGTATACATTAAACGTATATATGCATTTATTCTTTTCAAAAAGGCTATTTTGAAATTGAAAATAATTTAAAATATTTTTTATTATTTTGTCCTCTTTAAACTGTAAATAATCTTTTCTAATAAAATTAGATTTTTTGTTAAATCATTTAATTGTAAAATTTCATGTCATAGTTGACTTGCGATGGTCATATGATAGTCCTAGCTATGATTATCTTATGATACCTTTGTTTTACATCATACCACAGGTCGCACGACGATCACAACTTAGTCGCAAGTTATGTCATAAGAAATGTCTTATAATCAATCTTGTGATACTTTCGGAAACCTGGCCCCTGCTCTAGTCACGAACTTTTCGAAACCTGCTCTAAACTGTGTCATTTTTATATAACAACGTCAAATTATTTATAATTCAGAAAATTAAAACGTGTAAAGAAACAACATGTAACATCAAGATTGAAATAAACTAGGAGTACTGAGAGCAGAGCTCTCAAATGTATATCTCCTGCTATAGCTAATTTCTCCTATTATTGACGTGTTTAATCGGTTGTATAAAATACATAATATTTTTAACCACTTCCTGGTGATTATATTTCTGCATGGGAATTCCCGCCGTTTGTTTTACTTTTATTGGAAAGATAAACTAGAGACGTTCATGTAAACGAAATGCGTAGCAACGGCATTGTCTTGAGGTTTTTGTTGAAAATCATAGGAGAAACAGATTTTCCTTCAATTTATTAGTGAGTTATAGAATTGATCCACCCTCGATAATTAAATTTTAGATTTTAACATAAATAAAATAAAAATATGTAACTATCTCTGGTGGAGAGATTCATTTTTTAACAAAAAAAACAAAATAGAAGGTCCAAAATGACAATGTACGCTGAATATTCCCTGAAAGTTTCAATGAAATCATTCACTGGTTTAGAAGGAGTCGCGGACGGAGCATGCCAATCCCCTTACATTACCGTTTTATGAAGAAATGTCACACAGTCCAAAATTTATTCTGATCAAAAATAAAATAGTTGATGCGCAATACCACTTTTTACCGAAGATTCTGTGAACGTTTCAATGAAATCTATTTCCTGGCATACAAGTAGTTGCAGGTAACAGGTGCATACCAGGCATGGGGCGAATTACATTGCATTACAAATTATTGTAGTGATTGAAACTCTTATCTTTAGATGTGTTGCAAAGTTGGAAGTTATCTTTAGGCTGCTTGATATCACAGAAAAGCAGTGTTTGCATTTTGCCTTGTAATTTTTATTTCTATCTGTAATATTTGTTGGAATGTCAAAATGGTCTAATATATTCGAGATTCTTATTCAAAATAACAAAATATACTAAGAAATGATTACTTAAGTTAATAGAAATTATGTGTATCCCTGAAGTTTAAACCTTTGGGCATTAAAGCCATTTTATTTTCTCACAGGTGATCAATGTTAAGAGAGAAAGTAAAAGGTTAATTTCTGTCTGTTTATAAAATAGATCTGTTTTAATTTTAAGTATACATGCTTTTGTATTATGTATTTTGTTAAATCATTAGTTTGACAACAGTTAATTAGACATTATTAATTTTGTTTTTAATTTTTCTATTTACTTTTAGGAAAGAATAGAACAATATGTACCTCGAATTTAGTACCACTGGGTCTGTCACTGCTGGTGGACTGTAAGTCCTCGAGGGCATTATCAGCCCAATAACCAGAATTCTTATCCTGGCATGATTTATTACTTAAATGCCTTTAAATTTTCCGTTCAAAATTTGACAAAAATTACCAGAAATTTCTAAGGCTCTTCCTTTAGATGCAGAGGTAACCCTCCGCTGAGTTTGGATTCCTGTTTGTTTTGTTTGGGTTTTTGGTGGTTGTGATTATTAATTCATCATTAAATCTTTAACCGAATTTTCAACATTTTGATCTCGAGCACTGCTGATGAGTTTTCAGTCAACGAAATGGCCAAACAGTGCATCAAATTTATTAACGTATTTTGTGCTACATTTTATTACATTTGGTAATACGGATTTCCAATGTAATGTTTATTAACGTATTTGTGCTACATTTTATTAGTACCACTGGGTCTATGTCACAGCTGGTGGACTGTTAATCCCCGAGGACATTACCAGCCCAGTGGCCAGAACTTTTGTCCTGGCATGATTCAATACCTCAAATGCCTTTAAATTTTCCGTTCAAAATTTGACAAAAGTTACCAGAAATTTCTAAGGCTCTTCCTTTTGATGCAGAGGTAACTCTTAGCTGAGTTGGATTCCTGTTTGTTTTGTTTGGGTTTTTGATGGTTGGGCTTATTAATTCATCATTATATCTTTAACGGAATTTTCAACATTTTGATCTCGAGCACTGCTGATGAGTTTTCAGTCAACGAAATGGCCAAACAGTGCATCAAATTTATTAACGTATTTTGTGGTACATTTTATTACATTTAGTACCACTGTGTCTATGTCACAGCTGGTGGACTGTAAGTCCCCGAGGGCATTATCAGCTCAGTAGACAGAATTCTTATCCTGGCATGATTTATTACTTAAATGCCTTTAAATTTTCCGTTCAACATTTGACAAAAATTACCAGAAATTTCTAAGGTTCTTCCTTTTGATGCAGAGGTAACCCTCCGCTGAGTTTGGATTCCTGTTTGTTTTGTTTGGGTTTTTTATGGTTGAGATTATTAATTCATCATTCAATCTTTAACCAGATTTCCACAATTTAGATCTCGATTACTGCTGATGAGTTGTCAGTCAACGAAATGGCCATACAGTGCATCAAATTTATTAAGGTATTTTGTGATACATTTTATTGTAACAATATATAGCACTTAGCAGACAGAAGTGATGCTATGTAATGCCATGTAATGCATAAATTACATGCATTTTTGCCAATGTAATGCATTACATTACAATTACATGTAATGCCAAAATTTGGGCATTACACATTACATACTTGGGAAAATGTAATGAATTACAGGGCATTACAAATTAGCATTACCCCATGCCTGGTGCATACGGACGGGAGTATGGACACCCCATCACTATATATAAAAAAGTACATTTATAGTATGGGGTTTCCCAGACACTTTTTTAACTGTAAGATAAAGTCAACCCAATTATCATTGCTTCAAAAAATTATCTCCAGCAAAAAAATTCTACAAAATCAAACAACAAACATAACCGTATGAATACACACTTTAAGGTTGACATACTGCTTCAACTCATTACGAGAAAATCTGAATTATTTATACAAATTCTGCTGATATGAGTGTTAAAAATAAGAAAGAAATAATATATTTATTTCACTTTAAAACAACCAAAATACCTTAAAAGATTGAGTTGAACGCTGCAAACAACATCAGCATTCTATACACGTCAGTAACGCTACTGCTTTATAGTGCAATACTATTGGATTTACAATCAGAAACAAGCTTTAACTATTAAAATAAATAAAAATAAAAATCTTTGTGATGTGTTTTATTTATTTTGTGCAAACTACACACAGAACATCAGTATTATCTTTATACGGAGGACACTTTAGGCTTCCACATTTTGTTTTCATAGCGTAAAGTAAAGCTCCATCGAGTTTACCGAACGACTGTTTATCAAAAATTGGATGTTTGTCAATGCAAACGTAGTCGCTTGGTCTATGGGTATAATGTGCGCTTAATAGGTAACCCTCATATTCAGCTTTCCAGCCTTTGTGGTAGTGTTTTCGTCCTAAAAGGAAAAGTAATTATTAATTCTTCAAAAAAATAACAACTCACTGTAATATATCGAAGTGCAGTTCTAATCAATTATAACATATGATAAAGACTTCTTGTTCGTCTTTGATTAAACGAAAAACACAAGCCTTCTTTAAAAACGCTATAAATATGCCATATCCCATGTATATGGCTTTTTCAATATAACCTAAAACAATCTATTATTGCAGTACAAAAACAACAAGATTGCTACGCGTAGCCATATGTCCTCCTGTCGCCGCCACAGGAGGATAAGATAGTTTTTAAATCACTTATGGGCATGCTGGGTTAGACGACGACAAATAATAGTAATAATAAATGGCAAACAGTTTCAGAGAAGTAACATGTTATTAAGTTATAAAAGGGCGAAAAATGATGAAAGTCCCATAACTCCCAACGAAAGCTGTCGAACCATAATTTTCGGATAGTATGGTGTACTAAACATCATAAAATCATGACCAAAAATCCTACAAAATATTAGAGCAATCCAACAAATGGTCTCAGAGGAGTAATGTTCTCAAAGCGGACATCTATTGATGTCAAAATTAATCATTTGCTAAATGCATACCATTTAATTATAAAATTGAGTGTGAGGCTAATGGTAACTAAGATCGCTAAGATATAATGGATTTGTTAAATATAATTTTTCGTCACGAAAATCTTTGATGCTATAACCTCTAACATTAATGTAGTGGCATGCATTATGAATCTTAACCTGAATATCATTAAAATAGCCATATAAATACGACCGCATTATCTTTCCTGAACATCTTATGAAAAAGCGCTAATATTGTATACTGTTTAGTCAAATAAATTGAGCTAAGTTTGGATAAATATTCTCTGGGAGAGTTGATATCCAACATGATCATGTAAAGAAGTCTAAATAGTTAAAGAAAGTTGACTGTCCGAAATACCATAATAAAGATTTCATACTAAATTTGTAAATTACTAACCAGGTATCATCAGTACTGATGACTTCTGTTTTCGACGACATACAACGCACTGTACTTCTTTGTTCATAAGTGCACTAGCCATTAGGAAGAATATCACCGTGTCCAACTCTGTACTTTGTTCCAAAAAAAGCATTGCCTTCAGGTGATTGGTTTTCTCCGTTATCCGGATCATGTGGTAAGCAGAGACTATCTACTCCTCCCCCTTTTTGTAGCATAGTTGCTACCTCCGGATTGTCCTTCAAACAGTCAATTGTAAATATGATAGACACAGTAAATATTTAATTTCTGTGTGGTTTCACGTTTTTTCTAGAGGTAGCATTTTGTATCTTCCATGGGCAGAAACTATTACATGAAACTACCAAATGAATACTTCAGTACTACCGAAAAGTTTTATCAGACATTTCATTGATAGTTGGTTTGAAACTAGAGATATAACAAACAAACGTCCACTTATAAAAATATAGAAGTTGTGAGCGGACTGAACTTAGTTTTTGTTTTTCTTTTCTTTGGATGTAAAGTTAAGCTAAAACCTTGACCTTGTGGGGAGACAATCAAACCTTATTTGTGACATACTCTGCTTGTTGTCATCAATATCACTATAAGTATCATTTAATTTCTTCAAAGGCGTTAACAAATTGTGGGTTTCAATCTATTTGTTAATTTAGGTATGTGTTGTGTAAATTTAAATTTACTTTTTAACCTTGACCTTGAAAGAATGCAATCAATCCATTTCCATCACAAGTCCCTCTACAGGTGCTCAACAACATCACCAAGTATCATTTAATTCCTTCAAGGCCTTAAGGAGTAGTGAACAGCTCACGAGTAATTTGCTTGAATCTAGGGTATGTAAAATTTAAACTTTGACTCTGAAGGCACACGATCAAACCATTTTCACGACTCACTTGCAGAGACAGACAATCTATTCTTATATAACTCCTGAATTTCGTTCACGACAGGTTTACTTAAGAAATATAATAAAAATAGACAGAATAAAAAATCAATTCTCATTATTAACTTAAAAGTGTTCCAAATGTTCCAGCAATGAGCTATTAGCTAGACAATTTAAACTATACTTACCAGAATAAACCAACTCTGCGCCTTGTGGACATGTTTTCCTTTCCAATCGTACATAGGTGACCCCAATATCTAAAATTAAGGATGAAGTTTATTTTAGGTGTGAGATGTATTAATCCATTTGATGCAGAGGTAACCCTTAGCTGAGTTTTGATACCTGTTTGTTATAATTGTTTTGATTTTTGATGGTTGTGCATATTAATTTCATCATTATATCTTTAACCCGTTTTCCAATATTTTGATCTCGAGCACTGCTGATGAGTTGTCAGTCAACAAAATAGCCATACAGTGCATCAAATTTATTTCGGTATTTTGTGATGCGTTTTATTACTACCACTGGGTCTATGTCACTGCCGGTGGACTGTTAGTTCCCGAGGGCATTATCAGCCCCGTAGCCAGAACTTTTGGCATATCTGGGGGCTTTTAGAAAAATTACGTGTTCCTTATCCAAACTTTGAAGCAAGATCAAGAAAATATATTGAATTAATTATGCCTTTAACCTGCTGTGTGTATGTTACTGCCATACTAAAATTTCCGTCGGAACTCCTTTTTCAAGATAAATGACGTTTATGATACATGTAATTAAGGGTTTTTCTTCTAGCATGGAAAGACAAGCATTTAAATACTATGTTTTGAATCGTATAAGATCCCAGTAAGTGAAAATTTGTTTCTTCTTAAGGACTGACGGTAACACTTACTATGTTGTATGTCACCAGTGGATGGACATTCTTTACTTCTAAAGTATGAAGAAAAAGTTGCATCATGTCTATCAAAGACTGGTCCGTCTCGGGAAAAGGTTATATGTTCTACATTCATGTCCAATGCTACAGAGGGGGAATAGAATTAGTCTTAAAGGTAGCATTTTGATTTTCGTACAGAATAAAGTAATTTGTGTTAATTATTAAGTGTAGGAAAGGCATATGCATATGTATTGACTCCATACCTGTTTTCCATTTGAGGACTCTCAGTGTGTTTTCTTGTTGACTATTTAATTAAGAAGAACATTTAATAAATTCTATTATACCAATTATGAAGCACTAGATATGCACATTCCATCAGTTGCAAAACCCAAAACAATATTGTCGATGAGCAAATTGAAAAACGAAAGTCGCTATATAATCCAAGAATAGATCAAAAAAAATTTAAGGTCAGGGCAAAGAAGGAAATCCTTTTACTTTCTGTTACAACACTCAAGACAGAATAATGAGTTAGGATTCAATTCAGTTCAATTCAACATACCCCAGGCCAGTATTGGGTAAAAGGCATGAACACGACAAACAAAAACAATAAAAGAAAATGTATTTTAAACGTGACAATGTTCTTCAACATTTAACATGAAGGCCAAAAAGATTTCAGTTGAGAGAAAAGAATAAGAATAAGAGATGAAAACAGAAAAAGGGCATGACTTTTGACAGTAGTAGCAAATAATTTGACATTTTCTGTTATATAATGTATCTTTCAACTTTTTAGAGCAGATAAACATAGATTGTGCAACTACCTATTTTGCTGCGATCTAATAAGAATTACGATCACTGGTTATTTTCCTAACATCTCCAGCGCATCACAGTAACATCAAGTTCAAAAAGGTTAGATGTATGTAGCTGTATAAACAATTTCAATCAATACAAACATGCTGATTTCTCAGACTTGTATTTTTTTTAAGGCTAGGTTGACACGTATTCACAATTGCTGACTTTTCATTTTCTATTTCAGCTCAAAATTAAGATAACCTTCTGCTGTCTTGAGCATGAAATCGTCTTTTTTTTCACAACATATTTACAAAACCGGTTATAGGATACAGGTCGTTTTTGACCAGATTAATCTTTTTGGTAATTTACCATGTTATATGGATAATGAAGAAAAGGAGAAAGTGAATTTTGATAAGGAAATCGTTTAACCCATCTCTGCCTTTAAATTCTGAGAGCAATCAAAGAGAGAGAGCAATGAAAGAAGAATACAATGTATGCCTTTTATATGCTAATGGGCATTCAAATAAACTCAAGAATTGTTTTGTCCTGTAATACATTTGTAGCTGTGACTTTCTAGAAACCGACTCCATGTTCAGTACTCAACTGGAATTTTAGGATACAAAAATTGATTAACAAGATATGCAAATAATTAAGACTAGTCAGTTGTTACTTGAAATTATTGAAAGTCGAAACAAAAACACAAATGTTGAAGAGCAGATTTAAATACCCGAATCATCAAAGGGTAAAGCTAAAACCATTTCAGTAAAGATTTTTATCCTACAGCTGGGCTGTTTACTAGCCAAATAAAGGGTGTCGAATATTTTTTTCGGTATTATTCTAGAAGCATAATATAATCTCCTGGTACCCTTTTATTTTCTTGACTTTTGCATTTAGAAGATAACAATTTATTGCTGTAGGATAAACACGATATAGTATATTGTCGGAAAATACACACTTACTTAACTTTGCATTTTTACCCGTTTCTAACGCTGTTATCGCGGATTTTAACTAATGTTAAAGCAGCAAAAGTATCACTCTTGTACAGTAACGTTGGCAAATAGGTGGGTTATCCCAACGGCATTTGGTGTTACAAGCAGAATTAACCACCTAGTGATAGATATATTATTTGATGGTAACAAATATGATGCAAAAGCTATGCAAATCTCGTTGTATAACGACGTATTAGGTTTATGTATGGCCCAAAATATGGGTTCAAATTCAAACATTTACTACGCGATAAATAAAAAAAAACATCTAACATGATTATTATAATACATTGGTAACTAACGCGTTATTATTATTATTATTATTATTTTTTTTTTTTTTTTTTTTTGGTTGAATCTTTTTAATCAGTCTTTTCTTTAGAATTATATTTTTAGGATTTTGCTTTTCTTTCTTTTATGTCCTAATGCACATACGCCAAGAAACAATGTGTTGAAATCTAAGTTATTACAGAATATTGATAATTTGCGTATATTTGCGTTTTGTTCTGGCCCAATAGGGTCTAGTGACATTGTCTTCATCGTCTTTAACAACTCATTGATGGGAGAAGGCGAGACAATGTGTTAAATGGAATGCTCAAGTCTATGGAAGAAATATTCGTTGTATGGTTACGATAAATTTTAACCAGAGAAATTCAGTTATATAACATTTCCAATAAAATTTGCATAATAATTAGAAATAACTATATATGTTATATTCAATTATACTGAATCAAATAGCTTTTTGCCTTGTTATTGATCCCCGCCAGTGGTATTGGCCTTCGACTCCGCCCCAGGCCAATACAGCAAGCCGAGGACCAATGACAAGGGCAATACAAAAATAACCATATAATAATACCATAACACATATTAGGACACTGAAAACTAAGAAAATATGGAGTACTGTAAAACCTGAAGTGATTCAATTAATCTACGAAGATGCAGTAGTGAAAATGTTTACTACATCAGTAAACAGCGGAATTCAGGAGAGGTAATACCTATAATATTTAAAATTGGTCAGTGGTAGACCATAACCTGAAAAGATATCGAACGGATACTGATAAATATATATTCAACGTGTCTCATATAGAGGTAAACACAAAAAACTCTAAAAATAGACCCGGAATTTTCGACCGGTAAACCGGCCTTTTTCAGCGGAACTTTTATTTTTTATTTAAGACAATTAAAATGGTCACAATAATTAACGTCAACATAACGGTATAATAATTTCGGGAAAGAAGACGTCACGTTCTTGTATTGATACCGAATGGCTTGAACGTTCGCAATTTATTTATCCAAAGTTTTTTATTGGTATCTCTATATGCATCGCTTCCACAAATCAAAGGCGACAATTTCGTAATCGTTAACCGAGTGTTTATCTATATATATGTTTTATATAAATGGGTACCCTGTGTCTCCGATAATTCTCTGGAAATCCACTGGACATATACATTATGTGGTTGGGTTCTCACAATATTAAGACTCTATTTACTGTGACCGTATGATACTAAGACATTACCATCCCACATAATGTATTTAAAAAATGAAAGATTAGGTTGCTTTCAAATAAATGCCAGAGAGGTATAAAAAAGTCCATCGTCACACAAATATACACATGTTCACAATGTACCATGTTTATCCCTTTATACTATCGGTCACTGAAGCTATATATTTAAATAGCGGATATGGCCGGGTGGACTTCGGCACTGGACAAAGGTGCTAGGCGAATAGGTGTCATAGAGGTCGAGACCATCCAAAGGCGGATAAAAATTTGGCAGTAATAAAATTACATAAACACTATTGTGTTAGTGTTCAAACGAATTTTTTATTTTGTTCCATCAGGTAATCCCCTGACAAAAGTTTGGAAACTAAAAACATTTTGAAAAAAAGCATCAAATTTATCCCAATCTCCAGGAAAGGTCAAATTTTTCCGAAATCCTAAATTACCACCACTGGTACTTTTATGCCGTAATGGAAGCGGGAGGTTTGGCGCGCTGTAAAACCTAGATTCAACCCACCATTTCTTTTGAAATGCCTGTACCAAGTCAGGACCATTACGGTTGCAATTTTCCAGTGGTGTGATACCAGTTTTGTCACACGTCTTATGGACTTGCGAGTTTTGTTAATACTGTTATGTACCTTATTTAACAGAATTTCAAAATCTTTCAACTGAAAATTTTAATTCCAGTATCTAAAAATCATGCTACTATAAACTATGACTACTGATACCTTCGGAAACTAACAGACACGAAGTTGTATCGCCTCAACGGTAGTTAAATAAAGCGGACAAATATACCTAAGGAGCAAACCAAAACAACGCAATGCATTAGACAGATAAACTCGGAAGGACAAATTAACAACCACATGCACAACAAATAAAAAATTAAAACTAAAAAACAATGAACAACACGAACTCTTATAAAACCAGGAGTGAATTCAGGTGCTCCGGAATGGTAAGTACTTTCTGCTACGTGTACGGCACCCGTCGTAAAGTTGAACAAAGTCAATCCGGTTGTAGTCACAAATCGGTGGAGGTACATGAAATGTTACGACAGTGGGAACCGGTCCAACACCATCTTAGATATTGGAACACTGTATCGATCAATAAAATCGTGGTGACGACCGTAAAATTTCCTACGTTATGAAATCAACTTATCCCTGATAAAGCCCTGGCTAAGACACTCGTATAATAAAAATACCTAGTGTACGATGCGAGTTTCTGGATTAACTTTTGTCATAAGTGATGCGTGTTCAAAAGACAGGGCGATGCGGTTAGTTTGGGAGCAAATAGTAGAGTAATTTTGAAGAAAACAGAATCGTCGGAACGATGATACCATATCATAAAATCCCCTTAACCGATAAACTAAATCCTGTTAAGCGATACAGGCTCCTGGTAACCTGCAGTGTTTCTAATCATTTGTACTGTGAAAAATTGGTATAAAACTTACAGCTGACATCCGGTTATACAGTACAATCTAGAGGCATAAGTTGTAAAAAAAAATGGGTGTGAAAATTGCAACTTGTTTTAGTGTCTCTTGGTCACACGTAGAGAATGCCTCTGAAAAGCCGAGGTTCTCATCAACTCACATACTGGCATTTCGATACCAGCGTGAAATGGATATTTCAACATCTTTTAAACAATTCTTTCGAATAAATTATTCTATCATATGAAGATGCAGCAGGTCTTTTCGTGGATGGTTTTGTCTCTACACTTGGTTAGTTTAGCATTTGAATCTGCATTTCTAATATTGACCCTTATTGTGGTAAGTTTGCATACATTTAGTATATGAATTGGTATCATGGAATAATTATTTCTATCTTTCATTTGATCTCTTACTAAAATAATTGGTTTTGTAGATGTCAACGCTACAGTTTGATAATTTAGAAAGTTGCTAATGACGAGCGGTTATTTTTGTCAATCAGAGGCTGATATTTTTTTATATTATTGAAATAAGACATTATGATATTGTTACTACCATTTTCTTTTATTTTGTACAAACGACACACAAAACATCAGTATTGTCCTTATACGGGGGACAACTCATACTTCCACACTTTGTTTTTATAGGATACATCAAAGATCCGTCAAGTTTACCAAATGGTCGATTATCAAGAATTTCTGGGTTCCTGTCAATGCAAGCATAATCTGTAGGTTTGTGGGTATAATAACTGGAAAAAAGGAAACCATCATATTCAGTTTTCCAGCCTTTGTAGCAGTGTTTTCTTCCTAAAAAGAAAAGATTCATTTTACTCAAAAAGAAAAAAAGATAATATAGCAAGGCAATTGTTTAGGAACAATTGTAAGTTCTTTCCCGTATAACCTTTGACCTTTCTCAAGTATTTTCAGATGATGACTTTCATGACTTTAGATGATCATTGACGAAAATTTGATCAATTACTTTTCATCAGCTGTCACTTATGGTTATCCAGTAACATTATAACAATTTATTTTTTTCAAACGCCAATAACTCCTATAAAGGATCGTGACATAAATGTATCTAACAATGTTGCGTGTAGCGTTTCATGTTTTGAAATTAGTTACGCATCTTTCTTTATACGTTTCAAGTTTTAGTTTATTTTTAATGTCTTGTATTTATTTAGACAAGATTATTATATGAAAGGCACATTCATACTCATAGACATAATTTAGGCATAAAGGCATGCATAATTCATGTAATACAGGCATCAGTCATATTCATAGGGCATTGGTTGTAATCTGTGCAAAAACGTGCCGTATAGATGGTTACACATTTTTACTCTTTATGTTTACATACCTGAAAATTACTTACCTTGTAATTACCTGATTCTTACCTTATAAAAAATAACCTGATAATTAGCTTTACATATTATGTTGTTAAAACCTATTGTAAAATTTGTGATATTTTTGTTGTATCCCTCTACCCTCCAATGGAAAGTTTGTATTGGCTTAAATTATGGATTTTGAAACTAAGGTAGAAGATTAGAATTTATCTCATAAATTTATGAGTTTAACAATTTTAATTTTTACAAGGGCAATAACTTTGATAATGAAACGTTAAATTGTTTTTAACAAGCATAAATATTTTGCGTCTTAAGAAGCTGAACACTTTCTTCGACTTTATCAGCTAAACCTTTTACAGTTTTCGAGTAATAACTATTTAAAATTTTCAAAGGGCAATAATTTTCATAAGGGTCGTCAATATGTTAAGCAAGTAACTACAAAAAAAAGTTGCATATTTTCTACTGTACATGTCATCAGATATTTTTTATGGTTTCCGAGATATTTCGATAAAAAGGTTGACCTTTAGAGGTAACTTTTAACACTGACTTTTAAACTTGAGGGAATTGTAAAGGTCATGGCTACAAATGAAAATTAGTAAATATTTCCAAGTGTCTACGACTTACATTTATTGGGGTCTGACAATCTACGGCAAAAGCTCGCGTGTTGAAAATCGAAAATTTAACTATCTCGGGTGGAAAAATTCCATAACTCACACGTAGCTGAAGGAGACTCTATATATGTCTCATTGAATTACTTCGGTCATGGATGTTGAATTTGCGGTATCAGATGTTGAACGTTTTTCAGCTGTTGGTTTGTGTGTATCAATTACGATTTTCGAATAATTCCGGTAACATGATTTTTCGGTCTCAAGGAAGATAACTATGTAATGCAAAATGTGTCGCGTACTTTTACTTGGCAAATTAATTTGAAAATTGGTGGAAGAAATGATAATAATAATAATAATAATCATACGAAATAAAGTATGGTCTTCTCGTTTGTGAACTGGAAAAACAATAATTATTTTACACAATACTAAGGTTCATAATATATGTAATACTTTGAGAGTTATTGTAATCTTTTACACCTAGAAAATGATAAAAAAAAAAAATGTCGTTAGTCATATGTACATTTCATCACTAGACGATAGTAATAAATGTAAATATCTATAACTGCTGGGATGGAGTTTTAGAGTAGAGATTAATGACCTAGAAATTATGACCTAACAAAGATAACTAAGAAGAATTAAACAATTCTTATTCATCAAACCATATATTCATTTCCCCGAATCAACACTATTATTCACCGATTTGAGGCTTTTTTTTAAATGTGAATGGCATGTGGATGATTCTTTAAATTTATAATCAACGATTATCTCTTTGAAATATTTTTGTCCTATCCTGATTCAAACCTATACTCCAAACACTTTTACCATTCATCTTACCACATAACCGCAGTGGCAACAAGCGTCATTATATATATATCTTTATTCTCATACAGACACAATGGTACAGAGAAATGTAACAAATACACAAAAAAAAAAACAACAAACTAGATACAATATATACAAACACCGGAGAAAACAAGGTTACACATTGTCCACAGCCAAGCCAGGAGTACAAACACAGTCATTTATATGTTCAATAAATTTACACAATTTCTTCAACAACGATTGTTTTCTAGTAGACATTATTTCAGAAAACTTGAAAATATTATAGCGTTTTAGATAGTATCTTGGGAGATATATTTTACGTTGGTCGTTTACAGAGGTACATTCAAAAATATAATGATATTCATCGCCTACTTTATCACAGTTACATAAATGGCAATAGCGATTTCCCTTGTAACATTTCGCCATCTACCAGTTTCAATTGGTAAATAGTGGTTCGTTGTCCTATATCTACAGAGTCTAACAGCTTCTTTTATATTTAAGATATTAAAATATTCTTCAAATTCAAAATTTGTTTTAAAAATTCTGTAGTTTAATGCTTTGGGAGAATTATACATAGATGCATGCCACGTTTGCACATATTGATCAAACAATCGTTGTTTTACAGTACATTTTAACCAGTCATTGCTCATGAAATTTTGTGACTCCCATATATATGGAAATCCACATTCAATTAGGATTTTTTTCACATGAGCTATCCAAGACATTTGTATATTACCTTGTTCATTCAATTTTCTAGAAAGCTTGTATAATATACTAGAAAGTTTTGACTGTTTACCATTAACAAGTCTGGACCAGTATGTAATGAACCTTACTTTAATATCAATATCAATGGGATGTCTGCCGAGCTCTCCGTATATCATATAACTCGGGGTCGAAGATTTTAAATTTAAGAGAATTTTGCAAAATTTTAAGTGAACTCGTTCTAAAATTTCGTTTTTTCCAAAACCCCATACCTCACAGCCATACAAAAGGATAGGCTTTATCATTTTATCAAATAAATCCAGTTGTATTTTGATTGATAATTTGTATAATCTTCCCAACTTAAGAACTTCATACATGGCTCTAAGTGCTTTGTCAGCTAAATGCCTCTTATTAACATCGAAGTTGCATGTTTTTGTAAAAATAACCCCAAGATAATTAAATTCTTTTACTAATTCAATATCAATGTTTTTGTAATAAAATCTAAGATTATGATTTAATCTGCCAATACCAAACACCATAATTTTTGTTTTGTTCACATTAACTTTCATCTTCCAGGTATCACAGTATTCAGAAAAGGCATTCAGCTGTGTTTGAAGATCCTCCGCGGACTCAGCTAATAGAACAGTATCGTCGGCATATAGCATAATAAATATTTTCAGATAGGTTTCGAGTTCTCTTTCTATATTCTCTGTGATGGTATTTAGACCATTAATATTTTTTGATAGTAAAAAGTCTTCTAGATCATTTAGGAACAATGAGAAAAGAAAAGGTGATAAATTTTCACCTTGACGCACGCCTACTTCACAATTAAAATAATCTGAAATACAATTATTATATGAAATACAAGACTTAATATTCGAATACATATTAAATATAACATTATACATTTTGCCATTTATGTTATTAAGTAACAGCTTGTGAAATAGAGCATCCCTCCGCACTTTATCAAAGGCCTTCTCAAAATCAATAAAGGCACAGTACAATTTCTTCTTTTTTGATTTTAAGATTTGGAATAGGGTAAGGATAGAGAAAATACTGTCTATTGTTGAATAATTCTGTCGAAATCCACACTGGTTTTCCTTAATAATCACAAATTCTTCAGAAAAATCATTTAACCGTGAGTTTAAAATGGCAGTAAATAATTTACCAAGGCAACTTACAATTGTAATTGGTCTATAATTTTTTGGGTCATTTGAGTCACCTTTATTTTTATAAATCGGCTTAATTATTCCAGTTAACCAACTAGAAGGTAAGATTCCAGTGTCAAATATGACATTAAAAAGTTTTTCATAAATGCAAATAAAACGATTTGCTGTACATTTAATATACTCATTTATAATTTTATCATCACCACATGCTTTATCATTTTTAAGATTTTGTATACATTTGAAAATTTCATCCTGTCAGATATATCCATTTATATACTCATTAAAATTATTGGGAATTTCATTTTCTAGGGTTATCTGCTCTTCTTCTGTGTCGGCTGAGTTTAAATTTTTGAAAAATTCAAAAAGTATATTAATATCTATGTTTGGTTGTCGTTTTCTTTTGTGTCCACTAAGTAGTTTCCAAAAATGTTTGGGGTTATCTTTTGAAGCATGGTTGATTTCATTAGAAATTTTCTTACAGTAATTTTTATATTTTTCGTCCAGAATGTTTTTGTAATTTTTTTCTGCGTCAGTCATATGTGACCGATTTTCCATGGTATTTCTCAACTTGTAATTTCTCTTTGTTTTACGATATACCTGTCTGGCAGTTTTGCAATCTCGGTCAAACCAGGGCTTTTGATTGTTTAGATTTTTAATTTTACCAGTGCTGCCAGTATTTTTTTGTTTAAAAGTCCCAAAGGTTTTAGTCGCAGAATCAGTGAAAATGTTACCAAGTTCATTTAACAGCGAATCAATAGAAGCATTTTCTAAATTATCTATTTCACTTTGACAATTTTGGAGCTTTTGTTCAAAATTTTGAAGTTTTACCTCATCGATATTATTATGAAAGTCCATTACCTTATCACTGTCCCATGGTTTTATTTTAGCATGATTTATATTATTTATAGGTTTGGCCTTGTTATTGTCATTACTTATTTTAGCTGAAGACATTGCAATATGTAATGGCGTATGGACATCTGAGAAAAATTTATTGGTTTCTAGAATATCAAAATCTGTAAATAATTTCAGAAGCTCGGGGCTACTTATACAGTAATCAACAATACTAGCATTTCTACAGGTTAATTTACCGATACCTTTATCACTGCCTAACCTCCCATTTACTATGAACATACTATTTCCTTTGCAAAAATTTAACAATAAATTTCCATATCTATTTTTAGATTTGTCCATGCTTACTCTTTTGATTGGCATTTCTAAATTATTTAATAATCCAAGAAAATTATCAACATAATCAGGCACATAATTTTCCACGTGCCTGTTATCGTCAATTTCAACAAAATCGTTTTCATTCGATGTCCTGGCATTAAAATCGCCTAAAAGACATATGTATTTGGACTTATTTGTTAAGGACATATATTCTTGTTCAATTTCGCCGAAAGCGTCTTCTGAGGAATATTTAGTATGTTCCGGTGGTATGTATACAACACCAAAAAATACAGGTTCCTCAGTTCGAAAGAGTCGTTCACTACATTTGAACCACATTACATATTTACTTTCAGTATCTATAATTTCTATATAACTATCTAAAGTATTTTTAAATCCAACAATAATCCCACCTGAACGTTTATTTGATACTTTTTTTCTATTTTTCATACTGAACGTATAACCAGGGAAGTTAATCAAATCAATATCATCCGTTTTAGTCTCAACAAAGCAAACTACATCGTATTTTTGTATTAAGTCTCCAAAATCAGGGTATTGTAACCTAGTTTTAATACCACAACAGTTCAAGCATAAAATTTGCAAAGATTTTTCATTACTATCTACAGAACTATTTACAGAATTATTTGAATCATTCAACATACTTTCAAACTCTACAAATTCAGCGTCTACTGATATACAAGTATTACCATTAATAACATTATTTACACTGTTATCACCAACTATCGTGTCAAACGCTCCCTCAAAAGACTGTAAACGACAGGAGTTCATATCAAACTTTCTATCATGTCTTTTACTTGTCTGATCAAATACAGTTTTGTTGTTGCTTTCCGTTTTATTGATACCACAGTTAAGATATTGGAAAATATGTTCAAAATACAGTTCTTCTGTTTCAACTGCCAAAAAATATTCAAAATCGCTTCCTAAAGAATTTTCTTGACCTGTACTTATGTAATTTACGTCAGTCATATATCTGAATGGGCTTTTATTAAAATATTGAAAAAATTGATCAAAATAGAGACGTTCATTTTCAACAGCTAAGTAATGATCAGTTGTCATTCCAATGAAAATGATGAGTTAATTTAGTTTTCGATGTGAATACTAATTAAATTTACACACAACAGATAAGCGTTAATTCTTTAATTAATAAAACCACTCGGCGCCGTTGTATATGAAATTACCATACCCCAAAATGTAGACGATAAATAGACACATTTTAGCCTTAAATTTATACATATTACAATATAAAAGTTACAGGAGATAAAATAAATGAAATATATCTAATTAAAACACTCACCTGTCAATTGGACCTATTTTTTTCCTTGCCGATTTTGTTTTATTTTAACCGTTTCTTATGCAGTTTTAAATTTTTGACCGAACAAAATTGGTTAATATAAATAAACCGACTAAACATTTCCAACGAATATTTAATAATAAATGAAAAGCAGAAATTCCAGAACCTCCTGTGTTATATAGGCTGACTTGATATGGCACCGCAACAAATATTTTTTAACACAGTCCTGGATCTTTCGATTCATTCATTTAACTTTACATGTAATCCTAGTAATCTAGTAAACTCACTATTTAGTATAGAGGTGACACACAAAAAAATATTGCTCAACTGGGCAAAGGAATGATGACATGAATTACTTTTCTTGTCTTTGCCTTGGCAAAAGTTTTAACAGCATGTCCGAATCCATGTGATATTTGACGAAACTAGGTGAATAAAAAATATTCAAACATAGATGTCACGCGTTTCCACAATTCGGAGGGTTTCACTATATGGCTACAAGGAATAAAAATCTTAACTTGCTTGCTGTCCAGGTTGCACCATTTTCATATTTTCTGTGAACATAACGATAAGATGTATGTTTGATGTACATGATATAACTAAGTAAATTGCCTACCTGGTATCATCAGCATGGTAGTCTTCTGTTTTCGACGACATACAATACATGGTATTTCTTTGTCACTAAATGCAGCATTCCAGCTATTAGGATTATTGCTTTCAACTCTGTACTTAGCACCAAACAAACCACTATTTGACGCGGGTTGGTTTTCTCCGTTATCTGGATCATCTGGTAGGCAGAGATTGTTAACACCTCCGCCTTTATTATTATAGTAACTGCCTCCCATTTGCCCTAACAATGTTCAAGTACGTAAAGACATATGGTTGGAACATTTCATTACATAACTGTTCTTGCTTTTTTTGTCGATTATAACTGTTAACTTCTGTCCTTAATAAAATTTCTATGTCATGTTAAAAAAAAATTGTTTAGGGAAGCTTATTAAAGAAGTAGGGGCGTTAAGGCTCGTTTTCGGTCTACAAATATAAACATTTGATTAATAGATTCAAAATTAGCCTTTACATTGTAGTTGGTAAAATATATAAGATGCTTAAAAATAACTCAATTCAGCCTAATTTCCAGCATTGTGACGTCAAAGTCATGTCATAATATTGCTTCACTGACGAAATATATTGCAGATTTTTAGCAGTTTTCCATGCACATAATATTTCTATAGAAGATGTATACTATCCGAATATATATTCATGTAACATATAAAATTGTTTCTTGCATGCGCAGGCAATTTCCCATTGCAAATTTTGTGTGAAAATGGGCCAAAATCGTAAAAAGTTTGAGATTTTTATGAAATTGCGTCATTTTGGTGTTAGTTTATTGGCATATTAATGATAGAAATTAGGTACTTTTCTTTATGCTTGGCAAAGTAGGTACTTTAAGGTTATTTTTACAAACCTACCTTTTTACTTGCTTGGGGTTTTATGTATGGCCATATTTTAGGCCAAATATGGGCCTTAACGCCCCTTGTCCTTTCATTAATATTTGTGGATGTAATGTAATATTTATGACCGTAATTATCAAGATTGCCCTCTAATTTGGACAAAATCTTCACGGATATATTTGATAGGAAAATGTCAAATTGCAGTCACTGCCAGTCAATATCTGTCATTTAGCAATTAAATGAACACGGAAGTGGAAATACCAAAAATTTCCTTAATGTTTCTTCACTGTAATAAATATTGAATTTGTACTGAAAATGAAATTTCCAACAATGAGTTTATTTCATAAATTATTATCATATTAATCCTTTTATATATACATCAACCTTTCTTCAGTTCTGTCCTGCTTAATGCCACTTTTGTATCGTATTTATACTCTGTAAGTCCATATTTTTATTTGAACCTAGTCTTAAATGTTTTGTTTTTCAGATTTTGTCACATTTTCCGGCTTCAGCCTTTCTGATGAGAGTTTATCCCAGAATGTTTATTAATAGTCTTACTAACAAAAGATCTTGTAAACAAGTAGATTTTTCAATATTCTACATTTTTCATAACAGAGAATTCACTTGAATTTCATATAATATAAATCTCTACTTACATGACTTATTCAAAAATAAAAATTTCTTTATATTAGTTCGTGGAACATTTCGACACATTGACACAGTATAAAACAACAAAATGTCATTCTAAACACCATGTTCGAGCCTCACAAAAGGACTGCAGTATATGTTCTTTGGATACATTGGTGCAATTTGAAATTGTTTGTCTTAAGAAAATCTAACTTAGTATAACTGGAAACTGCTCTTACCGGAATAAACTTTTTCTGTACCTTTTGGGCAGGTCTTTCTTCCCCATCGCACATAGGTGACTCCAATATCTAAATATTGAACTGCTTCCATTATGTACTGATTATTAATACCGAAGAATGTAATATGCATACGTGCAATAAAGTAACTTCCAAAAGAGTCAATAACCTATTTTCAAGTGCAAAACAAACGTATGACGATGCTGATCTATTTTCCAGAAAAAAATGTAAAATTAATATTAACGTTCAAATTTAAAACCTAATACGTAAGGACTAGTTGGTCTTTTTAGACGCATATGACTTCTGAATATGTTCCTTTCTTCATAATCTAATTTTGTCTAATTATCATCTCCTACTGAAAAAGGGATTGATCTCAATAAAATTTTCATATACATTGCAAACCCTGTCAATCGTTGAATCTGGACATCAGAAAGAATTTGCTTACTCTGTTGCGCAGGCGGTTGGACACCTCTTACTTCTGAAGGTGTATAAATTATGCTTACCCTGTTGTGGTTTATTTAGGTTGCCAGAAGTTGGACATTCCTTACTCCTAAAGGTGTGAAGGAAATGTTGCATCATGTCTACTAAAGACTGGTCCGTCTCAGAAAGGTTATACTTTCTACATTCGTGTCCATATACAATGGTACACATAGAGAGTAGAATTAATCTCAAATGGAGCATTTGGATATGCCTATAAAACAAACTAATGTTTGTTAATTTTAAGTGCAAGAAAGGCTAAGGCATTGACTCGTTTTTACGTTTGAATACTCTAAAAATACTGTTAAAATTATTTGAAAAAATATATTTAATTAAATATATTTAAATAAGACATATTTACATTTAGCTGTAGTTGTTCTATGCAGTGTGTTTCTTTCTTGGTTATTTAATTAAGAAGAAACTTTAAGCCCCAACTGACATGAAAAGTTAAAATTAAAATTCAGATTCGAATTTGTATCATTTTTATCCTCCAATGATCGAACTTTCACAATCTACAAAATGTATCAATCGTTGTACAAAATTCTTCCTATGATGCAACAGCGACTTCGTGAACGTCTGCTGAATCAAGAATTTGAAGACCATTGAGGGTTTTCACGACAGATTTTGGTCAAAACAACTATGAGTAAAAGCTCTGCCCAAAAATAATTTTCAATATAATGTTTATCTTACATAAAGACACATTTCAGTGAAATGTCTATTTTGGCAAAGCTGTTGCTCATAGCAAAAATTTAATTCAAATGTCCAAAAGTGAGTGAAGTTTGGTGTTTGTGATTGATTGCTGCACGATTAGCCATCCTTGAGAGCATATTGCCGCTATTACAGAAATTTTATTGTTGAAAACAAAACATATTCCTTCAAATACAACATTTTAAGAGTACTTAATTATAGTCGAGAGTACGTTTTTCATTACTTTTTGATTTTGAAATTCAAGGGGCCAAATCATACCATGCCTTTTTATGACAACAATTGTGTAGCACTAGATATGCAAAATTCATTGAGTCACGACCCATCAGTTTTGCACAAGACGAAACTTGTTCCAAAATGCAAAACAAAAATGTCGAAGAGCAAATTAATAATAAAAAAACAATTGCCAAAATGACCAAAAATGTAAGGACAAAACTATGAGAAAGATCGTTTTGCTATCGGTTACAACTATATATACAAAATATTTAGTTTAGATTGAAATAAATTTAACTTAGCCCGGTATTGAGTCAAATTTATTTACAGAAGATACAAAATTAACATAAAAAAAGAATGTATTTTAAATGTATAATATTTCCCAACATTTAAGATGATAACGCAAAAAAAAGATTCAAGTGATCGTTTAGAGAAAAAGAAGAAGAGAGGGAAATAAACTTGACTTTTAACAGTTGTGGGAAATAACTCAAAAGAAATCTTTTAAATGCATCAACTTTTTAAGCCAGGAGAAACATACATTATGTACTTACGTATATTTCAGCAGGCTAATAAGAATTACGATCACTCGTTATTTTCTTACCACCTTCACTACATCACAGTAACATTTAATTTTAAAGGGTTAATTATTTTATAGCGTGTGACTGTATATAGAGTTTCAATCAATACACACATGCTGATTTCTCAGAATTTGATGTTCTAAAAAAGTTAGATTGCCACGTATTTTCACAATTGCTGACTTTTCATTTTCCCTTCCAGCTCAAAATTACGATAAAGATTTGCTGTGTTGAGCCTAACATTTTTTAAAATTATGGAACCGATTTTATTATACAGATTAGTTTTGACTAAATTAATGAAGACTTCTCTGTCCTAAAAAGGAGAAAGTGAATTTTGATAAGGAAAACGTTTAACCCATTTCTTATTTAAAATTCTGAGAGCAATCAAAGGAGAAAAAATATGCCTTATATTATATGCTAATGGATATTCAAATTAACACAATTATTGCTTTTTCCTGCAATACCTGTGTAGTTGTGACTTCCTGGAAACTGACTTACGGCTATCAATACTGAATTGGAATCAATATTTTAGGATACAAACAAAAATTGATGAACAAGATATGCATATTTTGACAAATTTAAACTCTTCAGTTGATATCGACTTTTAAATTATTCAAACTGTTGAAGTGTATATGTAAATACCAAAAATGACCACAGGGTAGAGTCAAAACTACATGTATCTAAGCACAGAACCTCTTTTACCGGCTAATTTCACTTATTTTAAAGCAGAAAGTTTTAAAGTATCACAATGGTAAAGTTTTTTCCTCCGGAACTTACCACCTAGTGGTAGAAATATTATTTGATGATACCAAATTGTATACAAAGGGTATAGAGATGTCGTTGAATAAAGACACATCAGTTGTTTGCATGTCCTAAGTAAAGTCAACAAATACCAAAGGGATATTCGAAGGAGGGGGAAATCGAAAATAACTGACTCCGAAGAACAACGAAGACAAGACCAAAACAATACAAACACTACACTTAAAAACTAAAAACATATGCACAACATGGACTCCACTAAAACACCGGGGTACACACATATTTATCGTTACACTGGTATTATTAAACAATTGATTAATTAAGCCATATCTAGCGCATAATTACATGTATGTCCTTCTTGTTATGTTATATATTTGTTTCTTTTCATTTTGTTTTTGTTTTTGTTTTTTTTTTGTTTAATTTTGTTTTTGTTTTTGTTTTTTGTTTTGTTTTTGTGTTTGTTTTTTTTTCTTCAACATTATGTTTTTACATTATTGTTTTGCTTTTCTTTCTTTTCCGAACTAGTGCTCTATTGCTAAGAAACCATGAGTTGAAATCTGCCGATTCGAAGTTATTCCAACTCGATGAGATCACTACCCGTCATCTGCAACATTGTCTTAGCCTTTAACAATTCACTGATGGAGCAGACGGCATATGTATTTAATGGAATGATTCGTTGCCTGGTTGCAATAGCTTTTAACCAATTACATTTTCAATAAAATGCATAAAAATAAGTCACGAAAAATGTAGATGTTATATTCAATTATACTCAATCAAATATTCTAGTGAGGTTCTATCAGAGTTTTAATGAAAAATAAAATAAGAATCAACAATACAATTAAAAAGTCATTTGTTCAGAGAACAAATGTGAGGTCTTTCCCCGTCTCTAGTTAGTGTTATGGTGTCCTATACAAATACTTAAGACAATTGAGTCATTTTGTTTACGATAAAATGTTGCCAATAGTTATCATATAGGTTACAGAATAAAGATCAAGGGGCCTAGTGTCAGAAAAAGTATGGTTGTTAAGGACTTTGTCGGTTGCTATGGACAGAAGGTCACTTCCGGTTATAAAACTTAATTCTAAACTCAGAAGGTAGTGTTGGTTAAGAATACATATGGTTGCTATGGACTTTTCATTAACGTTACCTTGTTGCTAGGGAATGACCTTGACCCATGACCTTTGACTCAAATTGTAGGTCTTTGCATACTGATTCATTTAAGTATACATGTTTACTATACTATCTAATATGGTTTTCAAGTTATAAGCAAAAAACCAGTTTTAACATACAAATCAAGTGCAATAACTCAAAAACGACAAGTTTTACGGTTTTGGTCCTGAAGACTTTTTTGTAGATTTCGACGTGACGAACAATTTTCCCATGTATTGTCTGCTTCAATTTTGTACGGTTTACGTGCTTTTCCACAAAAACTGTTTACAGTGTCGGCCATTTTGAAAATGGCCGCCATTAGCCAATCAAGTTTGATTTTAAATTGAAGGGAATAAGTTGACGGTCACCAATAACCCATATGTTTACTATGTTATCTCGAACCATTTTCAAGTTATAGGCCAAAAACCATTTAGCCGAAACGCGTTAAGGGCTATAACTCGAAAACCGTTTGTCGTACAGGGTTCGACCCTTATATCAAATAAAGGTCTAAATGAGACAAGTATTTTCCCCATTACATGTCTGCTTAAATTTTGTATGGTTTTTGAGTTAACCTGATAACAAGGTGTACCATGACCTCTGACCTTGAGATTTGACCTTTGAGCTTGACATTTTTGAATGCAACATATGTCATCCAGGATGATTGGTGAAGGTCCCAAGTCTCTAGGACTTACCGTTTTGAAGAAAAAAATTTTGACGTGTCGCGACACTTTTCGGGTCAAAAACGCGTAACCAGGAAGTCGATCAGAACATTTTTTTTTGCATGACGAATCATGTCCAGGAGTTGAGCAACATTTTCCCCACTTCAGATTTTTGATAACGGTTACGGTTTTTGAGTTAATCTGCAAACAAGGTTTTACGGTCTGGGGCAGATAACTCCGTTACTAAAAATAGATCGGTTTCGCAGGCCGACTCAAGTCGAGCCCAAGTAGTGTCGTTTAATAGTACTAAGTTTCGTAATGATAGGTCGCGACACTTTTTTGACATCTGCGGCAGAAAAAAAAAATAATAATAATAATAATAATAATAATAATCATAAGAAATACAGTAAGGTCTTTCCTTCTGCAAAGGGAAAGACCTTAATTACATGAATAATGTAGATATCAAATTCCAATATATAAAATAATATGAAATTGGATGATTATGTAAATTTTTAATCTCAAAGGAATTTTATTTTTTAGAAATTATTCTTAATTTCGTAATAAACAACTGTCGTACACGTTGATGAAGGCGTCTTTTGATTACATAATATGCATTTTAATTAACGATTAAAGGTAAATGAAAATTTGAAAAAAAATAGTCATTGGAGTTGAAGTTAGATGCACATTTTGCGAAGAATGCATAGAGTCTTTTAAAAGCATTTGCTGAGGCAAACATAAAACAATTTGTATAATTCAATAGTGATCACTTTTTGGTCTTTTGATTAGCTGCATGCGTTTAATACTTTATAGTTGGGTCATTATTGTATGTTTTTATGGTCTTGTAGACATTGCCTACTGTTTTAAAGCTGAGTTATTCTTGTTCCACCATTTATTATTAAATTAAAAGCTTAGTTGCATTTGTAGGTGAGTTTATAATTATCGTATTGTATGAATGCTAAAAATAGATTACACCCAACTAATAAATCAATGTCTGTTCATATCATATTTAACATTTTAGTGACGTAACAGTCTGCTTTCGTTTTCAATAAATGGTAAGCCTGTTTGTGTTTCAATTTTAAATTTCGGTTTGTGTTTGATTATTTTTTCCAATTTTCTTTTTTTTTGTTTAAGTAACAATTATTTTTGATTGAAAACTAAATGTTAAGTAAATTTTTCAAACAGGAAGTTAATAATTAGCCATTGTTATGTGCCATTAAGCTGCCAGGGGACTTTGACTCTTATGGCAGCAGCCATACAATGGCCTAAGTTGTAATTGCTCGCTCTGGGTTTCAAAGAGTCAACACCTTTTTTATTTTTATTTTTTACATGCTCGTGATCAAGACCATATTGGTCGAACCGTTGGGTATTTTTAACTTTTTAGTTTGTTGTTGTTTTTTTTTACAATTGAATATTTGGTTTTGTTCGACTTGTGTATTTTATACATTTTAGTTGTTTTACGCCCCTATTGACAGCTCACCATTTCCATTTATTTTTCTTGTTATAAATTGTAAATGGTCCCTATCAACCTATTTTAGCTACAACACATTTTTGATATACATTTTGTGTACGACTCATCAGTTAATTGTGATGTTTGAAAACGAAAACATAAATACAAAAAGTTGACGAACAAATTCAAAAAATATCAAAATCGCCAAAAGGGTGAGGCCATGACAAGGGTGAGGGTGACAACATGGCTATGCAGGAGGGAAAGAATCCTTAGTTTTCACAAAATTTACCATTCTTGTAACAGTAAATCTTAATGTATAATTTTGGGATAGTATGGAAATACCAGTACTCTCTTAGACTACGTCGCGTTTTTATCCCCGCACTTCGAATGAAGTTCGAGGATATTTGTAATCAGTCCGTCTGTCCATCCGTCTGTACGTCTGTCTGTCTGATCGTCAGTTAGATAATCTTGTCCCCAGAACTCCTCGTTCATTTTTAACTTCAAGCATTTAATTTCTATACAGTATTGTCACAAATTGTATGTAGATGCGCAATAAGGTTTTAGAATTTTGATTTTCAAAAATTGGCACCCACAGGGGTCACTTTCGCAAATTTGAAATTTAAATTTGTGACTCAAACTCCTCATTCATTACTTTTTTATGCTTTTAATTTCTATACAGTATTATCACATACTGTATGTAGATGCGCAATAAGGTTTTTGAATTTTGATTTTTAAAAATTGGGGTCCACATGGGTCGAATTTCAAAAATTTGAAGTTTAAGCTTGTGACCTAACCTCCTCATCCATTTTTCATTTTATGCTTTAATGTATGTAGATGTGCAATATGGTTTTAGACTTTTGCTTTTTCAACAAATCGGGGCCCACAGGGGTCGAATTTAAAAAAAAATGGAATTTAATCTTGTGACCTAAACATTCATTTTTTCACGTCATGCATTTAATTTTTATACAGTATTGTCACATATTGTATGTAGATGCACCATAAGGTTTTAGAATTTTGTTTTTCAAAAATTTGGGAACACAGGCGTTGTAATTTGGAAATAGTGAACTTAAGATTTCATTTAGATTTAGCAAATGTATTTGTATATAATATTGTTCTTTATTATCTGTACAACTCCAAAATGGTTTTTAATTTCCAATTTTGAGACCGAAAATGATGAAATTGCTAATTTTGCCTTGTCTCTGGAAATATTCATTCATTTTTTGTTTCAGTGGTTTTATTTGTTTATAATATTGTTCTTCACTATATGTAGATGTGCAATAAGGTGTTCAATTTTGAAATTTGATTCAGGGTTCCACTTTTCAGACTGAAATTGTAAAATTGCTAATTTTTCACTGTTAATTGTTTTTTTTTACTTGTGCAGTGCGGGGATAGACGTCGTTTATGATGGCTCCAATTTCTAGGTTTATGGACGAAGTTTTAAAAGTAGAATTTAAATTAGATATCTCAATTTTGAACACATGTTTTGTTTCATTGAGTAAAATGTATTTTTAGGACCTGTGAATATTATAAAAGGAATGTCAGGATCCATCACAGACAGCGATGCAGGAGCACAGGATTGGGATACTACTTGGACGCCATCTGGACGACATGGTATGAATCTGAAAATTAGAAGTAAATTTATGGATAAATATTAGATCTTCTGAATGGTTTATCTTGGTTATTCACAGAGATATTTCCTTTTTATGAAATAATTAACAGTTCCGAGTTAAAATGTTCATAAACGGCAGATAACACCTTTCCTGGTTTTACACTTTTCAAAAGATCTATAATTTCTATTTTTAATGAGCCACCAATGATGTTTCAAGCTTACGAAATAAAATAGTTTCGGTTTATAGGTTTTTTTCTTGAAATTTCTCAACTAGAACACGGCCAAGGTCGGTTTATTTGCCTGAAATCTCAACAACCATATCAATACTGAATCCATAATTTCTGTTTCATTATGATATATAAAATACAAAACATGTTTCCTAACTTCACTGTTATCTAAAATTCAAATTCTCATTTATTTCGTTTCATTCAATTTTCCATCATGTAAATAAATGGGGTGATTTGAGTGATCTGATTGGTTCTATTCAAAATTGGACCAGAAATACCATTTGTGGTGTTGTTTTTAAACTATTTTTATCAAGATATTTTCCAGACAAAAAAAAAATCCCGATAAGTTGAAAAGTGTTAACTCATTATATATTTGTTTCGTTTTTGTGGTAGGATTTGCATATGAGGAACACAAATTTGTTTGGAAAGTGCCGTGGCAAAAAGTTATGATTAAAGTTTGGTTTCCCAATGGAAAGAAACAGGAGCAGATATCAGCATGTCCAATGCCTGTTAAGATCCAGTTTTTAGTGAATCACCATGTCCAAAGGCTATATACGGCTATACGAAATATCGAAGAAATTCAGGTCAAAACCGTAGGTGCATCTAACGAACTTATAGAAATAACGATAACATCAAGTGAGGTTGATGACGTTATATCCGTAATTGAAAACAAGCTGACAAATGAGTTTGATGATATTGTCTTGAAGACAATCCAACAATATAAGTTTACGCCATCTTTGGCAGAGGAACAATTTAGAAAAGCAATTGAAGTAAAAAATATTGACCTGACAAGGAACGACAAAAAAATTTTCATTGTCGGGTTTTCGAAAATGAAAACCTTTATAGATCAAGAAATATCCGAAATCGATCGAAGAAGTTTGAAAATAATCGAGCAATTAAATGAAAAATGGAAAATAAAGGCGGTTCAAGAATTTAGAATAACTGAAAAGTTATCTAAGAAATTTAGTGACGTTACCATATGTGAGCAAGACAATTTTGGGAGAATAACATTTCATGGCAAAGATGGAAGAGTGAGAGAGGCAATCAAAGAGTTAAACAATCTTATGGAAGATTTGTCTGTTGAAAGATTACATGTTGATCCACTGCTCATCAAACTTCTGACTTGCAAACAGGCAGCATATTTGTTTTCTGATCTTCTCAAAAGAAAAGAATTACCTGTTGTGTGGGCAATTGAAGATCAAAAAGTTTGTTTATTCAGTAAATCCCGAATTGAAATAGACGCAATTAGGTTCTCATTATACGAAAATTTTGTTGTTGTTGGATTTTCCAAAGAAGATTCTGTTACACAGCCGTTCTGCAAATCCAAGATTTTTTCTGACTGTGTAGAGGAACATTCAGGAACTGTTCTAATCAGGGAAGATGCACCTCATGGTGTTAACATTGCTGCTACGAAAGATATTGTACAAAACCTCCTTTGTCAGGAAAAGGCTTTTAATGCTGTACCAGAAAATGGAAAATATGTACAAGGTAATATATTTAAATCCATTCAAAATCATTTTGAAAAACAAAATGAAAACATTGCAAAGCAAAATGCACTATAAACCATCACTTTTATCGTTTGACGCATCAAGTGTAGTACCTATTGTTATCTTTTCGCCATTTTTAAAAAACAATAACTATATCAATATGTAATGTATCAAAATATGTCCCAAGAATAGAAGGTATAGAATACCAGAAGTTTTAAAGTTCAGTGTAGGAACTGATGATCAACACATACACAGACAAATCAATACAAATGCACACTATGTTCGTCTAGAAATACAAAATGTATGTAAGTTTTATAATAAGAATTATTAAAAATGTATATTTATAGTAAATACAATGGAACATTTAACGGAAGACTTAAAAGCTAAAAATAAACAGCTAGAAAAACAACTGACTGAAGCAAATTCTAAATTAAAGGAGGAAAACGCATCCAAACAAGCAGCTAAAAGAGAAACAGCAGGATTAAAAGGACAACTGTCTTATACTAAAGAAAGTTTGGAAAGGCAACTTATTTTTTCATAAGATTATAAGTTTTGATTTTAATTAGTGTATCTGTATGTAGGTGTACACGACTTATTCATTTTATACAAATAGCTTTCAGTATACGGAATAGTAACATCAAAGCATAAACATTGATATGGAGCAGATTTTGCGTCGTCTTCACACTTAATAATTACAAAAGAATATCTATTGATAATTCTAGAATTCTCACACACTAAAAAAGACATCAACTCCTCAACAGTAAGCTGTATTTCTTATTACTCTTATTTACACACAAAAAATCCAATTGAGGTTCTCAGATTTCTTTGGGGTACCATCCGTCAATAAAATCTACCCGTAATTACACAGCCAGGGGCGGATTCAGAAGGAGCGCACCCGGCGCGCGTCCCCCCTAAAAAAGCCAAGTTTCTGACATTTCATATGTATTTGTAGCATAAAATCACCCAAAACATTTCTAGCCTCTTTCCGCTCGGCGTTATATCAATAATTACCAAAACTTCAGCGCCTCCCCTAACGTCAAATCCTGGATCCACGCCTGACAGCCATAATGTTGTTAAAAGTAGCGCTATGCAGAAAAGGAAGAGTTATAAAGCTCACTGGGTTAATGCCCTTGAAATATTTTTATATTATTTAAAATACAATGTATTATTAAAGATACTGAAACCCGAAATTAATTTTAAACAGGCAGCGACGAGAAAATAATTCTACAGTTCGAAGGATGGAAATGCAAATTGGAAACATGAAACTACATATACAACAACTTGAAGATGCACTTCAAAGGGAGTCTAATGCAAAAGAAGATAGCAAAAGAAATATGAATGAAACAGATGCAAAACTGAAAACAATAAAAGAGAAATATCAGAGGTATCTAGGTGAAGTTTAAATAAGAAAAAAATATTTTGCTATAGAAGGAACTTTTTTTACCTAATTCATATTTTTTGGTTTTATGTATTCTCTATAGAAGACGTTAGGGTACAGTTCCAGGTTGCCAACTCTTTGGTATAGAACAGTATAGCTGCGGAACAGTGACCCAGGGTATTTTTGCTGACCCATAGACATATTTTGACAAATATTGAAATTTTATAGATCTAAGCTAGGCTTTAAACATGAATATTCAGGAAATCCATGTTCAGTTTAATGAAGATTTGTAACATTCGAGTTACTATATTGGGAAACATATTATTCGTAGAACACCGTGGTTTTCATGGACAGATCAGTCCATGAATATAAGAAAGCAAACGAATATGGTTTTGTGGAACAATAATGTCATTTTGGTTAAGCCGTAAATAATATTGATAAATTGAAATTAAATAGTGTCAAAGGAAACCTATTTTTCTACAGAATTGGAATATTTTAAATATTACATCTTTTACTCCAGTATTTTTTAACATGTAATATCCACGAAATTGGTTACACCATCATTGCAGGATGGTGGATGTTAGCAACCAGATTAATGAAATCGATTCTAAAGAACTACAAGAAACATCACGGGTTAAGTGTTTAGAAAGTAATGTGTTACGCAAGAAAACTTCATTTGGACTTGGTCGATTTGAGCACCCAGAAAAATATGTAGACAAGGCAGAGACTACACGGTAATTGACGCATTTTCATTGTGGACAGTATGCTTTTGTCAAATTAGACTGAAATTATTTACAGTATACTTTTGTTTTCTTAACTAATTAACGGTTTGTCTTTAGTTGAGTAGTTTCTAATTTTCCGTTTTCTGCGTACATTTCATTAATTTATGCGCAAAGTTTGAAATGGATTTTACACGACGAAAATAAAAATAAATACTGAAATATAATACATGATATATTCATATTTTCACTCTTTCATTAATATATTTTGTTACTGACAGTACACCGTATGCTGAACGATTCACCAACAAACTTTGTACGGAAGAGGAGAATCCAATTTTGGTAAATCAATTTGGTAAAACATGTTAATTATTGTAAAACAAGAAAACTCCACTCCTGTTTTTCAATTGGCCAGTCAAAACAGTGGTTGAAATATATATAGGAATACATCCTTGAACATTTAAGAGCCGAATCGTGTGAATTGCAAACAAGCAACATAGACTCCTATATATAATCCTATAAGAAAGGGAGCCAACACTTTTGGCCCACTTTAATTCATGAGATGAGGAAACAAGTCGAATGGTATACATTTATTTACTGGGCAGTCAATTTGTTCTGAGAGTAAAATTTCCGAGGAGTTGCTCACAATGCTTAATAGTCTGTCGAACAGAAGGTTAAAATGTCCCTAGCGTCCATAAAGTGGTACCACTATGTATCTATTCTTACATAAATGACCGTTTTTAGTGAGTGTTGAACCGTTGAAGATCGGTGTCGCTGCACTCCAGTCTTGAAAGGACCTAAATGTTCTATCATTTGTGGAAGACCTGCCTGTGTCTCCCAGACGTTGTTCCCCCCTTTCTTGAGCACCTATTAATCTCCTTTTTAAACATGTGCGAAATAAATCCTCAAATTTATCATTTTCTACATAGCTATATATAAGGGTTCAACAAATTTGATCATGATATGCCAATTGAAAGCTTCAATGAAACGAGATCCCAAAGGAAAATATGTTTCTAACATGTTTGCTCAATATACATAATACATGGATTACCCAATGTTATCATTTGATTTAAAAACTATATCCAATACACTGCTCAACACCTTTCACATAAATAAACCGGGTTCAGACATAACTCAAATATGTATGCCTTTAGGATAGTACTTAAAATAGATACTTCAAAATTAACTCTAACAAATATTCAAGTTTATAAAACCTTATTGATAGATCTGCCATTCTTTTCATTTTTTCTTTTCGCGGAGTCTATTTTGCCCATATATTCGGCTTTACAATATTTTTTATGTTTTCGAGTGCATGGTACAGCAGACATAAGTAGTTGAAATACACAATATTTACTCGAAATCGTCATAATTGAATGTTTATTGCATTTATATTGCACAATGTATTAAAACGCTTAAAATAATATTTTTTTGTATTTTACTCACAGTTTCCCTTTAGAAATTCAAAAAGAACACCAAGCAGACATGAGGTCGCAAATTTATGGACTCCTTATTCTTCTTGTTTACGTACACAGAGTGCTTCCTGCATTCAGAAACAAGGTAAATGTAAACTACAAACCGGTTACGAAATGAATAAATTTTCTAAAATAATTGTTAACTGGTAGGTTTGTTGACACTTACATAAACATGAGTATATTGCAGGTCAATAAAGTTTATCTGGAACCATGCTAGAACCAAGACGCATTAACCTATATAAACCTTACTTTTTCAAATTTGTTTTCATCATAAGAAATTGTTTAACCAGTCACAAAAATACATTGGCTGCTTTTGAATTATTGATTATTGTATATTTGTATCCATCCTCCCATGTCAGGGTTTTCTATCCCCATTCGTTCCTACAAACCTCTGACATCACACATTCATATTTTGCGTGTCGAAAGTGAACAATTTTCATTGGTTCTTCTCAAGGTCAAAAGATAGCCTTTCTACTTAAAAACATGAATCTTTATTAATAATTATATGAAAACATTTTTCTTATTGTTTCCAGTTTAAATATTCATAATTATTCTAAAAAAAACTTAACTCATCGTTACTAAAATGGTGAAAAATGGTTACAAAATATTGCCAAGTTCTTTGTATCTGTGATCAGAGTATTAAAGTTGCTAAAAAGACTGGTACAAGACTCACTAGACTTATCTAGTGACATTTCCTAAAGCTCATCTACTGGTACCTTATGAAAGTCAGATGTTGTTCTGGAGTTAAGTCGCCTTGTCCATAAAAAAATCAAATATGCACGAAAAATCACAAAATTAGCAATTTTCGGGTAAATTAAAAAACGTGTCGACTTAGATGGGCCCAATATATCTTGTTGGAATTTGAAACATACTTTGTTCAGATAAGTATCTTTCAATGGTCAACTGCTAATCAATGCTAAGCATATAGCTTCAACTCCTATTTTGTGTTTTAATTTAATGAAGTTTATCCTTGGCTTAATGAAAAGCGTCAAGTAAAAAGCCTACAAAAGATAATCCATTTGCGTCGTAGGTAAAATTTTCTAGGTCACACACTAGGCGGTGATATGTTCGACCCGTAAAATATGAATGTGTGGTCAGGGGTTTGTAGGAACAAACGTAGTGATACAAAACCCTGATTTGGGAGGATTATTTGTATCTAAATGTTGTTTTTCAAGGGTCATATATTAAAATATCTACAAGATGTAGTTCCATTAACAGATTTCCTGAATGTTTTTATTATATTAAAAACACTGAAGATTCTGAGACAACAAATTAAATTTTTACACTTTCGTTTAAAGGCTTTGTTGAATCAAAAGTATCTGCATCCGGAGACAAAAATATTCATGACCAACATGTGTTTGATCAGGTAAACTGACATAGAATATGTTTAGATTGTCGAATTGAAAAAAGAATCTATTTTATTGTATTATAAGTCTAAATATTTCAGTCTGTAGGTACACGTAGCAAAAAGGCAGCAAATCTTTCTAAACCTGTTCGAAAGGAAAACATCGACAAAATGGTTACAATATTCACAATTATGGAATCATGTTTACTATAACGTGTGAAAAAGTGAACTAAATAATGGGCCGATAAATCTTCAAAGTCATGATATGGGCTCTTTATGTGTTTATGAGCCCAAACTGGCCAAATATCGGCAAAAGAATATCGAAGCGACAAAACCGTGGGAAAATTCCACAAAGTCGAAGTCCAAGGAAAAGAGAAAGTCAGGAGAATGTAACACAACAATCAAATACCACAAGGATACAAGGATGGTTGGGTTGTTGTCTCTTTGACACATTCACCGTTTCCATTCTCTATTCTATGTATAATTAAATAAACAAAATAACCTATAATAAACTAAACAAAATTAGAACAAAGCTGTGAGTTGGAGTACACAACTGCAAAAATAGTTAAGAACTTACATAATATAAAAGGCAAAGAACTGATATAACTTACCCCAAAAATATAACAATCACAGAAAAATACACAGGGCAAACAATACCAAATTTTTGATAAAATCAGGTCTACAAGAGAATCGTGTTGCATTATACCTATGAGAAGAAATATCCATATTATCGTAATCTACAACACTCACTGATACATGTATTAAAGTAGCACTCTACTGAGAAACTCATATCATATAATCACTTGATTTAGAGCCATATTATCAGAGAAATAAAAAAAATGCAAGATACACGATAAGGGGTTTTGTATATCGTATCCTATATCAAACCTCGACCAATATCAGCCATCGAACCAGTTCTCGGCCTGATATAGGTGTCTTGGATTTTATCTGGGATCTATAAGGTATGGTATTTACTCCTGATATTTCGAAGTTTCAAATATCCTGTTATCTCTAATTACTTTGGACAGACCTAATGAGAATGGACTCCTAATATGGAGAATAATACATGACTTAACCTACCAACCTAAGTACCCAATATCACCCCGAGGGCCTTTTCCCGAGGTGACATATTGGTCGATTGTTGATATAGCAAGTGGTATAGGTTTAACCATGTATTATTCTTTATATCATATTTCAACAATATACCACTGCTTTAGTCTCAGTAAGAAGTGAATATTGCTGTAAATATCACATGATCTGTAAAATTATAGCTGGTTTTTATATGATTATAAATGAAATGAATATGCTGCAAATTGTATTTTCCAACTTATGGTGAACGCGTGCGAAGAACTCTGAACAGAATAAAAGTATATTTCGAGTAGGGGTTTGATATATAGTTTATGCGATATAGGGTGGGTGATACAGGTCTTGCAAAGTCATGTATAATTTCCTATTAAAAATATGTGTATTTTAGTCTAAATATATGATATAGATTCATTTCATATTCTACTGTTAATACAGGATGTTTTTGTAACTGTTAGCGGGGAAATTAATCCAGGTGTGGATCTTCAGAAAGCTTTGGTACAGATAGTTTGTGAGGAAGAAAATGTAATGTGTGATAAGCGTACAATGGAGGTAGAAGGCACGGTTAGGCAATTAATGTCACTCAATAAGAAGCTTATTGACAAATGTAATGATCAAGGTAACACTGATGTAATTTCTCTATTTGGAGATTACAGCAGTACACAGCCAAAGGCATGGCGACAGAAATGCAATTCGTAGTAACTGTTCCAAAGCATGAAACAAAATTCTGGAAGCTGCCAATCTTCTTGGCTTTTATATATTGATGACATTGAGTCCCATATACTTCAGTAATTGACTTTTATTACATTTTGTAGATTTCGAGTCACAATTAGGTGTGTCCTAAACCTTTGGGAAACAAAACGTGAATACATGTATATTCAGAAACGTCATATTTGTTTGTTTTGACATCATATTTTACGGAAAAATAAAAAAAAATGTTCGATGTGGACTCATAGAATATCTGAGGTATTTCAGTGGTGAAAAAAAACAATAATGAATCATGAATATTGGAAATAAAAGTTATTGTAACACTTTATTATTTATTTTTAAAGAACAATTTCGAATATTGACTTGCATTTAAAACAAAAGCACACAGTAATTTTATATTTTAAACATATTGGACTTGTATTATGGGTTTTATATTGCATGAATTTAGAATCCCGAGTCAAAAAAGAATAATTTTTGTTCCAGTATGTTAAATGTAGGTAAATAAACTTAAATAACAAAATTAAAATGCTGGTTTTTTTTGTTTTTTTTTTTATTTTGTTGTTGGGTTTCTTTTCATTTTTCAGCATTAGTATAATGAGGCATGAAATGTGCACATACAGAACTAGTGCACCAAAATTTGGTATTCAGGGATTGAAGAACCCACCCAAATTATTTAATTATATATACCTTTATACCAAAAAAAAACATTGAAAGTTATTGGAGACAAACTTCCAATTTAATACACACAATGTTCTGAAGATTATAAAACGAATGGAAATTTGGTCAATACACTCCTCTCAATGGTTTTTGAATTAGCCCATTTGAAGTACATTTCAGACTAAATCCTTGAGAATTAAATACCATGTTTAATGTAGCAGACATCGAGAACTATCAATATTTTAAAATTATTTAAGCAAGAAACAGTATAATTATTTTTTTTCTCCTTCCACTATTAAAGCATCATATTCATTGTAATTTAAAATATCAAAGGCAAGAAAAGTTGTATGAAAACCATATATGGAAGAAAGCCTGAAAACATTAAGTTGTGGAAGATTATAGGTCATTTGTTGGCCTTGGAGTTGACCCGCAATCTGGAAAACAGCAAAATATTGAATATCAGCTGACATCGAAGTTTATTTTACACGTTTCCACAATTATTTTTATTAGAATAGCCTTTTAAAATGGTTCATTAGACCTGTAAATGGGTGAGAACATTTTGGGTCCATCTGACACTTTATTTCTACTGCCCCTACAGGCCTTTAAATATAAATTAAGTATTTTTTTAATCTGTTCATGTCCAATGAACCAGAAGTTTACCCTTGGCTATTTACAAATGTAATATTTGTCTGCTAATTAGCACAAAGGGGAAAATAGTAAAGAAAATATGCAAAAATTTATCTTTAAGACTAAGTCGTGTTTTTCTTACAAATTGTTAATATGTTTGTATCACAGAAATGGACCTTGTCATATTATTTAAAGGATGAACTCCTGGTCCATTTCCTCGCTAATGTTCTTTCAAACTAACGTCACTTCGACAATTTGCAAATGTATATACCCAATGGACTCTACTTTGTTCAACTTATTTTCATTGATTTGGTTACATAAAATGGATATCCTAAAAGGATCGATGTCCATTTTAAGATTGTACTCCTTTTCTATCCCCCGCTTAAGAAAAAGGGATGGGTCTGTCCATACGTACATACATGTACTATCCCCAAAAATCTCAATGAACATAAAAGGTGGGACTTGAACCAAGGCATCATGTTAGGGTATATGTTGTAGTTTGAAATCAAAGTTTGAACATTTTAATTTCTTCCACCGGAGTAAAATTAGGGGCCAAAACGAATTTCACAGTATCAGGTACAAAATGTATGTTGTAAAACTTTTTAAGCTATGACGATGAAAATTGAAAAACAAATCTATTGTCCATGAACTCCTTTTACGCGGTTCTTTGATTTTAATTCCAGTATTTAAAAATCATGCTATTATAAACTATGACTACTGATACCTTCGGAAACTAACTGACACAAAGCTGTATCGCATTAACGGTAGTTAAATAAAGCGGACAGATATACCTAAGGAGCAAACCAAAATCTTTCAACGCAATGCATTAGACAGACAAACTCGGAAGGACAAATTAACAACCACAAGCACAACAAATAAAAAATGAAAACTAAACAACAATGAACAACACGAACTCTTCTAAAAACCAGGAGTGAATTCAGGTGCTCCGGAATGGTAAGTAGTTCCTGCTCCGTATACGACACCCGTCGTAAAGTTGAACAAAGTCAATCCCGTGGATGTCACAAATCAGTGGAGGTACATGAAATGTTATGACAGTGGGAACCGGTCCATAGATTATTATAAGATATTGGAATTATTTATTAGATATTGGAACACTGTATCGATCAATAAAATCGTAGTGACGACCATAAAATTTCCTACGTTATGAAATCAATTTATCCCTGATAAATCCCTGATTAAGACACTCATATACAAAAATGCCTACTGTGCGATGCGAGTTTCTGGATTAACTTTTGTCATAAGGGATGCATGTTCAAAAGGCAGGGCGATGCGGGCAGTTTGTGAGCAAATAGTAGAGAAAAGTTGAAGAAAACAAAATCGTCGGAACGATGATACCATATCATAAAATTCCCTTAACCGATAAACTAAATCCAGTTAAGCGATACAGGCTCGTGGTAACCTGCAGTGTTTTTAATTATTTGTACTGTGAAAAATTAGTATAAAACTTACAGTTGACATCCTGTTATATATTACAATCTAGAGGAATAATTTGTAAGAAAAAAAATGGGTGTGAAAATAGCATCTTGTTTCGGTGTGTCTTGGTCACACGTAGAGGATGTCTCTGAAAAGCCGAGGGTATCACCAACTCACTAGCATTTCGATACCAGCGTGGAATGGATATATAAACATCTTTTATGTAATTCTTTCGAATAAATTATTCTATCATATGAAGATGCAGCAGGTCTTTTCGCGGATGGTTTTGTCTCTACACTTGGTTAGTTTAGCATTTGAATCTGCATTTCTAATATTGACCCTTATTGTGGTAAGTTTGCATACATTTAGTATATGAATTGGTATCATGGAATAATTATTTCTATCTTTCATGTTATCACTTACTAAAAATAATTGGTTTTGTAGATGTCAACGCTAAAGTTTGATAATTTAGAAAGTTGCTAATGACGAGCGGTTATTTTTGGCAATCAGAAGCTGATATATTTTTATATTATTGAAATAAGACAGCATGATATTGTTACTACCATTTTGTTTTATTTTGTACAAACGACACACAAAACATCAGTATTGTCCTTATACGGGGGACAACTCATACTTCCACACTTTGTTTGTATAGCATACATCAAAGATCCGTCAAGTTTACCAAATGGTCGATTATCAAGAATTTCTGGGTTCCTGTCAATGCAAGCATAATCTGTAGATTTGTGGGTATAATGACCAGAAAAAAGGAAACCATCATATTCAGTTTTCCAGCCTTTGTAGCAGTGTTTTCTTCCTAAAAAGAGAAGATTAATTTTACTCAAAGAGGAAAAAAGATAATCTAGCAAGGCAATTGTTTAGGAACAATTTTATTTCCCGTATAACCTTTGACCTTTCTCAAGTATTTTCAGATGATGACTTTCATGACTTTAGATGATCATTGACGAAAATTTGATCAATTACTTTTCATCAGCTGTCACTTATGGTTATCCAGTAACATTATAACAATTTAAATTTTTCAAACGCCAATAACTCCTATAAAGGATCGTGACATACATGTATCTAACAATGTTGCGTGTAGCGTTTCATGTTTTGAAATTAGTTATCTTTCTTTATAAGTTTCAAGATTTAGTTCATTTTTAATGTCTTGTATTTATTTAGACAAGATTATTATATGAAAGGCACATTCATACTCATAGACATAATTTAGGCATAATTCATGTAATACAGGCATCAGTCATATTCATAGGGCATTGGTTGTAATCTGTGCAAAAACGTGCCGTATAGATGGTTACACATTTTTACCCTTTATGTTTACTTACCTGAAAATTACTTACCTTGTAATTACCTGATTCTTACCTTATAAAAATTAACCTGATAATTAGCTTTACATATCATGTCGTTAAAACCTATTGTAAAATTTGTGATAGTTTTGTTGTAGCCCTCTACCCTCCAATGGAAAGTTTGTATTTGCTTAAATTATGGATTTTGAAACTAAGGTAGAAGATTAGAATTTATCTCATAAATTTATGAGTTTAACAATTTTAATTTTTACAAGGGCAATAACTTTGATAATGAATCGTCAAATTGTTTTTAACAAGCATAAATATTTTGCGTCTTAAGAAGCTGAACACTTTCTTCGACTTAATCAGCTAAACCCATTTACAGTTTTCGAGTAATAACTATTTAAAATTTTCAGAGGGCAATAATTTTCATAAGGGTCGTCAATATGTTAAGCAACTAACTACAAAAAAAGTTACATATTTTCTACTGTACATGTCATGAGATATTTTTTATGGTTTCCGAGTTATTTCGATAAAAAGGTTGACCTTTAGAGGTAACTTTTAACACTGACTTTTAAACTTGAGGGAATTGTAAAGGTCATGGCTACAAATGAAAATTAGTAAATATTTCCAAGTGTCTACGACTTACATTTATTGGGGTCTGACAATTTACGGCAAAAGCTCGCGTGTTGAAAATTGAAAATTTAACTATCTCGGGTGGAAAAATTCCATAACTCACACATACCTGAAGGAGACTCTATATATGTCTCATTGAATTACTTCGGTCACGGATCATGAATTTGCGGTATCAGATGTAGAATGTTTTTCAGCTGATGGTTTGTGTGTATCAATTACGATTTTCGAATAATTCCGGTAACATGATTTTTCGGTCTCAAGGAAGAAAACTATGTAATGCAAAATATGTCGCGTACTTTTACTTGGCAAATTAATTTGAAAATTGGTGGAAGAAATGATAAAAATAATAATAATAATTATACGAAATAAAGTATGGTCGTCTCGTTTGTGAACTGGAAAAACAATAATTATTTTACACAATACTAAGGTTAATAATATATGTAATAGCTTGAGAGTTATTGTAATCTTTTACACCTAGAAAATGATAAAAAAAATGTCGTTAGTCATATGTACATTTCATCACTAGACGATGGTAATAAATGTAAATATCTATAACTGCTGGGATGGAGTTTTAGAGTAGAGATTAATGGCCTAGAAATTATGACCTAACAAAGATAACTAATAAGAATTAAACAATTATTATTCATCAAACCATATATTCATTTCCCCGAATCAACACTATTATTCACCGATTTGAGGCTTTTTTTTAAATGTGAATGGCATGTGGATGATTCTTTAATCAACGAATATCTTTTTTGAAATATTTTTGTCCTATCCTGATTCAAACCTATACTCCAAACACTTTTACCATTCATCTTGCCACATAACCGCAGTGGCAACAAGCGTCATTCCAATGAAAATGATGAGTTAATTTAGTTTTCGATGTGAATACTAATTAAATTTACACACAACAGATAAGCGTTAATTCTTTATCTAATAAAACCACTCGGCGCCGTTGTATATGAAATTACCATACCCCAAAATCTAGACGATAAATAGACACATTTTAGCCTTAAATTGATACTTATTACAATATAAAAGTTACAGGAGATAAAATAAATGAAATATATCTAATTAAAACACTCACCTGTCAATTGGACCTATTTTTTTCGTTGCCGATTTTGTTTTATTTTAACCGTTTCTTATGCAGTTTTAAATTTTTGACCGAACAAAATTGGTTAATACAAATAAACCGACTAAACATTTCAAACGAATATTTAATAATAAATGAAAAGCAGAAATTCCAGAACCTCCTATGTTATATAGGCTGACTTGATGTGGCACCGCAACAAATATTTTTTAACACAGTCCTGGATCTTTCGATTCATTCATTTAACTTTACATGTAATCCTAGTAATCTAGTAAACTCACTATTTAGTATAGAGGTGACACAAAAAAAAATATTGCTCAACTGGGCAAAGGAATGATGACCTGAATTACTTTTCTTGTCTTTGCCTTAGCAAAAGTTTTAACAGCATGTCCGAAGCCATGCAAAATTTGACGAAACTAGGTGAATAAAAAATATTCAAACATAGATGTCACGTGTTTCCACAATTCGGAGGATTTCACTATATGGCTACAAGGAATAAAAATTTTAACTCGCTTGCTGTGAAGGTTGGACCATTTTTACATTTTCTGTGAACATGACGATAAGATGTATGTTTGATATACATGATATAACTAAGTAAATTGCCTACCTGGTATCATCATCATGGTAGACTTCTGTTTTCGACGACACACAATACATGGTATTTCTTTGTCATTAAATGCAGCATTCCAGCTACTAGGAATATTGTTTCCAACTCTGTATTTAGCACCAAACAAACCACTTTGTAACGCGGATTGGTTTTCTCCGTTATCTGGATCATCTGGTAGGCAGAGACTGTTAACACCTCCGCCTTTATTATTATAGTAACTGCCTCCCATTTGCCCTAACAATGTTCAAATATGTAAAGACATATGGTTCGAACATGGCATTACATTACTGTTCTTGCTTTTTTATGTCGATTATAATTGTTGACTTCTGTCCTTAACAAGATATCTATGTCATATTAAAATAAAAATTTTTTAGGGAAGCTTATTTAAAGGAGTAGGGGCGTTAAGGCCCGTTTTCGGCCTACAAATATAAACATTTGATTAATAGATTCAAAATTACCCTTTACATTGTAGTTGGTAAAATATATAAGATGCTTAAAAAATAACTCAATTCAGCCTAATTTGCAGCATTGTGACGTCAAAATGATGTCATAATATTGCTTCACTGACGAAATATATTGCAGATTTTTAGCAGTTTTCCATGCACATAATATTTCTATAGAAGATGTATACTATCCGAATATATATTCATGTAAAATATAAAATTGTTTCTTGCATCCGCAGGCAATTTTCCATTGCAAATTTTGTGTGAAAATGGGCCAAAATCGTAAAAAGTTTGAGATTTTTATGAAATTGTGTCATTTTGGTGTTAGTTTATTGGCATATTAATGATAGAAATATGGTACTTTTCTTTATGCTTGGAAAATTAGTTACTTTAAGGTTATTTTTACAAACCTACCATTTTACTTGCTTGGGGTTTTCTGTATGGCAATATTTTAGGCAAAATATGGGCCTTAACGCCACTTGTCCTTTCATTAATATTTGTGGATGTAATGTTATATTTATGACCGTAATTATCAAGATTGCCCTCTAATTTGGACAAAATCTTCATGGATATATTTGATAGGAAAATGTCAAATTGCAGTCACTGCCAGTCAATATCTGTAATTTAGCAATTAATTGAACACGGAAGTGGAAATACCAAAAATTTCCTTAATGTTTCTTCACTGTAATAAATATTGAATTTGTACTGAAAATGAAATTACCAACAATGAATTTATACTCATAAATTATTATCATATAAATCCTTTTTTATATACATCAACCGTTCTTCAGTTTTGTCCTGCTTAATGCCACTTTTGTATTCTATTTCTACTCTGTACGTTCATATTTTTATTTGAACCTAGTCTTAAATGTTGTTTTTTTTTACATTTTTCAAATTTTGTCACATTTTCAGGCTTGATCCTTTCTGATGAGAGAATGTTTATTGATAGTCTTACTAACAAAAGATCTTACAGTATTCTACATTTTTCATAACAGAGAATTCACATGGATTTCGTAAAATATAAATCTCTACTTACATGACTTAAAGGCCACCCGATTGGCCCGCTCCTATCGATAATATTGTATTAAAAAAAATCTTTGTATTAGTTCGTGTAAAATTTCGACACATTGACACAGTATAAAACTACAAAATGTCATTCTAAACACTTATGTTCGAGCCTCACAAAAGGACTGCAGTCTATGTTCTTTGGATACATTGGTGCAATTTGAATTGTTTGTTTTAAGACAATCTAACATAGTGTAACCGGAAACTGCTCTTACCGGAATAAACTTTTTCTGTACCTTTTGGGCAGGTCTTTCTTCCCCATCGCACATAGGTGACTCCAATATCTAAATATTGAACTGCTTCCATTATGTACTGATTATTAATACCAAAGAATGTAATGTGCATACGTGCAATAAGGTAGCTTCCAAAAGAGTCAATAATCTATTTTCAAGTGCAAAACAAACATATGACGATGCTAATATTCCGGAAAAAATTGTAAAATTAATATTAACATTCAAATTTAAAACCTAATACGTAAGGACTAGTTGGTCTTTTTAGACGCATATGGCTTCTGAATATGTTCCTTTCTTCATAATCTAATTTTGTCTAATTATCGTCTCCTACTAAAAAAAGGGATTGATCTCAATAAAATTTTCATATACATTGCAAACCCTGTCAATCATTGAATCTGGACATCAAAAAGAATTTGCTTACTCTGTTGCGCAGGAGGTTGGACATCTCTTACTTCTGAAGGTGTATAAATTATGCTTACCCTGTTGTGGTTTATTTAGGTTGCCAGAAGTTGGACATTCCTTACTCCTGAAGGTGTGAAGGAAATGTTGCATCATGTCTACTAAAGACTGGTCCGTCTCAGATAGGTTATACTTTCTACATTCGTGTCCATATACAATGGTACACACAGAGAGTAGAATTAATCTCAAATGGAGCATCTGGATATGCCTACAAAACACATTAATATTTGTTAATTTTAACTGCAGGAAAGGCATATGCATTGACTCGTTTTTACGTTTGAATACTCTAAAAATACTGATAAAATTATTTGAAAAAATATATTTAATTACATATATTTAAATAAGACATATTTACATTTAGCTGTAGTTGTTCTATGCAGTGTGTTTCTTTGTTGATTATATTATTAAGAAGAAACTTTCAGCCCCACTGACATGAAAAGTTAAAATTAAAATTCAAATTCGAATTTGTATCATTTTTATCCTCCAATGATCGAACTTTCACAATCTACAAAATGTATCAATCGTTGTACAAAATTCTTCCCATGATGCAACAGCGACTTCGTGAACGTCTTTTGAATCAAGAATTTGAAGACCATTGAGGGTTTTCACGACAGATTTTGGTCAAAACAACTATGAGTGAAAGCACCGCCCAAAAATAATTTTCAGTATAATGTTTATCTTACATAAAGACACATTTCAGTGAAATGTCTATTTTGGCAAGGCTGTTGCTCATAGCAAAAATTTAAATCAAATGTCCAAAAGTGAGTGAAGTTTGGTGTTTTTGATTGATTGCTTAGCCATCCTTGAGAGCATATTGCCGCTATTACAGAAATTTTATTGTTGAAAACAAAACATATTCCTTCAAATACAACATTTTAAGAGTACTTAATTATAGTCGAGAGTACGTTTTTCATTACTTTTTGATTTTGAAATTCAAGGGGCCAAATCATACCATGCCTTTTTATGACACCAATTGTGTAGCACTAGATATGCAAAATTCATTGAGTCACGACCCATCAGTTTTGCACAAGACGAAACTTGTTCCAAAATGCAAAACAAAAATGTCGAAGAGCAAATTAATAAAAAAAAACAATTGCCAAAATGACCAAAAATGTAAGGACAAAACTATGAGAAAGATCGTTTTGCTATAGGTTACAACTATATATACAAAATATTTAGTTTAGATTCAAATAAATTTATCTTAGCCCGGTATTGAGTCAAATTTATTTACAGAAGATACAAAATTAACATAAAAAATAATGTATTTTAAATGTATAATATTTCCCAACATTTAAGATGATAACGCAAAAAAGATTCAAGTGAGCGTTTAGAGAAAAAGAAGAAGAGACGGAAATAAACTTGACTTTTAACAGTTGTAGGAAGTAACTCAAAAGAAATCTTTTAAATGCATCAACTTTTTAAGCCAGGAGAAACATACATTATGTACTTACGTATATTTCAGCAGGCTAATAAGAATTACGATCACTCGTTATTTTCTTACCACCTTCACTACATCACAGTAACATTTAATTTTAAAGGGTTAATTATTTTATAGCGTGTGACTGTATATAGAGTTTCAATCAATACACACATGCTGATTTCTCAGAATTTGATGTTCTAAAAAAAGGTTAGGTTGCCACATATTTTCACAATTGCTGACTTTTCATTTTCCCTTCCAGCTCAAAATTACGATAACGTTTTCCTGTGTTGAGCCTAAAATTGTTTTTTAAATTATAGAACCGATTTTAGTATACAGATTAGTTTTGACTAAATTAATGAAGACTTCTCTGTCCTAAAAGGGAGAAAATGAATTGTGATAAGGAAATTGTGTAAACCATTTCTTATTTAAAATTCTGAGAGCAATCAAAGGTGAAAGAATATGCCTTATATTATATTATAATGGATATTCAAATTAACGCAATTATTGTTTTTTCCTGCAATACATGTGTAGTTGTGACTTCCTGGAAACTGACTTACGGCATATCAGTACTGAATTGGAACCAATATTTTAGGATACAAACAAAAATTGATGAACAAGATATGCATATTTTGACAAATTTAAACTCTTCAGTTGATATCCACTTTTAAATTATTCAAACTGTTGACGTGCATATGTAAATACCAAAAATGACCACAGGGTAGAGCCAAAACTACATGTATCAAAGAACCGAACCTCTATTACCGGGTAATTTCACTTATTTTAAAGCAGAAAATTTTAAAGTATCACAATGGTAAAGTTGTTTCCTCAGGAACTTACCACCTAGATGTAGAAATATTATTTGATGATACCAAATTGTATACAAAAGGTATAGAGATGTCGTTGAATAAAGACACATCAGTTGTTTGTATGTCCTAAGTAAAGTCAACAAATACCAAAGGGATATTCGAAGGAGGGGGGAATCGAAAATAACTGACTCCGAAGAACAACGAAGACAAGACCAAAACAATACAAACACTACACTTAAAAACTAAAAACATATGAACAACATGGACTCCACTAAAACACCGGAGTAGACACATATTTATCGTTACACTGGTATTATTAAACAATTGATTAATTAAGCCATATCTAGCGCATAATTACATGTATGTCCTTCTTGTTATGTTATATCTTTGTTTCTTTTCATTTTGTTTTTGTTTTTTGTTTTTTGTTTGTTTTTTTTTTGTTTGTTTTTGTTTTTGTTTTTGTTTTTTGTTTAGTTTTTGTTTTTGTTTTTTTTTTCTTCAACATTATGTTTTTACATTATTGTTTTGCTTTTCTTTCCTTTCCGAACTAGTGCTCTATTGCTAAGAAACCATGAGTTGAAATCTACCGATTCGAAGTTATTCCAACTCGGTGAGATCACTACCCGTCATCTGCAACATTGTCTTAGCCTTTAACAATTCACTGATGGAGCAGACGGCATATGTATTTAATGGAATGATTCGTTGCCTGGTTGCAATAGCTTTTAACCAATTACATTTTCAATAAAATGCATAAAAATAAGTCACAAAAAATGTAGATGTTATATTCAATTATACTCAATCAAATATTCTAGTGAGGTTGCATCAGAGGTTTAATGAAAAATAAAATAAGAATCAACAATACAATTACATGAGTAATGTTGGTATCAAATTCCAATATATAAAATAATATGAAATTGGATGATTATGTAAATTTTTAATCTCAAAGGAATTTTATTTTTTAGAAATTATTCTTAATTTCCTAATAAAAAACTGTCGTGCACTTTGATGAAGGCGTCTTTTGATTACATAATATGTATTTTAGTTAACGATTAAAGGGAAATGAAAATTTGAAAAAAATAGTCACTGGAGTTGAAGTTGGATACACATTTTGCGAAGAGTGCATAGAGTCTTTTAAAAGCATTTGCTTAAGCAAACATAAAACAATTTGTATAATTCAATAGTGATCACTTTTTGGTCTTTTGATTAGCTTTGTGCGTTAAATACTATATAGTTGGGTCATTATCGTATGTTTTCATGGTCTTCTAGACATTGCCTACTATTTTAAAGCTGAGTTATTCTCCACCATTTATTATTAAATTAAAAGCTTAGTTGCATTTGTAAGTGGGTTTTTAATTATCGTATTATATAAATGCTAAAAATAGATTACATCCAACTTATCAATCAATGTCTGTTCATATCATATTTAACATTTTAATGACGTAACAGTCTGCTTTCGTTTTCAATAAATGGTAAGCCTGTTTTGTGTTTCAGTTTTAAATTTCGGTTTGTGTTTGAATTATTTTTTCCAAAATTTTTTGTTTGTTTACGTAACAATTATTTTTGATTGAAAACTAAATGTTAAGTAAATTTTTCAAACAGGAAGTTAATAATTAGCCTTTGTTATGTGCCATTCAGCTGTCAGAGGACTTTGACTCTTATGCTCGTGATCAAGACCATATTGGTCGAAACGTTGGGTATTTTTAACTTTTTAGTTTGTTGTTTTTTTACAATTTACAATTTTATATTTGGTTTTGTTCGACTTGTGTATTTCATACATTTTAGTCGTTTTACGCACCTTTTTACAGCCCACTATTTCCATTGATTTTTCTTGTTATAAATTGTAAATGGTCCCTATCGACCGATTTTAGCTACAACACATTTTTGCTAATACATTTTTGATATACATTTTGTGTACGACTCATCGGTTAATTGTGATGTTTGAAAACGAAAACATTAATACAAAAAGTTGACGAACAAATTCAAAAAATGCCAAAGTCGCCAAAAGGATGATGCCATGACAAGGGTGAGGTTGACAACATGGCTATGCAGGAGGGAAATACTCCTTAGTTGTCACAAAATTTACCATTCCTGTAACAGTAAATCTTAATGTATAATTTTGGGATAGTATGGAAATACCAGTACTCTCTTAGACTACGTCGCGTTTTTATCCCCGCACTTCGAATGAAGTTCGAGGATATTTGTAATCGGTCCGTCTGTCCATCCGTCTGTAGGTTCGTCTGTCTGATTGTCAGTTAGATAATTTTGTCCCCAGAACTCCTCGTTCATTTTTAACTTCAAGCATTTAATTTCTATACAGTATTGTCACAAATTGTATGTAGATGCGCAATAAGGTTTTAAAATTTTGATTTTCAAAAATTGTCACCTACCTGGGTCGAATTTCGAAAATTTGAAATTTAAATTTGTGACTCAAACTCTTCATTCATTACTTTTTTATGCTTTTAATTTCTATACAGTATTATCACATACTGTATGTAGATGCGCAATAAGGTTTTCGAATTTTGATTTTAAAAAATTGGGATCCACATGGGTCGAATTTCAAAAATTTGAAGTTTAATCTTGTGACCTAAACTCCTCATTCATTTTTCACGTCGTGCATTTAATTTTTATACAGTATTGTCACATACCAATACATGGCGTTGTATTTTGGAAATAGTGAACTTAAGATTTTGACTTAAACACCTCTTCCGTTTTTCATTTAGATTTAGCAAATGTATTTGTATATAATATTGTTCTTTATTATCTTTACATGTCCAAAATGGTTTTTAATTTTGAAAATCGTTTAAAGGTTCCAATTGTGGGACCGAAAATTGTGAAATTGCTAATTTTGCCTTGTCTCTGGAAATATTCATTCATTTTTTGTTTCAGTGGTTTTATTTGTTATAATATTGTTCTTCACTATGTGTAGATGTGCAATAAGGTTTTCAATTTTGAAATTTGATTCAGGGTTCCAATTTTAAGACTGAAATTGTGAAATTGCTAATTTTTCACTGTTAATTGTTTTTTTTTGACTTGTGCAGTGTGGGGATAGACATCGTTTATGATGGCTCCAATTTCTAGTTTTATTTTTGTTTTTGTTTTGTATTTTTCATTTTTTGAAGAACACAGCTTCTAGGGTAGAGGTTTATATCAGAAATTTTGCTTTTTTGTTGAATCAAATTGGTTTACATTAAGACTGATACCACGACTCGAGTATTGTTCTTGGTCTCTTTTATGAATCACTGTCGGTTAACATGTTGCGTGAATCATATCATGATATATCCAAGCAAGGGTATATTGGATGTATTGTTTAGCCTGCTCTAAACTGACAAAGTAAAATTATTTTTTGCCGTAATATGTGTATCATAACGATGGACGAAGTTTTAAAAGTAGACTTCTTTTTAATTAGATATCTAAATTTTGAACACATCTTTTTGTTCATTAGGTAAAATGTATTTTTAGGACCTGTGAATATTATAAAAGGAATGTCAGGATCCATCACAGACAGCGATGCAGGAGCACAGGATTGGAATACTACTTGGACGCCATCTGGACGACATGGTATGAATCTGAAAATTAGAAGTAAATTTATGGATAAATATTAGATCTTCTGAATGGTTTCGCTTCGTTATTCACAGAGGTATTTCCTTTTTATGAAATAATTAACAGTTCCGAGTTAAAATGTTCACCAGCGGCAGATAACACCTTTCCTGGCTTTACACTTTTCAAAAGATCTATAATTTCTATTTTTAATGAACCACCAATGATGTTTCAAGCTTATAGGTTTTTTTTTCTTGAAATTTCTCAACTAGAACACGGCCAAGGTCGGTTTATTTGCCTGAAAGCTCAACAACCATATCAATACTGAATCCATAATTTCTGTTTCATTATGATATATAAAATACAAAACATGTTTCCTAACTTCACTGTTATCTAAAATTCAAATTCTCATTTATTTCGTTTCATTCAATTTTCCATCATGTAAATAAATGGGGTGATTCGAGTGATGTTATTGGTTCTATTCAAAATTGGACCAGAAATACCATTTGTAGTGTTGTTTTTAAACTATTTTTATCAAGATATTTTCCAGGCAAAAAAAAATCCCGATAAGTTGCAAAGTGTTAACTCTATATATTTGTTTCGTTTTTGTGGTAGGATTTGCACATGAGAAACACAAATTTGTTTGGAAAGTGCCGTTGCAAAAAGTTATGATTTAAGTTTGGTTTCCCAATGGAAAGAAACAGGAGCAGATATCAGCATGTTCAATGCTTGTTAAGATCCAGTTTTTAGTGAATCACCATGTCCAAAGGCTATATACGGCTATACGAAATATCGAAGAAATTCAGGTCAAAACCGTAGGTGCATCTAACGAACTTACAGAAATAACGATAACGTCAAATGAGGTTGATGACGTTATATCCGTAATTGAAAACAAGCTGACAAATGAGTTTGATGATATTGTCTTGAAGACAATCCAACAATATAAGTTGACGTCATCTTTGGCAGAGGAAAAATTTAGAAAAGCAATTGAGGTAAAAGATATTGATCTGACAAGGACTGACAAAAAAATTTTCATTGTCGGATTTTCGAAAATGAAAACCTTTATAGATCAAGAAATATCCGAAATCGATCGAAGAAGTTTGAAAAGAATCGAGCAACTGAATGAAAAATGGAAAATAATGGCGGTTCAAGAATTTAGAATAACTGAAAAGTTATCTAAGAAATTTAGTGACGTTACCATATGTGAGCAAGACAATTTTGGGAGTATAACATTTCATGGCAAAGATGGAAGAGTGAGAGAGGCAATCAAAGAGTTAAACAATCTTATGGAAGATTTGTCTGTTGAAAGATTACATGTTGATCCACTGCTCATCAAACTTCTGACTTGCAAACAGGCAGCATATTTGTTTTCTGATCTTCTCAAAAGAAAAGAATTACCTGTTGTGTGGGCAATCGAAGATCAAAAAGTTTGTATATTCAGTAAATCCCGAATTGAAATAGACGCAATTAGGTTCTCATTATACGAAAATTTGTTGTTGTTGGATTTTCCAAAGAAGATTCTGTTACACAGCCGTTCTGCAAATTCCAAGATTTTTTCTGACTGTGTAGAGGAACATTCAGGAACTGTTCTAATCAGGGAAGATACACCTCATGGTGTTAACATTGCTGCTACGAAAGATATTGTACAAAACCTCCTTTGTCAGGAAAAGGCTTTTAATGCTGTACCAGAAAATGGAAAATATGTACAAGGTAATATATTTAAATGCATTCAAAATCATTTTCAAAAACAAAATGAAAACATTGCAAATCAAAATACACTATAAATATCACTTTTATCTTTTGACGCATCAAGTGTAGTACCTATTGTTTGCCATTTTTAAAAAGCAATAACTATGTAATGTATCAAAATATGTCCCAAGAATAGAAGGCATAGAATACACTACCAGAAGCTTTAAAGTTAAGTGTAGGAACTGATGATCAACAGAGTTCCAGACAAATCAATACAAATGCACACTATGTTCGTCTAGAAATACAAAATGTATGTAAGTTTTATAATAAGAATAATTAAAATTGTATATTTATAGTAAATACAATGGAAGAGTTAACGGAAGACTTAAAGGCTAAAAATAAACAACTAGAAAAACAACTGGCTGAAGCAAATTCTAAAGTGAAGGAGGAAAACGCATCCAAACAAGCAGCTCAAAGAGAAACAGCAGGATTAAAAGGACAACTGTCTTATACTAAAGAAAGTTTGGAAAGGCAACTTATTTTTTCATAAAATTATAAGTTTTGATTTTAATTAGTGTATCTGTATGTAGGTGTACACGACTTATTCATTTTATACAAACAGCTTTCAGTATACGGAATAGTAACATCAAAGCATAAACATTGATATGGAGCAGATTTTGCGTCGTCTTCACACTTAATAATTACAAAAGAATATCTATTGATAATTCTACAATTCTCACGCACTAAAAAAGACATCAACTCCTCAACAGTAAGTTGTATTTCTTATTACTATTATTTGCACAAAAAAATTCCAATTGAAGTTCTCAGATTTCTTTGGGGTACCATTCGTCGATAAAATCAACCCGTAATTATACAGCCAGAGGCGGATTCAGACGGGGCGCACCCGGCACGCGTCCCCCTAAAAAAGCCAAGTGTCTGACATTTCATATGTATTTGTAGCATAAAATCACCCAAAACATTTCTAGTCTCTTTCCGCTCTGCGCTATATCAATAATTACCAACACTTCAGTGCCTCCACTAATGTCAAATCCTGGATCCGCGCCTGACAGCCATAATGTTGTTAAAAGTAGAGCTATGCAGAAAAGGAAGATTTATAAAGCTCACTGGGTTAATGCCCTTGAAATATTTTTATATTATTTATAATGTATAATATTGAAACCCGAAATAAATTTTAAACAGGCAGCGACGAGAAAATAATTCTACAGTTCGAAGGATGGAAATGCAAATTGGAAACATGAAACTACATATACAACAACTTGAAGATGCACTTCAGAGGGAGTCTAATGCAAAAGAAGATAGCAAAAGAAATATGAATGAAACAGATGCAAAACTAAAAACAATAAAAGAGAAATATCAGAGGTATCTATGTGAAGTTTAAATAAGAAAAAATATTTTGGTATAGAAGGAACTTTTTTTACCTAACTATATTTTTTGGTTTTATATATTCTCTATAGAAGACGTTAGAGTATAGTTCCAGTCTCCCAACTCTTTGGTATAGAACAGTATAGCTGCGGAACAGTAACCCAGGGTATTTTTGCTGATCCATAGATATATTTTGACAAATATTGAAATTTTATGGATCTAAGCTAGGCTTTAAACATGAATATTCAATCATGCAATCCATGTTCAGTTTAATGAAGATTTGTAACATTCGAGTTACTATATTGGGAAACATATTATTCGTAGAACACAATGGTTTTCATGGACAGATCAGTCCATGAATATAAGAAAGCAAACGAATATGGTTTTGTGGAACAATAATGTCATTTTGGTTAAGCCGTAAATAATAATTATAAATTGAAATTAAATAGTGTCAAAGGAAACCTATTTTTCTACAGAATTGGAATATTTTAAATATTACATCTTTTACTCCAATATTTTTTGACATGTAATATCCACGAAATTGGTTACACCATCATTGCAGGATGGTGGATGTTAGCAACCAGATTAATGAAGTCGATTCTAAAGAACTACAAGAAACATCACCGGTTAAGTGTTTAGAAAGTAATGTGTTACGCAAGAAAACTTCATTTGGACTTGGTCGATTTGAGCACCAAGTAAAATATGTAGACAAGGCAGAGACTACACGGTAATTGACACATTTTCATTGTGAACAGTATGCTTTTGTCAAATTAGACTGAAATTTTTTACAGTATACTTTTGTTTTCTTAACTAATTAACGGTTTGTCTTTAGTTGAGTAGTTTCTAATTTTCAAAGAGCACAAAGTTTCCGTTTTCTGCGTACATTTCATTAATTTATGCGCAAAGTTTGAAATGGATTTTACACGACGAAAGAAAAAAAAATAATGAAATATTATACTTGATATATTTATATTTTCACTCTTTCATTAATATATTTTGTTACTGACAGTACACCGTATGCTGAACGATTCACCAACAAGCTTTGTACGGAAGAGGAGAATCCAATTTTGGTAAATTAATTTTGTCCACGCAGTAAAACATGTTAATTATCGTAAAACGAGAAAACACCAGTCCTGTTTTCCAATTGGCCAGTCAATACAGTAGTTGAAATGTATATAGGAATACATCCTTGAACATGTAAGAGCCGAATCGTGTGAATTGCAAACAAGCAACATTGACTCCTATATATAATCCTATAAGAAAGGGAGCCAACACTTTTGGCCCACTATGTCCCGTTTAAAAACGTCAATTTAATTCATGAGATGAGGAAACAAGTCGAATGGTATATATTTATTTACTGGGCAGTCAATTTGTTCTGAAAGTAAAATTTCCGAGGAGTTGCTCACAATGCTTCATAGTCTGTCGAACAGAAGGTTAAAATGTCCCTAGCGTCCATAAAGTGGTACCACTATCTATTTATTCTTACATAAATGACCGTTTTCAGTGAGTGATGAACCGTTGAAGATTTGTGTCGCTGCACTCCAGTCTTGAAAGGACCTAAATGAAGACCTGCCGGTGTCTCCCAGATGTTGTTCCACCTTTTTTGAGCACCTATTTATCTTCTTTTTAAACAAATGCGAAATAAATCCTCAAAATTATCGATTTCTACATAGCTATATATAAAGGTTCAACAAATTTGATCATGATATATGCCAATTGAAAGCTTCAATGAAACGAGACCCCAAAGGAAAATCTGTTTCAAACATGTTTGCTCAATATACATGATACATGGATTACCCAATGTTAAAAAACTATTCCCTATACACTGCTCAACATCTTTCACATAAATACACGGGGTTCAAACAGATATCAAATAAATCTATTTCTAGGTAATGTGTATACTTCAAAATTAAGTCTAACAAATTTTCAAGTTTATCAAACCTTATTGATAGATCTGCCATTTTGTTATTTTTTTTCTCTTCACGGAGTCTATTTTGCCCATATATTCGGCTTTACAATATTTTTTATGTTATCGAGTGTATGGTACAGCAGACATAAGTAGTTGAAATACACAATATTTACTCCAAATCGTCATAATTTAATGTTTATTGCACTTATATTGCACAATGTATTTAAATGCTTAAAATATTTTTTTTGTATTTTACTCACAGTTTCCCTTTATATTGCACAATGTATTTAAATGCTTAAAATATTTTTTTTGTATTTTACTCACAGTTTCCCTTTAGAAATTTAAAAAGAACACCAAGCAGACATGAGGTCGCAAATTTATGGACTCCTTATTCTTCTTGTTTACGTACACAGAGTGCTTCCTGCATCCAGAAACAAGGTAAATGTAAACTACAAACCGGTTACCAAATGAATAAATTTTCTAAAATAATTGTTAACATAAACATGAGTATATCGCAAGTCAATAAAGTTTACCTGGAAGCATGCTAAAACCAAGACGCATTAACCTATATAAACCTTTTCAAATTTGTTTTCATCAGAAGAAATTGTTTAAACAGTCACAAAAATACATTGGCTGCTTTTGATTTATTGATTATTGTATATTTGTATCCATCCTCCCAAATCAATGTTTTGTATCCACGTTCGTTTCTACAAACTCCTGACACATTCATATTTTGCGGTCGAAAGTGAACGATTTTCATTGGTTCTTCTCAAGGTCAAAAGAGAATCCATTTGCGTCGTAGCTAGAATTTTCTAGGTCACACATTAGGCAAAATATGAATGTGTGGTCAGGGGTTTGTAGGAACGAACGTGGACACAAAAACCTGACTTAGGAGGATGATTTGTATTTAACTGTTGCCTTTTTAAGGGCCATATATTAACATATCTACGAGATGTAGTTTCATTAACAGATTTCCTGTATGATTTTTTAAAAGAGTTATTATATTAAAAACACTAACGACTCTGAGACAACAAATGTGGTAGAGTGAATTTTGTAAATATTTTTAGCAGAATATGGATTGATTTCTTATAAATATTAATAATTTGATATTGTTTCCAGTTTGGTAATAAAAATATGTAACTGAATATTCATTAAATGATATTTGATAATTTATGTCAGTTATATTTGATAATGATAATAATTAGTATTAAATTAGATTATTTTAATTACATACTTATATTTTATATATTAAGTTAATGACCCAAGGTTTTGTACTTTAAACCTTAACCTCAAATTTTCTCATCTGATTGGTCTGCTTTGGTCATATGTTCTTTTGGAGGGAATTTCATTGTTCTTTAATCACTCCATGAAAAATTTTCTACTTGATAAGATGTTGTTTGTAGTATAACAAAATTGAAATTGGTACCTGGAATGTCATTTGTTTTCTAGAAGGTCAGTGTCCTATGTTACCTTATAACGAACTTTATTAATAGTCATATCCTTAATATTTAGTAAAAATGAGATGGGTGAATGAATGAATGAATAAGTGAGAGATGTATGAATTTATTCTGTGTAAGAGTTGTTAAACAGATCTAAAACAAATAAAATTGTTAACAAGATTAAAATAAAGTAAAATAATAATACTATAAATAATGGTTAATAAATACAGATTACAAATATGGGAATGTATGAATCTTCTGAATAGTCATGAAAATAAATAACATGATAATCTAAGATTTCAACAGTCTTAAATATTTAAAAAGTAATGATTTTATTCATAATCCTGATTTTAATATTTTTGTGTCAATACTGTGATCATATAGATTTGTCACAGAACACTGTGTTTATGATTGCTTAAATTTGTTATTCAGGTTGAGATGAATATCCATACACGATGATATGATTTAATGTACATTGAGGACCTTTGCACCTCATGTGAGGTAAGAATCATGTGTGTTATTTTTAACCATGCTGCTTAGCTTTGCTAACAATGCTTAATTTATTTGCTATTCTAATGCTTTGTATTTTTGTTCATTTTATTTACATTTTATTACTAATTGAATAGTGAACATGGTGAATCTCTATGTAAAATGAGGTTTAATGTATTTTTGAACTAAGAACACATATTCAGACAAGACTGATTTAATTGCTGTTCTTCATACTTACATATATATTTATATGAGCTTGATAAGCTGGTAACTGAGTATTTTTCTTATTTTAAATAATACATGTATGTCTTGTACAAATGTACTATATAGTTCAAGAGTTATCTTTCTTGCGCTAGAATTTAATATTATTTTCTATTATATATTTTAGGGTCAACTCTAACTTAACTCTAACTTACATTGTTACATCTCTACAATAAAGAATCCACGAAATAAACCAGTGTTATTTTGTGCTTATTTCACCTGGTTTCACAAATTTAAATTTTTACACTTTCTTTTAAAGGCTTTGTTGAATCAAAAGTACATGCATCCGGAGACAAAAATATTCATGACCAACAAGTGTTTGATCAGGTAAACTGACTTAGAATATATTTAGATTGTCGGGTTGAAAACAGAATCTAGGTAGCGCAATCTTTATTGTAGTATAAGTCTAACTATTTCAGTGTCTAGGTAAACGTAGCAAAAGTTCCTAAACCAGATCGAAAGGAAATTATCGACACACATGATACATAATTATGTAATATTTAATCAGGCAAGAAATGTTAACAATATTCACAATTATGGAATCGTTTTTTATAACGTGTGAAACGGTGAATTAAATGATGGGCTGATAAGTCATCAAAGTAATGAAATCGTCATGATATGGACTCTAAACTCTTGCTCCGGTCTTGCACAGTGCAGATTTTTATGAGCCCAAACTGGTCGAAGCTCAGAGTTAGAGTACACAACTGCAAAAACAGTTAACAATTACATAATATAAAAGCAAAGAACTGCTATAACTTATCCAAAAATATAACAATCACAGAAAAAGACATAGAGCAAACAATACCAGATTTGAGATAATATCGAGTCAACAAGAGCATCGTGTTGTTGTATACCTATGAGAAGAAATGTTAATCTTATCGTAATCTACAACACTCCCTGATATTAAAGTAATGTGATGGTACCAGCGTAGTCTACAACACTCATTGATATTAAAGTAATTTGATGTTACCAGTGTAATCTACAACACTCCCTGGTATTAAAGTAATATGATGTTACCAGCGTAAGATTTTACTTTCCTTATTATACATTTATAAACAGGTATAGGTTACCTTTTGAATTATATGGGTGAATCTTTTAAAGCCATATTATCCCACCGTATCACTCCACTGAGATAGCATATAATCACGTGATTTAGAGCCATATTATCAACTGGGATGATACAGATATTACTAGTATCCTGCAGAGAAACCCATATAGCACCCACAATAAATGCAAGATACATGATAAAGGGTTTTGTATATCGTATCCTATATCAAAACCTCGACCAATATCAGCCTTCGAACCAGTTCTCGGCCTGATATTGGTGTCTTGGAATTTTTCTGGGATCTATAAGGTATTATATTTACTCCTGATATTTCGAAGTTTCAAATATCCTGTTATCTCTTATTACTTTAGACAGTCCTAATGAGAATGTATTCCTAATATGGAGAATAATACATGGCTTAACCTACCAACCCAAGTACCCAATATCACCCCGAGGGCCTTTGCCCTGATGTGTAATATTGGTCGAGTGTTGATATAGCAAGTGATATAGATTTATTTCATATTCTACTGTTAATACAGGATGTTTTTGTAACTGTTAGCGGGGAAATTAATCCAGGTGTGCATCTTCAGAAAGCTTTGGTACAGATAGTTTGTGAAGAAGAAAATGTAATGTGTGATAAGCGTACAATGGCGGTAGAAGGCACGTTTAAGCAATTAATGTCACTCAATAAGCAGCTTATTGACAAATTTAATGATCAAAGTAACACTGATGTATTTTCTCTATTTGGAGATAACAGCACTACACAGCCAAAGGCATGGCGACAGAAATGCAATTCGTATTAACTATTCCAAAGCATGAAACAAAATTCTGGAAGCTGAAAATCGTATTGGCTTCGCAATATTGATTACTTGGAGTCCCATATACTTCAGTAATTGACTTTTATTACATTTCGTAGACTTTGAGTCACAATTAGGTATGTCCTAAACCTTTGGGAAACAACACGTGAATACATGTACATTCAGAAACGTCATATTTGTTCGTTTTGACATCATATTTTACGGAAAAATATTTTTAAAAAATGCTCGATGTGGACTCATAGAATATCTGAGGTATTTCAGTGGTGAAAAAAACAATAATGAATCATGAATATTGGAAATAAAAGTTATGGTAAGACTTAATTAATTATTTTTAAAGAACAATTTCGAATATTGACTTGCATTTAAAACAAAAACACAAGTAGTTTTACATTTTAAACATATTCATGTTGATATTGGACTCGTATTATGAGTTTTATATTGCATTTAGAATCCCGAGTCAAAAAAGAATAATTTTTTGTTCCAGTATGTTAAATGTAGGTAAATAAACTTAAATAACAAAATTAAAATGCTGTGTTTTTTTTTTATTTTGTTGTTGGGTTTCTTTTCATTTTTCAGCATTAGTATAATGAGGCATGAAATGTGCACGTACAGAACTTGTGCACCGAAATTTGGTATTCAGGGATTGAAGAACCCACCCAAATTATTTAATTATATATAACTTTATAGAAAAAAAAACATTGAACACAATGTTCTGAAGATTTTAAAACGAATGGAAATTTAGTCAATACACTCCCCTCAATGGCTTTTGAATTAGCCCATTTGAAGTACATTTCAGACTAAATCCTTGAGAATTAAATACCATGTTTAATGTAGCAGACTTCGAGAACTATCAATGTTTTAAAATTATTTAAGCAAGAAACAGTATAATAATTTTGTTTCTCCTTCTACTATTATAGCATCATATTCATTGTAATTTAAAATATCAAAGGCAAGAAATGTTGTATGAAAACCATATATGGAAGATACCCTGAAAACATTAAGTTGTGGAAGATTATAAGTCATTTTTTGGCCTTGGAGTTAACCCGCAATCTGGAAAACAGAAAAATTTTAAATATGAGCTAACATCGAAGGTTTTTTTACGTTTCCACAATTATTTTTATTAGAATAGCCTTTAAAAATGGTTCATTTGACCTGTAAATGGATGATAACATTTTGGGTCCATCTGACACTTTATTTCCACTGCCCCTTCCAAGGCCTTTAAATATAAATTAAGTATTTTTTTAATCTTTTCATGTCCAATGAACCAGAAGTTTACCCTTGGCTATTTACAAATGTAATATTTGTCTGCTAATTAGCACAAAGGGGAAAATAGTAAAGAAAATATGCAAAAATTTATCTTTAAGACTAAGTCGTGTTTTTCTTACAAATTGTTAATATGTTTGTATCACAGAAATGGACCTTGGTATATTATTTAAATGATGAACTCCTGGTCCATTTCCTCGCTAATGTTCTTTCAAACTAACGTCACTTCGACAATTTGCAAATGTATATACCCAATGGACTCTACTTTGTTCAACTTATTTTCATTGATTTGGTTACATAAAATGGATATCCTAAAAGGATCGATGTCCATTTTAAGATTGTACTCCTTTTTTATCCCCCGCTTAAGAAAAAGGGATGGGTCTGTCCATACGTACATACATGTACTATCCCCAAAAATCTCAATGAAAGTGGGACTTGAAACAAGGCATCATGTTAGGGGCCTATGTTGTAGTTTGAAATCAAAGTTTGAACATTTTAATTTCTTCCACCGGAGTAAAATTAGGGGCCAAAACGAATTTCACAGTATCAGGTACAAAATGTATGTTGTAAAACTTTTTAAGCTATGACGATGAAAATTGAAAAACAAATCTATTGTCCATGAACTCCTTTTACGCGGTTCTTTGATTTTAATTCCAGTATTTAAAAATCATGCTATTATAAATGTTATAATATTGTAATTATTATGTTTATTTATCTTGGCCTTATTTGTTTTGTGTGGCCTTATAACATGTATAATATGTTTACATAATACTTATAGTTGTTTACCAAATAATGTTATAACTGCGCAGTTTAGAAATCACTAGAACAATAATAGATACTGATGGAATGACTAGAACTTTCTATTTGACTTACATAATAATTCTGGTGTGATTCGAACTTCTACCGTATTCCAGAAGTTTCCATTCTACAGTATATATACGGACAAGAAAGATAGACTTTCAGAGCATAACATTTTGGACCAGACTTTAACAGCTGTTGGATTGACGCACTTTTATTTACGTTACACACATCATCCTTGACACACTTTTATTTACGTTACATCATACTAGATTGTGACTGATTGGATATAATATTCCGTTTGGATTCCCGCAACAGTGACGAGAAGAATTCCGGATTAGGAAAAGACGGAGGATTTTGAACAGTTAAGTTGACATTTTATTTTGTGTAATATTATTTTGTAAACTTGTATATAATAAATCTTGTTAATTTTATTATTGATTTGTGTCTTTTGTTGGCTACAATTTAAAGGTGATTTCGGCCGTAACATAAACTAGTGTTCAAACGAATTTTTTTATTAAGTTCCAACAGGTACTCCCCTGACAAAAGTTTGGAAACTAAAAACATTTTGAAAAAAGCATCAAATTTATCCCAATCTCCAGGTAAGGTCAAATTTTGCTGAAATCCTAATTTTAACAGAATTTCAAAATCTATCAACTGAAAATTTTAATTCCAGTATTTAAAAATCATGCTATTATAAACTATGACTACTGATACCTTCGGAAACTAACTGACACAAAGCTGTATCGCATTAACGGTAGTTAAATAAAGCGGACAGATATACCTAAGGAGCAAACCAAAATCTTTCAACGCAATGCATTAGACAGACAAACTCGGAATGACAAATTAACAACCACAAGCACAACAAATAAAAAATGAAAACTAAACAACAATGAAAAACACGAACTCTTCTAAAAATCAGGAGTGTATTCAGGTGCTCCGGAATGGTAAGTAGTTCCTGCTCCGTATACGGCACCCGTCGTAAAGTTGAACAAAGTCAATCCCGTGGAAGTCACAAATCGGTGGAGGTACATGAAATGTTACGACAGTGGAAACCGGTCCATTTATTTGTACTGTGAAAAATTGGTATAAAACTTACAGTTGACATCCTGTTATATATTACAATCTAGAGGAATAATTTGTAAGAAAAAAATGGGTGTGAAAATAGCATCTTGTTTCGGTGTGTCTTGGTCACACGTAGATGATGCCTCTGAAAAGCCGAGGGTATCACCAACTCACTAGCATTTCGATACCAGCGTGGAATGGATATTTAAACATCTTTTATATAATTCTTTCGAATAAATTATTCTATTATATGAAGAAGCAGCAGGTCTGTTCATAGATGGTTTTGTCTCTACACTTGGTTAGTTTAGCATTTGAATCTGCATTTCTAATATTGACCCTTATTGTGGTAAGTTTGCATATATTAAGTATATGAATTGGTATCATGGAATAATTATTTCTATCTTTCATTTGATCTCTTACTAAAAATAACTGGTTTTGTAGATGTCGACGCTACAGTTTGATAATTAAGAAAGTTGCTACTGGCGAGAGGTTATTTTTGTCAATCGGAGGCTGATATTTTTTATATTATTGAAATAAGACAGCATGATATTGTTACTACCATTTTGTTTTATTTTGTACAAACGACACACAAAACATCAGTATTGTCCTTATACGGGGGACAACTCATACTTCCACACTTTGTTCGTATAGCATACATCAAAGATCCGTCAAGTTTACCAAATGGTCGATTATCAAGAATTTCTGGGTTCCTGTCAATGCAAGCATAATCTCGAGTTTTGTGGGTATAATGATCAGAAAAAAGGAAACCATCATATTCAGTCTTCCAGCCTTTGTAGCAGTGTTTTCGTCCTTAAAAGAAAAAAAGATTCATTAACTCAAATAGAAATAAAAGATAAACAAGCCAGACAATTGTTCAGGAACAATTGTAAATTCTTTCCCGTGTGACCTTTGACCTTCCTCAAGTCATTTTCAGATGATGACTTTCATGACTAGATTATCATTGTCGAAAATTTGATCCATTACTTTTCATCAGCTGTCACTTACGGTTATCCAGTAACATTATAACAATTTAAATTTTTCAAACGCCAATAACTCCTATAAAGGATCGTGACATACATGTATCTAACAATGTTGCGTGTAGAGTTCATGTTTTGAAATTAGTTATCTTTCTTTATACGTTTCAAGTTTTAGTTTATTTTTAATGTCTTGTATTTATTTAGACAAGATTATTATATGAAAGGCACATTCATATGTCATAGACATATTTTAGGCATAAAAGCATGTATAATTCATATACAGGAATCAGTCACATTCATATGAAATTGGTTGTAAATTGTGCAAAAACGTGTCGTACAGTTGCTTACTTATTTTTACCCTTTCTATTTACTTACGTTATAATTACTTACCTTGTAATTACCTGATTCTTACTTTATAAAAATTAACCTGACAATTAGCTTTTACACATTATGTGGTTCAAACCTATTGTAATATTTGTCATATTTTTGTTGTAGCCCTCTATCCTGCCATTGAAAGTTTAATTATTATTATTTGCTTAAATAAAGTACTTGGAAACTTAGGTAGAAGATTAGAATTTGACATATTACTTTGTAAGCTATCTCATAAATTTTGTAGTTTAACAATTTTTTTACAAAGGCAATTATTCCGAAAATGAATTTGACATAAACATAGAAATGATACCTCCTGAGGAGCTGAATGTTTTCTCCATTACTTTTTATCAGTTACCTTTTACGGTTTTCGAGTTCTAACAATTATAATTTTTACAAAGGCAATAACTCTGATAATGAATCGTCAATTTGTTTTTAACAGGCATAAAAATTTTGCGTCTAAAGGAGCTGAACATTTTCTTCATCTTTATCAGCTACCTTTTACAGTTTTAAAATTTTCAAAGGGCAAAAACTCTCATAATGGTCGTCAATGTAGGTCAACCAAATACTTACAAAAAAAGTTGCACATTTTCTACTTTAAATGTCATCAGATATTTTGTATGGTTTCCGATTTATTTCGATAAAAATAGTTTAACATTGACCTTTAAGCTTGAGATCATGGCTATTAGTAAATATTTCCAAGTGTCTACGATTTCTACTTATTGAGTTTTGGCCGTTTTTGGATTCCACGAAATATCCAAAGGGATGTAAATCTTTTGTCTCATTGAATTACTTCTGTCATAGATGTTGAATTTTCGGTATCAGATGTTGGAAATTTTCAGCTGTCGGTTTGTCTGTATCAATTACGATTCCCGAGTTATTTCGGTAACAAGATTTTTTGGTCTCAGGGGAGATACATTGTAACTATGTAATGCAAAAGAGTTCGCTCTGTGAGAATAAATCTCGAATAGTCCATGTATATCTGGTACATAATACAAAACCTCATTTTGATATATCGCCTACTTTTTGTTGGCAAATTAATTTCAAAAGTGGCGGAAGAAATAATAATAATAATAATAATCAAACAAAATACTGTTTGAACTTCCCGTTTGTGAACTGGAAAAACGATAATTATTTTACAATGCTAAGGTTCATAATACAGAGTTATTGTAATCTTTTACTCCTAGAAAATGATAAAAAGAAAATGTCGTAAGTCATATGTACATTTAATCACTAGACGATAGTAATAAATGTAAATATCTATAACTGTTAGGATGGAGTTTTTGAGTAGAGATTAATGGCTAAGAACTTATGACCTAACAAAGATAACTATGTAGGATTCAAGAATTCTTATTCCTCAAACTATATATTCATTCCCGGAATCAACATTATACTATAGAGGACAAATATTCCTCAGGAGCAATCATAAAAAAGCAATCCATTAAACAGTAAAAAACCGAGAAGACAAATGAACAACCACAAGCACAACAAATAAACACTGAAAACTAAACAACAATGAAGGGTAATTAATTCCTGCTCCGTATAAGGCTACACTCGTGAAGTTCAAGAAAGTCAATTCGGTAGTAGTTACAAATCGATGGAGGTACATGAAACATTACGACAGTGGGAACAGGTTCAACATCATCTTAGATATATCAGTCCAATTAATCACCGATTTGAGACTTTTGTTTTTAAATATCAATGGTATGTGGGTGATTCTTTACATTTATAATCAAATAATATCCTTTATAAAAATGTTTTCTCCTATCCTGATGGAGATTCAAACATATATTCGAAACACTTTTACCATTCATCTTACCACATGACTACGGTCGGTACGATATAGTCGTGAAAGGTGGAAACAAGCGTCATTCCAATGAAAATGACAGTAAGTTAAGTTTTTGATGTGAATACTAATTAAATTTACATACAACAGATAAGCGTTAATTCTTTAATTAATAAGACTACTCGGCGCCGTAGTTTATGAAATTGCCATACCCCAAAATGTAGTCGATAAATAGACACATTTTAGGCTTAAATTTATACATATTACAATATAAAAATTACAGGAGATAAAATAAATGATTTTTTTATCCACAATATATTAAATACATTGAAAGACCTTAAATCGTGATTAATCTTGACACTACACAATATATCTAATTAAAAGACTCACTTGTCAATTGGACCTATTATTTTCCTTACCGATGTTTTTTATTTTAACCGTTTCTTATGCAGGTTAATATAAATAAACCTACTAAACATTTGCACCGAATGTTTAATGAAGCAGAAATTTTGGAACCCATTCCAGAACCTCCTATGTTATATAGGCTGACTTGATATGGCACCGCAACAAATATTTTTAACACAGTCCTTGATCTATTGATTCATTCATTTAACTTTACATGTAATCCTAGTAATTTAGTAAACTTACTATTTAGTATAGAGGTGACACACAAAAAAATATTGCTCAACTGGGCAAAGGAATGATGACCTGAATTACTTTTCTTGTCTTTGCCTTGGCAAAAGTTTTAACAGCATGTCCGAAGCCATGCGAAATTTGACGAAACTAGGTGAATAAAAAATATTCAAACATAGATGTCAGGTGTTTCCACAATTCGGAGGGTTTCACTATATGGCTACAAGGAATAAAAATCTTAACTTGCTTGCTGTCCAGGTTGCACCATTTTCATATTTTCTGTGAACATGATGATAAGATGTAAGTTTGATATACATGATATAACTAAGTAAGTTACCTACCTGGTATCATCAGCATGGTAGACTTCTGTTTTCGACGACATACAATACATGGTATTTCTTTGTCATGAAATGCAGCATTCCAGCTATTAGGATTATTGTTTCCAACTCTATATTTAGCACCAAACAAAGCACTATTTGACGCGGGTTGGTTTTCTCCGTTATCTGGATCATCTGGTAGGCAGAGATTGTTAACACCTCCGCCTTTATTACCATAATAACTGCCTCCCATTTGTCCTAACAATGTTCAAATACGTAAAGACATATGGTTGGAACATTGCATTACATTACTGTTCTTGCTTTTTTTTTGTCGATTATAATTGTTGACTTCTGTCCTTAACAAGATATCTATGTCATATTAAAATAATTTTTTAGGGAAGCTTATTTAAAGGAGTAGGGGCGTTAAGGCCCGTTTTCGGCCTACAAATATAAACATTTGATTAATAGATTCAAAATTACCCTTTACATTGTAGTTGGTAAAATATATAAGATGGTTAAAAAATGACTCAATTCAGCCTAATTTCCAGCATTGTGACGTCAAAATGATGTCATAATATTGCTTCACTGACGAAATATATTGCAGATTTTTAGCAGTTTTCCATGCATATTTTGGTGTTAGTTTATTGACATATTAATGATAGAAATATGGCACTTTTCTTTATGTTAGGCAAATTAGGTACTTTAAGGTTATTTTTACAAACCTACCTTTTTGCTTGCTTGGGGTTTTATGTATGGCCATATTTTAGGCCAAATATGGGCCTTAACGCCCCTTGTCCTTTCATTAATATTTGTGGATGTAATGTAATATTTATGACCGTAATTATCAAGATTGCCCTCTAATTTGGACAAAATCTTCACGGATATATTTGATAAGAAAATGTCAAATTGAAGTCACTGCCAGTCAATATCTGTCATTTAGCAATTAAATGAACACGGAAGTGGAAATACAAAAAATTTCCTTAATGTTTCTTCACTGTAATAAATATTGAATTTGTACTGAAAATGAAATTTCCAACAATGAGTTTATTTCATAAATTATTATCACATTAATTTTTTTTTATATACATCAACCTTTCTTCAGTTCTGTCCTGCTTAATGCCACTTTTGTATCGTATTTATACTCTGTACGTTCATATTTTTATTTTAACCTAGTCTTAAATGTTTTGTTTTTCAGATTTTGTCACATTTTCCGGCTTCAGCCTTTCTGATGAGAGTTTATCCCAGAATGTTTATTAATAGGCTTTCTAACAAAAGATCTTATAAACAAGTAGATTTTTCAATATTCTACATTTTTCATAACAGAGAATTCACTTTAATTTCATATAATATAAATCTCTACTTACATAACTTATTCAAAAATAAAAATTTCTTTATATTAGTTCGTGGAACATTTCGACACATTGACACAGTATAAAACAACAAAATGTCATTCTAAACACTTATGTTCGAGCCTCACAAAAGGACTGCAGTATATGTTCTTTGGATACATTGGTGCAATTTGAAATTGTTTGTCTTAAGAAAATCTAACTTAGTATAACTGGAAACTGCTCTTACCGGAATAAACTTTTTCTGTACCTTTTGGGCAGGTCTTTCTTCCCCATCGCACATAGGTGACTCCAATATCTAAATATTGAACTGCTTCCATTATGTACTGATTATTAATACCGAAGAATGTAATATGCATACGTGCAATAAAGTAACTTCCAAAAGAGTCAATAACATATTTTCAAGTGCAAAACAAACGTATGACGATGCTGATCTATTTTCCAGAAAAAAAATGTAAAATTAATATTAACGTTCAAATTTAAAACCTAATACGTAAGGACTAGTTGGTCTTTTTAGACGCATATGACTTCTGAATATGTTCCTTTCTTCATAATCTAATTTTGTCTAATTATCGTCTCCCACTAAAAAAAGGGATTGATCTCAATAAAATTTTCATATACATTGCAAACCCTGACAACCGTTAAATCTGGACATCAAAAAGGTTTTGCTTACTCTGTTGCGCAGGAGGTTGGACATCTCTTACTTTTGAAGGTGTATAAATTATGCTTACCCTGTTGTGGTTTATTTATGTTGCCAGAAGTTGGACATTCCTTACTCCTAAAGGTGTGAAGGAAATGTTGCATCATGTCTACTAAAGACTGGTCCGTCTCAGAAAGGTTATACTTTCTACATTCGTGTCCATATACAATGGTACAGACAGAGAGTAGAATTAATCTCAAACTGAGCATTTAGATATGCCTACAAAACAAATTAATATTTGTTAATTTGAAGTGCAGGAAAGGCATATGCATTGACTCGTTTTTACGTTTGAATATTCATAAAATAGTGTTAATATTATTTGAAAAAAATATATTTAATTAAATATATTTAAATAAGACGTGATATTTACATTTAGCTGTAGTTTTTCTGTGCAGTATGTTTCTTTGTTGATTATTTAATTAAGAAGAAACTTTAATTAAAGAAGATGGTGTGACTTCAGCCATTATTTAGCCCCAACTGACCTGCAAAAATTAAAATTAAAATTCAGATTCGAATTTGTATCAATTTTATCCTCCAATGATCGAACTTTCATCAGGTACAAAATGTATCAATCGTTGTACAAAATTCCTTCCCATGATGCAACAGCGACTTCGTGAACGTCTGCTGAATCAAGAATTTCAAGACCATTGAGGGTTTTCACAACAGATTTTGGTCAAAACAACTATGAGCAAAAGCACTGCCAAAAAAGAATTTTCAATATAATGTGTGTCTTCAGTGAAATGTCTATTTTGGCAAGGCTGTTGCTCATAGCAAAATTTTAATTCAAATGTCCAAAAGTGAGTGAAGTTTGGTGTTTGTGACTGATTGCTGCACGATTAGTCATTCTTGAGAGCATATTGCCGCTATTACAGAAATGTTATTGTTGAAAACAAAACATGTTCCTTAAAATGCAACATTTTAAGAGTATGTAATGATAGTGAGAGTACGTTTTTCATGACTTTTTTATTTTGAAATTCAAGGGGCCAAATCATACCATGCCTTTTTATGACACCAATAATTCATTGAGTCAAGACCCATCAATTTTGCACAAGACGAAACTTGTTCCAAAACGCAAAACAAAAATGTCGAAGAGCAAATTAATAAAAAAAAAAACAATAGCCAAAATGACCAAAAATGTAAGGACAAAACTATGAGGAAGATCGTTTTGCTATCAGTTACAACTGTAAAGACAAAATATTAAGTTTAGATTCAAATCAATTTAACTTAGGTCGGTATTGAGTCAAACGTATTTACATAAGATACAAAATTAACATAAAAAAGAATGTATTTTAAATGTATAATATTTCCCAACATTTAAGATGATAACGCAAACAAGATCCAAGTGATCGTTTAGAGAAAAGGAAGAAGAGAGGGAAATAAAAGTGACAGTTGTAGGAAATAACTCAAAGAAATCTTTTAAATGCATCAACTTTTTAAGCCAGGAGAAACATACATTATGAACTTACGTAGTAGTATCGTTCGGCAGGCTAATAAGAATTACGATCACTCGTGATTTTCTTACACTACATCACAGTAGCACTTAAAAGTGTTAATTATTTTATGGCGTGTGACTGTATATAGAGTTTCAATCAATACACACACGCTGATTTCTCAGAATTTGATGTTCTAAAAAAGTTATGTTGCCACGTATTTTCACAATTGCTGACTTTTCATTTTCCCTTCCCGCTCAAAATTACGATAACGCTTTGCTGTGTTGAGCCTAAAATTGTTTTTTAAATTATAGAACCTATTTTAGTATACAGATTAGTTTTGACTAAATTAATGAAGACTTCTCTGTCCTAAAAGGGAGAAAATGAATTGTGTAACCCATTTCTTATTTAAAATTCTGAGAGCAATCAAAGGTGAAAGAATATGCCTTATATTATATTATAATGGATATTCAAATTAACGCAATTATTGTTTTTTCCTGCAATACATGTGTAGTTGTGACTTCCTGGAAACTGACTTACGGCATATCGGTACTGAATTGGAACCAATATTTTAGGATACAAACAAAAATTGATGAACAAGATATGCATATTTTGACAAATTTAAACTCTTCAGTTGATATCGACTTTTAAATTATTCAAACTGTTGACGTGCATATGTAAATACCAAAAATGACCACAGGGTAGAGCCAAAACTACATGTATCTAAGAACCGAACCTAAAACACCGGGGTAGACACATATTTATCGTTACACTGGTATTATTAAACAAATGATTTATTAAGCCATATCTAGCGCATAATTACATGTATGTCCTTCTTGTTATGTTATATCTTTGTTTCTTTTCATTTTGTTTTTGTTTTTGTTTTTGTTTTTGTTTGTTTTTGTTTTTTGTTTTTTTTGTTTTGTTTTTGTGTTTGTTTTTTTTTTCTTCTACATTACGTTTTTACATTATTGTTTTGCTTTTCTTTCTTTTCCGAACTAGTGCTCTATTGCCAAGAAACCACGAGTTGAAATCTGCCGATTCGAAGTTATTCCAACTCGGTGAGATCACTACCCGTCATCTGCAACATTGTCTTAGCTTTTAACAATTCACTGATGGAGCAGACGGCATATGTATTTAATGGAATGATTCGTTGCCTGGTTGCAATAGCTATTAACCAATTACATTTTCAATAAAATGCATAAAAATAAGTCACAAAAAATGTAGATGTTATATTCAATTATACTCAATCAAATATTCTAGTGAGGTTGTATCAGAGCTTTAATGAAAAATAAAATAAGAATCAACAATAAAATTACATGAGTAATGTTGGTATCAAATTCCAATATATAAAATAATATGAAATTGGATGATTATGTAAATTTTTAATCTCAAAGGAATTTTATTTTTTAGAAATTATTCTTAATTTGGAAATAAACAACTGTCGTGCACTTTGATGAAGGCGTCTTTTGATTACATAATATGCATTTTAATTAACGATTAAAGGTAAATGAAAATTTGAAAAAAATAGTCATTGGAGTTGAAGTTAGATGCACATTTTGCGAAGAATGCATAGAGTCTTTTAATAGCATTTGCAGAAGCAAACATAAAACAATTTGTATTATAATAATTCAATAGTGATCACTTTTTGGTCTTTTGATTAGCTGTGTGCGTTTAATACTTTATAGTTGGGTCATTATCGTATGTTTTTATGGTCATGTAGACATTGCCTACTGTTTTAAAGCTGAGTTATTCTTGTTCCGCCATTTATTATTAAATTAAAAGCTTAGTTGCATTTGTAGGTGAGTTTATAATTATCGTATTATATGAATGCTAAAAATAGAATACACCAAACTAATAAATCAATGTCTGTTCATATCATATTTAACATTTTAATGACGTAACAGTCTGCTTTCGATTTCAATAAATGGTAAGCCTGTTTGTGTTTCAATTTTAAATTTCGGTTTGTGTTTGAATTATTTTTTCCAAATTTTTTTTTGTTTAAGTAACAATTATTTTTTATTGAAAATTAAATGTTAAGTAAATTTTTCAAACAGGAAGTTAATAATTAGCCTTTGTTATGTGCCATTAAGCTGTCAGAGGACTTTGACTCTTATGACAGCAGCCATACAATGGCCTAAATTGGTTTTGTTCGACTTGTGTATTTTATACATTTTAGTCGTTTTACGCCCCTATTGACAGCTCACCATTTCCATTTATTTTTTCTTGTTATAAATTGTAAATGGTCCCTATCAACCGATTTTAGCTACAACACATTTTTGCTAATACATTTTTGATATACATTTTGTGTACGACTCATCGGTTAATTGTGATGTTTGAAAACGTAAACATTAATACAAAAAGTTGACGAACAAATTCAAAAAATGCCGAAATCGCCAAAAGGGTGATGCCATAACAAGGGTGAGGGTGAAAACATGGCTATGCAGGATGGAAATACTCCTTGGTTTTCACAAAATTTACCATTGCTGTAACAGTAAATCTTAATGTATAATTTTGGGATAGTATGGAAATACCAGTACTCTCTTAGACTACGTCGCGTTTTTATCCCTGCACTTCGAATGAAGTTCGAGGATATTTGTAATCGGTCCATCTGTCCATCCGTCCGTACGTCTGTCTGTCTGATCGTCAGTTAGATAATCTTGTCCCCAGAACTCCTCGTTCATTTTTAACTTCAAGCATTTAATTTCTATACAGTATTGCCATAAATTCTATGTAGATGCGCAATAAGGTTTTAGAATTTTGATTTTCAAAAATTGGCACCCAACTAAGTCGAATTTCGAAAATTTGAAATTTAAATTTGTGACTCAAACTCCTCATTCATTACTTTTTTATGCATTTAATTTCTATACAGTAATATCACATACTGTATGTAGATGCGCAATAAGGTTTTCGAATTTTGATTTTTAAAAATTGGGGTCCACATGGGTCGAATTTCAAAAATGTGAAGTTTAAGCTTGTGACCTAACCTTCTCATACATTTTTCATTTTATGCTTTAATTCCTATACAGTATTGTCACATACTGTATGTAGATGTGCAATATGGTTTTAGAATTTTGCTTTTTCAAAAAACTGGGGCCCACAGGGGTCGAATTTAAAACAAAATGGAATTTAATCTTGTGACCTAAACTCCTCATTCATTTTTCACATCATGCATTTAAGTTTTATACAGTATTGTCACATACTGTATGTAGATGCGCCATAAGGTTTTAGAATTTTGTTTTCCAAAAATTGGGGAACACAGGCGTTGTATTTTGGAAATAGTGAACTTAAGATTTTGACTTAAACACCTCTTCCGTTTTTCATTTAGATTTAGCAAATGTATTTGTATATAATATTGTTCTTTATTATCTGTACATGTCCAAAATGGTTTTTAATTTTGAAAATCGATTAAGGGTTCCAATTTTGGGACCGAAAATGGTGAAATTGCTAATTTTGCCTTGTCTCTGGAAATATTCATTCATTTTTTGTTTCAGTGGTTTTATTTGTTTATAATATTGTTCTTCACTATGTGTAGATGTTCAATAAGGTTTTCAATTTTGAAATTTGATTCAGGGTTCCAATTTTCAGACTGGATTGTGAAATTGCTAACTTTTCACTGTTGTTTTTTTTACTTGTGCAGTGCGGGGATAGACATCGTTTATGATGGCTCCAATTTCTAGTTTTATTTTGTTTTTGTTTTGTAGTTTTCATTTTTCACAGCTTCTAGGGTAGAGGTTTATATCAGAAATTTTGCTTTTTTGTTGAATCAAATTGGTTTACATTAAGACTGATACCACGACTCGAATATTGTTCTTGGTCTCTTTTATGAATTGATTCACTGTTGCGTTCATCATATCATGATATATCCAAGCACGGATATATTGGATGTTGGAATCCGTGTCTCTCATGTATTGTTTAGCCTGCTCTAAACTGACAAAGTCAAATTTGCCGTAATATGTGTATCATAACGATGGACGAAGTTTTAAAAGTAGACTTTAAATAAGATATCTAAATTTTGAACACATCTTTTGTTTCATTGGGTAAAATGTATTTTTAGGACCTGTGAATATTATAAAAGGAATGTCAGGATCAATCACAGAAAGCGATGCAGGAGCACAGGATTGGGATACTACTTGGACGCCATCTGGACGACATGGTATGAATCTGAAAATTAGAAGTAAATTTATGGATAAATATTAGATCTTCTAAACTAGAACACGACCAAGGTCGGTTTATTTGCCTGAAAGCTCAACAACCATATCAATACTGAATCCATAATTTCTGTTTCATTATGATATATAAAATGCAAAACATGTTTCCTAACTTCACTGTTATCTAAAATTCAAATTCTCATTTATTTCGTTTCATTCAATTTTCCATCATGTAAATAAATAGGGTGATTCGAGTGATGTTATTGCTTCTATTCAAAATTCGACCGGAAATACCATTTGTGGTGTTGTTTTTAAACTATTTTTATCAAGATATTTTCCAGACAAAAAAAAAATCCCGATAAGTTGAAAAGTGTTAACTCTATATATTTGTTTCGTTTTTGTGGTAGGATTTGCACATGAGGAACACAAATTTGTTTGGAAAGTGCCGTGACAAAAAGTTATGATTAAAGTTTGGTTTCCCAATGTAAAGAAACAGGAGCAGATATCAGCATGTCCAATGCCTGTTAAGATCCAGTTTTTAGTGAATCACCATGTCCAAAGGCTATATACGGCTATAGGAAATATCGCAGAAATTCAGGTCAAAACCGTAGGTGCATCTAACGAACTTATAGAAATAACGATAACGTCAAATGAGGTTGATGACGTTATATCCGTAATTGAAAACAAGTTGACAAATGAGTTTGATGATATTGTCTTGAAGACAATCCAACAATATAAGTTTACGCCATCTTTGGCAGAGGAACAATTTAGAAAAGCAATTGAGGTAAAAGATATTGATCTGACCAGGAACGACAAAAAAAATTTCATTATATTATAGATCAAGAAATATCCGAAATCGATCGAAGAAGTTTGAAAAGAATCGAACACCTAAATGGAAAACGGAAAATAATGGCGGTTCAAGAATTTAAAATAACTGAAAAGTTATCTAAGAAATTTATTGACGTTACCATATGTGAGCAAGACAATTTTGGGAGAATAACATTTCATGGCAAAGATGGAAGAGTGAGAGAGGCAATCAAAGAGTTAAACAATCTTATGGAAGATTTGTCTGTTGAAAGATTACATGTTGATCCACTGCTCATCAAACTTCTGACTTGCAAACAGGCAGCATATTTGTTTTCTGTTCTTCTCAACCGAAAAGAATTACCTGTTGTGTGGGCAATCGAAGATCAAAAAGTTTGTATATTCAGTAAATCCCGAATTGAAATAGACGCAATTAGGTTCTCATTATACGAAAATTTTGTTGTTGTCGGATTTTCCGAAGAAGATTCTGTTACACAGCCGTTCTGCAAATCCAAGATTTTTTCCGACTGTGGAGAGGAACATTCAGGAACTGTTCTAATCAGGGAAGATACACCTCATGGTGTTAACATTGCTGCTTCGAAAGATATTGTACAAAACCTCCTTTGTCAGGAAAAGGCTTTTAATGTTGTACCAGAAAATGGAAAATATGTACAAGGTAATATATTTAAATCCATTCAAAATCATTTTGAAAAACAAAATGAAAACATTGCAAAACAAAATGCACTATAAACCATCTTTTTTATCTTTTGACGCATCAAGTGTAGTACCTATTGTTATCTTTTCGCCATTTTTAAAAAGCAATAACTTCTATGTAATGTATCAAAATATGTCCCAAGAATAGAAAGCATAGAATACACTACCAGAAGCTTTAAAGTTCAGTGTAGGAACCGATGACCAACACATACACAGACAAATCAATACAAATGCACACTATGTTCGTCTAGAAATACAAAATGTATGTAAGTTTTATAATAAGAATAATTAAAATTGTATATTTATAGTAAATACAAAGGAAGAGTTAACGGAAGACTTAAAGGCTAAAAATAAACAACTAGAAAAACAACTGGCTGAAGCAAATTCTAAATTGAAGGAGAAAAACGCATCCAAATAAGCAGCTCAAAGAGAAACAGTAGCATTAAAAGGACAACTGTCTTATACTAAAGAAAGTTTGGAAAGGCAACTTATTTTTTCATAAAATTATAAGTTTTGATTTTAATTAGTGTATTTGTATGTAGGTGTACACGACTTATTATTCATTTTATACAAATAGCTTTCAGTATACGGAATAGTAACATCAAAGCATAAACATTGATATGGAGCAGATTTTGCGTCGTCTTCACACTTAATAATTACAAAAGAATATCTATTGATAATTCTACAATTCTCACACACTAAAAAAGACATCAACTCCTCAACAGTAAGTTGTATTTCTTATTACTATTATTTGCACAAAAAAATTCCAATTGAAGTTCTCAGATTTCTTTGGGGTACCATTCGTCGATAAAATCAACCCGTAATTATACAGCCAGGGGCGGATTCAGACGGGGCGCACCCGGCGCGCGTCCCCCCTAAAAAAGCCAAGTTTTTGACATTTCATATGCATTTTTAGCATAAAATCGCCCAAAATATTTCTAGCCTCTCTCCGCTCGGCGCTATATCAATCATTACCAACCCTCAGTGCCTCCCCTAACGTCAAATCCTGGATCCTGGATCCGCGCCTGACAGCCATAATGTTGTTAAAAGTAGAGCTGTGCAGAAAAGGAAGAGTTATAAAGCTCACTAGGTTAATGCCCTTGAAATATTTTTATATTATTTATAATGTATAATATTGAAACCCGATATAAATTTGAAACAGGCAGCGACGAGAAAATAATTCTACAGTTCGAAGGATGGAAATGCAAATTGGAAACATGAAACTACATATACAACAACTTGAAGATGCACTTCAGAGGGAGTCTAATGCAAAAGAAGATACCAAAAGAAATATGAATGAAACAGATGCAAAACTGAAAACAATAAAAGAGAAATATCAGAGGTATCTTTTTTTACCTAATTCATATTTTTTGGTTTTATGTATTCTCTATAGAAGACGTTAGGGTATAGTTCCAGTCTCCCAACTCTTTGGTATAGAACAGTATAGCTGCGGAACAGTAACCCAGGGTATTTTTGTTGACCCATAGACATATTTGACAAATATTGAAATTTTATAGATCTAAGCTAGGCTTTAAACATGAAACTTCAATCAGGCAATCCATGTTCAGTTTAATGAAGATTTGTAACATTCGTGTTACTATATTGGGAAACACATTATTCGAAGAACACCGTGGTTTTCATGGACAGATCAGTCCATGAATATAAGAAAGCAAACGAATATGGTTTTGTGGAACAATAATGTCATTTTGGTTAAGCCGTAAATAATAATTATAAATTGAAATTAAATAGTGTCAAAGGAAACCAATGTTTCTACAGAATTGGAATATTTTAAATATTACATCTTTTACTCCAATATTTTTGGACTTGTAATATCCACGAAATTGGTTACACCATCATTGCAGGATGGTGGATGTTAGCAACCAGATTAATGAAATCGATTCTAAAGAACTACAAGAAACATCACGTGTTAAGTGTTTAGAAAGTAATGTGTTACGCAAGAAAACTTCATTTGGACTTGGTCGATTTGAGCACCCAGAAAAAGATGTAGACAAGGCAGATACTACACGGTAATTGACACATTTTCATTGTGGACAGCTTTTGTCAAATTAGACTGAAATTATTTACAGTATACTTTTGTTTTCTTAACTAATTAACGGTTTGTCTTGAGTTGAGTAGTTTCTAATTTGCAAAGACCACAAAGTTTCCGTTTTCTGCATACATTTCATTAATTTATGCGCAAAGTTTGAAATGGATTTTGCACGACAAAAATAAAAAAAATACTGAAATATAATACATGATATATTTATATTTTCACTCTTTCATTAATATATTTTGTTACTGACAGTACACTGTATGCTGAACAATACACCAACAAGTTTTGTACGGAAGAGGAGAATCCAATTTTGGTAAATTAATTTTGTCCACGCAGTAAAACATGTTAATTATCGTAAAACAAGAAAACAGCAGTTTTTCAATTGGCCAATCAATACAGTAGTTGAAATGTATACAAGAATTCATCCATTCTTGTACATGTAAGAACCAAATGAAGTGAATTGCAAACAAGCAACGTAGACCCCTATATAATCCTATAAAAAAGGGGCCAACACTTTTGGTCCACTATCTCCCGTTAAAAAAAGTCAATCTTATTTATGAGATGTCAGGGCAGAGGAAACAAATCGAATGGTATATATGTATTGACTGGGCAGTCAATTTCTTCTGACATTAAACTTTCCGAGGAGTTGCTCACAATGCTTCATAGTCTGTCGAATATAAGTTTAAAATGTAAAACTGCTCCTAGCGTCCATAAAGTGGTACCACTATCTATCTATTCTTACATAAATGACCGTTTTTAGTGAGTGTTGAACCGTTGACGATCGGTGTCGCTGCACTCCAGTCTTGAAAGGACCTAAATGTTCTATCATTCGTGGAAGACCTGCCCGTGTCTACCAGACGTTGTTCCGCCCTTTCTTGAGCACCTATTAATCTACTTTTTAAACATGTGCGAAATAAATCCTCAAAATTATCAATTTCTACATAGCTACATATAAGGGTTTAACCAATTTGATCATGATATGCCAATTGAAAGCTTCAGTGAAACGAGATCCCAAAGGAAAATCTGTTTCAAACATGTTTGCTCAATATACATGATACATGATACATGGATTACCCAATGTTATCATTTGATTAAAAAACTATTCCCAATACACTGCTCAACATCATTCACATAAATAAACCGGGTTCAGACATAACTCAAATATGTATGCCTTTAGGATAGTACTTAAAATAGATACTTCAAAATTAACTCTAACAAATATTCAAGTTTATAAAACCTTATTGATAGATCTGCCATTCTTTTCATTTTTTCTTTTCGCGGAGTCTATTTTGCCCATATATTCGGCTTTACAATATTTTTTATGTTTTCGAGTGCATGGTACAGCAGACATAAGTAGTTGAAATACACAATATTTACTCGAAATCGTCATAATTGAATGTTTATTGCATTTATATTGCACAATGTATTAAAACCCTTAAAATAATATTTTTTTTGTATTTTACTCACAGTTTCCCTTTAGAAATTCAAAAAGAACACCAAGCAGACATGAGGTCGCAAATTTAGGGACTCCTTATTCTTCTTGTTTACGTACACAGAGTGCTTCCTGCATTCAGAAACAAGGTAAATGTAAACTACAAACCGGTTACGAAATGAATAAATTTTCTAAAATAATTGTTAACTGGTAGGTTTGTTGACACTAACATAAACATGAGTATATCGGAAGTCAATAAAGTTTATCTGGAACCATGCTAGAACCAGGACGCATAAACCTATATAAACCTTACTTTTTCAAAAAATTTTTCATCATAAGAAATTGTTTAACCAGTCACAAAAATGCATTGGCTGCTTTTGAATTATTGATTATTGTATATTTGTGTCCATCCTCCCATATCAGGGTTTTCTATCCCCATTCGTTCCTACAAACCCCTGACATCACACATTCATATTTTGCGGGTCGAAAGTGAACGATTTTCATTGGTTCTTCTCAAGGTCAAAAGAGAATCCATTTGCGTCGTAGGTAGAATTCTCTAGGTCACATACTAGGCGGTGATCTGTTCGACCCGCAAAATATGAATTAGTGGCCAGGGGTTTGTAGGAATGAACGTGGATACAAAACCCTGACTTAAGAGGATTATTTGTATCTAAATATTGCTTTTTCAAGGGTCATATATTAAAATATCTACAAGATGTAGTTCCATTAACAGATTTCCTGTATGTTTTTATTATATTAAAAACACTGAAGACTCTGAGACAACAAATTAAATCTTTACACTTTCGTTTAAAGGCTTTGTTGAATCAAAAGTACCTGCATCCGGAGACAAACATATTCATGACCAACATGTGTTTGATCAGGTAAACTGACATAGAATATATTTATATTGTCGAATTGAAAACATAATCTAGCTAGAACAAATTTTATTGTATTATAAGTCTAAATATTTCAGTCTGTAGGTACACGTAGCAAAAAGGCAGCAAATCTTTCTAAACCTGATCGAAAGGAAAACATCGACAAAATGGTTACAATATTCACAATTATGGAATCATGTTTATTATAGCGCGTGAAAAAGTGAACTAAATGATGGGCCGATAAATCTTCAACGTCATGATATGAGCTCTATATGTTTTTATGTGCCCAAACTGGTCAAATATCGGCAAAAGAATACCGAAGCGACAAAACCATGGGAAAAGTCCACAAAGTCGAAGTTCAAGGAAAAGACAAGTCACGAGAATGTAACACAACAATCAAACACCACAAGTATACAAGGATGGTCGGGTTATTGTCTCTTTGACACATTCCCCGTTTCCATTCTCTATTCTATGTATAATTAAATAAATAAATAAACGTATAATAAACTAAACAGAACTAGAACAAAGCTGTGAGTTGGAGTACAAAACTGCAAAAACAGTTAACAAATTACATAATATAAAACTGCTATAACTTACTCCAAAAATATAACAATCACAGAAAAATACACAGGGCAAGCAATACCAAATTTTTGATAAAATCAGGTCTACAAGAGAATCGTGTTGCAGTATACCTATGAGAAGAAATGTTAATCTTATCGTAATCTACAACACTCCCTGATATGTGATGTTATGGTACCAGCATAAGATTTTACTTTCATATATCATACATTTATATAGAGGCATAGGTTTTCTGTTTGAATTATATGGGTGAGCCATATTATCCCACAGTATCACTTCACTGAGAAAATCATATCATATAATTACGTGATTTAGAGCCATATTATCAACTGGGATGATACGGATATTACTAGTATCCCACAGAGAAATAAAAAATAAATGCAAGATACACGATAAATGGTTTTGTATATCGTATCCTAACCTCGACCAATATCAGTCCTCGAACCAGTTCTTGGCCTGATATTGATGTCTTGGAACTTATCTGGGATCTATAAGGTATGTTATTTACTCCTGATATTTCGAAGTTTCAAATATTCTGTTATCTCTAATAACTTTGCACAGTCCTAATGAGAATGGACTCCTGATATGGAGAATAATACATGGCTTAACCTACCAGCCCAAGTACCCAATATCACCCTAAGGGCCTTTGCCCCGAGTTGAAATATTGGTCGAGTGTTGATATAGCAAGTGATATAGGTTTAACCATGTATTATTCTTTATATCATATATTTCAACAATATACCACTGCTTTGTCCCCAGTAAAAAGTGTGAATATTGCTGTAAATATCAAATGATCTGTAAAATTATAGCTGGTTTTTATAAGATTATAGATGAAATGAATATGCTTCAAACTGTATTTTCCAACTTATGGTGAACTCTGAACAGAATAAAAGTATATTCCGAGTAGGGGTTTGATATGTAGGATATGCGATATAGGGTGGGTGATACAGGTCTTGCAAAGTCATGTATAATTTCCTATTAAAAATATATGTATTTTAGTCTAAATATATAATATAGATTCATTTCATATTCTACTGTTAATACAGGATGTTTTTGTAACTGTGAGCGGGGAAATTAATCCAGGTGTGCATCTTCAGAAAGCTTTGGTACAGACAGTTTGTGAAGAAGAAAATGTAATGTGTGATAAGCGTACAATGGAGGTAGAAGGCACGTTTAAGCAATTAATGTCACTCAATAAGCAGCTTATTGACAAGTGTAATGATCAAAGTAACACTGATGTATTTTCTCTATTTGGAGATTACAGCAGTACACAGCCAAAGGCCTGGCGACAGAAATGCAATTCGTAGTAACTATTCCAAAGCATGAAACAAAATTCTGGAAGCTGCCAATCGTATTGGCTTCGACATATTGATTACTTGGAGTCCCATATACAGCAATTGACTTTTATTAAATTTTGTAGATTTTTAGTCACAATTAGGTATGTCCTAAACCTTTGGGACACAAAACTTGAATACATGTACATTCAGAAACGTCATATTTGTTTGTTTTGACACCATATTTTACGGAAAAATATTTTTTTAAAAATGCTCGATGTGGACTCATAGAATATCTGAGGTATTTCAGTGGTGAAAAAAAACAATAATAATCATGAATATTGGAAATAAAAGTTATTTTAACACTTTATAATTTATTTTTAAAGAACAATTTCGAATATTGACTTGCATTTAAAACAAAAGCACACAGTAATTTTATATTTTAAACATATTGAACTTGTATTATGGGTTTTATATTGCATGAATTTATAATCCCGAGTCAAAAAAAAATAATTTTTGTTCCAGTATGTTAAATGTAGGTAAATAAACTTAAATAACAAAATTAAAATACTTTTTTTTTTGGGTTTTTTTTTTTATTTTGTTGTTGGGTTTCTTTTCATTTTTCAGCATTAGTATAATGAGGCATGAAATGTGCACGTACAGAACTAGTGCCCCGAAACTTGGTATTCAGGGATTGAAGAACCCACCCAAATTATTTAATTATATATACCTTTTAGAAAAAAAACATTGAAAGTTTTTGGAGACAAACTTCCAATTACACACAATGTTCTGAAGATTTTAAAACGAATGGAAATTTGGTCAATACCCTCCTCCCAATGGCTTTTGTATTAGCCCATTTGAAGTACATTTCAGACTATATCCTTGAAATACCATGTTTAATGTAGCAGACATCGAGAACTCTCAATATTTTAAAATTATTTAAACAAGAAACATAATAATTATTTTTTTTCTCTTTCCACTATTAAAGCATCATATTCATTGTAATTTAAAATATCAAAGGCAAGAAAAGTTGTATGAAAACCATATATGGACGAAAGCCTGAAAACATTAAGTTGTGGAAGATTATAGGTCATTTGTTGGCCTTGGAGTTGACCCGCAATCTGGAAAACAGCTGACATCGAAGTTTTTTTTACACGTTTCCACAATTATTTTTATTAGAATAGCCTTTTAAAATGGTACATTAGACCTGTAAATGGATGAGAACATTTTGGGTCCATCTGACACTTTATTTCTACTGCCCCTACAGGCCTTTAAATATAAATTAAGTATTTTTTAAATCTGTTCATGTCCAATGAACCAGAAGTTTACCCAGAGCTATTTACAAATGTAATATTTGTGTGCTAATTAGCAAAAAGGGGAAAATAGTAAAGAAAATGTGCAAAAATTTATCTTTAAAACTAAGTCTTGTTTCTCTTACAAATTGTGAATATGTTTGTATCATAGAACTGAACCTTGGTATCATTATCATCATCATCATCATTATCATTAATACTAAAGGAAGAGACCGTTTTCTTTGAGCGGTAAAAACTCTGAATCCACAAAATGTTGAAAATGTTTGAGATATAACATTCAGTAGTTCCCAAGTTTGCCCTCAGAAGAATTTCTTTTTCTTAGAAAACTGAGTTTTGTGTGAAAATTTTCTTAAAAATCCCGTCATTGGGAAGAGTATTATTCACATGATTAATATTTTATTATCTCCCCTTTTTAAATAACCTTTTTGCTAAAGTTAATTTCATTTTTGTGATAGTATCTATTTTGGTAAAATTTAACATTCTATAAAACGGAAATAATCATTTAACATAAAAAAAATAATTATTCCGATTAGATATTTGGTTTAACTTAAATATTTTGCAAAAGATATAGTTACATGGTACCATAATTTATTATTAGTATATTTGATTTAAAACCTATTGTTCAAACTTGTGCGCTTCAAATAAGTATGAAATCTGTTCTCCATTTGTTTTGGAGCTTGCTTAATGCAATATTTTGCGAAATGTAAAGTCAAGTTCCGAACCTAGAACGTTCGGTTTAAATTTTTGAAGTTTAATCGAAGATTTCATTTTCTAAATTAAAATGGAGACAACGTTAAAAATTTCCACTTAATGTCTGTACAACCAATGTTTTTTCTAGGATTATTATTTCTGGGGTCATTTTTACTTTGCCAGTGTTGTTTTTCCCAAATTATAATTATTTTTGATATAGAACTATTACTTTTTTGTAAGGAATTCCTATATATTTTTGAATTATATGTTTCGAATCTTTGTTCTATGTTAACATGGTTAATAAAATATGAAAACTTTATTTTTTTTTATATAAACAGCTTGGAGTCCCAGTGGAACGAACTGCATGTCTTAATTGCTACTGTCCGTCAGTCTGACTATTTGTTTGTCAGTGAATTAGTGGTTTATTGTGAAACTTTTATTTGAGATTTGTCGGAATGGCAACTCTAGACATTTTAATACACAGCGGGGCTTGGAAAAGCATAGCGGTCAGGCCCTCCTGTTACGTTTCATTTTCGTACCAAACAAGTAGCACCGCCGTGAAACATTGAATGAACATATTGTTTATACAGTATTAATATACTGAACCGCAAAAGAAACGTCGCACAAAATGACATGTTCACATACATTTATTTCAAAGTGACATTTATATATTTTAAATTAATTTTTACCAAATTTAATGAATGATTTACAGTCTTTTGGTTACAATGTTCACAAAAACGTCACAATTGTCGCAACGTCACATGTTTTCAATGCTGTGCTGCCACGTCCGTTAATAACGTGTATGTCCTCCACCGGCACCAATTACTGCGGCACATCTTCGGTACATGGAGTTGATGAGCCGATTAATAAATGCCATCGGAATACGTGCCCATACTCTCTGAAACGCTTGTGAAAGTTCAGCTGCAGTTGTCGGACTTGGCTGCTCATTATTCAACCGTCTTTGAACTTCGTCCCATAAATGTTCAATAGGGTTTAAATCTGGACTCAAAGCCGGCCAATCCATAACATTAATGTTATTCTGCTGTAGGAAGTCTCTTGTGGCTCTTGCGGTATGCGCACGTGCATTGTCCTGTTGGAAAGTCTTGTTTTGATGACGTGCGAAATGGGGCTGAACATGGGGTGTCAAGACTTGGTCGATGTAACGGGCAGCTGTTACGCCATTTCCTCTGCCTGGGCCAAGGTTAACGTTAAGGCCGATTCCACCCCATACCATGATGCTAGGTCCTCCCCACGCGTCTGTTTCCAGAATGCAGCTGTCTTCGTAACGTTCCCCGCGTCTTCTCCACACTCTGGTTCTGCCATCGGCTGTTGAAATGCAGTAACGGCTTTCGTCAGAGAAGATGATGTTACGCCATTGTCGATTTCGCCAATTCTGTCGCTGAGTGGCCCACTGAAGACGAGCTTGACGGTGTCGAGGAGTAAGAATAGGTCCTCTTGCTGGACGGCGACATCTCATGTTTCTAGCAGCTAATCGCCGACGAACCGTATCATCACTTATGGGTCGTCCATGTGTTCAACAGTGTTTCTGGCAGTTTCGGCAGCTGGGGTGAACCGATTCATCAAATGGTGACGAACAATGCCTCTATTCTGTCTAGGGGTAGTGACTTGGGGTCTACCACTCCGTGGACGGTCATTTGTGCTGTTTGTTGCGTTGTACCGTGTCCGTAGACGTTCAATTGTTCGAACAGCACAGTTGAAGTCGTTGGCAATAACTCTGGCAGATTGCCCAGCATCCAATCGACCAATGGCCTGTTCTCTCTGTTGTGGAGTCAGACGTGGCATAGCTTCTGTGTCAACACTGATACTAACACTCTTTAATTTTCTCCGGCCTTTTATACCCATAAAGGAGCATGAATTTCACGAACATTTAAGATTTAAGAAAAATTACCGCCAAGTGTGTCCCACGAGCGGTTTTAGGTACGGTCGCTCTACGATATCAACTGAAAATTATTCAACCGAAAATTTAATTCACAGGTAATTTAATCTTACCTGGTGATGTAATCGTAATACTGATTATATAAAAATCATTAATTAATATTTATTTTGAATTTTGCTAACATTTTGAAAAAGCGACGTTTCTTTTGCGGTTCAGTATAGTATGTAAAATAGATTTACACATATGAAAGCCCCCATTTTATTTGATCATCGTCACAGGAAACGCGTGATTCAGTCAATGTACATCTTTTAGCATTTTTAATGTGTAATTTACAACACAACGCGTTTCCAAAAAATCACATGGCCTGTACACAATACCGATGGTACATAATAGGTTATTTCAAATAATTAATCGTCTTGGAAATTTTTTACTTGGACGTATATTCCATCGGTGAGGGATAAAAAAAATTTTAAAATAATTACACCCTTCAGACGCCATGATTATCTGGACTAATAAATAAATAATAGGTCCCGTTGCGAACAATTAACATTTACAGTATGTTAATTTGTCATTTAAATACAAAAAATGATCACAGTCTGAATACCTACATGTACAGTGTGTCTGCTCTTCACGTGGCGTGTACATGATAAACACTCAGAATGGAATGGTTGTCCCCCGGACTGTCCCCTAAGTATTAAAAGACTAAAGTCCACGGGAAAGGACAAACCTTAGGAAACAAACAAAGACATAATGACAATACAAAATTGTTGAAGAAAAAACACATTAAGACTAACACCACTGTGCATCCCTTACAGCAAATATATATATATATATATATATATATATATATATATATATATATATATATATATATATATATATATATCTTTTCTGGTACCTACTGCAATAGTATACATGTAGGTGTACCGTAAATGGCAACAGGCTGCAATTAACGGTACACTAGCGGCAATTGATATTGTTGAGATAATGCATTGGTTACCAGTAAATAGCAATATCTGGTGTACAGGGATACACAATCAACACGCATCCATAAAAATCAGCTGCAATAGCAAAGTATGAGTCGTCTCTCCTTAAAGACACCCGCCGAGATTGTCGCATAAAATTGAAACTGTGCTATCGATGATATAGGTTTTTGTTCTCAATCTCCCTCTTAAATTTTTTTTTTAATCTGCAGCATCAGTATTGTTAACAGACTTCAGCTTTTCCCCACGTTTTTTACCTCTCAAATATCGACTTCCTTACCTCTCCCGCGAGAATCGCGGGTTCCTTCTAGTTTGTATTAATTTTACGTATTATATGTTTGTATATATTAAAATGCCAGTATATACAATATTTACTATATAATTTTTATTATGCCTCGAATTGGTAATTACGTCTATATATCAGCAATTGTACTAACTACATACCCACAGTATTTGTTTGATAGAAGCTGTTAGTAGGTATATATACCAGTCTGACGTCAGACACCTTATCTTTGACCGCTATTTCACACTTGAGTGTCCATTTCTCAGCAACTGTAGTGCATAGACCTACCATATTTGGTCTTAAGATAGTTCTTGGTGAGTACATGCCTATCTGAGACCTTGACCTGAATTCCACACTTGAGTCACATTTTCATGGTTTAGTCCATTTCACTGTAGCTTTAATACCTATATCCACCATATATGGTATGTAGATACTTCTTGGCAAGTAGGTGCAAGTCTGACCTGCCTTGACTTCAATTTCATGCTTGAGTGAATCTCATTAATATTTTACAAGTAAGCCCATTTCTCAACAAATATTATACATTTATCTAGACCCAATGTTGGTCTATAGATACTTTTTGGTGGGAACATAGTAGTCTGAAACCTGTCAGCTGACCCTGGACACAATTTTAGGCTTTCAAGACTCCATGAATCGAAAGCATCAATGATCACAACATGGACAATATGTATGTATCTGATGGGATTATGTTTGTGTTCCTTCATGTTATTTTTTGTACAGGGATCTGTCTGTTGATTGGTGTGTCATTGTTGACCCTTTCAGTTATCGATTGTGTTGCCTTATAGAATAGAGAATGGAAACAGGGAATGTTTCAAAGAGACAACAACCCGACCAAAGAGCAGAAAAGACCTCAAGGCTACAAAACAGCTGGCCCCCAAACAATAGTGTATAAACATAACTATTGTAGAGGTTCATCCAATGCTTGTTCATACATAAAATACTTCAATTGGCTTGGTAGTTTCTGACAAGACAACGTTTAAACAAATTTCTCCATAGGTTCCAATGATAAAATAAGTCCAGCTGTGGCGGCCATCTTGAATTTCCGATCGGCACAAAAAACAAATAATTTGTAGAGGTTCATCCAATCCTTGTTCATACATAAAAACATTTCAATTCGCATGGTAGTTTCTGACAAGAAGATCTTTATACAAATTTCCCCATAGGGTCCAATGTTAAACTAATTCCGGCTGTGGCGGCCATCTTGAATTTTTAGATTGGCACAAAAACATAGCTTTTGTAAAGGTTCTGCCAAGGACCATTCATGTATAAATCAGTTCAATTGGCTCAGTAGTTTCTAACACGAAGAGATAAGTCCAATCAGAATGAATTATCTGCCCCTGGTAGCTATGTTGAATATCCAATCGGAACAAAAAACATATATTTTTTAGTGGTCTATCAAATGATTATTTACACATCAAAAACATTTCAATTGGCTTAGTAGTTTCTGACAAGAACACCTTTGTACAAAATTCCCCATAGGCTCCAATGTTAAACTAAGTCCGGCTGTGGCGGCATCTTGAATTTCCGATCGGCACAAAAAACATGTTTTGTAGAGGTTCAACCAATGCTTGTTCATACATAAAAACATTTCAGTTGGCTTGGTAGTTTCTGACAAGTAGACCTGTATACAAATTTCCCCATAGGGTTCAATGTTAAACATAGTCCGGCTGTGGTGGCCATCTTGAATTTCCGATTGGCACAAAAAACATAACTTTTTATAGGTTCATCCAATGATCATTCATGCAACAAATCAATTCATTTGGCTCAGTAGTTTCTGATAAGAAGAGCAAAGGCTAGAGGTTCCTGACTTGGGACAGGCACAAAAATGCCGCCGGGTTAAAATGTTTTGTGAGATCTCAACCCTCCCCTATACCTCTAGCCAATGTGGAATAAACAAACACACAGCGATACACACAATAAAACTCAGTTCAAAAGATGTCCGATTCCGATGTTAAAAAAAGTAAACAAAAAACAGAAGAAACTAAGCAAAACTGCAATGATCAATATATATAAACAAAGGACTAGAAGCAGTTACTGACATGCCAGCTCCAGACCTCAATTAAACTGATCGAAAGATTATGTCTATATCATATAGAAAATCAGCCACAATTCCTCCAGTTAGGGGTTTAGTATCATAAATTATACGAGAAGAACTTAACCCGTATCATGCCAACAACTAGTTTTAGAATAAATGTTTTTATTGCCGATGCAAAGACCTTATGAGTGAATCAATGTTAATTCCAAAAGGTGCCATCTTTAATGACTTTACGACAGTATCGTAACTACATCCTTGTGGATAAGTCTGTTTAAAGGTTTGATTAGCTTTTCAGGTGAATGGCGACCTTTTTGTGCTTTGTAAAGAATATTAACATAAAAGATGGGATATGAAATACCTGAACATATAAGATGTTTGCACGTTGATTTATATTTATGAATGAGGTCCTTGTACCAATGATAAAATTTAGTAAAAGTTCTGACAAGTTTGTGATATCGAAATCCCTGGTGTAATAATTTTTCAGTAATACAGAGATTTCTTTCGTTAAAATCAAATACCTTGTTACATACACGAGCGAATCGAACAAGTTGGGATATATAAAAACCATACGATGGTGCCATGTTCGGTTCAAAATTTAGTCCTACAGTACTCTTTAAAACATTATTTTATTTTATGACTAAATCAAAGGACTATATCTCCATTATAAAGGCCCAACACGAAAACTTACTTGGTAATTTCAGCAGACGACAGAGCTATATGAGTATATTTACTGAGTTATAGGGTAACAGCACGTACTGATGCCTGTTATTTTCACTAGTCCAAATAAGTATATATTTCCTATAGTGGTGCGTAATATTGGACCTTAATAATTGTAATTTTACACGGAGACCAAAAAGTATATTCACTAAAAAGACATAGTACATGTAAACTTGTACATAGGCTAGTAATTTTACCAGTTCAGAAGTGTAATTTTACTAACGATGCCTAGTGAATTTACTATAGTTTTTACCAGTATAAAGTTACTTGTAGGCTAGTATTCCCGTGGACAGTAAATTTGCTAGTTTATCTAGTAAAATTTACAATTAAGAAATAATTTATTTCTGTCATATTTTATTGTTATTTACATATGGGTAGGCATTATATTCATGAATATTTAACCCCGAGCGATAGCGAGTGGTTAAATCTCATGAATATAATGCCTACCCATATGTAAATAACAATAAAATATGACAGAAATAAATTATTTCGATTCTAATAGGACATTACGGTAATTTTTATACTGGTAAATACGGTACAGATGTGTGATTATCAAGTGGCTGTTCCAACTTCCCAGAATCCAACGACTCAATGATGTATTGATTAACAGAGTTCTGGGGTCTATAGTAATTAATAATTTTGTAGTAACTGCCCTCATGTTCAACTTTAAGTCCAATTTTCAACGGCGTATTCCCTACAGCGGCCATTGCAGACGACAATTCTAATGTGCTTTTACGTGGGGGTATGCTGGAACAGCCACAACAATGTTGTGGAAAAGGTCACGGACATTGAAAATATCACATTTTAATATTACACATTTATGTTTTTAGCTTTAAGATTATAAGATTAGGCTTTTATTCGACGCTAACGCTTAAATTTTCATAAGAATATTGCTCAAATGAAAGTTATGTAGGAAATGTTGAATGGCATCATTGCGCAAGTGCTAACTATATTTTATTGTTGTTTACGTATAGTTTTATTTATATAGCGAATGCAGGGCGTCATATTAGAATTTGTTTTTCAGTGAAGGAGGAGGGATAAAAAGTTGTTCAAACTTCTTAAATTAAATATGTTTACTGAGTTTACGTATTTGGTGTATCTGGCTTTCACAATACATAATATATATTTATTCAATAAATGCACAATTATACACGTAAGGGTTGATGGCATAATATAAGTTATCAATATTTTTATCATGATCATACTTTTGGTCAAAAACTCCAGTTCCATGTTTGCTGGATGTAATTAGTTAATTTATAAGATTCCAAAAATAATGTTTTTATTTTTTTTTCCCTAGATTTATCGAAATAATATAAAAATATTAATTGTTTAATTGATATTTATAACTGATATTTATAATTCAAATTCAAATTCAAATAGTTTGTTGGTATAAAATCCAAATGGCCGGATTATGACAAATAACAAAAAGACAAATCAAATCAAATGAAATACTTTATTGTCATTAAACTAATATAACAATATTTTTACCTAAAAAGTAATACTTCAAGCAAACATTTTAAGAGTCTCCAGCATCTCCTCAGTTCTAATGACTTTTTGATAAAGAGACCTACACTATTACTTCAGATGGATTAAGAATATATATTAATTTATCTATCCTTGTAATACTATAAAAGTCTGGATAATTGATAAGTATATTATGCAAATATACATCTCTCAACTCTTCATTTATTTTACAGTCTAGTAGAAAATGATATTCATCGTCTAAAATATTAAAGACTAGACATAATCTTTCGTTTCTAGGTATGTTATAATGTCTACCTTTTTCTATTTTTAGGTTATAATCATTTATTCTAAGCTTGGTTATATATTTTAGGAATATGAAATAAATTGCAGACAACCTTAATGGGAATGTTCACAGGCGCTTGGGTACATGTTGGTGTATTGAAATTATGTATATTTGTGTAATAAAATCGTTATTTCTCGATTTGACAACATATGATACCATAATACGCATGTCCGACATAGTTTTTAGTCATTTTAACATGTTTGATACAATCCCTTGTTTGTGTATCAATATATACATAATTTCAATACACCAACCTGTACCCAAGCGCCTCTGATTATTATACGTGAAATTAGAGCAAAGTCTTTTTCAGATCATATGTTCAATTTATTAACACCTATTACACATATCTTCCATAAATCCACATCTTTGACACTATATATAATTAAATTTTTCTTCATTATTCATCACAGCAAAGGATGGAATAACATAAACATATAGCTATATAGAATATAAAATTTATTTGGGCGAGCTTTAGAAACATGAGAAGAGGCGAGCTTTAGTGAGCCTTTTCCCCATGTTTCGCAGCGAACCCAAATAAATTTTATATTTTCCGACAATGACTTTGTATTGTCTTTATCCTGCAATCCCCTTTAGATGCGTAAAATGCCTTAAAATTACGTTTGAAGTTGAAATTCAACGACACTGAAAACGCGGGAAACGCCATGACGTCATCTGGTACATTCGCAACGCTCCTCGCGCTCTTCATGTAAACAAGTACCAGTAGACTTTATTAGGTCATTGACCTAATACGACTAAAGTTTATTCTACCCCTTTTATTAGACCGGAAATGGCTTGATTGCCGGATAAATAACATAGTAATATAGTTATATATGTCTCTGATAGAATGATCTATTTTTTAGTGTGTTAAAATTTTCCGTGACTTCATGACTGTTGTATTTTGGGGGGATATACTATTTTTTACATTGCAATGGTGATTGTTTTTGTGGAGGGTTCAAATTATTATACGAGTCAACTTATCCAAACCAACTAGTCCCCCCCCCCCATTTTTCCGTACTTTTAAGGATTCCCAAAACGTATTATTGTACTATTTTGGAGTTTTAATTTGATAAATTTTGCACATTTTGTGCTCAAAACATTTTGATTAGCTTTTTATCGATATCCTGAAATCATCCGTTTGTGATCCGATATAATTCTTCATATTACAATTGATTGTTTGACTTCCTGTTACACTCTCCTGTTATGTTTGAAGTTAAAAAAAAATTAAGAAAAAATAAGTGGCAAAAAGGGTAAATTTTATATATTTATATACATATATATAATATAAACATAAGTTTGTACGAGATTTTCCAAAAATAGACTGTAATTCCCAATTTAGAAAAAAATTTCGTTGGAAAAACCTGGAAGTTTATTTACCTACATTTTGTCTACCCAAAATGTTTTTTTTGAAGCCCAAAAATTCTGGAAGAACGATATCTTCTACAGGGTTTTAGGGTAAAAAAAATGGTTGGGGGTGGGGAATACAGACTATTTCTGGAAAAGCCAAATGAAGCAGTAAATATTTGTATGGTGGTGGCATGGGTTTTCAATCACCTAATAGTAACATGTATCTTTCATTCTGATCTTTCAGATACATCAATAAAATGTACATTTTATCTAATCATTTACCTCAAATTTTCAAAAAGAAATTTACAATTAAAACCTGTCACATTGATACCTTTTTTATTTGTACTTGCCGGTTGAATGACCTTGCTCTATTTTATGCCAGATACATGTACTTGACCGACCTGTGGTTTCGATCACCCCAGATATTTTTAGACATAATTCCATTGGTTAATAGATCAAATGGTTTAATATTATTAACACCACCCTCTACATGTACTGTCATTGACTGCAGACAACTTGGGTATGTGGATATTTTTGGCCTCTAATGTATTTTATTTGACTTATAAACAAAGATGAGAAATGGTTTTAAGAAAAATGGCATTATCGAAATTGACCTAGATATTAATGAGATACGTACACTTACACACCAAACCTAGTTTTAATCATGCATTTTGATCACAAGTTACATGTATCATCTGGAAACCCAAAAATTAACAATTTTGAAGTACAAAATGGGGCATAACTCTGGTAAGAATTGTCAAAAAATCTTCATTATTTAACTTGACCTAGATATCAATGAGACATACTTATACACCAATCCTAGCTTTAATCTGACTTTTTGTTCACAAGTAATCATCTGGAAACCCAATAATTAGCAATTTTGAAGTACGAAAAGGAGTGTAACTCTGATAAGAATTGTTGAAGAATCTTCATTATCTAAGTTGACCTAGATATTAATAAGATACACTCACACAGGGCTTTCCATACAATTTGAAGTAGTAGGCTGAAATCTGAAAGTAGGCGGCTGTGACGTGCAACCGGCAAAGCTTTCTGGGGGAAATAGAGCAAAATCCTGCATTCTTGCAATCACTGGCTGGCACCTAATTCCATCTTTCAAATTACCATTTTTTATGTATGAAATTAAAAAAAAATCTCAAAGAAATTTCATTTTTTTGTGCAGGATTGTGTAACCTTCAATATTCTTCATTATTTTCTTTCCCTTATGCTGATAATTCATTCTTTTTTTATAATAATAACAAATATTATTGTTATAAAGTTTAATTTTTAGCCTACTACTTAATTTTTTTGTTGACCATCGGAACTTCTTTTTTATTATCCTTGAAAAAATATGATGCTTTCCGATTAGAGATGACATAAATTTACACTTTTAATAGACGACCAATCAGTGACAGGAATTTACGTGAACTGTATTTAGCTAAAGGTAAACACAGGTTTTACATCTTCGTTTATTGCGACAATACAACTCTCCATGCTTGTCTACATATTTAATTTTTTTTTCTTTTTGAATTTATTTCTTTGTCAATTAAGTAGCCAGCACTTGTATCCACCGTAAACGGCAGATTTCCGCCGTCTACCGGCTACTTTGGAAAGCCCTGCTCACATACTATGCCTAGCGTCAATCTGACTTTTCATTCACGTTTTCTGCCACCTGGGAACCCATTTGGGACACATGGAAGGACGGACAGAGGACACCCCTTTCTATAGTCCCTCTCCACATACCGTCGGGGGACAAAAATATTTCTGGGAACAGTGACATTAAAGTTGCATGCCACATGAGCAGCAAGAATTTGAAAATCATGCACTTATCTGTACATGTTTTAGAAGTAAAGATGGCTGGAGCAAGACCTTTTAAGGTGTGGAATCATGATAGAACCATAAAGAAAGGCGTGGTTGCATCATCTCTGCAAGATCTGCTTACAAAAGGTATTGTTATTTTATTTGCTGGATGTTTTACCATTTGTGAATTGTAATTTCATGGACTATGCTGTTCTTAAATATTCATGAAAATTGAATGGAATAAATTAATTCTACAAAAGACTGATTTTTCACAAATTAGACATACATGTAGTACATGTTTATTCATGTATTTTATTTCTACACTCCAGCTGATGGAATAATGACATTTTCTTTAAGCTTCAAACCATGCTTGAAATTCCAATGCAATGAGCTGTGAGATTTGAAAAACAGCAATATTTTTTTTAATTTCTGCCATGCGTGGACTTTGTGTCAAGAAAATACCTACTGTATCCTTTTTACATATTATGTTCATACATGTGCATTAATAATATATATTATTTTTGCAGTATTTCCAAGATTGTTTTGAACTTCTTCTGAACAAATATGAAAAATAATGTATATTTGAGTTTATATTTTGATCTTGAACAAATCTCTATGAATGAATCGCCATGATATTGGCTGAAATATCGCCAGCTCGGCGTAAATCAATATCCAATCAATATTTTCAAAATTTTCTGGTACAATGTACAAAATTTGATGCAATATATATTTTCATGATACATGTATTTTTCCAGAAAATTTAACATAGGTCTATATTATATAATATTTTTTGTTTTTACATACATCTTATTTTCAAATTTTATTACTTAAGGAAGAGATAAATTAGGTCTGACTATAGCTACACCAGAAGGACTGCGGGCAGTATTAGCTGATGATGGAACAGAAGTTGACGATGAAGACTATTTTGTTTTTCTCCCGCATAATTCAACATTAATGATCTTAAGTCAGACACAGAAATGGAGGCCTGAAGGTGCAGGTTTGTGGATTTCTTACCTATGATTGAAGTAATTTTTACTTAACTAGGCTCAGGTCTATAAGTCCAGTAATAACATTTCTAATATTTTAGACGGTTTATCTGAGTCTTAATTTTATCTCTGTAAAAAATATCATTAATTGTTGAATACTAAAATCTCCATATACAATAAGAGATGAATTTGACTATTGTATTAATCTGTATAACGCAGAAATGACATGTACATTGTACAGGTATCCTAAAACAGAAAATTACAAAGAAAGTACATGTACATGTAAAGTTTTTTGGTTTCTGAAAACAGACATGAAAAGAAATATAGAAATCTTAATTTACCAAAAAAAATAAAACAAATATTGTGCTGTTGATTGTGGTTTTGAGCTTTGAGTGGGGATTAAGCTTAACAAAGCTTGTACTGAAACAGGTTTAATTGTACCTTACCAATATTTCAGATGTCCAAACAGGCCATGATGAACCAGATTTTATAGGAGATGGAACAGAGATGTCAGAGAAAACTAAAGAAATGATTGCGAGTTTACAGAAAAATATTACTCGCATAATAACTTTGTCAAATGATGATTTGCAGGTAATAGAAAAAAATATATACCGATGATTTGCAGGTAATAGAAAAAAATAAATACCGATGATTTTGCAGGTAATAGAAAAAAATATATACCGATGGTTTCCAGGTAATAGAAAAAAATATATACCAATGATTTGCAGGTAATAGAAAAAAATACATGTATATACCAATGATTTGCAGGTAATAGAAAAAAATATATACCGATGATTTGCAGGTAATAGAAAAAAATATATATTTCAAACAAATCATTATGTGATTTCCCTGAACATCTTTGAGACATTTTCTTATTCAGCATGTAGTCGGAATGTCTCTCCAATAGAGAAATATGTGCATATGTATATATGGTAAAAACCAGGAAAAATAAAATTGCTTCCAGCTGACCTTTAATTTTTACAGCAAAATAGTGGGGATTTTTTTTTCTTGGCCTAATTCCCGTTATGTTTACTACAATCTCAGGATTATAGTAGGTTGGTAAGTCTTCTGTCTTTAGCACAAAATTGTTTTGCAATGTTTATGCTGACTTATTACTCCTACTTGATAATTGATGGTAAATACTGAATAAAATATATTCTGAACCAAAAATAAGAAATTGATAATAAAACAAACAAAAAATAAAATTTGATATTGTTCTTGGAATGGGACTTCGAACTGGATAATAAGACCTTTTTGGTGTACAATGTGGATGTAAGTACAGAAATTATAGGATTGATATATCTGATGTACTTAATCGGCAGAATGTTGTTGTTTATAATAAACCTTAGATTAAACATATTTTATTATTTAATTCACAAATATATATTTATTATACAGTAAACATTAAGACATGGCGTAATTTAATTTTATGGATTTGAAGACATTTTACAAACTAATATTAATCCTTTTCCCTAATACATGTAAATAAACCTTCACACGATGTCTGTATTACTGTTGAAATCATTGTAAATGGAAGTTGTATTATGACTTATGTTTACAACATTATTTCAGCTGATTGTTGATTTACCTATTGATCACTTGGCTTTTCTTCTGCAAGATACTGAAAATTATGCTAAAAATGTCCAAGAGGCTTGTCAGCGGCATCTGGATGAAAGATCTCAGACAACACAAGCAATGGACTTATTACAGCTTTATCATAACGCAAGGAAAAGTAGTCCCTTTATTGGTGGAGAGGAAACAAAGAGACAGAAAATGTCAAATACATAATAGATTTAATAAATTTGATCAAAATAAATTTCAAAATGGAGGAATCATACATGTATATTCATTACATTCCATGTAGCATTTTATTTTGTGTTCATTGATGACTAAAGATTTTACAGTGGCAATAATTTATATTAATTTTGATAATTTTACATTGTAAAGCAATCAGATTGCAGCTTTTAAGATATGACATAATCTTTTAGTAAGTACAATTTTAAAATTTCATAATAAAATATGAAAATGATTTGCATTGGATGTATTTTTTATTTAAATTTCTATGAATGGTAATGTAAAGACTTAATTATATAATTTGTCCCATCGATACCAATCTTGATTTGTTTAGTTTGTTTATTTGGGGTTTTACGCCGTTTTCAGCACATTTGGCTATTTCGCGACGGCCAGTTTTTATTGGTGGAGGAAGCCGGAGTACCCGGAGAGAACCACCAACCAATTTTGATGCACAATGTGCACAGTAAAATGATATGTTGTCAGCATGACACCGATCGTATAGGTTTATCTAATAAATCACAAGAATATTATATTTTAAGGTGTGAAAATTTTGTTTAGTATTTTTTTGGGGTTAACTTTTTTCCAGGTATTTTTGAGACAAGTACTTTTTGGGGTATGAGCTATTTTTATGCAGAAAAATGTCTTTCAGTAACGAGTCTAAATGTATGTAAAAGCACAAAGTATACATATATATTTCATTGGTAGGTTTTGCAAATAAAACTAGAGATACCCAAAACAAGCCTCACAAAAGTTATCTGAAAATGTTGTTTGAAATGTGTCTGTAGTGATAAGACTGTAAATGCATTTTCATCCCATGTTTTTTCTAACACAAAACCCATGACAGAAAAAACTGCACTTGAGTGTAAAGGCTTACACAAAAGCTACCAAAACACAGTATTTATTTTGATCTTTTGTCCAAAACATTGTTTCCACGGCAAACAAATACATATCTCCTTTCATATCTATCTACTTTTGGGTCATAATATTTGTGTAAAGTTTCATAAAATTTATGACAAATTTCAGTGTTTTGGAACTCATATCATAGGCAAGTATGTAAATAATTCAGAGGCTTGTACTCGTCAGTGCATGGAGTTTAATCTTTGTATGAAATTTAATACAATGCCGGCAAGAAATTACATGTAGTGGATGACTTCATGGCTAATGGAGAAGAGGAGGGGAAATTCAGAAATCAAGGACTAAATAAGAGCCACATTTAATAAATCTTTGTCTGTGTCCACTTCTAGAAAGTATGGTATAACTTTCTACGAGTACATGTACGTATACCCCAAACCAAACATACAACAATGTTGTGTCTAGCAAAAATTGTAAGGTTGAAATGTCTGGCTTTTGTACGGTTTCATTCAATATGTTTTCGAAGAAAACGAGAATAGCAAACTGAAAGAAAACTGGTCAGCACATGAATGGTATATGTAATACTGAATATAAGGGGACAGAGGGTATAACCTTGTAAGGTTTTCTCAGTATCTCAATTCAAGGTTGTAGGCAATAACAAGAACATGTAACATTAATGTACATGCTTCAGAGCTGTATAAAATAATGTTCTATACCACACACTTTACATTTTGGTATTTTGAATTTACTCTTCAACCTTTTGGATTGTTCTTTTGGTTTTCAACATTTTAGGCCTTAAGCACAACCGATGAGTCATAAATCAAAGAAATGTGCACATCTAGTGCATAAAATTGGTATCAAACAATTTTATTATTACCACAGAGTCGATGCCACTGCTGATGGACTCCTAGTCCCCGAGGGTATCCCCAGTTCAGTTGCTAGTATTTCGATACTAGCCTGAAATTGATGGTTAAGATTTACTGTTACAAAATTTTAAAATTTGTGAATACCAAGGATTATCTCCCTTGTACATAGCTCTGTCCTTAGATGGTTTTGGCTTTACACCATTTGGTATTTTGAATTTGCTCTTAAACCTTTTGGATTGTAGTTTTGGTTTTCCAAATTTTAGGCCTTGAGCACAACTAATGAGTCATAAATCGGAGAAATGTGCCCATCTTGTGCATCCAAATTGGTATCAAAGAATTATAAATCCGAAAGACACAATAATTCAACATTTGTTGAAAACATGTATTATCAAATACATAACAAATGTACATTACACATCCTTTGCAGCCTCTGGAAGCAAACAACAAATAATTATTACAAATAGGTTTTATTATCTCTTTCATGAATATAAATAACAAAATTTTAACAAAAATATTGCACATAATATTTCACATTTAATTATGATAAATACTATAAAGAAATGGTGGGACATAAAGTATATTCAGACATAATTTATAACACATATCAATATTTATTCATTGTTGTAAGATATGCTATCAATTCAGAACTCTGGCAGTAGATACTGAAAAGTTTGATCTCAGTAAATTTTTGAAAATGGCGAACACATAGAAAAAAACAAGAAATTTTGTCAGACTCTGTAATACACGCATGCCCCGACCTAAAACCCATATAAACACAAAACTTAATCATAGTTTCTCAAGCATAAAATGTAGGTCATACTGACCCAATTATTGTATGTATATATATATATAGTATAAAGAAGAGAGAAAGTAATGGAATTTTAAATTTTAGATTGCACCTTGCTGTACATATATTATACAAGGTTTGATCAGACATTTTAACCATAAAATTCCAAGTAAGAAAACCTCAAGGACTTTAAAATTTATTTGTACAAAGGAGTTAATCTCACAAGGAATTATTTGTGAAAAAAAGTCATTTTGAATGGTTTGATAGTATTTTTGGAAAAATTTTAAGAACTTCAAACTTTTTGTTCTTCATAATACTTCTTTTTTGTAGTACAACGACAGTATTTCCCATGTATGCACAATAACTCTCTGTCCATATTACATGTACATTCTTCCCACATTCAAATTTTGCAAATATATTTGAGTATACAGAGAGTAATTTCATTCAGCTTCCAGAAGATGATTTAGATAAAGATTCCAGTTTCTTGTATCTTCCACTGACAGAAACAAGCTGTTTAGGGAATGATACAGATCTAGCTTTAAACTGTTCCTCTATCTTCTTCATTAAAGTCTCCAGCACAAATCTGGCATTCTTCAGGATAAATTTATGCTGCATAAAAAAAAATTACAATATATACTCAATATCCAACTGAAGTTTACCTTTTATTGAATACAATAAAATTAAGTACATGTAAATAAAATGCAGATTTTAACCAATTTTGGCATTTAAAACTTTTCAAAAATTCTGTACATTTTAAGGGAAACATCAGATTTTAGATAAAAAACTCCCATATTATCATCCCTGCCCAATACTCATTTCAACCCCAACCCACATTTTTTATATTTTAGTCATCTAACAGAAAAAAATGTTCATTTTCATCCCATCAGTGCTTAAAAATAAAACAAAACCCTAGGCTGACTCATTTCTGATAAAAAAAATATAATCTTTACTAAATAATGAATAATAAACAACAAGTTCATGACCTTTTCTACTTTTTGAATAAATTTAAATTTGTCAATAAACTAATAATTTTATACCTCTAATTTAAAATCAGGATTTTTTAAGCTGTCCTCAAAATGCAGCAGTTGAGCTTTGAACACTTCTGTGATGGTATCTGTGATCAGGGGAGACAAGTCCATCGTATGCAGCACTAACAAATCCTTGGTCAATGTCATACAAATCTTTGCAAACTGTGTTGTATTAATTGTCAGGGAAACAAAACAGCCATCTATATATATAGATAAGAAAAAGTAAAATATAAATAATATTAAATGCTGCTTAAAACAATTGTTAGAATCTCCCTTGTGCATAGCTCTGTTCTTAGATGGTTTTGGCATAATCCTTTTGGTAATTTTGGCATTTTCTGATTTTGCTCTTCAACCTTTTGGATTGTTGTTTTGGTTTTCAACTTTTGGGCCTTGAGCACAACTGATGAGTTGTAAATCGACAAAATGTGCAGGTCTTCTGCATCAAAATTGGTATCAAAGAATTTATTAGACAAATATAGTCTTACTTGTAGCTGTTCTTAATGTTTTGTGCTATAAAACCTACTGCAACAGTTGCATGTTAACTTAAGTACAGGCTCTCAGAAGCCTGTTTTGGTCACTCAGAAACTTTGTGCAAATCCGAGAAATCTAGTCAAAATGAAAATACATGTATCTCTACCTCCAGCTGACAGAATTTAAACTACATGTAAAAAAAATTCCTCCAATTTAAATCATAATCTGCCCATATTTTTGGACTACTGGAATATTCTTAAAGGTTGCAAAAGTATTTTAATTAAACCTGACAACTTCTTTTAAATGACCAAAGAATTCCTTATGGTATTGTATAAAGTGTTTGATTTATAAATGTAAAATTAATGAAGAATATCTTTTGTATTTTCTGATAAACCAGAATTCAGTTTAGAAAGGTAGTTCTCTTGAACTCATGATTCAGTTTAAAAACTTTTCTCTGAGGTAATAGATCATAATTTTGTTAATGACATGTAATAATTTTAGATATCATACCCTTTCTTCATGAACATGCTTCATACCTTCAACATATTCTTTAAAATCTAGACCTACTGCCAGCATTTCTTCTAAGAATTTCTTACAATCTTTGTCTTTAAGGTGATTCATTTTTCTCCATTTATCATCCTAAATTAAAGTACGACACAAACATGATTTTACATAATCATCAGTAATAATCAAAAACAAACATAAATTTGATTTTAGGATGTTTGTTTGTACATTTTCAAACTATCATTTTAAAAAAAACACACACAAGGGTCGTGAACTGATTGGACTTGTTGTTTGCTTAATGTCCTGTGGCAAATATTTCACGCTTATTCAGGACAAGAACCAGTTCAACAGTTTATCAAACAGACTTCAAATGGGATGAGACAGGACAGAGGGAACCAATTTAGACTGCCACTGTAAAATGGTGGATGGATGGGTAGGGTCGATAATAATTCAGCCTTCTGTAGCGGCATTAGCCTACTCTTTATCGAATACAGAAGGGGTCTTTCGCATGAAGGGAGTGTGGCTTTCTCCAAACACGTTATCCACTACGGTCCACGGTTAGGCTTTCCGTTTTATGACCTGACAACCGCCCAACGAGAGGGTCTCCCCTATCCCCCACCTTGAGACACGCTAGGCAGCTCTATGGGTTGAACACCCCGTGATCCATCACATGTGCATAGGGTTGGTGAACTGTCAATTGGGCTTAAAGTAAATAGCAAACACATTACATTGACAACAACAAAAATGAGATTCAAAGTTATTCTAGCCTTGACCATGAGCATATCAAAGACTAAATCCATATTTGGACTAAAAAAACATCAGTAAATTTGTTTTGACATTCACATTCCATTGTGAAAGTATCTTTGTCCTAATATCAATTTTTTTTAATTACTCACATTAGCTCTATATTTAATTCCTTCTATAATCTGATCTCTGTTCTCCTGTACAACTCTTTCCAACTCTGAAGCAATGGTGTCTTCAAACACAAAAGCAACATCAAATCCTATACTACATAACTGAAAAACACATTCATGCAATGTATTAAACAAATAGGTGAAAGATTCGAGAATTACAGATTTTTATATTTGAAAGATAGGGTAGATATTTGAGCTTTTTTTATCTTGATATTTTTCCAGAATGCATTTCCTGTGACATCTTAATTTTCATTTCCGGTTTAAATTTCTTCATTATACATACATGTTTTACCCAAATGGGGGACAACTCTTGCTACATTAAAATTTAAGTCAATGGAATCTGACCATTCTATTCAACTTAGTAGAGGTTCGAGTCAAATGAGATTGGGTATTAGCCATGTTTTAAGGTAGTTTTTCAAATTATTTTTTTTAAATTCTGGTTCCATTCATACACATTTATATGTATTGTCACCCTGGTATATTTATTTTAAATTGGTGTTTTTGTTAAAATATGTTTTTTTAGAATATATCAACTTGTTCACATGTCAATACACAAATCATTCCTTTTGACCAATGTATATTACAAAATTCTAAAAGCGAGGCAAAATTAGAGAAATTACAGGTTTACTGTACAAACTATGATGTGTACCTGTTCATCACAATGTTGTCTGGCTGTCTGTACACATTCTGATACCACTGTCAATGTAGATTTCCCACCAAACACATGTCTGTTGAATGTATTGACAAACACTTCTAACTCCTCTTTCGCCCACACAACAAAAGCTTAAATACAATGAATAATATTTACATTCAGAATAATCTGATTTCTATACAATATTTTTCAAATGTGTTATAGTTATAAACTTTCCCACTTCGGAAATATGTGAATGAACTCTTATTACCAAGATATTTGAAAACACAGTTATTACATGACTATTTTCTTTCTATTTTCTGATTGGCTGAGAAATGTCTAAAGGTCTTGGATACTCATGTTAGTAACTGAGAAGTATCTAATTTTAGTGCAAGAATTAAGCTTGGGATTTAAATAGATCATCACCAGTCAATTGGAATAAAATAGTGACGGATTTGTTCCTAAAATAGAAAGTGAAAGTACAATTTTCCGATTCATGTAATAAAACAATTACTGACCCCATAATATGTCGCTGTCAGGATTGATCAACCTTTGAAAATGTATATTGACCTCACCTAAAGGCTAGTGTTCATTACATTTTCTCAGGTTGATAAATCCAGTTGTCCTATAACAAAGTCAGTAATTGTATATTATTGCCAGTAGTCCATTTTGTTCTTGACAAACATGTACATGTGTCATGCATATTTATGTAAAATTATGTTGACCCCAAACTGGTGGTATAGTGCCGACATACAAATGGTCAATTGAATTAACAGCAACTTCACAGAACATGATTTACTTAACTTTTATTCAAAATATTTTCAATTTTTACCTAATTTTACATTCCTAGGGTAGCTCAAACTAAGCTCAACTTCTAGAGAACTGTTCTTGTTTTTCTATGTAAATTAAACTCTCTCACTCCAACTGTTGAAATTAGTGTAATGAAAGTTTGGAAATTCAACCTTTACACAAGAAATAAATTGCAATACAGCAGCAAACAAGATTTTCTGTTATCATTATTCGGAGTAACCCGCCTGCCTGCTGCACTTCTAACAAATAACTGAAGTTCATCTGAAAATCCGGATAAATGGTCAAACCATAAAAAAATGTTATTGTGGATACATATTTTAGTTTCTTTAATTATTTGTCAATTTAAACCTTTCTGGACCCATTGTTTATAAAAAATTTAATTAAGTGTGGTTGATGACGATCTCAGCCAATGATTGACTAAACAAAAGGTCATATCCCGGAATCATCAGTAACACCATAGCAACAAGTAAACATGTTGAGCAAGTGTATGACGTAACAATTAGATATGCAGAGGTAACCAAAGAAAATTTTTATAGTAATAATAGTTGTTTTGAAGCAATTTATAGGTGTATAAAGGAGACCAGTTCACTCACAAACTGAATAAAGTCTGAAGGACTTGAATTTTTGTTGAAAATCATAGGAGAAACAGATTCTCCTTCAATTTATGTGCGATTTATAGAATTTCTCCACCATTGATAGTTAAATTTTAGATTTTAACATGCTCGCTAAAGCTAGCGTGGTGAAAATAAAAAATTTAACTATCTCGGGTGGAGAAATTCCACAATTCACTCGTACCTGAAGGAGAACCTATATTTAAGTATTCTTATTAACTTTAATTGTCCTTTATTTCACTTACCTGACATACAACCATAATGATCTTGGAAAGCTTTGGTAAATTCTTTTCCTGTCTCTGACAAACATGGGAAAAATACTTCACACAGTCTTCTAATATACAGTGGGGTGGCTCCTTCAAACTTTAACTGACGAATGTTATATTTTATAATAGCACTACGATTCTTCAGGAATAAATCACATGCCTAGAATAAAGTTCATAAATTTAGACATTACTGTAAATTTGGAAATTTTCAAGTCTACTTATTATTGCGATTCTTCTACTCCAGGCAAAATTGTGAGGTTTAATTATTGCGATCGCTGATCAATGACCAGAAACTTACCTGTGTAAATTTAAACAAAGGGTGAGACATCTAGAATATATCAGACATGAAAATATGCATTAAAAATGCGAGTTTTTAATATTGCGATCCCAAACCGTTTGCAATTTTCGCAATAATAAAAACATCACAATAATTTCCATATTTACAGTACTCCAAATGGGAAATGTAAAATAATGACATAATTAAATTTTTATTTTTTATTTTTTGACAGGAACAAATTTTAAACCACTGAAAACAGAATACCTGTGCAGATTTTCCTAATCTAATCAATTGTGTAACTGCTCTTCTTGCAGCCCTTGGTCCACCCCTGAGGGACCTCTCTGGAGAAACTTGTAATTCTCCCATCAGACCCTCTGTCAACTGTTTAATTCTGTGATTGATTTTAGTTCTAAAATAACAAATAGTTAATATGTGCTGTTCATCTTTTCTTCATCCATCATATAAATTGGTGAGATAATATGATAGTTTTTCAATAAACATATTTTCATTTGTCTGTATTTGATGTATATTTTATTTCAATAGCAACACAACTACCACCAATTAAACACTGAAAAATCTACCCAACTACCTTGATTCATAAGTGTGTTTAGTCAAGAAATTTAATAAACAATTAATTAAAAATCTACATTAATTGTCTGCTCTTCCTTGTCAAAAATCTGATCCAGTCTATTGTTTTAATTCTTACTTTATAAGATAACTTTGAGTGAAATTATATACATGCATACACCTGTTCAAAGTATCGTGTGTTGCATTATATTGTGCTATTTAAGTGGTATTTCAATGTAAATTCAATTCCATTTTAACCTCATTAAGTACCACAAAATAGTGAGATATAGTGAGTTAGACGTTTTTGTGTGTATGTATGCATAATAAACATGTATGAAACCAACATCAAATAATGAAGTTTTAATATTATTGATTCTTGTTGTAAAGGAATAAGAATATTTCAGGGATATAATTGAACAGATTGTGGATTCAAAATTTGATTTCAGAAACTGCCAAATATGTTCAAGGGAGATAATTCACAATATGACTGGTTTACTATACAAATTATCTCCCCTATACATATTTCAAAGTGTTTACATTTCAATTTCTGTTTTATATACATTTGCATTGAACTTTTCATTCAAATAAAATATAATTTTTCTCTTTGATAACAGGAACATTCAGTCAAGTACCCGAATCAAGAATTTGCAATAGTTAACTAGGCATTATTGCTAAAGATCTCTGCACATGAACTTACACAGATAGGACGTTTTTGAGTCACCTTATTAATGCAGTAATCAATTTAATAAACACATATATTTGTCCTTAATACAACATACCTAAAGTCCTTCACAACTGGAACTTTAGGATAATCTTTCAAATATTCATTTACTACAAAACAGAAATAAACACAAGTGAATAATAATTTATAGAAAATCTAAAATAAAATCAAGTTAATTATTGTTTCGCATTGATCTGTTGTTTCAGTCTTGGAAAAGTTGAGTTGATTGTTTTTCATTAATTAATGTATAACAAAGTATAAATTTTTCATTACCTCTAGTTTCAAAATTTTTCATGTATACCACTGACTGATATTCTACAGCAGTGTTTTTTTTTTGCGAAGTGAAGCGATATTGACTGAAATCTTTGCCTACATCACATTTTGCCTTGACCTTCGGTAGGAAAATTGGCAATCCTTGTCAATTAAGATCGGAGTCAAACACACCCCGCTACAGGTGAGATTCGAACTCACATTCTCAGAGTCGACAGGCTAGTGATCATTAGTAGTCATGACGAACTACTGAGACCACTCGGCCACCGTGGCCCCTCCTATTTTGAATTCAGATACATATACAAATGTACGTCTACTTAACATCACGACATACACGATTTTATTACATTAGTATTAACTAAAATATGTATTATGGGATGTTAAAGAATCTTTTTTAACCTTTTTCTACTAAATCTACAGCTCCCTCAAAGTCCCTCTGTGCAATACACATATCAAGATCTTCAGGCAATTCTTGTATCCAATCAACATTTAGAAAATCTGTTTCTATAGCAACCATAGCCTCACTGTCGTCTTCTTCTGGGAATGCTAAAAAAACACCATATAATTAAGGAGATCATTTAACTGACTGATAAAATTTTTGTCAGAAGAGTACATGCACTTTTGTGTCATATCTTGAGATGACATATAATGATTTATTACAAATATTTCTGCATTACTTCTGGATCTACAATTTTCAGTTGTATGTAACAGACAAACTGTAGTACAACCTCTTTCTGTATATTTAGATCTTTCAGAGTTGTTTAACCCCACCCGTATTAAGTGTCTGTACCAGGTTAGACTACCATGACTCTCTGTTGGGTTTATGTTTGTGTTTTGTGCTCTTTTATATTATTTTTTTGTCCTTCGTTCTGTCTGTAGGGTGGCATTGATTGATTGATTGGTATGTCAGTGTTGATATTTCCAGTTACATATTTTGTAGTCTGATTAACATTTACCCTATATCTCTGTTAATTTATATTTATGTCATTACTCTAGAAAATAAGAAAATAATAATTACGTATATGTAAAGGCAATAGGAATATAGTTACCAATATACTAAATTCTTGACAAATTGATCATAATTTTCACTTTTTTGCCAAAATGCATGTACTTTAAAATTCGTAATAGAGTAAAACTAAGATTCTGAATGCCTGTTATACATAGTACATGACTGATTAAGAAGTATTTTGAAACATCAATCAGTAATCGTTTTCAAAGGGAGATAACCCATAGTTTCATAGCTATCTCCCTTATTGTAACTTTTTCAAGTAAATGTTACCTTTGTCTGTTATCATATAAACCTGTACACATATTCAAAAATATTATTTCTGATTTTTCACCTTTCTATCAAGCATTTTTATTTTCCCAAATGTCAAAAAAAGTCATAATTTTTATCTCACGTTTTCTTTCTTCTTCTGGAGTTCGAGCAGCAGTAGCTTGTTGTTCAGCCATTAACATGGCCGCTTCTTTTTTCTGCTTGTCTCTGGCTGCTTTAGCCTTCTTTGTTTCTTCTAGTATGTCTAACCACTGTCTCTGTAAAAAAAATAAACCCTGTCAAAATTCACTGTGAAAATTTCATGTGAACAACAAAATGTCCACACATAAATATAAATATATGACTTGGTCAAGTTGGTCTTTTTCATTAATTTGTTATGTTGTTCATTTTTACCCTTTTTGTTATATTCTCAGTCACAACTGAGGTTTCTTTTTTACTTTTACAACAGTTTTATTCAAATTTTTGACAAACTGAAAATATTTGCTCTGGGTTGGTTCGGATGAAATTGTATATTAAATACTTTACTACTATACCATATTAATTTCGCAATTTCAAATTGCGATCCTAGAAACTGAAATGAAAAACAGTGCTTTCTATTTTCTTTTTTTACCATGAAAATTTGTAATTCTTCTTTTTAAAACATTTCCCTCAGTGGCATGATTCAATCACTTGAATGAGAGGAATCAAAATAACATGTATAACATTTTACAACAAACCTTAGCCTTGGCTCCATCAGCTTGGTACATCTTTGCATCAGGAAACATCAGCATTTTAAATGCATTCTTTACAGGACCAGCATCTCGAACGTTCACTATAGCCAGACTGTCCAACTCATACAGGCCCTGAAATCTGTATCTAACTGGGCCTCTTCTGCAACAAAATATTAATTATTTGAAAATTGTATACAAACTGGGTGAAATATCAATATTAAATTATACTGAATAGATCCAATATTTCTACTGATTAATTCAATTGCATGTTTTGGCTTTTGTGATTTTGTGAAAATTTGTCGTGAGATGTCTAATATCATGCCTTCATAATTTTCTGATTAAAACATCATATTTTCCATATCAGATCATCTAAAATCTCCGAGACCCCACATAAGCCCAAGATGCATGTTGAGAACTTATATTGGTCGATTATACCATGGCTAATACTGAAAATATCATGTTGCAATTTCTTAAAATTGTCAATAATGCTGGTTGTCAGTTATTGAAGTTGCAGGAAGCCAAAGAAAACGAGAGAGCCAGCCTTAACAAGGACTGGCAACACATATTGAGCAGAGTTTGGTTTGAACTCACATTCTCAGCAATGTCAGATTAGGCTCTTTTATGATGTCGGAGTTCTGTAAATTGGATTAATTTGATTAACTGGTATGTCAATGTTCAACGTTTCCTGTAATCTGTCTTATTAATACATTACCTGAACTACATGTACTAGACAACCCAGACACCCCTAGAATATGGTACCTTTTAATTAAATCTATTAAATTTTTTCTGTCGATAACCGATCTGTGCATGTGCTTGGACAGGAATTTGTATCTTAACAGCTAGTGATAAAAAGCAAATACAGGTAAGTATGGGAATGAAAATCAGAGATAAATACTCACACACCAACAGAAGAATTGAATGTTCCTCTGAATAATAAAAATATAGAATAATTTTGCTTAATTTGCATTTTGAAAACACAAAGATTGTAAGATTAATGGCCATCATTTCACTTTGAAATCCTGAAAAAAATGTTACAAAGCAGAAAATGAATACCTTCTCTGTAAATTAATGAAAACTGCAAATTTTAGTATTTAATATGCATATTTTTCTATATAAAATACCACAAAAATACTATAATATTACCTGGAATGGAATACATCTAACAAATGGGAAACAAATTTATGCCAAAATTCAGGGGTTGTAAATATAGTCCAAACCCTAGAACTAGTGTTTTTTGTTGGCGGCCTATCACACCCCTTATTTGTAAAGCCAATGCTAATAATTACATATATGTATACCCAGCCTGGTGAATTTCCTAACTTTGTAACTTTTTTTTGGCTAGAACTTATGATCTACATTTATTGAGTTACTTAAATTTTCAATACTTTCACTGAAAAGGCTTAGGGGCCTAGGCTACTGCATATGTCCAGAAAATTTCAACCACTGAAATTCCTGATTTGCAAATTTAGGAAATTACAGGACATTATTACGCAACTAATCTAAGCTACTAAAACACTGTCTAATGCAAACCTGTTAGGAAGCCATGTTGCTATCATGAGACTATCATTAAGTAAAAAGGCATGGACCTTCTGTATCTGAGTAAAGGACTCAGGATCTAACTCGGCTAAATCTCCATTGTGTACTAGATGTCGACCTGGAACTTCTGTAACACTCTGCCAAAATATGTCATATTAATTAGTTTTTATTCAAATTTCATTGTTAGTTGGCTTGTCAAGTGAATTATCTGTTTGTGCAGAATTTGGTCTAAAGTTTGTGGTGTATAGCTGTAAACAATAGTCCAACGTATCAAGTTTATCTTCCTCAAATGAAAATGCAATTTAAATTTTGATGAAGCCCTCACAGATTTTCATTTTTTGTTTTTGAGTGAGCTTGTACAAATATGTCATTAAGAACTTTTGGGTAGGCACCAAAAAATTTGGGTCCATAAATTGCTAACTAAAAAGTACCAGTAATCAGAAATACATGGGCTATTTCAGTCATTTACCATTCAGCGGTCAATTTTTGATGGCATATTATCAATAAATAAACATAAAACCTGCATTTTACTTATACAAGATGTTAAGAAACATTGGTCAATCCCTTATCCATGTTACCGAGCAGAGATAACTAATTAAACTACTTTGGTTCTGAGGGCTTTATTATCTCCCTTGTGTGATTTTGTTAAGGGAAATATCAAGCTAATGATTCCAGTTGTTGAAAGATATGAAAAGACAATTTGGTATGTATTAAACATGTTAAATGAAAGAAATAATAATACAATTGTTACAGGATAATAAGAATATTCTATACTCAAATAATAAATTTATTTATACTTATATATAATCTTTCGATAATTAAATACACCTATAGTTCCAAAATAATTATTCCTGAAAACAGAATTTATGATTTCATAGCATTTCATTATCTTTAATCTGAAATGACTTCTCAAGTATGACAGCAAGCCTAATAAAACATGTCATAGTATTAAGGTAATAAATTTGAACTTCTTTAAGGGAAAATCACATTACAAATGTTCACAAAACAAACTTTAAATTTGTTTTAATGCAGGGCTCTGCCTGGAAGACACTGACAGGGAGAAGTGACCTCTCCTTCTGAGGCTGACAAGGAGAAGTGGAGAGAGACAGGGAGAAGTCATTATTCGACGTTCCAAAGCACCAATCGGCACTATGATTATGTTTTTTTTAACAGAGCTAGTCTTATTCTAAAGTTTTTTAAGTTTTTTTTTAAAGAAATTCAGATTCATTCTCTGATTTATAGGTCAAATGGGTTAAGGTAAATTTAAACTTCCAAGCCTTCTATACCAGTCTACCAAATGTGTATGACAGAGTCAACATAAAGAAGTTCATAAAATCTAATATTTACTTCATTCACAGTATCTTTCTCATGGTTTTTCTCAATGTCACTATGGTCTGTGTCATCTAAATTATTATTCCAGTTGGATTTACTGTGGTCCAAGTTGTCAACGGGCCGAGTTTACCCATCTTTTTCTTATTGGATTATTTCCTTTGTTTAAAAAAATGGCGGCATGGACTTTATTTTCATTACACGAGTCGGAATTTCATTAAATTAACGACTGTCATATTCGCGATTTCGACCATTGAAAAGAATCAGGTGAGTAATTAAATTTAAAGTCACCTCAAACTTCGCTTTTGACACGAGTTCAGGCAACTTGAGAATTTTCAGGGCAATTTCAACTTCGCTTTTGACAAGAGTTTGGGCAAAGTGAAACACTTAAAGGTGGCTTCTTCGCCTGAATCACCCTCCAGGTTAAGCCCTGTAATGAATACCCCAATTCTAGTTATGCATGCACCTACCGAACAACCCTCTACTTTTTCCAGTAAAAAAGCTAAATTTTTCCTAGTATCATCCTCTGGGTTCTCTTGTTCCTGTTCTTTGGGCTGCTCTACAATAGCTAAACAACAAAAATACAGTCAAATAAATATACATGTATAACAAGCATATAAATGTACCAATACAAAATTTTTATCTCAAAAATCTATTAACACCTGTAATTTTGAAATTGCTTAAGGATGTATTCTTCTGATGTTTCAGTCTCGTTGAAATCTCGTTCCATAATTATTTCCAAAACATGTGATACAAGTGGAAAATATTAAACAACAAATTCAAAAAATATTATAATCCAACTAAACTCTATGAAAAAAATTATGTATTTACAATAAGTAGTTGTTGAGTAATAAAATTTTCAAATTTTATAACCAATCTGGTCAGTGTCATCAGCCAAAATGTTGACAAAATGGGTGAGGGGTACAAAGAAATGATTTTACAAAAATATGTACATCCCATATCAATTTTTTCTTTTAAAATTCTTTAATATGTATTTTGTCAATCATTTATAACAAAGAAGTTGAAATTTTATGCTCTTTGTTCTAAAAAAATGAGAAAAACCCAAAATTTACTAAATTGACTGCATGGTCGTTTTGACATGAAAAAACAACAAAATTTAAAAAAATATTCTTATGTTAAAACCAACCTATAGTTTTTTAAGTTAAATTTATTCAGATTGGTCCACTTTATCTTTAGGGAAAGTACGAAAAAAGTTTAATTGTAGAACTGTGATTTTTTTCATGATAATAGCCCAAAAATGGGCAAAAATTGATGGAAAATGGGGTACTTTCAAATGACCCTGGCAAAAAAAGAAGTCCGCCACCATATGATTTTTTTCTTCATAAATTACTTTCTTACAGTCATATAAACCAAAAAATCAGGTTAAGAAAAAAAGTTTAATTCTAGAAATTTTTGGCTCCTCAGAGGTGTACATCATTAATATATTGGGTTTTTTTGTCTCAGGGGCATAAAAATTTAGTATACATCCTTTTTGTACTACGATAGTTATATCAATGTTGGTAGCAGCAAATTTGTAAACAGAATGATTCAAAACTTGCAGATAAAATTATTTATCCTGCAACTAGCCTACTTAGTAGACAAATAAAGGATGTGGAATATTTTTTTCGATATTTGTCTACTAGGCGAATATCATCTCCTGGTACCCTTGTCTTCACTTAATAACTTATAATTGCAGGATAAAAACAATGTATGTATATTTTCGGAAAATATACAATTCATTTGTACTCACCGCGAAACAGGTGTGAAAAGCTTGGTAAACCTTGCATTTCTACCTGTTTCTAAGGCTAGATCAAATAAATTCTATATTTCTGACAATTTTAGGATAACTAATCGCTGAATTTAAATACCAGAAATAAACAATGCATGACCGAACTAAGCAGTAAATCACAAGTGCGCAACGCACAAGTTATTTAGAACTGTAGTTCGATCACAAGTTGTTTATTTTTGGTAATCAATTCAGCAATTAGTTATACTTTTTATTACATTGCACAGAATCTAGCATTTTAGCAGAAATAAAACAGAATCTGTCTTTTGATATCGCTCTGCGGCAATTGTGACATCATTTCCAAGAGTGAAATAATGGCTGTTATTTTCACATGTGATTTACCAGATTTTCTTTCACTGGGATACTATGGAAAATCACCAGTTACAATGTAATAATGTACATATATTGTATATCTAGTTTGCACAGAGATTTCGTTGTTCTGGTAATGCAAAGTTCCTTTCATTTACAGTGAGTATGTTCATTTGTTAGAGATATCAAGTTTAGGCAAAATCATGATCAACCTGCCATCTTTAATGAGCTATTAAATTTATACAATTTTACCTTTATCACTGACCAATGACATTTCCATCATGGCAGTCATCAAACTTTTTTCTTCAGTTAATATATGACTCAGTTGATACATTTCTCCTTCCAATACTTAAATAAAATATTAAATATTGTAAATTCATACATGTATCTTAGTGCATTGAATCATAAAGAAAGGGGTCAATGTGTCGATTATTATTATTTATTTTTGAAACTGCACTTTTGGGTATTTTTTAGATGTAAAGGCTGTATAGTGTATTTATTGAAGCTTGTAATGTTAACTGCAGTGAACACATCCCTAAAAGGTAATCATTTGCTGTTGTGCAGACAACATTCTGTCGGGGTGTTTACACCTCGAGTTGTGTTCTGTATTGAAACTAGATGTACTGTGAGCAAAGCTCACAAAGGATACCCCCCGCTTTGAAGTCCAATTACCTCCCTTGTGTGATATCGGAAAGCAAAGATTTTTCTTCATGCACATCTTTGGATGATGTACTTCCTTTCTGTAAAGTTTCGTTGAAATCCATTGAGCGGTCTAGGAGGAGTTGCGCTTACGAGGTTCATATATAATGTATAAGTCAAAAAAAATAGAAGTCCAATTATCTCCCTTGTGTGAAATCGGAAAGGAAAGATTTTTCTTCATGCACATCTCTGGATGATGTACTTCCTTTCTGTAAAGTTTCGTTGAAATCCATTGAGCAGTCTAGGAGTTGCGCTTACGAGGTTCATACATAATGTATAAGCTAAAAAAAATAGAAGTCAAATTATCTCCCTTGTGTGATATCGGAAAGCAAAGATTTTTCTTCATGCACATCTTTGGATGATGTACTTCCTTTCTGTAAAGTTTCGTCGAAATCCATTGAGCGGTCTAGGAGGAGTTGCGCTTACGAGGTTCATATAAAATGTATAAGCCAAAAAAAATAGAAGTCCAATTATCTCCCTTGTGTGAAATCGGAAAGCAAAGATTTTTCTTCATGCACATCTCTGGATGATGTACTTCCTTTCTGTAAAGTTTCGTTGAAATCCATTGAGCGGTCTAGGAGGAGTTGCGCTTACGAGGTTCATATATAGTGTATGAGCCAAAAAAAATAGAAGTCCAATTATCTCCCTTGTGTGATATCAGAAAGCAAAGATTTTTCTTCATGCACATCTTTGGATGATGTACTTCCTTTCTGTAAAGTTTCTTTGAAATCCATTGAGCGGTCTAGGAGGAGTTGCGCTTACAAGATATATGGACAGACGGACAGACGGACGGACGGACGGACAAGGTGATTCCTATATACCCCCCCAAACTTTGTTTGCGGGGGGTACAATAATTGTGCAATAGGATCCTTTACAGCTATGAGACAGATTTCAGGAATCAGAACAGGCAAAATTCTGGAAATTATTATTTTCTGATAACAATTTTGGGTTAGGGCAAAAAATATAGGGTCCGTTGTGGAACTGTAAACATCCATTTTTGGGGAGTCTAATGCAAAAAACTAATTAACAGAAGGCTTCAAAAGTAAAACCAGAAGTTTAATTGTATCTGTGGATGCAAGTAGACTCCAACTTAATTATTCTCTTACAAAAGAAAGAATGGAATTTACATCTTAAAATGAATCATATTTGCATGGGTGCAAGTACAGAATATGCTAAAATGCGGAAATTTGGAAGAATCCAATATTTTTAAAATATTTTATATAGGAATATATAGACTAAAATGGTCAAAATCTGGAAATCCGGAAAATTTCGGAAAACTTTCAGGCATGTATTTGGTTACTATGACTTACTAGATATTTCTTTCGCTGTTTCTATAAACTGTGAGTAATTTCTGTAGACATTTTGTTTCAGTGCATGAGCTGTTTCATCAGACAAGTACTGGATTTTCTGTTTCATGTTAAGCAGCTGCTCTTCTCCACCTTCCGTCTGTTTACTGACAACTGCAGATACAAAACATATAAAAATGTCAGACAAAAATTTTAATCTGACAGAGATTTGGCAATACTTTTGGTCTACTTCAAATTAATGTGTCATGTTTTAGACTGGACATATCATATGCTAAGTGGGGAAATATCGGAAGCTTTTATAATCCTTTCTCAATATTTAAGGCCTCACTATGACTATAGAATGCAGAGAAGGAATACAAGCATTGCTTTTTTCCTTAAACTTAAGCAATAGTTAAAATTCTAATAAATAGAAAAATTAATCTACATGTAATGTCATTTATTTTTGTTTAAGAGATATCATTTTTGAGGATAATTTCTACCCTTGGACAAGAAAACCCAAGACATTCCCAAATCAACATATAATTACAATAGTCCAAATTTCCTCTGAACCTGCAACCCTCCTTTTTTTTATTTGGATATTGATATGGCGGGTTGGGGTCAGAAAAATGTGCTTTCAAAAAGTTGGAATTTCAGCGGTATCAGAGGGTACCACAATTCAAACAGTTCTTACGCTTTTTCTGTAACTATAGTGCTAACACGACCTACCTAATTAGATTCTGCAATGATTATCCTGCATACTGATATCATTTTTACATGTTTTATTTCCCATATTTTATTTCATTCTAAATTCCAAGTATTTTTACAAGACAACCCCCCTTTGTTATCATTTCAAGCATCATTTAAGTAACGAGATCATATGCAAATGATGCTAATTTTTTACCAGAATCAGAGACAGGTATTTTAAGTCCGGAGCCCAGTAGAATTTTCAGAATCAAAATATGTGTCTCCCACCATTTCTGGTAAAAAGGTAACATCATTTGCACATGATATCGTTACATCACACAATGCATGCTTGAAATGACAACAAAGGGGGGATTTCTTGTAAAAATACTGGGAATTTACATTGCAATAAAATACATCTATGGACATTGTCAAATTTTTTTAAAAATTTTTATCATTTTATGAAATAAATAAATGTTTATCACAATATTATAGCATAAATCAAATGTCCAAATTTCGTCGACCAGCACAGTATAAGAGAGAAGGTTTGCAACTTGATGATTCCCATATTGCTCACCTCCCTGTGGAATCAAATCTTAAATTTCAATTGGATGCCATTTTCCATACGACTATTGTCAGATTGTGCATCAATAAATCAGTTAAATATTTGCATTGTTTTTTTTTACAACAGCGATGGTCGACGTTTCATCAATGTGTGAATTATGTTTTGATTCAAGCTTTACTCGTAATGGGCTTTAGGCATATTTTCCACTCGTTTTGGTTCAAAAACTGTAAAAATATTATAATTATATCATCATCAGTTAAAATTTTAAGCAAAGTATTATCATGTAACCTGCGATTTTGTCAGTCGTAGTCTAGTAAGGATATCCATATAAGGTCCAGCTACACCTCCTGCGATCTCGCGATATCTGTCACAGCGGAAAGAAAACATTTTTGAAACCGACATAATGATAAAATGTGCAAAACAACGATTTCAACATTAATAATGAAGCAATTTGACATTTAATATGCTGGAAATTATACAGTTCAACGATATGTCAGGTAAACACAACCTCTTATTGCCATACGAAAAAGTTATCTTTGCTCCATTACGAGTAATGGGACCACTTTGTAGCTCTGCCTAGTCAAATGTTGTCACAGGAGCTACATTATATAATTAATTACTCTTCATGAGGTCAACACCAGTGATCTGACCTACGAGGTGACCTGACCTGACTAAGGCCAGTGGCCGAAGTCAGGACAGGTCAGCTAGTGGAACCTCACTTCCCCATGTTGACCTCATAAAGATTAACTGTTTTGTTATACTAATAATGAAAATAAAATAGCAGTTGTAGTAAAGGAATCCGGAAAGCCTTCTATTTTGCGGACATGATCGGAGAAATTTTTATTTGTTTGGTCATAAAAAGGGTCAAACGGACATCAAAAAGTTCTATTTTTTAATAAAAAGATGTACTGAAAAGTTGTGATGCCAAAATTTCTAAGTTTGGCAGAACGGTTACGTTATTCAGGTCATTTCCTCTCGATAGTTGACTGATCTTTTCAAACTGTTTTTACAGCAATAACTATTGTCGATATGGTAAATTACAAAGGTGTCTGTGTTTTTATGACGCTTAATTATAATTAATGTACACCAGTCAACAATTTCCAAAAGTTCAATCAAGGTCATTCATCAATCGGCGTTTTTCACCCCTTTCTTTTTTGAAATTAAAAAAAATCCATTACATGGTATGTTTCGCACGATCATAATCACAAACTTGAGAAGATAAAACGCCTTGGTAGTTTTAGCTCGACAAAACTTAGATTTCCACATTGTTGGCATTTTCTGCATGTGTAGTTTATAGTACATAATCATTGAGCATGCGCGAATCGTTGTATTAAATATGAAAAAGTTATAAAAATTTCATCTTTCGGGAAGACTTTCAAATACTGATTTCAAAATTTTAACTTATATTTTATTCATTTATTTAGTTCATTTCTACTCCGTTGTGTAGTCCATTTCCATATCGATCTATTTATACGTACCAAACGCGGATGTCGAAGAAGACACCTATAACATCGAAAATATCAATACACAAACACATGAAACAATGCCGCACAGAATGTTAAAGAGTTGATACACACAACAATTACATGAAATAAGGTCGTGTATTGAGATTGCTAAAAAGAGTGTAAACTGACAACTCATTTCTACAAAAAAAAATGTCCGGCAGAGGCTGATGAAATTTCCGGATACCTGGTTGTAGTTTAGTTTTCTTTTATTTTAAATAAACATTATAACAGCAACAAATTAGACAAAGAAGAAAATTAACAGTAAGTTCAATAGTTCTGTAAACATTATAAAGAGCCGACACAGGTCATTAATTTCTTTGACGGAGTCATTATCAGGCACGCCAGGTCAGTTTCTTGTCCAGTTGGAGTAATTTCTGTTCAAATAGGCGTTTTCGAAGTCATTTGCCAATTTTAATTTTTTAGCAAAAACCAATCAAGTTCCTAGATTCTTATTAGAGGTATAATAATATAATTTGTAGCTAGAAGTAGAACTAGTAGAAGCTGGGGGAAAGGGGGATGCAACACAAAATAGGGTCGCAATAAATATACATGCATATCCCAGGTGCCTGTGCTAATACTAATGGCTACATAAGTCGAAATTGTATATAAAACACGTACAGTGATCTGGATCAAAATCCTGCTTGGACAAAACTCGAGTCAGACCCTGTTCTACGCGACCTTCCATTTTCCAAAATATTTCTGATATTTCTTTCGTTCGTTTCTTTATTCTAACACATCTTTTAAATACGGTACGGAAACGACTAAATGCGAGATGAAAAGTCACTGGTCTAGTCGCCCCCAATCCAAGACACGCCATCCTAAAAATAAGTATGATTATATTGATTTTTAAACGAAAGTTTGGGAATTGCGATTTAAGATAAGATAAGGTACGAAATTTTATTTTCATTCGACATAAATAAAGTACAAAAACACAAGCTCTGAAGAGCTTTTGACCGAATATATAAAACATATAAACTAACATAAAAACAATCAAGTAATAACAACATGCAATCCTAAAATAAATAATGAAACACGCATTTATAGTTTTTACCTCAAATGGCTTGTTTTGTTTTGTTTTGTTTTGCTTTGTTCTTTTTTTTTTTTTTAAATAAACTGCTATTCACATATGATTAAAAACTTTGATTATGAAGTAAAATTAAAACAAATTCTATAATACAAAACATGATGAAATAAAAAATATCTGGTCATTAATTAGCATTTTATTTAAAATTTATTTGATGTAATTAGATTTGAAAGGAAAAAATAGAATTGAAAGAAAACAAACTTAAGCTCTGCCTCTCTGACCGTTCATGCCTGCTTACCGTTTTAGAAACCCATTTTACTATATCTATTATTATATCTATTAGATATAGTAAAATGAGTTTCTAAAACGGTAAGCAGGCATGAACGGTCAGAGAGGCAGAGCTTAAGTTTGGGATTTGCTGACTTGATACTAATCTTGATGGCAATGCCTCGCTAAGTCTCCGCTCAAAGTCAGCATACAGAAAAAAAACTTCAAAAGACAATTTGAACCATCCCGGGACTGAAGTAGGCTCTTAAAATGTGAAAAGTTATTTTCCACTCTGAAATGATTCGCCGCGCATAATGTTCCAAAGGGAAGCGGCTGCATATCTGAATGATTTCTTACCATAAGTACTAGTTCGTACCTGTGGTAAGTTTAGGATATTGCTATATCTGAAATTATATTTAGAATTTGAATAAGTCACTCAAGCACACTGGAGCTTGGCTGTTTATAATTTTGTAAGTCCCAAGTGCCATTGTCGTGATTCTTCTCACCTGTAGAGCTGGAACCTTTGCCATATCTAAACGGGTTGCGTAAGATCAAGAATAGCCTTCATATATAAAACAAGGGGCTCTCTCCTGCACTTTCTCCAACTTTTTAGAGTTGGTATCCGTGCAGAAGTGCCATGCCTGTGGAAAAAATTAAAATTACTAAGAATGTATTCTTCTGATGTTTGAAAACTCGTTCGGGAATTATTTCCAAAACATGTGATACAAGTGGAAAATATTAATGAATTCAAAAAATATTATAATCCAACTAAACTCTGTGGAAAAATTATGTACTTATAATAAGTAGCTTTTGAGTAATAAAATTTTCAAATCTTATAATCAATCTGGTCAGTGTCATCAGCCAAAATGGGTGAGGAAAACAAAGAAATGACTTCACCAAAAATATGTACATCCCATATCAATATTTTCTTTTTAAAATTCTTTAATATGTATTTTTTCAATCATTTATAACAAAGAAGTTGAAATTATATGCTCTTTGTTCTAAAAAAATGAGAAAACCCCCAAATTGACTAAATTGACTGCATGGTCATTTTGACACGAAAAAAAGAACAAACTTTTATAAAACTTTCTTATATTAACACGTATCTATAGTTTGTTTTAAGTTAAATTTATTCAGATTGGTCCACTTCATCTTTAGTATGAAAAAAGTTTAATAGTGGAACTGTGATTTTTTTTATGATAATAGCCCAAAATGGATAAAAATTGATGTAAAATGGGAAAATCATAAAAAATGGGTACTTTCAAATGACCGTAGCAAAAAAAGTAGTCCACCACCATATGATTTTTTCTTCATACATTTCTTTCTTACAGTGATATAAACCCAAAAATCAAGTTAAGAAAAACAGTTTAATACTAGAAATGTTTGGCTCCTCAGAGGTGTACTTCCTTAAAATAAAAGTATGGAAAATCGTTAGTTTATTGAGTTTTGATAACATAGACCCCAGTCGTTGTAGAATATTTAGTTGTTGCGAGGCCTTTCTGCACAAGTTACTGATATGAAAGATCAAAATTCAATTGCTCAATAATCTATATCAATACCAAGTAACTTGACAGTTTCATCACAGCAGAGAACAATCATTACCTTGAATTTGAATGCTAGCATTTTCTAAATAAGTTTTCTTTCCAACTGCTATAACCTGAAATTAGTCAGAATTGGCTTGCATTTTGTTTACTTTGAACCAGTCAATAAGCACCTATCTGAGACTCGGACTCCAGTGTGGTAAAAGTGAACTGTAATCAGGACTACTGAAGGACAAGGTATTATCGTCAAGATAGTTATAAAGGGAACAGTTTTTCACAAAATAAAAAATATCGTTTATGAAAACATTAAATAATACGGTGCTAAAATTGATTCTTGCGGAACACCTTTCTGAATGTCAGTCCAACGTCTCAGAATACCATTTACTTTAATTTGTTGTTTTCTGTTGATAAGACATGACTGTAGAAGGGAAGCTGGATGTGGTGATACTCCATAAGCTAAAAATTTATCAAGTAATAAATCATGTAGTAAACAATCAAAATCTTTTGAAAGGTCCATAAGTACAGCTGATATAATGTTTTTTATCTAGGGCTTGACGCCAGTCTTCTAATAGTCGTATTTTTAGCAAAATATAGGCCTATGACTGATCATTTGAAGTACAAAAATATTTGACTTTTAACATACATGTAAGTTAAAACTTGTGTTCATTCTTGTTTAAAATTTGATATTAAGACTTTTCGCTGCAGAAACCAGCTGATATATCGAGCCTGTGAAGCATATTGTAACTTTTGTAAAGATAAAGCGAAAAATTAAATTTAAACCATTTCTTTTACTCTATCCTGTATATAATTCAATAAGAGATAAGATTTTATCTTTTTTTTAACCAACAACTGACAAACCTTGGACTATTATAACTAGTAATAGTCCCATGACAAACTGCTATAATAGTTCACAATTTTCGAAATTGAAATCCCGTGGGACACAGTGTTTAAACCATCTAATACATAATGCATATTATGTACCTACTTACAATGTATGACAATATTGTGGGTCACAATTAAAGTTTAAATTTCCAATTTTCAAAGTTGAAATTGTCCCTGTACTAGTACACAGACCCAATCATGAGTTTAAAAAATTTACTAAAACATCATTTGGCATCTACATACAATATGTGACAATATTGTTAGAAATAAAATGCTCGAAGTTAAAAAATGAACTAGGAGTTTACATGGTCTAGGTCACAAGACAAAATGTGGCGTAGGAACGGACGGATGGGTATTAAGGGAGCAACCATTTGAAAATCGGGGGGGGGGGGGGGGTGTTATGCATGGATTTAAAAAAAAAAATAGTTTGCTACGCATTAATTGAAAAAAAATATGTTTGCAGCAATGTTAGAAAAAAATAAAATATTATTATAAAAAATTTAATATCATGTGAAAAGAATAGTTTGTTGTCTTAAAATACCAGAAACTGAAAAGAAAAGAAACTAAAGTTAATTTCTGTTCTGTGGTTCTCAACAAGATGAAATAAAATGTATCACAAAATACCTCAATAAAAAATGCTGTTTCAGATAATGGTTTTAATGTAAACTCTGACCATCGCGGACGGCCATTTTGAACTACATATCGTCACAAAAAGTAACAAGACTTCTTAATTACCTTGACAGGAACATACCAAGTTTCAATTCAATCCTTTCAGCAGTTTTTGAGAAGATTCTTGAAAATCAACCATTCTTGGCTTCCATGTTTTTTTATGAATCGGCACGAAAGTAACAACACACGAGACTGCCTCTCCTAAGTGTGGTCAAATATTCTGTTTGGTTTTTCTCAAGAAGAAGATGAAACTGTTGTTTCCCATAGGATTAATGCAAAATTTTACCTCTGATGGTGGCCATTTGGATTTCCGATCGGCATAAAAAAAAAAGTAATAACACTTGTTAGGAACCTTGATAGGATCAAATAGACCAAGTTTCAATACCTACAGCGGATCTTGAGAAGAACATTCTTGAAAATCAACCAAATTATATAGAATTGTCAACTTCTCCTGGCGGCCATGGTTTTTGACGAATCTACACGAAAGTAACAACCCTTATGTAGGACCTGATAGTAAACACCACTGCCAAGTTTGATTAAATTCTGTTTGGTGATTCTCTGGAAGAAGATGAAAATGTTGTTTCCCATAGGGTTTCAATGCAAACTTTGACCTCTGTAGCTATTCTTAAATAAATTCAGCCCTTTTAATATAAATATTTTACTTCAGATATATACTTACTGCAATGACGTATGGAAACGAAAATAGACGTTTTAATAGTTCCATTCAGATTCAAAATGTCTGGCATCTATATGATGGCCTGAGAGAATACCGTGCATTCTGTGGGAGGTGGGTTAAGGAAGCAGCCAAAGCCAATCCCATTCTCATAATACCAAACTAGAGGCTGTCTGTCGAGTTCAAATTGGCTCATTTGTTTCAAACAAAAATATCTTCCAGTGATCGAACTTTCCCATTATAGGTCCTATATGTTAAACTAAGTTCCTCTCTGGCACCCAGCTTTAAATGCACACATCGTTATCGGATATAATTCTGAAAGAGGACCAACTAAGGACCATTGCTGCCAAGTTTTGTTCCAATTGGTGAAGTGGTTTAATCAGACAAGAAGATCTTTAAGTAATTTCCCCATAGAATACTATGTTTAACTTTGTTCGGCTCTGGCGGATATCCTGGATGACGCCCTTAAGGACTATTGCTGCCAAGTTTTGTTCCTACCCCAGTGGTTTCAGACAAGAAGGTCTTTCATAAAAGTAAATTTCCCATATGCCGGGTCCTGTGTTAAACCGGCTATGGTAGGCTCTGGCGCGGGCCATCTTGGATGAAGGACCGGGTCATCGGATACAATTCTGAAAGAGGACCACCTAGAGAACCATTGCTGCCAAGTTTTGTTCCAATTGGCCCTGGCCAGAGGTTTCAGAGGAGAAGATATTTAAAGGAAAGTTTAATACGGACGACGACGGAAGCCAAGTAATGACAATAAAAAGCCATGCTGTGAAAGATCAGTGACGACCGGTAACCAAAAAAAAATTAAAAAGTTCACCTGCATGTTTACTATATGATTATGCAATTGTGTCACCTATGTTATTTAAATGTATTTTCATTCTTCAATATTGATCCCGTTTTGAGTGATATTCATTGTCCACTATCATCAATTTTGATACTTCTATAATACTTGAACCTGTTGATAATCTGTCTAATGATGTCTAATGTTTCACATGATGATAAAAGCCATGATGTATACAAATCAAAATGGAAGAATAATAATGCAAATGTATTTTTTGAAAATTTAAATGATGAAACTATTCATGATTCAGTTGAAAAACTTGAGAATCTAGATGTTTATAATATTAATGTTGAAACTGTCAACAATGTATTATTGAATTGTAATTCAATTATTAAAAATGCTGCTGATAAAGCTGACATGATTTTAGAATTTAAACCCAAGAACAGACATGGTGTAGGGTAAAAAAAAATGTCAACCTTATTTTAATCAAGATTGTTATTTAAAACGTAAAGCATATCGTAAATGTAAAAATCTCCACTGGAGATTATTAAACAAAAGAAAATCTTATTGCTAGTAGTAGAGAGTATAAACGTACGCTTAACAAGCAGTTTAGAGAATATCAGAAGTCTGTTATAGACAAATTGAAGAACTTGCGTAAATCCGATTCGAAAGCGTACTGGTCTCTTTAAAAAAAAAATGTGATACAAAGGGTAACAAAGCTGTTAATAAAATTGCTATGGATGTATTATATGATAATTTTAAAAATCTTAATGCTCTCGATGAGGTTGGTGATAACGATATTGTATTACCTAATAATATTACTGATCATAATATTGAATTAAATCAAGATATTACTGAAGACGAAGTATTATATGCTGTAAAATCATTGAAAAATAATGCATGTGGCGGTGACCTTATATTGAATGAATTTTTGAAATATGCTACAGTAAAGTTAATGCCTGTTTTTGTAAGAATATTTTTGGTGTACGCCAGGAGAAAATCTGTCTCTATTGTTTGCCATTTCACAGTGGTATTATACCTGATAGTTGGTCAGAAGGTTATATATGTCCAATATTTAAGAACAAAGGTAATCCAAATGATGTGGAAAATTATCGTGGTATTACTATTTTAAGTTGTTATGGTCAATTATTTACTTGCATTTTGAATAATAGGCTTCATACATGTTTATAAAATTCTGGTTTATTGTGTGAAGAACAGGCAGGGTTCAGAAAAGGTTATAGTACGACAGATCATATTTTTAATTTGAAATGCTTGATTGATTTATACTTACATAGAGGTAGAAAATTGTATTGTGTATTTGTTGACTATCGGAAGCTTTTGATTCTGTCAGAAGTGTATATTTATGGCAAAAACTGTTAAAATGTACCATTGATGGCAAAATGTTTAAGATTATAAACAGTATGTATAACAATGCAAAGTCTTGTGTGAGACAAGGTAACTCTTGTTCATACTTTTTTAAATCCAACTTTGGTGTACGCCAGGGGAAAATCTGTCTCTATTGTTTGCATTTTCTTAAATGACTTGGTCGAATTTATGTCACATTCATATAATGGTTTAGTTGATATGAGTATTGCAGCACGTCTTCTTGATACTGATGAAGTCGCTGTGTATTTTCGTTTATATTTGGTATTGTATGCAGATGATACTGTAATTTAAGCCGAATCGGCAAGCCTCATTAAATGCCATGTACCTATATTGTCAAACCTGGAAAATGCAAGTAAATATATCTAAGACAAAAGTTGTAATATTTTCAAGATCTAGACTTAACAAATAATATGAACTTTAAATCTAGTGGTGAAAGCCTAAATATTGTTACAAATTTTCAATACCTTGGTATTATATTTTCATGTAAGGGTTATTTTAATGATGCCAAAGCACATCTTGTACAGCAAGCAAGAAAAGCTATATTTATAGCCCCAAGAAAGGCTAGGAAGTTGAATTTACCAATTGATATGCAATTAGAGCTATTTGATACAATTCTTGTACCTATTGTGTTATATGGTGAAGAAGTATGGGGTTTTGATAATTGTAATATTATAGAAAACTTGCATGTGCAATTTTGTAAAACAATTTTGAAGGTTAAAAAAAGTACTGCTCATTGTATGATTTATGAAGAATTGGGTAGAATACCATTACATATTCTTATTAAAGCTAGAATGGTTGGTTTCTGGCAACGTGTCATCTGTGGTAAGAGAGAAAAAATTTCATATACACTGTATTCTATATTGTATCAGCTTAGTAAAAGGGTTGTCTACCATTCTAAATGGTTGTTAGAAATTAAAAATACTTTATATGAATGTGGATTTAATTTGATGTGGGATGATCAAATAATTGCTAAATCTGATTAATATTAGTAAGAATGTTCAGAAATGTTTGAGTGATAAATTTATACTGAACTGGAGTAATAATGTTATGAATTCTGCAAAATGTCTTAATTATAGAATATACAAATCTGATTTTTGTTTTGAGAAATATTTATCAGTGCTACCATCTGATCTAAGAACATATTTATGTAAATTCCGTTGCCTTAGTAATAAATTGCCCATTGAAAGTGGCAGATTTTTTTAATATTGATAGAACTGAATGACATAGTAATCTCTGTAATGCTAATGAACTTGGTGATGAGTTTCATTACTTATTCAAATGTAGCTTTTTCAACAATGTAAGAGCTAAATGTTTACCTTTAAATATATGTAATAACCCAAATGTTTTAAAATTTAAAGAACTGATGAATACATTAGATTTATTTACACTTACTGGAATAGCAAAATTTTGCAAAAGTGTTATTAAAACGGGAATTTATTGTCTTCTTGTTATATAGAAGCTAAAGGCGTATAAGAATTTTTGGCGCCAAAAATGGTTGTAGTAGGGTGATTTTATTGTTATGGTCAATTCTAGGCTCGCTTTCGGACTGTGAACATCAAATTTTTAGATTTTTTTTTTTATTTTTCAGAAATTTTCATAATATGCATGTGTACGTATATATATTTATCTAATGGTATTTTTAACTGATGTTCTGATAAAGTATTTATGATGTGATTTTTTGTTTTTCGATTTATATTTGAAATTCAATGTTCTTTGTGAGGTCCTACACATTTTTTGTTTCGCTGGCACTGACAAAAGGATACAGGTTTCCATCCAATGGTTTTTCATAGTCGGCCACGAAACCTCTGGGGACATTTCTTTAATATGTGTGTCATATAAAAAAGGTATAATTATGTCATAGTTGTATGTTATGGCTTTTTCATATACTTAATTAGAATGTTATATGTGTTGTATCTGTAGATATTTCTTTGAAATAAAACTGGCGACTCAGAAAAAAATAATAGCACAGCGAGCCTGTCAGCAAACGATAGTATGTGTTATACTTTTTATTTAGTGACATCCATACTGTTTACTGGGTTTTTATAAAGTTTGGCTAGAATAGAGAGAAGACATATGTTCATACTTTGATTGATTGTTAAAATGTTGTACTAACATACAGTTGACATATACCATGTGCTCAACACCGCCACCATAAGTTCTTATCAGATCTGGGGTTATGCCTTCTAAAATTTCATTAAACACTTCGCGATGTAATGAGTGGTGAAATCTTCAATCTAATTAAAAACCGATCTCTCATCGCTCCCGTTTTCTGATATGTCGCGTCAGAAAACGGGAGCGATGAGAGATCGGTTTTTAATTAGATTGTGAAATCTTCCTCTAAAAATTGTGGGATAATGTTTTCAACATATCCATGTATTTTGGGCAATGTTCTCCGTTCTGTGCTGTAAAGTGACATTATTAGCATTTGTAATGAATTTTTATTGCGCGATACAACAATATTATTTTCAGTATCATCAACAATGAAATCATTCATAAAAGTAAATAAAACAAGTGTATTGTCAGCCATGTTAGAGAGTTACTCGAGATCGAAAAATACGTTCAAATGGAAAGTTGCGCGCGCTTCATAATTTAGAATAGTATGATGTCATGGACCCGACCCGAGAGTTCCAAAAGAGTCCCATCCGAACTCGGCCGTAGAGATTAGAAAACGTCGGTAAAATGGACCAAGTTTATAATGATAATCTTCGGAAAAGCTAGAAAATAACAATTTTATTTCTTATGATTTTTGTCTCGGCTGCGACGAAAAGTCGCGGAGACGCGGCGGGGTAAACTTTTGTAAAACTTTGCACATGTAATACCTACAATTAAGATTTATGGTCCACAAGGTAGCTTATCGTGTAAGGTTTGCCGCAGTATACTTGTCTTATGACCTCATTTTCATGGTTCACTGATTTCATAAACATGAATTTAAAATCTGAGTTCACGTTTCGTGGTTAAATCCATTTCTCAGCAACTGTAATACCTAGGCCAACCATATTTGGTCTATACATAGTTCTTGGTGGGTACATGCCAGTCTGACACTTGTCTCTGGACCTTGACCTCAATTGCATGTTTGAGTGACTTTGTCACATTTTCGAGATTAGGTCCATTTCTCTGCAACTTTAATACCTAGACCCACCATATTTGGTTAATAGATAGTTCTTAGTGGATACATGTCGGTATGACAACTTCCTTTTGACCTTGACCTCAATTTCTCTTAACAAATTTTTCTTTGACTTGCAAAATGTTTGGTATCAGATGATCATTATTCTGTGTCCATGTGCATACTCAGGCGAGACATGTAGTGTGTCCACTCTTGTTTTAAATTATATTTTTTTCTTGCGATATCATGTACTTATCAAAATATTGGAAGTATCATGTAACTCTTAAAGTGCACGGAAGTGTCACAAAACGTAAGGAAATATTTTTAAACGCAGTAACGGATTCTAATTCAAGTGTTTTTATTTTCTTTGATAATAATTTAGTTAGAATTAATATCGCCTATTAATAAGTATGCATTCACAAACATACGCCTAAAACTATTAATCATTAGGTCTTGAATTTTAAACAAAACACTCTCTTTTTTTTACGAAAACTATTCACTTCACATTTCGAAAATGTATCCATCTTTCCGGAATTCAAAGTAGTAAACACGATTTCCGATCATACCAATGTTCAACTTAGAATCACATACTAAAATTCTCATTTATATTGGAAATGTGCCATCATTTCTCCTTTTAATAGAACTTGAATATTTTGTCTCTTCTGAAATTTTTTGACTAAACATCCATTTCTGCGATTTCGCAACTAAATGTCACACAGAGCCGAAAATGAACAAATTAACGTTTGACGCACATTACATTCAAATTTTAACAAAACATGAACAGAAACTTTGTTCTTTACATCAGATTTGAAAAATATATTCGAAATGTGCTTTTTCTTGGCATTTTTATTCATATCCGCCTGTATTAATGCATTTAGAATTACGAGAATTATACGAAATATGCGATTTCTCAGTAAAATGTCAGAGTCAGAAAATGACGTGGGGGCTCCAATTTGATGTTAGAAATGGACGCGGGGCTTATCAGGATTTTATTTCTTAAATGAATTTCGTTGTTACACATATACCATATATGTATAATATAAATTTCGATATTTTAGACATGAAGTCATAGGTAGAAAGATAAATTTAACAACCACAAAAAAAAATTTAAAAGACTTCTAAAAATGGTAAATAGATAAACAAAAACAAAAAAATAAATTAAATAAACTGAGAAGTTAATTTCTCAATAACAAAATTTAAAAAATTTCTAAATGGTCACCCTTCAAAGTGATAACAAAAAAAAAACAAAATAAAATTCTGAAACAAAATAAATAGCATAGTAGAACATCTCACATAAATCTAGCGTATTTTTACCTCAGAACGTTACAAATTGACGTTACGTTTAGTGATACCAACATCTTGCGCGACGTCTTTTATATCTACCTCTCTCTATTTCCAAAAAGTGATCACTGATTCTCATTTTGCAAATCATTTTTCTATTTTCAAAGTTGATATTGAGGATATATTTGTTTATTTGATAATCAGTTTTGATTTTGCTATAAAGGAAATTTAAAGTTTATCTTCGTTTGTTAGGGAGTTTAATTTTTGGAAAAAACATTTTTTCATAATTATTTTTTATTTTCTCTTTAATAGTTTTCGAGAAATTGTTTATTTCTTTTAAATAGTTATCTTTAGAAATCTTTGTAATAGTAACAACATTTGAACCACAAATGTTATCTATATATGAGTACCAAGAATATATACCATTTTGGCGAAGATTACACACATGTTGAGTTTGGTTATAAGATAATCTTGTATTGGTCATTTATGAATTTGAATAATAAAAAATTTGTGGAGGGATGGGGTATGGGGAGTTATAATCATGGTTATTAAGAAGCATTTTGTGAGCCCGTTTGTACAACTAAACAATTGTGAACAAGAATTCTCAAGACGGTGCCAGTACAAAAAACATTTGAGAAATTATATCAATATACAAAGGAAATCTGCCTAGTTCAGTCATGACCCCAATATTTGTACATGTTTTAGATACACTCATTATGTACTTACAAAATTTATGTTAAGCTTTTCGTGCTCCTAATCCTTATAAATTTCATATAGTGACATGGACTTCCTTTTTGGAGTCAAATTGAATTCCCCCCCCCCCCATTTTCACAACCATATAATAGAATAGGTTTAATGGTGTGATCAAATATATGAAGTATGGTGTTCAAGGGTGGTGAACAGGATTTTATGTTTTTATAAAATTTGAATCTGGCTTTAATTGCTTTAATATATAAAGTTTTCCTGGCTTCATTAAATTTGCCAGTGTTGCTTAAAACTATTCCTAAATATTTATATAATTTAACACATTCAATTTGATCTTCACCAATGGTAAACTTGTCATTCATTATTCTACCACTTTTGTTAAAAATAATAACTTTTTTTTTCTGTGTTGATATTCAAACACCACTCTTGACAATAATCATATAAGGAATCTATCTATATGGCAAGCCGTTTTACTATTTATTCTAACTTCAAGATATCTAATAAACTTTATCAGATATCTCATATAGTTTATAAGAAATCTTATAAACTATATGAGATATCTTATAAACTATGTGAGATATCTTATAAACTATATAAGATATCTTATAAAATATATGAGATATCTTATCTTATATACTTTATAAGATATCTTATAAAAACTAGATTATATAAGATATCTTGTATATTATATAAGATATCTTATATATTATATGAGATATATTATATTCTTTGTAAGATATCTTCTAAAGTTAATAAGATATCTTATAAAGTATATAAGATATCTCATAAAGTTTATAAGATATCTCATATAATTTATAAGATACCTCTATGGCAAGCCGTTTTACTATTTATTCTAACTTCAAGATATCTCATATAATATATAAGATATCTTATATAATCTAGTTTTTATAAGATATCTTATATACTTTATAAGATATCTTCTAAAGTATAAAAGATATCTCATAAAGTATATAAGATATCTTATAAATAGTTTTATATAAGATATCTTAAATACTTTATAAGATATCTTATAAATATTTTTATATAAGATATCTTAAATACTTTATAAGATATCTCATATATTTTATAAGATATCTTATAAAGTTTATAAGATATATCATATAGTTTATGTAATATTAGTATCTTTGGATTGTTATTTTGAAACTCCTGGGATGATGCCTCTGCTGGTGGACCCGAGGGTATTCGCCAACCCAGTCGTCAGACTTGTCTGACATGATTATTCATTGATTTGTTACAGAAATTTCCAGTATTTACCAAAATTCAAAAATAATAGAAATACTAAGGGTTCATTCCTTGTATTGCACATGGTAGATCTCCTTAGCTGGAATTTGGCTTCCTATTTCGGTATTTTTGGTTGAGTACTTCTTGTTTAATATATGTTTGGTTTTTGGTCTTCCAAATGTTTCGGTTTTAATGCTGCTGATGAGAGGTAACTCCTTGAAATGCGTCGTGTACAGCATAGTATAAATTTACAATATCTAATATTAGTATCTTTGGATTGTTATTTATTATAAGATATCTCATATAATTTATAAGACATCTTATAAGAAAATTATATGAGATATCTTATAAGCTATATGAGATATCTTATAAAGTTAATTAGATATCTTGAATTCAAAATAAATAGTAAAAAGGCTTGCCATATACCTCATATAATTTTCTTTATAATATATCTTATAAAATTATTTGAGATATCTTATAAAGTTTATAAGATATCTTATAAAGTATATAAGATATCTCATAAAGTTTATAAGATATCTTATAAAATATATGAGATATCTTATAAAGTATGTGATATCCTATATAAAAATATTTATAAGATATGTTATAAACTTTATAAGATATCTTATATATGGAAGGGAATTACCGCCATAATGATAACGATATATTCTTGTTGTATTATTCATATTCTTATTCCTATTATTGTAATTGTCAGCTGTATTATGATAAATCTTATTTTCTAATTTCATAAACATCTAATTTCTATTTTATATTATTAAATTTCTAAATTGTTACAGGCCGATTATTAATTTTTTATTGTAACTTTTCTACTTTCATGCCTAAATTTTTAAATTTTATTTTCCAAAATTGTACCTGTAAACTTTACACCTTCAAGCTTGTCAAACTCCTGAAATGATAAAAATCAAATATCCCGTTTCCATAAAAATACATGAATAAGATCTTAGAACTTAGACGAATAGCAATCAGCATATTGGAATTTAGAACTTAGAACTTAGAACTTAGACGAATGCGAGTTAGCATAATTTAATGTCACATTATGACGATCAGTGGCGCTGTCGTCTGATGAATCTCCCCCATCACGTGACCTTGTTTACGTAGAACGATATATGAGGGTCCTAAAGAGGGGGTATGAGAAAGGACAACGTGAAATAAAACATCTTCGCTGAAACCTAATCACGAATAATAAGCAACGTTCTGAGGAAAAGAAAGGGGACATATACATTGTTTTAGATAATATTCACTTCTTAATTACACTGAATAATGATGGTACTAAATATTGATATAATTTACATATGTATTTCTAAAATTAACGTATATCAAAATTTTCCGTATCTTCAATACCGTAACACGTAAAATAAGGAATCACGGCCAATAAAAAGAACTGGAAACGCACAAAGACCGAAAACACGAGAAATAAAATGGGGGAAAACGCAGCACGATAAATAAAAAAGTTCAAACACGCTGTACGTTACCTCCCTCATAACTGGTGCGCTGCGGTTGACTGTTTACACAAGGTAAGTTTTAAAAGAAATATTGGATGGACACTGGTGGATTTAGAGAAGAGGAAAGGCCCGCCCCTTTTAAGCCGAGACCATATATAAAATTATGTATAAAAGTCACATTAAATTATCCCGGGTCTCCTGTTGTCTTCGGGGTCTGTATACGATATTAACTGTGGGCAGGCCTACTCACAATAACTATCGTATTTTACAGGCCCTACGCTTTTTCACTAAAAATTGTCAGATGCCGTGTCCCAACGTTTCGAAAACCTAGATCTGACACTGATCACAGGGGCTCGTACCAATATAGTCTTTCGATCGCCAATCATTACTGGTTGATACTGGGGAAAGGGGAGGGGGCTCTCCATAAAACTTTTCATATTGAATCCTTGAAGTCCTCAGTTGGTCCAGGGCGAAGCCGTTTTGGATATCCAAGATGTGAAGCCCCCGGAATTTCCTGGATTTTCTGAGATAAATTTTGACAAAAAAAAATGGGTATGGGGGGGGGGATATGCCGCTTTGTTCGTCCGTCTGTCTGTCTGTCCCATTTCCAGATGATTATTCAAGTTTCCTTTGACCAATCCTTCTGATATTTGAACACAATGTTACTTATAAAAAAACACAGGTCAATTTCTGTTATAAAAATGCTATGAGAAAACAGGGGTGAGGTTTAAATTTTGGGATCCTTGCTCCTCCCATAATAGAACTTGACCTGTATTTTAATATAAGCCAGTAACGTTGTGTTCAAATATCAGAATGATTGGTTAAAGGAAACTTGAGTAATCATCTGGAAACGATTTGCTTTGGGTCAGACAGACAGACGGACGAACAAAGCGGCATATACACCCACCCCACCCCCAATTTTTTGTCAGGGGGCATAAAACTTTTATTTTTATGCTAAAATTTATCTCAGAAAATCCAGGAAATTCCGGGGGCTTCACATCACCCACTGAGGACTTCAAGGATTCAATATGAAAAGTTTTATGAAAAGCCTCCCCCTTCCCTCGTATCAACCAGTAATGATTGGTGATCGAAAGACTATATTGATACGAGCCCTGTGATCAGTGTCGGATCCGGGTCACGGCATCTGACAATTCTTTAGTGAAAAAGCATAGGGCCTGTAAAATACGATAGTTATTGTGAGTAGGCCTACCCACAATAAATATCGTATACAGGCCCCGAAGACAACAGGAGACCCGGGATAATTTTATGGGACTTTTATACATAATATATGGTCTCGGCTAAAAAGGGGCGGGCCCTTCCACTTCTCTAAATCCACCAGTGTCCATCCAATATTTCTTTTAAAACTTACTGGGTAAACAGTGAACCACAGCCGTAAATCTGACGGCCCCAGAGTTATGAGGGAGGTAACGTACAGCGTGTTTATCGTGCTGCGTTTTCCCCATTTCATTTCTCGTGTTTTCGATCTTTGGGCGTTTCCAGTTCTTTTTATTGCCCGCGATTCGTTATTTTACGTGTTACGGTATTGAAGATACGGGAAATTCTGATATAGGCTAATCAGTTCCATCAATATTCAATTTAATAAAGAAGTGAATATTAAAAAAAAAAATTGTATATGTCCGTTTTCTTTTCCTTAGAACGTTGCTTATTATTCGTGATTCGATTTCAGCGAAAATGTTTTTATTTCACGTTGTTCGTTCTCATACCCCCTCTTTAAGACCCTCAGCTATCGTTCTAGTTGTCGTAAACAAGGTCACATGATGAGGGAGATTCATTGTACAGACGACAGCGCCACTGATCGTCATAATGTGACATTAAATTATGCCAACTCAATTATGCTAACTCGCATTCGTCTAAATTCCAATTCGTAAGTTCTAAATTCCAATATGCTGATTGCTATTCGTCTAAGTTCTAAGTTCTAAATTCTAATTCGTGTATTTTTTATGGAAACGGGATATTTGATCTTTTTCATTTCAGGATTTGACAAGCTTGAGGTTGTAAAGTTTAAAAGTATAATTTTGGAAAATAAAATTTAAAAATTTATGCATGAAAGTAGAAAAGTTACAATAAAAAATTAATAATCGGCCTGTAACAATTTAGAAATTTAATAATATAAAATAGAAATTAGATGTTTATGAAATTAGAAAATAAGATTTATCATAATACAGCTGACAATTACAATAATAGGAATAAGAATAGTAATAATACAACAAGAATATATCGTTATCATTATGGCGGTAATTCCCTTCCATACTTATATACTTTATCACTGCGTTTGATCCGAATAGTTTCAGATCCGAGTTGCCCTGTTCCCAGGTCCTTCATTGGCCAGTGCAAACCTATGCATCTGATTGGACGAAGATCTTAACAGTTAACTTTCTCGATACCATCGAAGACTTGAAAATTTTAATAACCACACTAAATAGAAATGTAGATAAACCTTTGTTACACTAAACGTAAGCAATGTATTTTATTATTTTATTATCCGAAATATAACCTGAACAACAATATTCAAGCAGCTTTTCAAATTTGTACTTTCACTTTCGTTTTAACCAGTTTTCCCAATCGTCAAATTCCTAGAACATTACTGACCTCATATAATGTGTTGGATGGATTTATGAAAAGTATGTCATACAAAATAAAAATAATTTATTTGTAACAAAAGCCTCAATATTTTAAAATCATTACAGTTTTATAGAAAGAAATTTAGAAGTAAAAACTAAATGTGCAATATTCAACTTTCAGTTTTGTTGAATTCCTTAGAGTTTTACGTTATTGATTTGGTTTTCAACATTTTAGGTCCTTATCACAACTGATGATTGGTAAATCAACGAAATGTGCCCATCTTGTGCCTCAAAATTGGTATCAAAATACAATTATTTGATATCAGTTTTGATGCACAAGATGGGCACATTTCTTCGATCAAAGTATTTATTTTTACCGCTGACTGGCCAAGTTGATGCACTGCCTGAAGATATCCCCAACTATTTGGTATTATTTCAGTTCTAGCCTAAAATTCATACATTAAATTTCTGTTAAAAAAATGTTTATTAAATTTGTGAAAAGTAAGAACGAAGTATCCCCCTCATGCATAACTCAGTCCTCAGTTAGTTTTGCCTTTACCCTTTGCAGTCATTTTTATATTTTTGATTTTGCTCTTAAAGTTTTTGGAATATTAATTTGGTATAAGCATTTTAGATCTTTAGGACAACTGATGAATTGTAAATCAACGAAATGTGCACATCTTGTTTATTAAAACTGGTATCAAAAAATTTAGATTAATATACTTACTGAATGTTTTTTAACTTCAGGTTAATTTTCAAGAATCTCTAATACACAGGTGCTTGAGGACAGGACCCTGTCTTGGGCCCCTCACAGCTCAATATCTGTTCTAATTTTTACCATTTATTTGAACCATAAGAATACTAATTTACCATACATTACTCATAATACACATGCCCCAATTCTGTAGAAAAAGTTTGCAAACTTCTGCTTCGCTATATAGTCGAATGGCACATTGATAGTAAAAATGTGTATTATGAGTAAATATATGGGATATTAGTACTCGTATGGTACAAATAAATGGTAACAATTAGAAAACAGATATTTATGCTAATAAGGTGGGGGGGGGGGGGGGTATGAGGGGGCCAAGACAGGGTCCTGTCCTCAAGCACCTATGCTCTAATACAGTTTGTTTGTTTAAGATGAATTTTAAAATTAACACTCTAATGACATGTATCCTTTGGTTTGGGTCCGTCACCCTATTTACATGTTTGCCCCTGGTCGTTTTGCACTGTTTAAATTGTTGCCTGCTTTAGGTTCTTGAAAATGATGAAATACAAATGTGCTGAATGTTTGGGCAGTTAATTTTAAGAATTCGGTTATTGAATGCATTCTTAAACTTATGGATGGATTTTCCCCCAAAATATAAGAAAATTTGGGCTTACTATAAACAATGAGTTTCACAAATATTTAATGTATTCCAGTAATTTGTTGTAGATTTATTGATGGCCAAAAAAAGTGACCAAAAGTTTACCGATTTGAAGCAGGACACTGAAACCCAAGATTTGGCATGTGCCTTAAATCCTGATACACAGAAAAAAGGTCATACCTCTGAATCAGGACTTTCAGGTACTTCTTCTTTGCCGTCAGACTCTGGACAGCCACAAAACCAGTCGAATCAAGGCCTGACCGCTAGTAATGTGCATTACAATCAAACAGGAGAGAATAATGGTTTGCAAGGCAATAATCAGAATATACGAACTGTAGATGGGACTCCAATGTCTACTAATCCTAAAGATGCAATGGGTAGCAGTGAAGGTTATACATGTAGTTTGCTTTATAGTCAAGCTAATGAAAGACCAGGAGTCCATAATCAACATAATGTCAGTTTGTTGGGTCAAAATCAAAATGTCAATCAGGATCAGAATGCATTATCTGTAACTGGAAAAGCAGACAAATATTCACCAAGTACATGTAAGTAATATCTGTATTGTAATAAGTGTCTAGCTAGTATTTATATATATATATAATTATTATTATTTTCTATCAAGAGAAAAAATTCATGCAAATATTATGAACTCTCTTTGGAGAGAGTTTTTTTCCAACAAATTAAAGGAACACAGATCTTCTCTGAAAATATATGACCAATGTGATTCCTATAAAAAAATTGTCTTTGTATGTACTTTTTGGTGACATATTTTAGTAATTTGCTAATATATGGTATTCAAAGTCTATCCGTCATATTTGTATATTAAACACTGATATTTGGTTTTCCATTAACTAATGGTGATTTATTCAGTTGGTGCTTCTGTTTTAGGCACAAATCTGACAAACTAATGGAATTAATATACCTATCGGATTGTCCGTGTCTGGCTCACCCATTGAACCATCTAATTATGTCGCCCCGACGAAAGTCGGCGACGTATTGTTATTGTTCCGTTTCTCTGTTATTATTCTTTCTTTCTTTCTTCCAATGATTTTTGTCCGGCTTAGTTCTCGGAGATGCCTGGATAGAATTGAATGAAACTTGGCAGAAAGTAAGATCACTATGTGAAGGTGTGCAATCGATACTTTTTTTTTCGAAATGGCCACCATTTTCAAGATGGCCGCCATTCAAAGATTGGTACCCTCCGAAAATTTAAAACGTTTATATCTCAAAAACTGTACCATAGAATTTCATTAAACTTCGTAGGTTTGTAAAGTACAATTAGAAGAACAAACTGATGAAAAAAAATCGCGATCGGTTGGAGACGTTTGGCGGCCATTTTGAAAAATGATGTTAAAATGGCGAAAAACTTAACATGGATAGAATTGAATGAAACTTGGCAGAAAGTAAGATCACTATGTGAAGGTGTGCAATCAATACTTTTTTTTCTGAAATGGCCGCCATTCAAAGATCGGTACACTCCGAAAATTTTAAACGTTCATATCTCAAAACCTGTATGATAGAATTTCATTAAACTTCGTAGGTTTGTAAAGTACAATAAGCAGAACAAACTGATGGAAAAAAATCGCGATCGGTTGGAGACGTTTGGCGGCCATTTTGAAAAATGATGTTAAATTGGCGAAAAACTTAACATGGATAGAATTGAATGAAACTTGGCAGAAAGTAAGATCACTATGTGACGGTGTGCAATCAATACTTTTTTTTTCAAATGGCCGCCATTTCCAAGATGGCTGCCAGGGGCGACATCTGCTATTGCTCGCAATTGCAATTCTAGTTCTGTACACATCCCCTATATTACACATATATATATGTAACTTCTTCCCTTTCAATGTTTTTTTTGTTAATCTGTTACTTATTATATTATTGCCCCATTGAGGGCCCTTAATTGGTTAATAAACATTATCTTATCTTATCTTATATGTATAAATAAGTCTATTATTATGTATAGTTAGGGGAAGTTCAGAGGTTTGGGGAGGGGGATGCCTGTTGCGTTGGTTCAGTAATGAAGGAAAGTCTGGTTGCTTTCAATTTAACAACTTATTTCTTGTATAGATCTTTTCTTATTATTCCATGAATTATTTACAGTCAGACCTACTTTAAAGGGCTCCTCTGTATAGCAAATCACTGTCTATAGAGGGCACTGTGAAAAAGTCCATATCATGTAAAAATCTTTTAAAATTAACCTCTATGTAAAGGACACTTTTCTGTGGTCCCTTGGGTGTCCTTTATACCCAGGTTTGACTGTATAAAGTGGCACATGCATAAGAGCTATACACATGTTTTGAAATGTGCTGAAATTGAAGGATAGAAATGGTATTATTAAAGCTCTATCATCCTAAACAATATTGAGTAAAAGGAACAGATATGCACGAATTGTGCTTCTCAACCAACATGCATTGCATGAGACTCAGAGTAGATTTGAACATTTCCATCAACTCTAAATAACACAATGTACATATGAGGGTTCAGACATCAGAGCAAATTGAAATAACTGTCTTTTGTTGCATTTGAATGGTTGGAACTGTACATGTTCTCTATATTCATGATATTATAAGCATTACCAATACAAATCTTAATATTTAATACTGTGATATAATCATGACCATATATTTTCAGATATTTAGGTAAATTCCTTTTAAATTATTCCACAGTTTTAACAGAAAAAGCTTTGTTTTTAATGCACATTCAATTATCTATTGATTATTTAATAAATCCTGAAAAATAACTCCTATTTTTAGCTCACCTGACGCAAAGGGTCATGTGAACTATTCTCATCACTTGGTGTCTGTTGTCCGTTGTTGTCCGTTAACTTTTACAAAAATCTTCTCCTCTGAAGCTACTGGGCTAATTGTACACGAACTTAGACACCAGCATCATAAGGGATACATCTAGTTTAAAAATTTTGTCTGATGACCCCGCCTGCCAACCAACATGGCCAAAAATAGAACATATGGGGGCCTCTAGTTTATATAGCTTGACGAAAATGTAAAAATTTTTAAGATTGGTTTTTCACAATCTCCTACAATTTTAGAGATAAAAGGGGCCAAAAAATGGACACATCTTAATTTTCGATACTTTTTAATTTCTTATCTGATTTTGATGATGGCCACCAGAGCCGAACATAGTATAACATAGGACCCTATGGGAAATTTACTTAAATATCTTCTTGTCTCATGGTTAGTGTGCTCACACCGAGTGCGGAAGGTCGCGGGTTCGATCCCCAGCCGGGTCAAACCAAAGACATTAAAATTGGTATTTGCTGCTTCTCCACCAATCACGCGGCGTCTAGGAGTATGAGGAAAGATCTACTGGTCTGCTCATAGTCAGTATAATGTGTCCAAGTGGGGTGATTTGTCTTCCTGCGAACATTTACTTCGTAGCTAGCACATTAAAAATCCAGCTGGGATCATATTCATTATTATACATGTTCTCGTCCTGATATGCACCTGGCTGCCACTTGACGTTAAACAACAATTTATCCATCCATCTTGTCTGAAACCACTATGCCAATTGAAACAAGACTTGGCAACAATGGTCCTTAGATGGTCCTCTTTCATAATTGTATTCGATGGACCTTGCCCGTCATCAAAGATGGCTGCATAGCTTAACATAGGATCCTATTGGATTTACTTGAAGATCTTCTTGCCTTAAACCATTGGTCCAATTAGAACAAAACTATATCTGATGACCCCGCATGTTATCCAAGATGGCCACCAGAGCGGAACATAGTTTAACATATGATCCAATGGAAATTTACTTCTTGTTCTTCTTGTTAATGTTATTTGTTTTGTTTGATTTTGTATAGATTTTTTTACTTTAATTTTGTTGAAAGTGTTTTACAATGATCTGAACATTCATACCTCCAGACTGGAGGTTCACATGTATAAAAGTAAGTAGACAGCTTGAAGCCTTTTGATTTTCAAAATAAAAAAATCAAGCATACAAGATAACACACTAAAATTTGAAGTTACAAAAGATGCTCTGCCTTACAATACCTTAGCTGAACATTGACTCTTATCAAAACATTATACATCTTTCAATAAGTGGAAAGCCTGATTCCAGGTGACAGATACAGGCTCCTTGGAGCCTCTAGTTTGTGTTACTTTTGTTATTGCAGATACAAAAGGGATTAAAGGAGCAAAATTTTGCAGGTCACCTAAAATCTGTATTTTTCATCTGATTTTTATGGGGATTTTTTCTTTAAATTCATCTTGATGAGAGCTTCCAGTTATATTCATCAGATTTCTTTTATCTGTATCGGTTTTTGAGATATATAGGGTTTAAAGGGCAAAAAAAGCAGTGTAGCTTCATATGTAAATTTTTTTGTTTTTTATTCAGTTATTTTGGGGATTCTTTTAATTCACCTTGATCAGTGCTTTCATAGCTATGTTAACAAATTTTTCTATCTTTTATTTCTTCTCAGATACAAATTTGAGATCATATCGTACTGCGCTTAGCAAAGCCTTTTATTGGTACATGTATTAATTTTACGAGGCAATGAAAAAATATCATTTACATACTGTCAACTAACAGAACAGTTAATGTTTAATGGGTTATGCAAGCAAATTAATTTAATGGAAGTAACAATTGATCTCTTCACATTAGATTTTGATGTCAGTATGAAAGATAGCATAAGACCAAGTCAAGATGGAGATAAACATGATAAATGGGAATGTGCACCACCAATGAAGAATGATGAAGGTAATTTGTTTATACCACCGCAAACATTTGTGGTAGTATTCAAGAAATAGCTCATGCATGACACTGAGGGCCATATGGCAATATATGTGCCAGCAGGTCCCGCCAAAAACAGTACATGGACCGTAGTGAAGCTGAGGTCCATATAAAGTTTTTCGAATGAGCTGCTGGTCCATATATTGGCATCTGGCCTTAAGTGTTATGAACTATTTGTTATATTATACTTATAAATCATATATATTATTTATTACCATGCTGCATTAGCCCATGAGGTGGTTAATTTCTTTAAATGTCTGTGTAAAGGCTCATTATCAAATATACTTTTTTCCCACCCCTTGCAAAAAAGTAGTTTTTAGCTCACCTGGCCTAAAAGGCCATATGAGCTTTTGCCATCACTTTACGTCCGTCGTCTGTCCACATTTCACATTTTCATATTCCCGGAAACAACCAGTCCAAATTGAACCAAACTTGGCATGATTGTTAATTGGATGGTTCTGTACAGAAGGTATGTTTTTTGTGCCGATGGGATATTCAACATGGCTATCAGGGGCAGATAATTCATTCTGATTGGACTACTCTTCTTTTCAGAAACTACTGATCAATTGAATTGATTTGTTGCATGAATGGTCCTTGGGTAAACCTCTACAAATCTTATGTTTTTTGTGTCGTTCAGAATTCAAGGTAGCTGCTATGCCGGAATATGTTTAACATTGGACCCTATGGGGAAATTTGTAATTTGTCTTCTTGTCAGAAACTACCAAGCAAATTGAAATGTTTTTAGTATGAACAAGCATTGGATGAACCTCTACGTAAGGTATGTTTTTTGTGCCCATCGTAAATTCAAGATGGCCGTCACAGCCGGACTTGGTTTAACATTGGACCCTATGGGGAAATTTGTACAAAGGTCTTCTTGTCAGAAACTACAAAGCCAATTGAAATATTTATATGTATGAACTAGCATTGGATCAACCTCTACAAAACTTATGTTTTTTGTGGCGATCAGAAATTCTAGATGGTCACCACAGCCGGACTTAGGTTTAACATTGGACCCTATGGGGAAATTTGTATAAAGGTCTACTTGTCAGAAACTACGAATCCAATTAAAATATTTTTATGTATGAACAAGCATTGGATGAACTTCTACAAAAGTATGTTTTTTGTGCTAATCGGAAATTCAAGATGGTTGCCACAACCAGACTTAGTTTAACATTGGATCCTATGGAAAAATTTGAACAAAGGTCTTCTTGTCAGAAACTACCAAGCCAATTGAAATGTTTTTATAAATGAACAAGCATTGGATGATCCTCTACAAAAGTAATGTTTTTTGTTCTGATCAAAATTCAAGATGGCTGCCACAGCCAGACTTAGTTTAACATTGGACCCTTTGGGGAAATTTGTACAAAGTAGAATAGAGAATGGAAAGGTCTTCTTGTCAGAAAATACTAAGCCAATTGAAATGTTTTTGTTGCTTGAAGATCCTTGGCTAACTCTCTGCTACAACAGTTATGTTTTCTTGCTGGTCACTCAGAATCCAAGATATCTGCCACAGTTAATTTACATTGGACACTAGAAGAATTTTTTACAAATCTTATCTAGAAGAGCTGGGCAGATATTATCTAGAAGCGCTTTGTCACCTAAAAGCCAGGTGAGCAATTCAGGCTCCTGGTGGAGCCTCTGGTTGATGATATCTTTTCATGAGATCATTGAGGTAAGCTGAGCTAATTAACTTACGCCCGCCCATTGTGCAAGTTCGATATTTCTAACACTATAATAATCATTTAATGAAATGATCCTTAGTGAACTTAGTTTCAAAATTTTATGACCATAGACCAACTTTAGAAATCAGCAAACAGCAGTGATGTTGTTTAATTCATTTTATAAATGGCCTTTGAATACCACATTTAATCTAGGCAAGTGAAACATGCTCCTTGGAGCCTCTAGTTTAACAATTTTTGCATAAGTAATACTTCTTTTTTATCATTGAAAATAGCTATTATTGGCTTTAATATGATATGTTGGAATATTTTTTAAAATTTTAAAATAAGTTTTCATGTAGCTTTTACAGAGTTAATTGCCAATACTTGTACATTAATAACTATTGGTCAATAGCTTGTTATTCAGGTTTGTATTCATATAGTTGTAATCGATCAGTGTAAATTTGCATTTATTTTTATTTCACAAGATGTAGAAATGAAAGAAGATACTTCCATGGCAGTTACAAATGAACAATCATCACATGGTATGTTTAAATTATAATTTTAAAAGTATAGTAATTTTAATAGTTTTTAGCTCACCTGACCCAAAGGGTCAAGTGAGCTATTCTCATCACTTGGCGTCCGTCGTCTGTCGTCTGTCGTCCCGCGTCTGTCGTCGTCCGTTAACTTTTACAAAAATCTTCTCCTCTGAAACTACTAAGCCAAATGGGACCAAACTTGGCCACAAGCATCAATAGGGTATCTAGTTTAAAAAATGTGTCCGATGACCCAGCCTACCGACCAACATGGCCGCCATGGCTAAAAATAGAACATAGGGGTACACTGCAGTTTTTGTCTTATATCTCAAAAAGTAAAGCATTTAGAGCAAAACTGACTGGGTAAAAATGTTTATCATGTCAAGATCTACCTGCCATGAAATTTTCAGACAAATCGGTCAACCATTTGTTGGGTTATTGCCTCTGAGTTGTTAATTTTAAGGAAATTTTGTAGTTTTAGGTTATTATCTTGAATATTATTATAGATAAAGACAAATTGTAAACAGCAAAAATATTCAACAAAGTAAGATCTACAAATAAGTCAACATGACCAAAATCATTGATTGACCCCTTATAGGAGTTTTTCCCCTTGAAAGACTACATTTGGCGTAAACTTTCCTTTAAAGATCTTCTCCTCTGAAACCACTGGGCCAATTGGGACAAAACTTTGTTGGAATGGTCCTTGGGTGGCCCCCTTCCAATTTTATGCCTGGCATCCCCGACTTCCAACCGACATGGCTGCTGTTACTAAATATAGAAAAAAGGGGGGATGAATTTAAAAAATCTTCTTCTATGAACCTACTGACACAATTAGAACCAAACTTTGCAGTAATGGTCCTTAGGAGATTATTTTTCAGAAATTTGTCCGATGACCCGGACTGTTAACCAAGATGGTCGCCTTAGCCGAACTTAGTTTAACATAGGACCCTATAGGAATATTCATTTAAAAATTTTCTTGTCTGAAACCACTAAGCCAATTAGAACAAGACTTGGTAGCAATGGTGCTTAGACAGTCCTCTTTCAGAATTGTGTCTGATGAACCGGACTGTCAAACAAGATGGCCGCCACAACCGAACTTGTTTAACAGGGCCCTTATGGAAAATTCATTGAAAAATCTTTTTGTCTGAAACCACTTGACCAATTGAAACCAGACCTCGCAGCAATGGTCCTAAGAGGTCCTCTTTTAGAAAGGTGTCAGATTTCATGGAATTTGAATCAAAATGGCCACCACAGCCGAACTTAGTTTAACATAGGACCTTATGGGAAATTCACTCAAAAATCTTCTTGTCTGAAACCACTAAGCCTGTTAGAACTAGGCTTGGTAGTAATGGTCCTTAGATGGTCCTCTTTCAGAATTGTGTCTGATGACCAAGATGTCAACTTAGTTTTTAACATATAGGGCCCTATGGGAAAATGCATTGAAAAATCACTTGGAAAAAAAAAATCTTCTCGTCTGAAACTACTGAGCCAATTGGAACTTAAATTGGCAGCATTGGTCCTTAGATGGTCCTCTTTCAGAATTGTGTCCGATCACCCGGATTGTCAACCAAGATGGCCGCCACAGCCGAACTTAGTTTAATATAGGACCCTATGAGAAAATTCATTTTAAAATCTTCTTGTCTGAAACCACTTAGCCAGTTGGAACCAAGACTTAGCAGAAATGGTCTTTAGATGGTTCTCTTTTAGAAATGTGTCCATTGACCTGGACTGTCAACCAAGATGGCTGCCACAGCCAAACTTAGTTTAACATAGAACCCTATAGAAAAACCAGCCAAATTGACTACAACACTTAAATTTTCAGTCCTGCTTTGGGTGAAAAGTTAAATCCAGGTGAGCGATACAGGCTCTTGAGAGCCTCTAGTTGTGTTGACAAATAGGTTGTCACTTTCCATTGTCTTGCGAAAGTGTCACACTTTGTCTTATCAACAAATCCTCCTTAACTGTTGAAACGGTATGGTTGGACAAAATGTTGGAATCAAATTACATTACTATTGTATCATGCACTTCCAATTTTATATTTTTAGTAGAATGATTTTTAGGGTTTCTTATATAAAAATGTTAACTAAATTATTTTTTCTCATGCTCATATTCCCCATGTTCAGGTGGTCATATTGACTGTTGGTCTGGCCATCTGTTAGTTGCGAAGTTTATGATATCAAAATCTCTCACGGTTTACATTAAACATTGTTTTGCCAACAATATATGTAGAAACATAGGCACCTGTGATGGATCACGGGGGCTCAACCCATAGAACTGTCTAGCGCGTCCCCAGGTGGTGGATAGGGGTCATAATACGGAAAGCCTGACTACCATGCATAGTGGGTAACGTGTTTGGGGAATGCCACACTCCCTGCACGCTAAAGATCCCTTCTGTAGTTTTCGAAAAAGAGTAGGCTAATGCCGCTACAGAAGGCTAAATTATCTGACCCTACCCAACCATCCTCCTTTTACAGTGGCAGTCAAAATTGGTTCCCTTTTTTGTCCTGACCCACCCCTATTTGAATTGTCAGATAAATTGAGCTGTTCTCGTCCTGAAGAAGCATGAAATATTTGCCACTGGACGTTAAGCAACAATCAATCAATCAATCTTCCTTGAAACCGCTTGGCCAAAGGGGACGAGACTTGACCATGTTGACAAGAAGCATCTGTAGGAGGTTTTTATACGACCGCAAATTTTTGCGGTCGTATATTGGTATGACGTTGGCGTCGTCGTTGTCGTCGTCTGCGTCGTCGTCCATCGTCTGCGTCGTCGTCCGAAGACATTTGGTTTTCGCACTATAACTTTAGTATAAGTTAATAGAAATCTATGAAATTTAAACACAAGGTTTATGACCACAAAAGGAAGGTTGGGATTGATTTTGGGAGTTTTGGTCCCAACAGTTTAAGAATCAGGGGCCAAAAAAGGGCCCAATAAGCATTTTTCTAGGTTTTTGCACAATAACTTTAGTATAAGTAAATAGAAATCTATGAAATTTAAACACAAGGTTTATGACCACAAAAGGAAGGTTGGGATTGATTTTTGGAGTTTTGGTCCCAACAGTTTAGGAATTAGGGGCCAAAAGGGTCCAAAATTAAACTTTGTTTGATTTCATTGAAAATTTAACTATTGGGGTTCTTTGATATGCCGAATCTAACCGTGCATTTAGGATCTTAATTTTTGGTCCCGTTTTCAAATTGGTCTACATTAAGGTCCAAAGGGTCCAAAATTAAACTTAGTTTGATTTTAACAAAAATTGAATTCTTTGGGTTCTTTGATATGCTGAATCTAAACATGTACTTAGTTTTTTGATTATGGGCCCAGTTTTCAAGTTGGTCCAAATCGGGGTCCAAAATTAAACTTTGTTTGATTTCATCGAAAATTGAACTATTGGGGTTCTTTGATATGCCGAATCTAACCGTGCATTTAGATTCTTAATTTTTGGTCCCGTTTTCAAATTGGTCTACATTAAGGTCCAAAGGGTCCAAAATTAAACTTAGTTTGATTTTAACAAAATTGAATTCTTGGGGTTCTTTGATATGCTGAATCTAAACATGTACTTAGTTTTTTTATTATGGGCCCAGTTTTCAAGTTGGTCCAAATCGGGGTCCAAAACTAAAGCTAAAAAGGGGGTAAATTTTTTTTTTTTTTTTGGAGGGGGGGGCAATTCTCCACAGCATATTGTATTACACAAAAGCAAAAAATTGAATATAAATTCAAATCATATGACCAATTCTAAGTTCTTTATTTCAGTTATTCTGTGTCAGAAACCTATTATGTGTCAAATATTTGAAGAAATTTTCAATTGCACAGTATTGCGCAATAGCAAGAAATTGATATGTATGCCCTGTTATCAAAACTTTATTATTAACAAATTCCATTGGAAATTTGCCAATATAAAATGTGCTGATGAAGCTTTTTTGTTTATCTTATCTAAACTGCTTTTAATATGTATATTTAAAATTTGCCATCCATGACTATGATGTCATTTTCTATTTTAATATGTTATGGTGTATTTAAATGGGCTGTTATGGTTGCAAAGTATAAAGAAATGGGGGGGGGGGGGTTGAAAACAAAATTTGGGGGGGGGGGTAAATGAGAAATTGGGGAGGGGGTAATTTTTTCTCATTTCATATTTCATAAATTAAAAAGAAAATTTCAAATATTTTTTAGCAAAAAAAGGGGGGGGGGGGGGGGTTACAATAAATTTTATTGTTTTTTGGTTTTTTTTTGGGAGGGGGGGTCAATGTGCAACTTCATAGTGTATTGCACAAAAGCTAAAAAAAGGGGTAAATTATTATTTTTTTTTGGGGGGCGGGCAATTCTCCACAGCATATTGTATTGCACAAGAAGCAAAAAATTGAATATAAATTCAAATCATATGACCAATTTTAAGTTGTTTGATTTCAGTTATTCTGTGTCAGAAACCTATTATGTGTCAAATATTTGAAGAAATTTTCAATTACACAGTATTGCGCAATAGCAAGAAATTGATATGTGTGCCCAATTTTAAATTTTAAATTGGTTATTTCTGATTTATATATAAAAACAAATAATACTGATATGGTTTGAATAGGTAAATTAAAAATTTTTAAGTTCTTAGACAACATTCATTCTGTGTCAGAAACCTATGCTGTGTCAAATATTTATTCACAATCCAAATTCAGTATTGTATCAAGCTTGAATGTTGTGTTCATAATTGCCCCAACTATTCAGGGTTCGACATCTGCGGTCGTATCTAGCTGCGCCCAGCGGAGCATTTTATTTACAAAGTTTCCTCATTTTGTCCAGATCAGGTGACAAACATGGCGGCCATGGGCAATTCTTGTTTCTGATTGGTTGATTTTAAAAAAAAAGAATTTTTTCTCTTAAACTGCTTGGCCAAATACAGCCAAACTTGACAGAAAGTGTCGATGACAAAGATCTACAGAACCGCATAATTGCTTGAAACCAAACATGGTCTGAATGTTCCTCCTAAGGTGCTCACCAAGTGTTGTTATTCTGGTGCCGATCCCTAATTCAAAATGACCTTCAGCAGAGGACTTAACATAAGACCCTATGGGAAATACATGCAAAAATCTTCTAGAGAACCGCCAAATTTTAGAATATGCTGACCTGTAAGTAGAAGGACCTTGATGAAGAAAAATTTGGTTCCTACAAGGCTTATCACACTTCATAATGATAGGGAGAAGTGACTTCTCTCTTTGAGGTACATCAATAAAAATGGGTTTCATGCCAGGTGAGCGATACAGGCTCAACCTTCTGAGCCTCTAGTTTAGTACCTTAATAACTTTGCAACCTTAAACCAACGCTTGTCATGGGCTTGACATCCTTAATCCACAGATCCCATATGATATAAACCTAGCAGAGGTATACTTGTCTTGTGACCTTGTCCTTGTTTTCATGAGTCATGGACTTCATAACCATTTGTAAAATTTGCATCACGTGAAATCTTAAGTCCATCTATTCTTATTGTATCTGATAATCCATAATGTCAGAGACTATATTAGTTTAACATAGGACCCTATCAGAAAATTAACTTGCAGATATTCCTGTCTGAAACTATTAAGCCAATTTAACCAAACTTACCAGTCCTTAGGTTGTCAGTTCTTTCAATTTTCAAAAAATCTAATCAATGGCTTTGACTACCAACCCAAGACTGCCGGCAAAGCTTGATGCTGACTTAAGTTTAACATAAGTTCTTGTCCTTAACCACTGAGCCAATTGACCACAGTGGTCCTTAGATGGCCCTCCTTCAATAGTGTATCTAGTCCGAGATTGCTCTGACGTCTAACGGCCTTTTTTGTGATATGTTGGGGCCGTGGGACGTCAGAGCGCACTCTGTATAGAAAACATGGGAATTTTTAGACTCAAAATTGTAATATATCCAACAATTTGTCACATGACTACGTTATTTCATTTTTTGTGTGGTAAATTTATGCATATGACCAAGGTAACCTGCATATATTATCTAACTGGAAGTCCTTTATATGCAGTCATGTTTTCAGTGGTATGTAAATGAGGTTGACGCATGCCAACCTACATGCATAAATTAGCTCCCATGATTCCAAGTTTTGTAACGAAATAACGCGTGATCGCAATATCTTGTTCAATGAGAAAGTTAAATGATAAAATGGTGGGTTGAAGGGAATAAAACTTTCATCCTACATTCTAATTTAACACATTAATAATCAATATTGTCAAAATTTCCATTTGTGCATAGACAAGTCAAAGTAAAAAAAAATTCATTTTTATACGACCGCAAAATTTTTGCGGTCGTATATTGGTATGACGTCGTCGTCCGAAGACATTTGGTTTTCGCACTTTAACTTTAGTATAAGTTAATAGAAATCTATGAAATTTTAACACAAGGTTTATGACCACAAAAGGAAGGTTGGGATTGTTTTTGGGAGTTTTGGTCCCAACAGTTTAGGAATTAGGGGCTAAAAAAGGGCCCAAATAAACATTTTTCTTGGTTTTTGCACAATAACTTTAGTATAAGTAAATAGAAATCTATGAAATTTAAACACAAGGTTTATGACCACAAAAGGAAGGTTGGGATTGATTTTGGGAGTTTTGGTCCCAACAGTTTAGGAATTAGGGGCCAAAAGGGTCCAAAATTAAACTTTGTTTGATTTCATCGAAAATTGAACTATTGGGGTTCTTTGATATGCCGAATCTAACCGTGTATTTAGATTCTTAATTTTTGGTCCCGTTTTCAAATTGGTCTACATTAAGGTCCAAAGGGTCCAAAATTAACCTTAGTTTGATTTTAACAAAAATTGAATTCTTTGGGTTCTTTGATATGCTGAATCTAAACATGTACTTAGTTTTTTTATTATGGGCCCAGTTTTCAAGTTGGTCCAAATCGGGGTCCAAAATTAAACTTCGTTTGATTTCAACAAAAATTGAATATTTGGGGTTCTTCAATATGCTGAATCTAACCATGTATTTAGATTTTTGATATTTGGGCCCGGTTATCAAATTGGTCTACATTGAGGTTTAGAGGGTCCAAAATTGAGCTTTATTTGATTTCACCAAAAATCGAATTCTTGGGGTTCTTTGATATGCTGATTGCCTGAATCTAACCATGTATTTAGATTTTGGATATTGGAATACCACAAAGGGATGGTAAGAATTGTCTTTGGGAGTTATGGCTCAAACCGTTAAGGAATAAGGTGCAAAAGAGGGGGGAAAAGGGTTTCCAGGTTAATGGACAATTACTTAAGTACAAAACATAATTTAAAAGGCAGTGTAAGGTTGGTAATTGAAACTCATTTGAATATCTCACCTAAACTGCTTTAAAATTATTTATATTGGAAATTTGCCAAAAACTTTATTATTAAATTTCTCATTTATATATAAAAGCAAATAATAATGATAAGGCAAGAGATACACACCAAACAGGATGTGTAAATTATTATAATAAGTATTGTGCAATAGCAAGAAATTTTCAATTGCACAGTATTGCACAATAGCAAGAAATCTTCAATTGCACAGTATTGCGCAATAGCAAGAAATTGATATTTGGGCCCCGTTATCAAATTGGTCCACATTGAGGTTTAAAGGGTCCAAAATTGAACTTTATTTGATTTCATCAAAAATTGAATCATCAAAAATTGAACTATTGGGGTTCTTTGATATGCCGAATCTAACCGTGTATTTAGATTCTTAATTTTTGGTCCCGTTTTCAAATTGGTCTACATTAAGGTCCAAAGGGTCCAAAATTAAACTTAGTTTGATTTTAACAAAAATTGAATTCTTTGGGTTCTTTGATATGCTGAATCTAAACATGTACTTAGTTTTTTGATTATGGGCCCAGTTTTCAAGTTGGTCCAAATCGGGGTCCAAAATTAAACTTGTCCATACTTGCCCCAACTGTTCAGGGTTCGACCTCTGCGGTCGTATCAAGCTGTGCCCAGCGGAGCATTTTATTAAATGAGGACTACATATATTGTTACCGGTCAGTAAAAAATACTGTGGCCAATGGCTTACTTTTTGTTGTCTCCTTCTTTTTGATGAAAATTACGGTCTTCGGACAAAGCTGATTAAATCTACAAGCGCTTTAGCGAGAACCCTGCCGCATTTTTTTATAATAAATCTTGTTGCCAGCAAAGTCGTGGCTTTCAACATGTGCACAGCCATGATTGTTTACTTTAAAGTATGATTACGGTCGGTCGATAAGTTTATTTTTTGAAATAAGAAAAAAGTTTAGGGTCGCGAGGTACAGACGGGGGTTGGGAGGGTAACTGGAACCACACATATATTTCTTTTTGGCCTAAATTTTAAAAAACTATAACCAATACAGAAAAAACCATTACCTCAAAACAATCAGTATGCAAAGTTCTACCATTCTCTCAAATGGTCTGAAATTGTCAATTGACTTTCTACAGGAGTTATTGCCCTTAAATGGTGTTTTTTGTCCATTTTTTGTGAATTTTGTTTTTTTCTTGAAAAAGTATAATAGATAAAGAGAAACTGTATACTATAAAAATGTTAAGCATGATAAGATCTACAAATAATTCGCCATTACCAATATTGTCAATTGACTCCTTACAAGAGTTACTGCCGTTGAAAGATTGATTTTGACCTAAAAAGATCTTCTCTGAAACCACTGTGCCAGTTTGGACCAAACTTTGGTAGAATGGCCATTGGGTGTCCCCCTTCAAAACTTGGGTCCAGCATCATCCAACCGACATGGCTGCTGTTATTAAAAACAGAAAAAAGGGGGGAAGAATTTTTAAAATCTTGTTCTATGGAACTACAGGGCCAGATGGAATTTTAACCAAACTTGTCAGAAATGGTCCTTAAATGGTCCTCTTTCAGAAATTATGTCTGATGACACAGAATGTCAACAAAGATGGCCACCACAGCATGCACAGTGGAACTTAGTTTAACATAGGAAACTATGGGAAAATTCATTAAAAAATCTAATTGTCTGAAACTACAGAGCCAATTGGAACCAAACTGGGCAGAAATGGTCCACTTTCAGCATTGTGTTTGATGATAAAGAATGTCAACCAAGATTGCTGCCACAGCCGAACTTAGTTTAACATAGGACCTTATGGAAAAATTCATTAAAAAATCTTCTTGTCTAAAACAACTAAGCCTATTTGAACCAAACTTCGCAGAACTGATCCTTAAATGGTCCTCTTTCAGAATTATACCTGATGTCCTAGTCTAAGAATATCATCCAAGATGGCTGCCACAGCCGAACTTAGTTTATAATCGGACCCTATGGGAAAATTCTAATTAAAAAATCCAGTAAGCCAACTGGAACAGTACTTGGCAGAAATGGTCTTTATGTGGTCCTCTTTCAGAATTATACCAGATGACCCCGAATGTAAACCAAGAACGCCACCACAGCTGAACTTAGTATAACATAGTACCCTATTGGAAAATTAATTTTAAAATCTTCTTGTCGGAGTGAAACCATTGTGACAGTTGGAACCAAACTTGTCAAAAAATGGTCCTTTGGTGCTCAATAATCTTTCAGAATGACCCTGATTGTCAACAGAGATGGCCACCACGACCGAACTTAGTTTAACATAGGACCCTAGCTGTTGGAAAATTCATTTAAAAAATTCTCTTGTCTGATAGCACTTGGAACCAGACTTGGCAGCCATGGTTATTAGATTGCCCTCTTTCAGAATTGTGTCCAATATTACAGACTTTTGTTTCATCGGTACATTTATAGTTGTTGATTGGCAAATTGAACCCAGGTTAGTGATATAGGCTCGGGGTAGCCTCTAGTTTCTGTTTGTAAAGGTTGCAAATATTTTGTAGTTGAATGATTTATGGATGTTTCCTTTACAAATTATAATGCCATTTAGCCATTAATTCAGCACATGACCAAACATTGCTTACAGGAAAAATATTTTAATATTTAACCAAATTCACTATTATTTTATTTACTTTTATTTAATAATTTTTAAAAATTTTAAATAAGAATTTCAAAAATCACAAAATTTGTATGTCCATGAGTGCAGTATTATAATAATAAATATAAGCCATTGGAACAATTAAAGATCCCTTGGATACTATCTGGTTATAGAAAAGATTAAAACATATAAAGTTAAGCTTACTTTTATAAAAAAAAAAATTTCAATTATCATTTTAGGTGGTGAAACAGATACCAATCAAAATGAAGGAAATGTCCAAAACAGGACCCCAGGTAAATACCCTGTCTTAAGATATACAAAAAATACCTTAATTTGAGCCTATTTTGTTGCCAGTAAGGCTTTCTTTTTGTGAATTGACCACAAACCATGTCCATCTTCAATAATTAACATGGTGTTAATCATTTTACTGCCTTGCCTTTGTTCAGGGATAAAGGGTAACTTTCTGTAGTCCTCAATATATGGGTGAAATGTCTTTCCTTAGTACTGTTTTTAGTAAGATGTACCTACAGGAACAATCCCAAATTTAGACTGAAATAATTGCATATATAAGAAATATGTCACTGTATGTGAGAAAAGATATGTTGGTATGGTTATAAAGAATACCTTAAACAGTAATAAATAAATAAATAGTGGCAACAAAACCATTTAAATTCACATGAATGATAGTCTTCTGTTGAGGCCTGAAAAGTTAACGTCTTTCGGTAAAAATTACGAGGCATAACTTTAACTACAAGGATCACTTGATAACTAATAAAACTTAAAATATTTTAAAAGTCTTTTTTGAACTTTTTACGTCCTCAAAAGTGCAATTTATTGTTTCATTAGTACGTTCAGTAGCTGAAATAGGCTTGTACATGAACTAAAAATTCTGAGTTTAAATAAATTTGCAGAAAGAGAAATTTTCCCAGATTAAGATGCCATACATAATAAGTTAGGGTCTCGGTTGCCGAGTGGTCTAGATAGTTCGTCATGACTACTAATGATCACTAGCCTGTCAACACTGGGGTTTGTGAGTTCGAATCTCATCTGTGGCGGGTGTGTTTGACTCCGATCTAAATTAACAAGGATTGCCAATTTTCCTACACCCAAGGTTGGTGGTTCTCTCAGGGTACTCCTTCTTCCTCCACCAATAAAAACTGGCCGTCGCGAAATAGCCAAATGTGCTGAAAAGGGCATAAAACCCCAACTAAACAATACATAATAAATGATCCCATTATTTTCTGAATTCATCACTTAATTATTTTAAAAAAGTACAAATATTTAAAAATAATTTGACTTTTATTCAGATGTGTCACAGCTGTATCAGGTGTTTTTTAATGAGCAAATTAAATCTAGGTTGGTAAGGGATACAAACTCCTTGCAGCCTCTGGTTTTTCAATAAAAAATTTGTCGTGAGACAATCATAGCTGCATGTATTAAGATGATTGTGCTAAAATAAACTCCAATACCTAATTTTCTAGGGAAGCAATTTAGCTGTAAGCTGAACTTGGTAGATTCCCATTATTTCTAGAGGTAATTTTTAATATGATTAAGTATTTCATCCGCCTAACAAGCACTGACTGTACTGGTCTTATTTCTGATGCTTATATAGAATAAAGATGACTTCACACCGAAAAATAAACCATGTTGGTATAAATCGGTAAGTGAAATCTTGGATTTTTTTAATATTAATATTAGTAAAATAGTCATATTAAATTCTGGACTAAAAGGATATTTATTCCTGTTATTTTGCAAAAAGTATAAAGATGCATGGAAGAGTGAATTTTTTAGTGATAAGAAATCTGGGAAAGGGGGTAATAAGCTAAGAACATATAGGTTGTTTGAGGATAAATTGTATTATAAAACATACTTAAATTGGGGAAATTATTGTCAGAGAAAAACAATAACCACATTTCGTATAAGCTGTCATAATTTAGAAATTGAAAGGGGGGGATGTATAAAAAATATTTTATTCTGATCAGTGAACATGTAAATTATGCAACCAGGATGTATAAGATGAGATCCATTTTCTGTTAGAATGCAATGCATTAAGTTCAGTTAGAAAGACTATAATTAATGAAATCATATTAACTGATTTAAGTATTCAAACTTAAATCAGTTGGACAACAAGCAAAAATTTGTATGGATTCTTGCAGCAAAAAGCACTTTTGTTTATAAGTCGGCTGCATCTGCTTTTGAATAAACTGTTCATTGCGAGGAATGATATTCTTAACAACAGTCAAAATTGAATAAACGACCACAGTTCTACGTGACATTTGCACATTGAATAATTATTATACATGTTATAGTTATTATATTGATTGTAAATTTTTATTGTTATCTACCTTAATTAAGGTATCCGGACCATAATAGATCATGATCGAAAATTGTATCTCTTTTTGACCGTGAATGGCTGAATCAAACAATTTAAAGCTGGAATTTTGTATATATATTTTTCTCAAGTTGAAATCCACTTGTTGCTTATATGCAGAGTCTGTAAAAATAAGTTAGTTATATTGGCATTTCCGAAGTTTGCCGATAATTACCGAAGTCATTTCAATTGCGTTGTATGGAACATCCGGGAACTTTTAAATAATCACGTGGTCATTTATGGTCCGGATACCTTAAAGATTCATGATTAAAATCCTTACCATATTTTTTTAATTATTTTTTCTTTTTTAAAGTTTATGAATATTAAATGTGAATTATTTATCCCTCCTTTTGCCAATACTTCGGAGCTCTGCCTCCTGTTACATGTTGAACGAGTACGAGTACAAAAGTCGGATCACTGCTTTTTTGATATATATGTACCACATTTATTATTATTATTTTCTTTTCCTCTTTGTCAATTTTCATGCATTCCAATCAATCAATCAAATCTTATAAAGTGTATATTGTGATTTCTCCTATTCTTGACGTGTTTAATCGGTGGTATAAAAATACATAATATTTTTAACCACTTCCAGGTGATTAAATTTCTACGTGGGAATTACCGCCGTTTTTTCTACAGTTATTGGAACGATAAACTGAAGAGAAGTCCCGAAATGATGTCTATGTAAACAAACTACATAGCAACGACATTTTCTTGAGGTTTTTGTCGAAAATCATAGGAGAAACATATTCTGCTTCAATTTACTCATGAGTTATGGAATTTCTCCACCCTCAATAGTTAAATTTTAGATTTTAACATGCTCGCAAAAGCCCGTGTGTTGAAAGTCGAAAATTTAACTTTCTCGAGTGGAGAAATTCCATAACTCACTCATACCTGAAGGAGAATCTATATTTATATTTAATTGTACAGCTCATTATTGGGCATCGTAATTGACAATAAAGTATTTCATGTATTTGTTTAATTTCTGGATCCAATGAATCTGGTTAGGAAAGATAAAAATTGTATATGTAGTCATATGAATCATATGAATGTTAAGCTTATTACTTTTAATTGTTACATTGACCAAAATTATTTTAGGTAATACAACCTATGTTGATAGAGATTGTGGAGCAGTCCCAAAAGCAATGTCAGGTATTTTTTTAAATATCTTCTTGGGTCTTGCCACCTTGTGTGGTTGTTCTTTAGTACCGTTAATAGTCTGTTTGTTCATCTGTGTGCATTCTTTATCATATTTCACTCTTCATTACTGCATATGGTGAAATGATGTCATGGTCATGTTTACACAATTATTCACCAACAAAAAAATGTATTGCAAAGGAAATAGAAATGATAATATCTGTTTGACAGATGAAGATCACAATCTGACCTTTTTTAGCTCACCTGGCTAAAGCCAGTGTGAGCTTTTGCCATCACATTGTGTTTGTCGCCGGTCCGTCTGTCTGTCTGTTAACTTTTCACATTTCAATCTTCTCCAAAACCTCATGGCCAATTCAAACCGAACTTGGTGGGGATGTTCATTGGATGATCCTCTACAAAGTTTTATGTTTTTGGTTCTGATCCAAAATTCAGCATGGCTGCCAGGGCCATTTATGCACTCTGATTGGCTGAAATTAAAAAAAATATTCTCGGAAACTACAAAAGCAATTGAATTGCAGGAGTGATCCTTATGATCAGATAATGGTCCTCAACAAAATGTTCAAAAACATGGCTGCCAGGGCCATTTATGCACTCTGATTGGCTGACATTTAAAAAATCTTTGAAACTTTAAAAGCACTTGAATTGAATATTACAGGAATGATCCTTACATGGTCCACTACAAAGTTTTTGTTTTTTGTGCCAATCTGAAATCCAAGATGGCTGCCACCACTTGGCACATTTAACATGGGATCCTATTGGAAATACATGCAAACATCTTCTTGTCAGAAACCATTTGACAGATGGAAGTAATATTATGCCTGAATGATTAGAAAATGGTCCTGAACAAAATATATGCCAGGGTCAATTATGCACTCTGATCGGCTGAAATTTCAAAAATCTTCTTCTCTGAAACTACAAAAGCAATTGAATCATTACATTTCTGGAATGATCCTCTACCAAGTTTATGTTTTTCATGCCAATATGAAATTTATGATGTCTGAAACTACAGAGCCAGTTGGAACTAAACTTGGCAGAAATGGTCCTTACATTGTCAGAATTGTATCAGATGACCCAGAATGTCAACCAAGATGGCCACCACAGCCAAACTTAATTAAATATAGGGCCCTATGGAAAAATGCATTAAAAAATCTTCTTGTCTAAAACCACTAAGCCAATTGGAAACCAAAGTTTGCACCAATTATGTGTGTCCAATGACCTGGACTGTCAAGTTTGCCTCCACCGCTGAACTTAGTTTAGCTTTGGACCCTTTTGGAAAATTCATTAAAAAATCTTCTTGTCTGAACCACTGAGCCAATTGGGACCAACCTAGGAAGCAATTGTCCTTAGATGGTCCTCTTTCAGAATTATATCTGATGACCGGGAATGTCAACCAAAATGGCTGCCGCAGCCATGCCTTAGTTCAACATTTAAAAATCTTATCTGAGACCACATGGCCAATTGGGACCAGACTTGGCAGCAATAGTCATTAGATGGTCCACTTTCATAAATTTGTCTGCTGACCTGGCCTGTCAATCAAGATGGCCACCAAAGCTGATATTACTGTCATGACTGTCATAAAATTAATTTTTCGCGTTTGAAAGTCTAAACGTTAGAATTATTAGACAATCTTTTGTTGGTTAATTAACCTTATTTATTGAGTCATCCAAGAAAACATAAAATATGTAAAGTTGTTTATAAAGGTTATGTTTGTATACCCCATAAATGATTCTAAATGGGGAATTTCCAATAGAAAAATTAATGCACTTGAAAATTAAAAAAAATAATAATTTGAATTTATCAACTCAGACCTATCTTAAAATTTTTAAACTGTAAAGCCCCCTTCACACTGAACGAAGACTGCACTACGACCATAAAAAATGTTTTGATCGTGGAACATCTTAGTGGGGTCGTACTGAGGTCTTCAAGTAGCTTAGTGTGGTCGGCATTGCGCGTGATAGGTCGTAGTAGAATCTCCAGGTGCCACGACTGTTTTGAACATGCTCAAAATTTACGTAGCGAGGTCGTCGCCACTTTTGATCGTACAGACATCGTACCGCTGTCGTAGAGGAAGACATCGTATATACATTCAAGCAAGAAATTGTCCTTTTATATAGTTTATTTGCTGGTCGTAGAGGAAGCGCAGAGACATCGTAGTGAGACATCGTAGTGAGAACTAATATACATTCAAGCAAGAAATTGTCCTTTTATATAGTTTATTTGCTGATCATGGCTAGATCGTGAGAACAACGTAGCAAGGTCGTAATACTCGTGGTAGCAGCGTAGTGACAACATATTACGATCGTCAAGCGCGTATCGATGTCGTTTCACAATCGTGAGAGGTCGTACAACATCGGCCTAGGGGCGTCGTGTTATTGTCGTAGCTTGAACGTACCACAAACGCAGGCATCGTAGCGAAAACTTAGGAGAGCGTAGTAGCAACGTGAAATATTATCGAAAAAATGTATTTTGATCGTATCGTAAGTGTAGGGGTGTCGTGAATACCTTTACACTGAAGATGGTTTTCAAATTTTTCCACGACCCTGCAGCGATCTTGGCGATCGTAGAGGTCGTGGAGAGCGTAGCACAGTCTTCGACCAGTGTAAAGGGGGCTTTACCGGGTATATCAAATATTTTTAATGCACTTAGTCTTTGTGCATATTTCTTGCATCATGGGGTTGTAATACTTAATTTTTATAAAATATCATAGGAAGAGTTATCTCCCTTTTACATTGAAAACTCCTTAGTAAGAATTTTTTTGTTTCTCTGGCAGACATGATTGAACAAAGTTAGGTAAGTTCAATTGTTTCAGTTAAGACTTAGCTCATTGCATCTTTCACCAAAATGACTAGACAAATCATGGTATTCAAATTCTTAAAAATCCATTTTACGAACTGAGGTTTCCAGACAGTAGTTTAGGATAGGACCCTTATGTGAAAATTTAATTTGCAGATCATCATAATGTTAAACTTGGCCATTTGGAACCAAACTAATGCCAGCAATGGTCCTGTTTCAGAATTATGTTTGATAACCTTGAATGTCAACTAAGAAGGCCACCACACCCTAACTTTGTTTAACATTGTACCTATGGGAAAACCAGACAAGATCAATTTTCAATCCTGCTGAAGGTGGACAAGTTACAAAATGTAAATCCATGTGAGCAATACAGGCTATTGAGAGCCTCTAGTTTCTATGTGTATTTTAAAGTAAATAAAATAAATTGTATGTATTTGATGAAATGCATATTTCAAGCATATATGATTTATAGAGAAATTCAATAATTATTCTAAAAAAAAACCTTTTTTTTTCTATTGAAATTTCAGTGAAGATAATTTCACAGTAAAAGCTTATTTACATATATTGTGGTAATTTGCAATATAATTTTAATTATACCCCACTTGGAGAATGGTGGTTTTACTGGAATCAACTTGTCTATTCAAGAGGGGTCTTTCAACATTTCATCTGTTCATCTGTCTGTCATCTCATCTAAATATTTGTACTTTTTTCAGTTTTTAAGCAATAATATTACCAATTCATCTGCATATATACTTAGAGATTTCTAAACAGAGAGAAAATATTTGATCCATTTATCATAAATTCTGTTTAAGTTTACACAAAGTAAAACTTTTTGAAACTCAAGAAATAAGATGCTTCTGCTAAACTCAATTTTAAAATTGTTTCAAATTTATTGGTTTGCCAAAGGGATTGAAATAAAATTCAAATAAAGCATTATGGGAAGGTTTTACATTTTTGCAGTAGTATTATAATGGGAAATTTATTTGAAAATCTTGTCTTAAACTATCAAACCAATTGGAACCAAACTTGACAGTCATGATCCTTAGGTGGTCCTCTTTAGAATTGTATTAGTGTGTAATTTATATTATAATATTTAATACTTTATAGGGTCAAGCATAATTTACTTCATCTATGGTTTTCAACTGTCTGTATGTTGCACTTATTAATTTGCCTTTTATTTTCATTTTGTCTTGATATGACAGCTGAATTGGTAGTACTGAATATACATGATATAATTATAAACAATTTTAGTTTCTGAACAATTTGGCATAATTTTAAAAACATATTCTCATATTTACAGTAAGCGGTAAACCAGGTAATAAGTTCACACACTGCTTTGATGGCCTTTGGATGTTCTATATCAAGAGCCTGCAATACAAGATAAAATAATAAGTAAATGTACAGTGAGTTTTTAAAATAAATATGTAATACACAAATCCTGCTATTGTCATTCTATTATAGAAAAATTACAGTTACCAGCACCTTGGAAAGAATTTAGTATCATAATATTCGGATCATCAGACAAAAAAGTATTAGAAAAGAAAGCCTATACAGCAGAACTGAAACCAATCAAAATGCAGTACTTACTGAACCTTCAGTTTGAGAATATAGAAGATAAGATAAAGAAAGAACTAAAAGCATTAAAGATTAAAAAGATAAGCATGGAGGACCAGAGTCTTTGTATTTGTATAGCCGCATTGCCACTAGAAGGTGAAGAAATTTCAAGTTATATTGTTACAATGCTGCAGGATGAAGAAGATGAAGTAAGGATGAAACCTTTACCTGTAGATTGCTTACAGACTGCAATTGTGGAACTTAAAAATCATTTGGAGTCAGGCAGCTTAATGCTTTGTGGTGAAAGAGAGAAGATATATGTTGTTGGAAAAGCTAGTGTTGTAGATGAACTAACAAATACATTGTCAAAACTAAAAGAAACAAGTTCTAATAAAACAGAAGAAAAACATTCAATGGATTTACCATTTGAATCTGCATTTGATGTCCAAATCCTTTGCTATTTTGGTCTGGAAGCTGGCTTTAAAGAATTGTTTCCAACTGTAATGATCAATGTTGATGAAGTTAAAGGTATTGTTTCATTGTCGGGAGAGAAAGAGCAGATTCAGAAAGCTTCAGAGGAAATTTCTGAATTTATGAAAACAATTGTTAAGAAAGAAATTCCTTTTACACCAATTGAAATAAAATTGTTTGAGCTTAATGAGATAAAGAATGAATTAAAGCAATCAATTGAAAATCAAAAAATGAGAATTGTTTTCACAACATCTGGATCAAGCTGTACATTAACAGTTTATTTTGTGGATGAAAATGATTTTGTAGATTTCCAAACCATGTATAAAACAACTTGCATGCTCGTTAGATTTCCTGTTGTATCAAAAGATTTACCAACTGTTACTTTTGGGACAAGTGAAGAGTTAAAGGAGATTGTTGAGGAAAATGTAGATAAACGTCTTGTTGTTGATAGAGGGAAAAGAAATATAAATATTGCAACAACAAAAGAAATAGCAACAAAGCTTTTAGAACTTGAGAAAAGATTTCGTAGTAAAGCAGATGATGGTTTTGCTTCGAATGACACACCCTGTCATAATGTACCACCACAGTTGCCTGGTTCTACAGATCTAGAGGGAAAGCAGATAATTGTGCTACCTGAGAATCAGTTCAATATTTTACACAAATTACATTTTATACAACATCTTGGAACTGCAGTTCCTGGTTTCACTGCAGAATTGAACAATCGTAATATCACTTTTACTGGCTCCAAAGTAGAAATTGAAAGGGAAATCAATGCATTTTTAACAGATTGTGTTGAAACTGAGACAAATATCAGTAAAAAAGGAGATTGTTCTATTCCTTCAAAGTGCTTTGAACTTTACACAAAAGATTTAGTCAGGAAACATATCAATGAAAAACTTGAGCAAAACCGAGTTTTATGTTACTGGTTTAGTGATATTGATGAAGGCTGCCTCAATTTGTTTGCCAGGAAAGGAATGCTGTCAAAAGCCAAAAGTATCATTTTGTCCTGTGTGGAATGGAAAGAATATGTAACTACTTCAGATTTAGAAAGAATATTTGAAGACAGAAAAATGAGGAGCTTTTTACAAGAACAAAGAGAAAATATAGTGTTTGACTATCTAGGAGATGAATGGTTATTTGTTGGACTTGCTGTACATATGGAAGAATTTCATCAGATTTATAAAAAGCTAGAAAGAGCAATTTATGAACAAATGGAAGGGAAGAGTAGAGCAGATATAGGCCATTATAAGCAGAGACTGGAAATGAGTCACAATGTGTTGAAGTATTTACAGAAATTTAAAACAGAGGAACTAAATAAATTTGAAAAATCAAACCAAGTTAACTTTGAGGTCAATGAATATGGAGAGGTGTATTTGATCGGCACTTCATCAAATGTCCAAGAAGCAGTGAAAGCCTTAAGAAATGAGTCTTTCATAGAAAAGAAGTGGTCATGTCATTTCGAAGACCCGGACAAAGTAATGGATCAACTGTCGTATAACGAAGCTATTCATCAACTTGAGAATAAGCTCAAATGTGCAGCTTTCATTGAAACCAAAACTACTCCCATTAACAATCAGCAGCTAGCACAGTGGGTGAATAGTGTTAATAGCCAACGTATTGTTTTAGTTCATGGATCAGTAGGACACATTGCTTCAGATATAATTGTTTGCCCCACAAGCACAAGTGGTACGAGTGGATATGGGGAAAAAATTATTGTAGCAGGTAAGTTGAAAAGACTAAAAACATGGAAAATTCAGAAGTTCATCCAATGGTTTTATTAATGTGAAAAAAGTGACAAGTGAGCTTTGCATTAATATTCAAATTTCTAATTTATAAGTCGTGTTAGTATATTCTAATTTTAGTGACATAGTTCTTGTGTCGCCTACGGAACGCATGGTCGACCCATATGGATCTCTATCTGTTTCTTGTGTCTTGCGTTGTCTTGAGTTGTCACACTTTTCTTCTATCCTCCACTACTCGTAAACCGCTCAAAGGGATTTGATGAAACTTTCTCTGTGCATTAACCTTAATGCACAGCTGTGCATGTATATTTCAATTTTAGAAAATTTTTAATTTTTTTTTAAAAAATTGACATTTTTGAAAAAAAAGGAGAGTGTCAAAAATTTTATCCTCAACTACTCCATAACCACTCAAAGGAATTTGATGAAATTTTCTCTGTGCATTAACCTTACTGCACAGTTGTGCATATATATTTCATTTTTAGAAAAAATTAATTTTTTTTTGTAAAAATTGACATTTTTGAAAAAAGGGGGGAGGGGGGTTCAAAACTTCTCTCCTCAACTACTCCGTAACTGCTCAAAGCAATTTGATGAAATTTTCTCTGTGCATTAACCTTAATGCAAAGGTGTGTACATGTATATATATTTCATTTTTAGATTATTTTTAATTTTTTTTGTATAAATCGACATTTTTGCAAAGAAAGGGTGGGGGGGGGGGCAAAAGGTTGAGAGACATTTTTTCCCGTTTCTTATTATATCACCCAAAATGAAGGTTTAATTACATTTTCACCATTATAATCCTCTTACATAAAATTTTATAATGCATTTCTCCAGCAGTTGGAGCATAAAGACCCACATTTCACACATGAGTGACTTGGTTAAGGTTTTGTGTTTGACAGTTTCTCAGAAACCTGTTGAGACATATCATCAAGGTCCTTCATTAAGATTGCTCATTTTGTCCCAATCGAACAACAAACATGACCGACATGGACATTGTTGTTTTTGATTGGCTGAGTTTTCAAAAATCTTCTAATCTGAAACTGCTTGGCCAAATTGAACAAAACTTGACAAGAAGCATATATGGGAGGTCCTTTATAAAGTTTCCTCATTTTGTCCCGATCAGACTACAAATATGTTCTTGTTTCTGATTGGTTTATATAAAAAAAAATCTTCTCCTCTTGAATCGCTTGGCCAAATGGAACGATACTTGACAGAAAGCATCTATGGGAGGTTCTTTAAAAATTTCCTCATTTCGTCCCGATCGGGCAAAAACATGGCGGCCATAGGCAATTCTTGTTTTTCATTGGTTGATTAAAAAATTTTTTTTCTCTGGAATCGCTTGGCCAATTAAATTGAACGAAACTTGACAGGACACATTTATGGGAGGTTCTTTACAGAAATTTTTGTATTTCATCCCGATCCAAGTACATATATGGTCACCATTGGCAGTTCTTTTTTCTGATTGGCTTATAAAAAAGGATATTGTCCTCTGAAATCCCTTGCCCAAATTGAAAGAAACCTGACAGGAAGCATATATGTGTTGGCTTATGGGTCGTCGATTGTATAGTGGTTTTTCATGTTACTGCTTACTGGTTACTGGCGTTGTATATTAAAGAGTCTGGTTCCACTATTTTAATATGCAGATAAATTAACATCAACAGACAGTGGTTAATTTATTATCTGAGTGGACTACAATGCTGCTCGTATTTATAATCTAGCCCCCAAAACCAGTTAGAACAAGATAAAAATGCTGCATAGACAAATAAAATAATACGTAGAAAATATTAAACAAATATAGAAAATTATTCCTTCACACGTCAATCACAGCATCCTAAAATGGTACTATTACAAATAGACACCTGTAGGTGATTGACGTGTGAACCATATCATGTTAGTATATATCTATTTCCTAAATGTCAGTTTTAACAAGTTTTACAATTTGTTCCATGTTTGATACATAGATGTTTTCTAAAGGTCAATTTTAACAAGTTTTGTAGTTTAATCATTGGAACTGTACTAAACTGGTATTAGCCTGTCTAAATACAACTTATTATACAATCATATTTTAATTTTAAAATTATTATTACCTTCCCAAATTAATTGAAATATATTTTATATACTTTGGTCACCCAGGCCATCCCGTTACATATGGGAGGTCCTTTATAAAGTTTTCTCATTTTGCCTTGATAGGAATACATATATGGCCGTCATGGTCAGTTCTTGTCTTTCATCGGTTGATAATTTTCCTCCTTTAAACCGCTTGGCCAAAGGGAACGAGACTTGACCATGTTGACAGGAAGCATCTGTTGGAGATTTTTTTTACAAAATTTCCTCATTTTGTCCAGATCAGGTGACAAACGTGGCTGCCATGGTCAATTCTTGTTTCTGATTGATTGATTTAAAAAAAATAAAGCCAAACTTGACAGAAAGTGTCTATGACATACATGTACAACAAAAATCTGCAGAACTGCAGAATTGTTTGAAACTAAACATGGTCTGAATGTTCCTCTTAAGGTGCTCACTAAGTGTTGTTACTCTGGTGCTGCCGATCCCTAATTCAAAATGGCCTATATGAAGTCTGCAGAGGACTTAGGTTAACATAAGACCCTATGGGAAATAAATGCAAAAATCTTCTGGAGAACGGCGAAATTTTAGAATATGCTGACCTGTAAGTAGATGGACCTTGATGAAGAAAAATTTGGTTCCTACAAGGCTTAACACACTTCATAATGATGGGGAGAAGTGACAGGGACATAGAAATAAATGCTGGGCATCCTTGTGTCCATCTGTCCGACATTGTAAGCGCCCTCACACGTTTCTCAATGAATTTTTAGCTCACCTGACCCGTCTGTCGTCGTAAACTATTTCAAGGATCTCCTCAGAAACTACTGGGCCAAATACTTCAAAACTTTAAGTGAATGTTCCTTAAGGTATCTAATTCATAAATTGACCCATAATCAAACATGGCCGCCATTGCTAAAAAGAGAACATAGGGGTAAACTGCAGTTTTTGTTTTATATCTCAAAAACTGAAGCATTTACAGCAAAACTGACATGGGGTAAAAATGTTCAGGTCAAGATCTACCGGCCATGAAATTTTCTGATGAATCGGTCAACCCTTTGTTGGGTTATTGCCCCTGAATTGTTAATTTTAAGGAAATTTTGCAGTTTTAAAAAAAGCAGGGTATATAGTATTTGTGTGTCGTACCGTCCGTCCGTCCGTTCGTCAACCTTTGTATCCACAACTCCTCCTAAACTACTGAATGGAATTTGATGAAACTTCCAGAGAATCTTCATGCCATGATGGCAATGTGCACCTCCTATTTTAAAATTTGATTGGACCAATTTTTGGGGCTTCCCATAGAAAAACATGGACTTTGACTTTCAATGTGACAGGGGTACCATGGTGCCATCCACAACTCCTCCTTAACCACTGTATGGAATTTGATGAAACTTCCAGAGGATCTTTATTACATGATGCCATAGTGCACCTCCTATTTTAGATTTTGATCTGATGAAAACATGGACTTTGGCAATCATTGTGATAGGGGTACCGTGATGCCATCAGCAACTCCTCCTAAACCACTGAATAGAATTTTATGAAACATTCAGAGGATCTTTATTACATGGTGCCATAGTGCACCTCCTATTTTAGATTTTGATGTGATGAATATTTGGGGTTACCCATACCAAAACATGGACTTTGCCATTCATTGTGATAAGGGGTTCCAGTATGCCATCTGCAACTCCTCCTAAACCACTGAATGGAATTTGATGAAACTCATCTCACTGCTGTTGGAATTTTCCTATTCAAAATATTGACATTTCCTTTCATGTATATATGTAAGGCGGGGGTATCAATTAGTGAGCTTTGCTCACAGTATTTCTAGTTATCTTGAATATTATTATAGATAAAGACAAACTGTAAACAGCAAAATTGTTCAACAAAGTAAGATCTACAAATAAGTCAACATGACCAAAATCATTGATTGTCCCCTTAGAGGAGTTTTTGCCCTTTCCAGCGTAACCTTTCCTTTAAAGATTTTTTTGTTCTGAAACCAATGGTGCAATTCAGGGACCAAACTTTGGTGGAATAGTCGTTTGGTGGCCCCCTTCCAAAATTATGTCATCCCCGAAATGGCTGCTGTTACTAAAATTGGAAAAAGGGGGGATGAATTTCAAAATCTTCTTGTCTGAAACCACTTGTCATGACTTGGCAGCAATGGTCCTTAGGAGGTTCGATTTCGTGGACTGTGAACCAAGATGGCTGCCACAGCCGAACTTAGTTTAACATAGGACCCTATGGGAAATTCACTCAAAAATCTTCTTGTCTGAAACCACTAAGTCAATCAGAACTTGCGTTGGAAGCAATGGTCTTTAGATGGTCCTCTTTCAGAATTTCTTCTGATGACCCGGACTGTCAGCTAAGGTGGCCACCACAACCGAACTTACTTTAACATAAGGCCCTATGGGAAAATTCATTGAAAAATTTTTGTCTGAAACCACTTGACATATTTGAACCAGACTTGGCAGCAATGGTCCTTAGGAGGTCCTCTTTCAGAAATGTGTCCAATTTCGTGGACTTTACTAAGCCAATTGGAACTAAACTTAGAGGGTCCTCCATCAGAATTGTGTCCGCTCACCCAGATTGTCAACCAAGATGGCTGCAAGTTGCAGAAGTTAGTTAAATATTGGCATGATTGGACCCAGCCAGTTGCAACAAAAGTTAGGAGTAATGGTCCTTAGATGGTTCTCTTTTAGAAATGTTTTAACTTAGTTTAACATAGAATGTGTTACCCTATAGAAAAATCAGCCAAATTGACTGCAACAGTTTAATTTTTAGTCCTGATCAAGATGAAAAGTTAAATCAAGGTGAGCGATACAGGCTCTTGAGAGCCTTTTGTTATAATTGCTGTACCATTATTTTTGTTGGAGTTATTGCTAAGTTATCTCCGAAACGAAGTGGGAGACTTATAGATTTTGATTTGCGATTTTTATTGAACAATTTTTTTCTTCGATTTTATTCATTCGAGTTCTCAATAACTGTCAGAGATGTGGATCTGAGATTTTCCATAATGAAAGATCAATGTTTCTAGATGTGCCTAATACTATTCATTGTTTGATGGGGTCACTGAGACGTATAATGAGCAGATCAAAGAGGCTAGGGGTTTACTATAGGAGCCTATGGGGAAATCTTTTTTCATCAAAAAACTCTACGAGAGTGACGAATAACCATCTCATATCATATATTTTATTATACACTGTGACAACACCTATTAAATGACATATACCTCGTTTCCCTATGGGGTCCCCCCCTCCCCCCCTCCCCCCAAAGTTGATAATACTGAAAAATTTCAAATGCAATTAAAATCTATAGCTTTAAATCATGTAATACATTTTTTTATTCCCCATGGTAAGATGCACCAAAAAACACAAACCTCGCTTCTCCAGGGGGCTATCACCACTCCCTTCAAATCAATAATGTTGAATTATCTCAAAAACCGGCGTTAAAATGCCCACCCCTAAACCATATATTTTCTTATTTCCCATGGTAAGACGCACAAAAAGGAAACATACCTTGCTTCTCCAGGGAGTTATCTCCACTCCATGAAATCAATTATGTTCAATTATTTCATAAACCATTAAAATCCCCACACCGAAACCATATATTTCTTATTCTCCATGGTAAGACGCACCAAATGACACATACCTTGCTTCCCTAGAGGGTTATACCACTCCCATCAAATCAGTAATGTTCAATTATCTCATATACCGTTAAAATACCCACCCTAAACCATATAAATCATATATCATATATTTTCTTTTTCCCCATTATAAGACAAAACATATTGATAAAAACCTAACGCCCCCACTAAAAAGGAGAAAGGGGGGGGGGGGGGGGGTCATCCTCGCCCCTGAAATTAATAATTTTTGGCCGGGTTGCACAGAGTGCAAATCCGGGTTATAGTATGGTGAATGTCGGGCGGGCGGCGGGTGGCGGCGGCGGCGGGCGGGCGGGGAAAATGGGTACATATTTTGTGAAATCAACTCCTCCTACAGTTTTTCACCCACATCCTTGAAACTTCATAGAATGTTTCTATATATATTGAAGATGTGCACCTCACTTTATGGAATTATTTCAGGAATTATTTCCCATTTTTCCAAACTTTGGAACTTAGTCATTTTTTATTGACATCTTCAATAGAGGGTACCTATTTTGTGAAATCAACAACTTCATAGAATGTTTCTATATATATTGAAGATGTGCACCTCACTTTATGGAGTTATTTCAGGAATTATTTCCCATTTTTCCAAACTTTGGAACTTAGTTGTTTTTTTATTGACATCTTCAATAGAGGGTACCTATTTTGTGAAATCAACTCCTCCTACAGTTTTTCATCCACATCCTTGAAACTTCATAGAATGTTTCTATATATATTGAAGATGTGCACCTCACTTTATGGAATTATTTCAGGAATTATTTCCCATTTTTCCAAACTTTGGAACTTAGTCGGTTTTTATTGACATCTTCAATAGAGGGTACCTATTTTGTGAAATCAACTCCTCCTACAGTTTTTCCCCCACATCCTTGAAACTTCATAGAATGTTTCTATATATATTGAAGATGTGCACCTCACTTTATGGAATTATTTCAGGAATTATTTCCCATTTTTCCAAACTTTGGAACTTAGTTGTTTTTTATTGACATCTTCAATAGAGGGTACCTATTTTGTGAAATCAACTCCTCCTACAGTTTTTCACCCACATGCTTGAAACTTCATAGAATGTTTCTATATATATTGAAGATGTGCACCTCACTTTATGGAATTATTTCAAGGATTATTTCCCATTTTTTCTAAACTTTGGAACTTAGTCGTTTTTTATTGACATCTTCAATAGAGGGTACCTATTTTGCAAAATCAACTCCTCCTACAGTTTTTCACCCACATCATTGAAACTTCACAGAATCTTTTAATACATATTGAATATGTGCACCCCACTTTATGGAATTATTTCAGGAATTATTTCCCATTTTTCCAAACAAGTGTTTATCAACATGTAATCAAATCAAATATTGCTTACTTCACCTATTTCTAATTAAATTGATGGCTGCCTCTGTGCTCGTACACCAACATACAATGTGTCTGATTTTGTCTATATAAATATTCATGACTGCCAATGTGCAATATGATCTTGTAATCATCTTTGTCACCACTACAATAAACACCCAGCAACCCGGCCATTTGTGTCTTTGACCCATTTTTAATTATTTCAAAATCCGAAAAAAATATTTATCCCTTTAACACGTTTTAATACGCAATGTTCAAATCTCATAAACCATTTAACTCAATACTCCGTAACCACATATATTTCTAATTGCCTGTAAGGAGACCCAATAAATGATTTTACACATTGTTGGGGGAATGGGGGTATTCCCTCGTAAAAAATCAACAAAAAACATTGAGATCCTTGGCCCTTAACATGCTTAATTATAATCATTTTTATTCTTTGTGAAAAGCTCAGATATCCTCAGAGTTCATGTCCCACCCCTTTTAACACTGGATGCATCATCAGTGTTTCTTAATAGCTTCGAAACTGCTGGCCGGAATAACCATTATGCCCTAATGAATGCACAATTGGTATTGTTCAAGGGGATAATTTACTATTATCCAAAATTAATAAATTGTTACAAATGTATATATCATAAAAAGTTCTACAATATTTTATGCTAAACTGTATTGGTCAAACTTTTTTTTTTATTAGCTCACCTGGCCAAAGGCCATGTAAGCTTTTACCATCACTTGGCGTCCGTCATCTGTCGTCTATCGTAAACTTTCACAGTGTTTCACGTCCCAATCAGACAACAAACATGGCCACCATGGGCAGTTCTTGTTTCTGATTGATTGATATAAAAAAAAATCTTCTCCTCTGAAATCACTTGGCCAAAATGGAACGAAACTTTACAGGAAGCATCTATGGGATGTTGTTTACAAAGTTTCCTCATTTCGTAATGATCGGGCAACAAGCTTGGCCGTTATGGAAAATTATTGTTTCTCATTGGTTGATTAAAAAAAAAAGTCTGTGGAACTACTTGGCCAAATGGCATCTATGGGAGGTTTTTTACAATGTTTCTTCATTTTGTCCTGATCGGACTACAAATATAGCCACCATGGACAGTTCTTGTTTCTGTTTGGCTGATATAAAAAAATTAACAATTAGGACCCTATGTGGAATTCATTTTAAAATCTTCTTGTCTGAAACAGCTTGGCCAATTTGAACAAGACTTGGCAGCAATGGTCCTTAGATGGTGCTCTTTCAAAATTATTGACCTGGACTGTCTACCAAGATGGCAGCCATACATAGATTAACATAGGATCCTATGGGAATATTCATTAAAAAATCTGCTTGTCTGAAACTTCTGAGCCAATCGGAACCAGACTTGGCAGTAATGGTCCTTAGATGGTCCTCCTTCAGAAATATGTCCAATGAACACGACTGTCAACCAAGATGGCCGCCACAGCCGAACATAGTCTAACATTGGAGTGCACACCACAGTTTTTCTTAGAACTTTTCATGACGTCATGAATTGAAGGAACATACTCAAAAGATTGATAGCTGGACAATTGGCTGTATCATATACCCATAGACAACCATATATCAAATAAAACATATTTCTTCAAGCTTTCACTGTATATAAGTATTTTTAAGGAATTCCTTTACAAATTCTTACCATTACAGAAAGATAACTGACAAAAAATAGGCCTCCCCCCTTCAAATATTTCAAAAACAGAACAACCTCAGAGCATCCTAGCAAAGATTCCTGCGTAATTTAGAGAACTGAGTATATGTGTTTTCCAAAGTACACATTCAACTGGTTTCAGCACATTTAGTTTCAGGGTACTTTCGCCGCCTTTTAAAATTGCTACATGAAGTGGTATAAAAATGTTGTGTTTTCACCTACACTATTTTTGGATGTTTTCAGAGTAGTCTCCCATTAATAAAACTTTTCTGAAAATAATTACTTTTTTACATTTCATGCATTTTTTATACGACCGCAAAATTTTTGCGGTCGTATATTGGTATGACGTTGGCGTCGTCGTCGTCGTCTGCGTCGTCGTCCGAAGACATTTGGTTTTCGCACTATAACTTTAGTATAAGTTAATAGAAATCTATGAAATTTAAACACAAGGTTTATGACCACAAAAGGAAGGTTGGGATTGATTTTGGGAGTTTTGGTCCCAACAGTTTAAGAATTGGGGGCCAAAAAAGGGCCCAATAAGCATTTTTCTTGGTTTTCGCACAATAACTCTAGTATAAGTAAATAGAAATCTATGAAATTTTAACACAAGGTTTATGACCACAAAAGGAAGGTTGGGATTGTTTTGGGGAGTTTTGGTCCCAACAGTTTAGGAATTAGGGGCTAAAAAAGGGCCCAAATAAGCATTTTTCTTGGTTTTTGCACAATAACTTTAGTATAAGTAAATAGAAATCTATGAAATTTAAACACAAGGTTTATGACCACAAAAGGAAGGTTGGGATTGATTTTTGGAGTTTTGGTCCCAACAGTTTAGGAATTAGGGGCCAAAAGGGTCCAAAATTAAACTTTGTTTGATTTCATCGAAAATTGACCTATTGGGGTTCTTTGATATGCCGAATCTAACCGTGCATTTAGATTCTTAATTTTTGGTCCCGTTTTCAAATTGGTCTACATTAAGGGTCCAAAGGGTCCAAAATTAAACATAGTTTGATTTTAACAAAAATTGAATTCTTTGGGTTCTTTTATATGCTGAATCTAAACATGTACTTAGTTTTTTTATTATGGGCCCAGTTTTCAAGTTGGTTCAAATCGGGGTCCAAAATTAAACTTTGTTTGATTTCATTGAAAATTGAACTATTGGGATTCTTTGATATGTCGAATCTAACCATGCATTTAGATTCTTAATTTTTGGTCCCGTTTTCAAATTGGGCTACATTAAGGTCCAAAGGGTCCAAAATTAAACTTAGTTTGATTTTAACAAAAATTGAATTCTTTGGGTTCTTTGATATGCTGAATCTAAACATGTACTTAGTTTTTTTTATTATGGGCCCAGTTTTCAAGTTGGTCCAAATCGGGGTCCAAAATTAAAGCTAAAAAAGGGGTAAATTATTTTTTTTTGGGGGGGGGGGGGCAATTCTCCACAGCATATTGTATTGCACAAGAAGCAAAAAATTGAATATAAATTCAAATCATATGACCAATTCTAAGTTCTTTATTTCAGTTATTCTGTGTCAGAAACCTATTATGTGTAAAATATTTGAAGAAATTTTCAATTGCACAGTATTGTGCAATAGCAAGAAATTGATATGTGTGCTCTGTTATCAAAACCTTATTATTAACAAATTCCATGACTATGATGTCATTTTCTATTTTAATATGTTATGGTGTATTTAAATGGGCTGTTATGGTTGCAAAGTATAAAGAAATGGGGGGGGGGGGGGGGAGTTGAAAACAAAATTTAGAGGGGGGGGGAGGTAATGAGAAATTGGGGAGGGGGTAATTTTTTTCTCATTTCATATTTCATAAATTAAAAAGAAAATTTCAAATTTTTTTAGCAAAAAAAGGGGGGGGTTTACAATAAATTTTATTCTTTTTTGGTTTTTTTTTTTGGGGGGAGGGGGGGTCAATGTGCAACTTCATAGTGTATTGCACAAAAGCTAAAAAAAGGGGTAAATTATTATTTTTTTTTTTTTTGGGGGGGGGGGGGGGCAATTCTCCACAGCATATTGTATTGCACAAGAAGCAAAAAATTGAATATAAATTCAAATCATATGACCAATTCTAAGTTCTTTGATTTCAGTTATTCTGTGTCAGAAACCTATTATGTGTCAAATATTTGAAGAAATTTTCAATTGCAAGTACAGTATTGCGCAATAGCAAGAAATCTTCAATTGCACAGTATTGCGCAATAGCAAGAAATTGATATGTGTGCCCAATTTTAAATTTTAAATTGGTTATTTCTGATTTATATATAAAAACAAATAATACTGATATGGTTTGAATAGGTAAATTAAAAAATTTTAAGTTCTTAGACAACATTCATTCTGTGTCAGAAACCTATGCTGTGTCAGAAACCTATGCTGTGTCAAATATTTATTCACAATCCAAATTCAGTATTGTATCAAGCTTGAATGTTGTGTTCATAATTGCCCCAACTATTCAGGGTTCGACATCTGCGGTCGTATCTAGCTGCGCCCAGCGGAGCATTTTATTTAAACTTAAAATAAAGCCAAGACTTCAATTTAAATAATGAAACCAAAAAACAATCAGAAATCAATATCTAGAACTTATAAATAGAGGGAATTCCATACCTATGACATAATATATTTAGGGAAAAATCACTGGAATTTTATACGAAACTGTTGTTTGCATTCTTGATACCCTTATTTTCAAAATAAGAATAAATTTTCTCAATCTACAGACAATTACGAATAAAACGATACCTCGTTTGTCTATTTCTGACATGAGAATCAAATGTATTGAACAAATATTCAAAGGAGGGGGTTTTGATACCCTGGGCATAACTCACAGACAATGACATAAAATGTAAATTTGACATATTTTGATGTAATATGAGCATATTTCTCTCTTATGAACTGTTTTATACTTGTATACTTAAAGATTTGATTAATTTTAAGAAAATACATGAAAAAAACTAAATTTTATTGTTAAAAAAAAAAGGTTCAAATGAAAAAAAATAAGAATGCCAACCATTCCTTGAAATGAATAACAGTGTAATTATGGAATAGTTTATCGACACTAATTTTTAGCAGTGAAATGGAAATAAAGTTTATTTTTTCTTTTTTTTTCTTTCATTTTTTTTCCCAATATTTATGTGAAAAAAAAATCTGCATACATTAAGTGCAATGAATCATCTAAAACTATAACCGGCTTCAAAAACTGTGAATAAATAATATGACGTCTTTACACTTGACATCAAATTATTACTGCAAATCTGTGATTTTTGGTTGCTAAGGCCAGATGGGACATAATAATGCATTAAATACCACTCTTGGTACATGAAATTCTTTCTATCTGTCTAATGTTGCATAAACAATACAATACATGAGCTTTATAACCAAAATACTGTTCAAATCTGAGCCTTATAGAGCCCTTAAGAGTGCACACAACAGTTTTTCTTAGAACTTTTCATGACGTCATGAATTGAAGGAACATACTCAAAAGATTGATAGTTGGACAATTGGCTGTATCATATACCCATAGACAACCATATATCAAATGAAACGCAGCAATCAGAGATTGCACATCCCCCCGCTCCCAGCAAAGTCGGAATGCACAAAGTCTGAACCCCTCATAATTTCAAATTGCATAAATAGAGAAAAAGTTTGACACTGATCTTTGGATATCAAGAAACAACACAGAAATATGAAATTGGACTTCTACTGCTCGGACAAAGTTGAATGCAAAAGTTTTAAGATGGATAAAATTGAAATGGCCTACATCAAATGAATGTAAGTCTTAACTTGTCATGTCCATTAAATATATATATTGTTTAGGGGTGGGGATCTCAACTGTTTTTGAGATAACTTGTAATTTTGTAAATGAGGGGGGTGGGGCCGACCCCCGGGGATGACCATTCAACTGGTCTTGTCATGCCCACTAAGAATATATATGGTTTAGGGGTGGGGATCTCAACTGTTTTTGAGATAACTTGTAATTTTGTAAATGAGGGGGGTGGGGCCGACCCCTGGGGATGACCATTCAACTGGTCTTGTCATGCCCACTAAGAATATATATGGTTTAGGGGTGGGGATCTCAACTGTTTTTGAGATAACTTGTAATTTTGTAAATGAGGGGGGTGGGGCCGACCCCCCGGGGATGACCATTCAACTGGTCTTGTCATGCCCACTAAGAATATATATGGTTTAGGGGTGGGGATCTCAACTGTTTTAGAGATAACTTGTAATTTTCTAAATTAGGGGGGTGGGACCGACCCCCGGGGATGACCATTAAACTTGTCTTGTCATGCCCACTAAGAATATATATGGTTTAGGGGTGGGGATCTTAACTGTTTTTGAGATATCTTGTAATTTTCCAAATGAGGGGGGAGGGGCTGACCCCCGGGGGTGACCATGTAACTCGTCTTTAAATGTGGAATAAAAATATATATGGTTAAGGGGAGGGGATATGAACTGATCTTACCATATTTTGAGATTTTACATATTAGGGTGTAGCCCCACCCCCCGGGCAAAAATCAAAATTCCGAAACCTTTGGCACAGACAACTCTTCAAGTGTTACTAGTGTACCTAATTTCATGTTTCTATCTTCTACGGTGTAGGAGGAGTTCTTGGACAATCGTTTTTAGACATTTTTTAACTCCTTAGGGCATTGCCCCTAGGGGCGGGACCAAAATTTTGATACCCTCTTTCAACTTGGGAAAGGCAATATAAGTAGTGACATAAGTTCCAATATCCTAGCTTTACCACTTTTGGAGATATCTCCATTTATTGGATATCGCGAAATTCGTTTTTCGCTCATAATTTGGCCCCAAGGGGTCGAATTCCAATTTTAAGGGGTCTATTCCCTAGTGGGTCATATACTCTTCCATGATGCCAAATTTCAAGTTTCTATCTTTTACCGTTTCAGAGATATGCCTTGCCACTACAGACGTACGTACGGACGGACTGTATTACATGATCCCCCCGCTTTCGCTAAGCGGGGGGATAATAAAACATATTTCTTCAAACTTTCACTGTATATAAGTATTTTTAAGGAATTCCTTTCCAAATTCTTACCATTACAGAAAGATAACTGACAAAAAATAGGCCTCCCCCTTCAAATATTTCAAAAACAGAACAACCTCAGAGCATCCTAGCAAAGATTCCTGCGTAATTTAGAGAACTGAGTATATGTGTTTTCCAAAGTACACATTCAACTGGTTTCAGCACATTTAGTTTCAGGGTACTTTCGCCGCCTTTTAAAATTGCTACATGAAGTGGTATAAAAATGTTGTGTTTTCACCTACACTATTTTTGGATGTTTTCAGAGTAGTCTCCCATTAATAAAACTTTTCTGAAAATAATTACTTTTTTACATTTCATGCATTTTTTATACGACCGCAAAATTTTTGCGGTCGTATATTGGTATGACGTTGGCGTCGTCGTCGTCGTCGTCGTCGTTGTCGTCGTCCGTCGTCCGTCGTCTGCGGCGTCGTCCGAAGACATTTGGTTTTCGCACTATAACTTTAGTATAAGTTAATAGAAATCTATGAAATTTAAACACAAGGTTTATGACCACAAAAGGAAGGTTGGGATTGATTTTGGGAGTTTTGGTCCCAACAGTTTAAGAATCAGGGGCCAAAAAAGGGCCCAATAAGCATTTTTCTAGGTTTTCGCACAATAACTCTAGTATAAGTAAATAGAAATCTATGAAATTTTAACACAAGGTTTATGACCACAAAAGGAAGGTTGGGATTGTTTTTGGGAGTTTTGGTCCCAACAGTTTAGGAATTAGGGGCTAAAAAAGGGCCAAAATAAGCATTTTTTTTGGTTTTTGCACAATAACTTTAGTATAAGTAAATAGAAATCTATGAAATTTAAACACAAGGTTTATGACCACAAAAGGAAGGTTGGGATTGATTTTTGGAGTTTTGGTCCCAACAGTTTAGGAATTAGGGGCCAAAAGGGTCCAAAATTAAACTTTGTTTGATTTCATTGAAAATTTAACTATTGGGGTTCTTTGATATGCCGAATCTAACCGTGTATTTAGGATCTTAATTTTTGGTCCCGTTTTCAAATTGGTCTACATTAAGGTCCAAAGGGTCCAAAATTAAACTTAGTTTGATTTTAACAAAAATTGAATTCTTTGGGTTCTTTGATATGCTGAATCTAAACATGTACTTAGTTTTTTTATTATGGGCCCAGTTTTCAAGTTGGTCCAAATCGGGGTCCAAAATTAAACTTTGTTTGATTTCATCGAAAATTGAACTATTGGGGTTCTTTGATATGCCGAATCTAACCGTGCATTTAGATTCTTAATTTTTGGTCCCGTTTTCAAATTGGTCTACATTAAGGTCCAAAGGGTCCAAAATTAAACTTAGTTTGATTTTAACAAAAATTGAATTCTTGGGGTTCTTTGATATGCTGAATCTAAACATGTACTTAGTTTTTATACGACCGCAAAATTTTTGCGGTCGTATATTGGTATGACGTTGGCGTCGTCGTCGTCGTCCGTCGGAGTCTGTAGACATTTGGTTTTCGCACTATAACTTTAGTATAAGTTAATAAAAATCTATGAAATTTAAACACAAGGTTTATGACCACAAAAGGAAGGTTGGGATTGATTTTGGGAGTTTTGGTCCCAACAGTTTAAGAATCAGGGGCCAAAAAAGGGCCCAATAAGCATTTTTCTTGGTTTTCGCACAATAACTCTACCCTGCTTTCCTGAACAGTAAAATTTCATGTCTTTCTGTGGAAATTTCATGACAATTTCATGAATTATGAACATGACATTTCGTGAACCATTCGTGATTTTAACCATGAAATACCATGAAATACCAGGTGCGTTAAATGGCACTATAAAATTTCAGTGACCATGAATAACCATGAACAAAGTTTGGATGAAATATCATGAAATAACATGAGGTGAAATACCATGAAATACCAGGTATGTTGAACTGCCCAGTAAAATTTCACTGACCACGATGAAATATAATGAAATAACATGTATAGGATAATGAAATAACATGAGCAAACATGAACAGAATGAAATAACATGATCATGTACATGAACAGAATGAAATAACATGATCATGTACACCCGTCCCTAGGATTTTCATGGCATTCCATGGAATTTCCATGGCAAAATTGTTGCCATGAAAACGATGGAGCATTGAAACGAGTTTTTTCATGGTTTTCATGAATTCCATGGCAACGAAAAAAAAAGAGTGACAGGGATAGTATACTCAGCATTTCCATTGTTGCCATGAAATCATGGCATCGATGGCAAATTGCCATGATTTCCATGGAAAGTATGGCATCGATGGCAGGTTGACATGGCCTCTATGAAAAGTATGGCATCGATGGCAGGTTGCCATGAAAACGATGGCAACAATTACATATTGCCATGGAAAGTATGGCATCCATGGCATTTCCCCATATTCACTCACAAATGGACATGCAGGTAACATATTCTTTTCAAAATAGGACGCCGGGAAAGTAATTATCTGCAGGAGTTCTCATCAAATTGAATTAACCTGATTACTTTCAAAATAAAGCTACACCTTTTAAATTTCATTGCCATATATTGTTAGCAAAAAAGATTAAAATAATAAAACCTATTAAAAATAAAATTAACAACGTTTTAATGTAAAGTAAAACATTTTGGAAATGTTCAAAGTTCATCTTTGCTATCTATCGTCTATTTTGCTTTGTGTTGCCTACTTGGCTTCAGCTGATGGTTGATGACCTGGTGGACAGATGCGTCATCAACTTTCCATTTCTTTTGTATGATGTCTAAAAAAAATAGTTACCCTATTAATTTTTATTTTGAAAAATATCCTATATATACTAGTGTATTAAAATTAACCAAAAATGTGTTTGATATATTTTATACCACTGATCTTGGGTACCCTTATCAAGAGATAATGTGTGATAATTAATTAAAAAAGGGAATTCTTTGTAAGACACACATGTAGATGCTCCGTAGAGCACACGGTGACCTTCCAACAGCTATCATGTCACGCCTTGAAGTATAAACTTGTGTATACCGAAGAATATCAATGTCAACAAGTTCCATGAACACTTAGTTGAATAGATTTATTTTTTTTACACTAAAATCTATCAAATGTGCATATTTTTTTTCTGTTACGTGCCTTCTTTTAGTAAACTGGAACATTATTTAATTTTTATAATAAGACATTAAAATATATGGAAATATAACACTTCTTCCATTATTCATTGGTGTATTACAGTTACTGTACATGTTTAATAGAGTAAAACTTACTTTTAAGAGCACATAGGTTTTCCTGGTCCTCAAGACCTGGCCTTGAAAGCCCTTTGTTGGAAGGCTGCCCTTCCAAAGACCTTCCTACACACTCCGCCTTCGTAAACATTGCACTGAATAAAACTGTTGATCCCTTTTTGAAGCATGTCTCTCCATAGATTTTCAAGAACAGCTGTTCCTAAAAAAAGTAAAATGGTCAGTTGTAACACTGGCAAGACAACAGAGCAGATTTAGTTAAAGCTCTAAAAACATATTTATTTTGCAGATTACTAATTTTTCGCTATTTAAGCCTTCTATAGAAATCCATGAAAAAATAGAACTTGCGCACATGTGATAATTTTACTGTTTATCTGTGCACAAAATTGTGAAACCATAACAATTGTTATCTGCTACCACAAAGATAATTTGTTTATGCAAGATACAAATCAAATATAAAAAAAAACAATTAAAAACTATAGCATGATACAACAGCAGCACATAGGGAATAGGGAAGGAGGGGTGTTATCCCAAACTTTTGAGAAATAATATGGGTAATCCGGCATTTATTTCATTTCTGAATCCTGAACAAAAGAAATAATTGATCCTGAATCCTGATAAGGGTTTTACCAAATTCTTAAGACATTAAATCGCTGAATCTCAAGACTCCAAGAAAAGATTCTTTCACCCCCTCGTTCAGTTACTAATATGGAAAGCCAATTGCCTTAGTCACTTGAGAGAATGATGGACTGCAAAAATTTTTAAAAAATTAAAAATAAAGCTTATCATAAATTTCCCCCTTTTTGAACCTATAATTCCTTAATGACTAACGGTCAATGATCAAAACACACAAAAATAAGAAAAAAACACAAAAAACTAGATTGTGTCTATGAGACACGGTATGCCCAGATCGTTCACCATATTGATTTTAAAGCAAAATCTAACAACAGTCATTTAAGTGTAAAATATAGGTTAGAGTGACCTTATTATATACATGTAAACCTTAACAGTGGTTTATATTCAATACTTCCCAAAACCTATCCACTGACAAAGTATCAATGCTACACCATGTCTGGTATTCAAGAAATGGATTTAAACACAAAATTTAACCAGAATCATTCATGTGTAAAATGTAGGTCAAAGTGACCAAATGATAAGTGAACCCTGTATTACTTCCCTAGACCCATCCACTGACCAAGTATCAATGCTACACCATGTATCTGAGAAACAGACCTAAACGCAGAACTTACACCAAAAACAGGATGTACGGAAAGACGTGCGTACTGACGGACGGACAAGGGTAAAACTATATTCCCAGTACGTGATCGGGGAATAAAAAAATGCAGCCCTTTTTTTTTATCCTTATCATGTTAAACCTCTATTTATCTGATGATTCTTTTTTTCAGAATCAGATGGGTTTTTTTATGATAAAAAGAAATGTCCTACATACGTACCTAATTCCAGAGGTAGGGTTGTATAAGGGGGAAACAAACGTAATTTTGGATGTGGTCTTAATAAACTTTTATGTCTACCTTAGTAAATCCATTATAATAATATAAAGTTCTTCTTGTATGTCAAGTTTTTCCTTTGCCGGCTTTGGTGATGTCTCTTCACGCTGCAAGTCAATGTCCTAAAAAGCAATAAATACAAGAATATGTATATGAGGTGTAAATGCAAATATAATTAAAAGTTTATATAACTTGTACGTGAATTGGAATTTATGAACTGTTTATAAAGTTAACCCCCCCCCCTTTTTTTTAATACTTCCACAACAGGCAAATTTGGTAATTAAAAATACATTCCTCTTCGAAATTGTTCAAAAAGGTACTCATATTCTGAGAGAATCATTTACTAGAACAAAATAACTAATTTTAATCATAATAATATCATGACATTCAACAACCTAACACTAACAGGGTAAATCAAGCACGAGCAGTGTTCTGTAATATAATTCAAGGTTGAATTTAAAAAAATCGGTAATGGTTGTTTTGTGGGATAATAATTACCTTTTCAAACAGTCTTCATCAAAATAATAGCTTCATATTATTAATAATCCATCGTTTACAACTTCATCCTGTCGTTGTACAAATTGCGCTCGAACTCGAATTTGAACCGGTTGATATTGCGCATGTGCGGATTTGTTATTTCCTGTTGATTAGCCCGCGAAAATTTAAACGACAAATTTTGCACTTCACGACGAAATTGACAACTTCGGAATCGATTAATAGTAATACACATTTATTGTAATTATTGGTATGAATACAAGTCATATATAATTTTCAAAAGATTGACTGTTGCCCTAATTTAAGGGGCTGCCAGATATGGGCACAGGAATTCAGGCTTGAAACTGATTTAAATTTCCTCTTTTTTATGCAAAATTCTTTAATTCTTTTACGATTGACGACTATTAAAGGCTATATAATCCATTGTAAGATGATTGTGGTAAAATGCTGAAATTAAGTGGTGTTTTCTGAATACCCCCCCCCCCCCCAATTATATATATCTGCAACATTGATTCATCTGCATGTTCATTTAATATCTACATTGTATCTGTCTATGAATGTACAAATAAAATGTGCTAAAATATGAAATACAAAGACCTAGCTTACACAGCATAAGAAAATCAGATCAAAACACAAAAACTTAACTATAATCATTGAACCATGAAAATGAGGTCAAGGTCAGATGACACCTGCCAGTTAGACATGTACACCTTACAATCCTTCCATACACCTAATATACTAGACCTGTTATAGTATCTGAGATATGGACTTAACCACCAAAACTTTACCTTGTTCACTGATTTATGAAATGAGGTCGAGGTAAAGTGAAAACTGTCTGACCGGCATGATAGTCACTGAACCATGAAATTGAGGTCAAGGACAATGGTCATGTGACAGACGGAAACGTCAGAACACAAGGCATCTATATACAATGTATGAAGCATCCAGGTCTTCCACCTTCTAAAATATATTAAGCTTTTAAGAAGTTGGCTAATGCCGCCGGATCACTTTCCCTACACGTATGTCGAGCTTTCTGAGACAAAAGTCGCAGGCTCGACAAAAATCTGATTTTCTTGCTTGACTGCTTGCAAATAAGCAGTTGCAACAGGGTTATACAGTTATCAACTCCAAAGTTCTATGGTCGCTATCATGAAATGATCATTTAGGCCAAATAAAAAAATACATGTGTTTAGGGTAACACACTGGAAAAAGTTATGTAGGGTAGGTAGGGAATTTTTTTTTTTTACATTAATTTTTTTAGTAAGGTTGTATGCTGGAGTCACCTTGACTTTAACAGTGCTTGTTGAAGAAAGGTTATAAAAAATTTTGGGTAGGCACTAAAAATTAGGTAGGGTCGGGTTACCCTAAACACAACTATATTTTTTTTAGGCCTTAACCAAATTTAAGCAGATTCTTGATTTTCTTTCTTTTAATTTGAGACCCAAATAATACCAATGCAAGTATAAGATAAAAGTCCGAGTCAGCCTTTTCCCGCCATATTTTTAAAATAAGTTATCTTGAAAAGGAGCTCCATGACCTATCAATATTTTTAGCTTATTTTGATCCTTAACTATTATGCTTTTCTGGCTATAACTATCAATTTTAAATTATTGATTTTTTAAATTTCACCTAAGTACATCCTTAATACTAATTTTTTAAAATGCACAATTTTTGTTCATGGTTTTTCATAACTAAATGATCAAACTTTTCCTCACATGATTTTTATGCATGTACACTTGGTTTTTCACGGTATTTCATGATCATGTGACGTGAAATAGCATGATCAAGAATTAGGACATGAAACATTTTGTTAAAACCATGCTTTTTCATGAAATTTCATGAATTGATCATTGATCATGAAATACAAGAAAGCAGGGTAGTATAAGTAAATAGAAATCTATGAAATTTTAACACAAGGTTTATGACCACAAAAGGAAGGTTGGGATTGTTTTTGGGAGTTTTGGTCCCAACAGTTTAGGAATTAGGGGCTAAAAAAGGCCCAAATAAGCATTTTTCTTGGTTTTGCACAATAACTTTAGTATAAGTAAATAGAAATCTATGAAATTTAAACACAAGGTTTATGACCACAAAAGGAAGGTTGGGATTGATTTTTGGAGTTTTGGTCCCAACAGTTTAGGAATTAGGGGCCAAAAGGGTCCAAAATTAAACTTTGTTTGATTTCATCGAAAATTGAACTATTGGGGTTCTTTGATATGCCGAATCTAACCGTGCATTTAGATTCTTAATTTTTGGTCCCGTTTTCAAATTGGTCTACATTAAGGTCCAAAGGGTCCAAAATTAAACTTAGTTTGATTTTAACAAAAATTGAATTCTTGGGGTTCTTTGATATGCTGAATCTAAACATGTACTTAGTTTTTAGCTCACCTGACCCAAAGGGTCAAGTGAGCTTTTCTCATCACTTGGCGTCCGTCGTCCGTCGTCGTCCGTCGTCGTCCGGCGTCCGTCGTCCGTCGTCCGTTAACTTTTACAAAAATCTTCTCCTCTGAAACTACTGGGCCAAATTGAACCAAACTTGGCCACAAGCATCATTAGGGTATCTAGTTTAAAAAATGTGTCCGATGACCCCGCCTGTCAACCAACATGGCCGACATGGCTAAAAATAGAACATAGGGGTAAACTGCAGTTTTTGTCTTATATCTCAAAAACTAAAGCAATTAGAGCAAAACTGACATGGGGTAAAAATGTTCATCAGGTCAAGATCTACCTGTCATGAAATTTTCAGACGAATCGGTCAACCCTTTATTGGGTTATTGCCCCTGAATTTTTAATTTTAAGGAAATTTTGCAGTTTTAGGTTATTATCTTGAATATTATTATAGATAAAGACAAATTGTAAACAGCAAAAATGTTCAACAAAGTAAGATCTACAAATAAGTCAACATGACCAAAATCGTTGATTGACCCCTTATAGGAGTTTTTGCCCTTTAAAGACGGCATTTAGCGTAAACTTTGCTTTTAAGATCTTTTCCTCTCAAACCACTGAGCCAATTGAGACCAGACTTTGGTGGAATGGTCCTTGGCTGGCCCCCTTCCAAACATATGTCTGGCATCCCCGACTTCCATGGCTGCTGTTACTAAAAATAGAAAAAAAAGGGGGGGGTGAATTTCAAAAACCTTCTTATATGAAACTACAAGGCCAGTTGGAACCAAAGTTGGCAGTAATGGTTTTTAGGAAGTTCTCTTTCAGAAATATGTCCAATGACCCGGACTGTTAACCAAGATGGCCGCCACAGCCGAACTTAGTTTAACATAGGGCCCTATGGGAAAATTCATTGAAAAATATTCTTGCCTTAAACCACTTGACCAATTGGAACCAGACTTGTCAGCAATGGTCCTTAGATGGTCCTCTTAGAGAGGTGTGTCTGATGACCCGGACTGTGAACCAAGATGGCCACCACAGCTGAACTTAGTTTAACATAGGCCCTATAGGAAAATTCATTGAAAAATTGTGTTGTCTGAAACCACTTGACATATTGGAGCAGGACTTGGCGGCATTGGTCCTTAGGAGGTCCTTTTTCAGAAATGTGTCAAATTTCGTGGACTGTAAACCAAGATGGCCGCCACAGCAGAACTTAGTTTAACATAGGACCCTATGGGAAATTCACTCAAAAATCTTCTCGTCTGAAACCACTAAGTCAATTAGAATTAGACTTGGTAGCAATGGGTCCTTAGATGGTCCTCTTTCAGAATTTTTGTGCGACGACCCAGACTGTCAACCAAGATGGCCGCCACAGCAGAACTTAGTTTAACATAGGGCCCTATGGAAAAATTAATTGAAAAATCTTCTTGTCTGAAACCACTTGGAGCCAGACTTGGCAGCATTGGTCCTTAGGAGATCCTCTTTCAGAAATATGTCCGATCACGTGGATTGTCAACCAAGATGGCTGCCACACCGAACTTTGTTAAATATTGGACCCTATAGAAAAATTCAGTTAAAAATCTTCTTGTCTGAAACCGCTTAGCCAGTTGGAACAAGACTTAGCAGAAATGGTCCTTAAATGGTTCTCTTTTAGAAATGTATCCGTTGACCTGGACTAAACCAAGATGGCTGCCACAGCTGAAATTAGTTTAACACAGAATCCTATAGAAAAACCAGCCAAATTGACTGCAACACTTAAATTTTTAGGTCTGCTCAAGGTGAAAAGTTAAATCCAGGTGAGCGATACAGGCTCTTGAGAGCCTCTAGTTTTTATTATGGGCCCAGTTTTCAAGTTGGTCCAAATCGGGGTCCAAAATTAAACTTTGTTTGATTTCATCGAAAATTGAACTATTGGGGTTCTTTGATATGCCGAATCTAACCGTGCATTTAGATTCTTAAATTTTGGTCCCGTTTTCAAATTGGTCTACATTAAGGTCCAAAGGGTCCAAAATTAAACTTAGTTTGATTTTAACAAAAATTGAATTCTTGGGGTTCTTTGATATGCTGAATCTAAACATGTACTTAGTTTTTATACGACCGCAAAATTTTTGGGGTCGTATATTGGTATGACGTTGGCGTCGTCGTCGTCGTCGTCCGTCGGAGTCTGTAGACATTTGGTTTTCGCACTATAAATGTAGTATAAGTTAATAGAAATCTACGAAATTTAAACACAATGACCAAAAAAGGAAGGTTGGGATTGTTTTTGGGAGTTTTGGTCCCAAAAGTTTAAGAATTAGGGGCCAAAAAAGGGTCCAATAAGCATTTTTCTTGGTTTTCGCACAATAAGTCTAGTATAAGTAAATAGAAATCTATGAAATTTTAACACAAGGTTTATGATCATTTTTTGGAGTTTTGATCCCAACAGTTTAGGAATTAGGGGCTAAAAAAGGGCCCAAATAAGCATTTTTCTTGGTTTTTGCACAATAAATGTAGTATAAATAAATAGAAATCTATGATATTAGCTTGGTGGGCTAAGGAAGGTAATCCAAACACATTCCAAACACATTTAAAGTAAAATATTGTGTATGATTCAATTATGTATAAAGAAATGTTGATTGTTTTTGGGGTGATTTATAGCTGTCAATTTATTTTTAGAACTTACTATGAATTAATATTAATTTTAGCCATATGTCATTTTTTATTTTAAGACTTCAATGATGTATTTAAATGTTTAATTATGTTTGCAAACTTCATGATAATTTTGAATAGGGATTATGACATTATCTTGAGGGAAAAATTTTTTTTTTTGAAAAAGGGAAAGTGGGGGGGGGGGGGGGGGGGTGTCAAAATTTATGGGGTAAATATTAAATTGGCGGGGGGTGGGGAAAATTTTTTTCTCATTTCAGATTTTTTTTTTATTATGGGCCCAGTTTTCAAGTTGGTCCAAATCGGGGTCCAAAATTAAAGCTAAAAAAGGGGTAAATTATTTTTTTTTTGGGGGGGGCAATTCTCCACAGCATATTGTATTGCACAAGAAGCAAAAAATTGAATATAAATTCAAATCATATGACCAATTCTAAGTTCTTTATTTCAGTTATTCAGTGTCAGAAACCTATTATGTGTCAAATATTTGAAGAAATTTTCAATTGCACAGTATTGTGCAATAGCAAGAAATTTATGTGTGCCCTGTTATCAAAACCTTATTATTAACAAATTCCATGACTATGATGTCATTTTCTATTTTAATATGTTATGGTGTATTTAAATGGGCTGTTATGGTTGCAAAGTATAAAGAAATGGGGGGGGGGGGGGGGTAAATGAGAAATTGGGGAGGGGGTAATTTTTTTCTCATTTCATATTTCATAAATTAAAAAGAAAATTTCAAATTTTTTTAGCAAAAAAAGGGGGGGTTACAATAAATTTTATTGTTTTTTGTTTTTTTTTTTTTGGAAGGGGGGGGGTGTCAGTGTGCAACTTCATAGTGTATTGCACAAAAGCTAAAAAAAGGGGTAAATTATTATTTTTTTTGGGGGGGGGGCAATTCTCCACAGCATATTGTATTGCACAAGAAGCAAAAAATTGAATATAAATTCAAATCATATGACCAATTCTAAGTTCTTTGATTTCAGTTATTCTGTGTCAGAAACCTATTATGTGTCAAATATTTGAAGAAATTTTCAATTGCACAGTATTGCGCAATAGCAAGAAATTGATGTGTGTGCCCAATTTTAAATTTTAAATTGGTTATTTCTGATTTATATATAAAAACAAATAATACTGATATGGTTTGAATAGGTAAATTAAAAAATTTAAAGTTCTTAGACAACATTCATTCTGTGTCAGAAACCTATGCTGTGTCAAATATTTATTCACAATCCAAATTCAGTATTGTATCAAGCTTGAATGTTGTGTTCATAATTGCCCCAACTATTCAGGGTTCGACATCTGCGGTCGTATCTAGCTGCGCCCAGCGGAGCATTTTATTTTATTATGGGCCCAGTTTTCAAGTTGGTCCAAATCGGGGTCCAAAATTAAAGCTAAAAAAGGGGTAAATTATTTTTTTTGGGGGGTGGGGGCAATTCTCCACAGCATATTGTATCGCACAAGAATTCAAAAATTGAATATAAATTCAAATCATATGACCAATTCTAAGTTCTTTATTTCAGTTATTCTGTTTTAGAAACCTATTATGTGTCAAATATTTCAAGAAATTTTCAATTACACAGTATTGTGCAATAGCAAGAATCAGTATAATTTAAACCAATTTACATTATTTACATTACAATTAAAGGATAACTTCAGTAACACCCAACAATGACTTCAATCCAAACATATATATTGAATAAACTTACAAATCAGAAATTTTAAAATTATATGATACTAACATACATACTACTGCTAACAATTAAATATGACTTAGAGCAAATATGACAACATGATTATAAAAATATGTACAAAGAGGGATAACTCTTTTTTTTATCTCAAATTTTGAATATGTGCTGATGAAGCTTTTTTGTTTATCTCATCTAAACTGCTTTTAAATTATGCATATTTAAAATTTGCCATCCATGACTATGATGTCATTTTCTATTTTAATACGTTATGGTGTATTTAAATGGGCTGTTATGGTTGTAAAGTATCAAGAGAAATGGGGGGGGGGGGGGGGATGAAAACAAAATTTAGGGGGGGGGAATGAGAAATTGGGGAGGGGGCAATTTTTTTCTCATTTCATAATTCATAAATTAAAAAGGAAATTTCAAATTTTTTTTAGCAAAAAAGGGGGGGTTACAATAAATTTTATTGTTTTTTGTTGTTTTTTTTTTGGGAGGGGGAGTCAATGTGAAACTTCATAGTGTATTGCACAAAAGCTAAAAAAGGGGTAAATTTTTTTTTTTTTTTTTTGGGGGGGGGGGCAATTCTCCACAGCATATTGTATTGCACAAGAAGCAAAAAATTGAATATAAATTGAAATCATATGACCAATTCTAAGTTCTTTGGTTTCAGTTATTCTGTGTCAGAAACCTATTATGTGTCAAATATTTGAAGAAATTTTCAATTGCACAGTATTGCGCAATAGCAAGAAATTGATATGTGTGCCCAATTTTAAATTGGTTATTTCTGATTTATATATAAAAACAAAAAATACTGATATGGTTTGAATAGGTAAATTAAAAATTTTTAAGTTCTTAGACAACATTCATTCTGTGTCAGAAACCTATGCTGTGTCAAATATTTATTCACAATCCAAATTCAGTATTGTATCAAGCTTGAATGTTGTGTTCATAATTGCCCCAACTATTCAGGGTTCGACATCTGCGGTCGTATCTAGCTGCACCCAGCGGAGCATTTTATTTTATTATGGGCCGAGTTTTCAAGTTGGTCCAAATCGGGGTCCAAAATTAAAGCTAAAAAGGGGGTAAATTTTTTTTTTTTTTTTGGAGGGGGGGGCAATTCTCCACAGCATATTGTATTACACAAAAGCAAAAAATTGAATATAAATTCAAATCATATGACCAATTCTAAGTTCTTTATTTCAGTTATTCTGTGTCAGAAACCTATTATGTGTCAAATATTTGAAGAAATTTTCAATTGCACAGTATTGCGCAATAGCAAGAAATTGATATGTGTGCCCTGTTATCAAAACTTTATTATTAACAAATTCCATTGGAAATTTGCCAATATAAAATGTGCTGATGAAGCTTTTTTGTTTATCTTATCTAAACTGCTTTTAATATGTATATTTAAAATTTTCCATCCATGACTATGATGTCATTTTCTATTTTAATATGTTATGGTGTATTTAAATGGGCTGTTATGGTTGCAAAATATAAAGAAATGGGGGGGGGGTTGAAAACAAAATTTGAGGGGGGGGGGGGTAAATGAGAAATTGGGGAGGGGGTAATTTTTTCTCATTTCATATTTCATAAATTAAAAAGAAAATTTCAAATTTTTTTTAGCAAAAAAAAGGGGGGGGGGGGTTACAATAAATTTTATTGTTTTTTGGTTTTTTTTTGGGAGGGGGGTCAATGTGCAACTTCATAGTGTATTGCACAAAAGCTAAAAAAAGGGGTAAATTATTTTTTTTTTTTGGGGGGGGGGGGGGCAATTCTCCACAGCATATTGTATTACACAAAAGCAAAAAATTGAATATAAATTCAAATCATATGACCAATTTTAAGTTCTTTGATTTCAGTTATTCTGTGTCAGAAACCTATTATGTGTCAAATATTTGAAGAAATTTTCAATTACACAGTATTGCGCAATAGCAAGAAATTGATATGTGTGCCCAATTTTAAATTTTAAATTGGTTATTTCTGATTTATATATAAAAACAAATAATACTGATATGGTTTGAATAGGTAAATTAAAAATTTTTAAGTTCTTAGACAACATTCATTCTGTGTCAGAAACCTATGCTGTGTCAAATATTTATTCACAATCCAAATTCAGTATTGTATCAAGCTTGAATGTTGTGTTCATAATTGCCCCAACTATTCAGGGTTCGACATCTGCGGTCGTATCTAGCTGCGCCCAGCGGAGCATTTTATTTAAACTTAAAATAAAGCCAAGACTCTAATCTAGAACTTATAAATAGAGGGAATTCCATACCTATGACATAATATATTTATTGAAAAATCACTGGAATTTTATACGAAACTGTTGTTGGCATTCTTGGATGCTATGTGGAATTCATTAAAAAATTTTTTTTTTAAACTACTGAGCCAATTGGAACCAAAGTCAGCAGCAATGATCTGTAGATGGTCCTCTTTCAGAGTTGTAGCCACTGACCTGGCCTGTCATTCAACATGGCCACCAAAGCTTGACTTAAAGCTGAACTTATGGGAAAATGTAACCTTTAACTTGGCCATTTGGAACCAGACTGCTGGCAGCAATGGTCCTCTTTTAGAAATGTGTTTGATAACCTTGGATGTCAACGAAGATGGTCACCACAGCGTAACTTTGTTTAACATTGTACCTGATTGGGAAAACCAGCCAAGATAACTGCTACACTTAAATTTTCAGTCCTGCTGAAGGTGGAAAAGTTAAATCCAGGTGAGCGATACAGGATCTTGAGAGCCTCTAGTTTGGTTTTTATGCAACTCAGATATTTTTTAGTATTAATGTTGTGTTTTATCTTTTAATTATTTTATTTTCTGTCCTTACATCATATTGTAGATTTAATATAATATTGATACAAGGAAGACATCAATATATCAGATATAATATGTAATAATAGATATTATTTCATTTGCTTGGTCATAAATTAAAAAAAATTCTTGTTTAAGTTGCGGTGTTGCAATAATTTTATATAAATAGGATTCAAACTTGATGTTGGGAGGACTTAACACGACAGGTAAGAAGTCTTTTTTATTAGCTCACCTGACCCGAAGGGTCATGTGAGCTAATCTCATCACTTGGCATCCGCCGTCCGTCCTGCGTCCTGCGTCCTGCATCCGTCGTCCATTAACTTTTACAAAAATCTTCTACTCTGAAACTATTGGGCCAAATGGAACCAAACTTGGCCACAAGCATCATTAGGGTATCTAGTTTAAAAAATGTGTCCGATGACCCTGCCTGCCTACCAACATGGCCGACATGGCTAAAAATAGAACATAGGGGTAAACTGCAGTTTTTGTCTTATATCTCAAAAACTAAAGCAATTAGAGCAAAACTGACATGGGGTAAAAATGTTCAGACGAATCGGTCAACCATTTGTTGGGTTATTGCCCCTGAATTGTTAATTTTAAGGAAATTTTGCAGTTTAGGGTTATTATCTTGAATATTATTATAGATAGAGACAAACTGTAAACAGCAAAAAGTTCAACAAAGTAAGATCTACAAATAAGTCATTATGACCAAAATCATTGATTGACCCCTTATAGGAGTTTTTGCCCTTTAAAGACGGCATCCAACATAAACTTTCCTTTAAAGATCTTCTCCTCTCAAACCACTGGGTTAATTGAGACCAAACTTTGGTGGAATGGTTCTAGGGTGGCCCCCTTCCAAAAATATGTCCGGCATCCCGAACTTTCAACTGACATGGCTTCTGTTACTGAAAATAGAAAAAAAAGGGGGGGGGGGGTGAATTTCAAAAATCTTCTTATATGAAACTACAGGGCCAGTTGGAACCAAAGTTGGCAGTAATGGTTCTTTGGAGGTTTTCTTTCAGAAATATGTCCAATGACACAGACTGTTAACCAAGATGGCTGCCACAACCGAAATCTTAGTTTAACATAGAGCCTTAGGGGAAAATTCATTGAAAAATCTTTTTGTCTTAAACCACTTGACCAATTGGAACCAGACTTGTCAGCAATGGTCCTTAGATAGTCCTCTTACAGAGGTGTGTCCGATGACCCGGACTGTCAGCCAAGATGGCCGCCACAACCAAACTTAGTTTAACATAGGGCCCTATAGGAAAATTCATTGAAAAATTTTCTTGTCTCAAACCACTTGACATATTGGAGCCAGAATTGGAAGCCATTGGTCCTTAGGATGTCCTCTTTCAGAAATGTGTCTGATTTCGTGTACTGTGAACCAAGATGGCCACCACACCCAAACTTAGTTTAACATAGGGCCCTATGGAAAAATTCATTGAAAAATCTTCTCGTCTGAAATCACTAAGCCAATTAGAATTAGATTTGGTAGCAATGGTCCTTAGATGGTCCTCTTTCAGAATTTTGTGTGATGACCCAGACTGTCAACCAAGATGGCCGCCACACCCAAACTTAGTTTAACATAGGGCCCTATGGAAAAATTCATTGAAAAATCTTCTTGTCTGAAACCACTTGACATATTGGAGCCAGACTTGGCAGCATTGGTCCTTAGGAGGTTCTCTTTCAGAAATTTATTCAATCACCCGGATTGTCAACCAAGATGGCTGCCACACGTAACTTAGTTAAATATTGGACCATATAGGAAAATTCATTTAAAAATCTTCTTGTCTGAAACCACTTAGCCAGTTGGAACAATACTTAGCAGAAATGGTCCTTAGATGGTTCTCTTTTAGAAATATATCCGTTGACCTGGACTGTCAACCAAGATTACTGCCACAGCTGAAATTAGTTTAACATAGAATCCTATAGAAACACCAGCCAAATTGACTGCAACACTTAAATTTTTAGGTCTGCTCAAGGTGAAAAGTTAAATCCAGGTGAGCGATACAGGCTCTTGAGAGCCTCTAGTTATTATACCCCCGCTTTTGAAAAAAGCGGGGTATATAGTATTCGTTGTGTCGTGCCGTCCGTCCGTCCGTTCGTCCGAACTTTGTATCCGCAACTCCTCCTAAACTACTGAATGGAATTTGATGAAACTTTCAGAGAATCTTCATCCCATGATGGCATTTTGCACCTCCTATGTTAGAATTTGATCGGACCAATTTTTGGGGTTTCCCATAGAAAAACATGGACTTTGACTTTCAATGTGATAGGGGGTACCATGATGCCATCCGCAACTCCTCCGAAACCACTGTATGGAATTTGATGAAACTTTCAGAGGATCTTTATTACATGATGCCATTATAGTGCACCTCCTATTTTAGAATTTGATCGGATGAAAATTTGGGGTTACCCATACCAAAAAATGGACTTTGACATTCATTGTGATAGGGGTACCATGATGCCATCCGCAACTCCTCCTAAACCACTGAATGGAATTTGATGAAACTTTCAGAGGATCTTTATTACATGATGCCATAGTGCACCTCCTATTTTAGATTTTGATCTGATGAATATTTGGGGTTACCCATACCAAAACATGGACTTTGACATTCATTGTGATAGGGGTACCATGATGCCATCCGCAACTCCTCCTAAACCACTGAATGGAATTTGATGAAACTTTCAGAGGATCTTTATTACATGATACCATAGTGCACCTCCTATTTTAGATTTTGATTTGATGAATATTTGGGGTTACCCATACCAAAACATGGACTTTGAAATTCATTGTGATAGGGGTACCATGATGCCATCCGCAACTCCTCCTATACCACTGAATGGAATTTGATGAAACTAGCTTTTAGAGGATCTTTATTACATGATGCTGTAGTGCACCTCCTATTTTAGATTTTGATCTGACCAACATTTGGGGTTTTCCATACCAACACATGGACTTTGCCATTCATTGTGATAGGGGGTACCAGTATGCCATCCGCAACTCCTCCTAAACCACTAAAGGGAATTCCATGAGACTTTCAGAGAATCTTTATCACATTATGCCATAGTGCACCTCCTATTTTAGATTTTGATCTGACCAACTTTTTATGTTTTCCATAGCAAAACTTTGACTTTGCCATTCCTTGTGATAGGGGGTGCGGGGGTATCAATTAGTGAGCTTTGCTCACAGTATTTCTAGTTTTTATACGACCGCAAAATTTTTGCGGTCGTATATTGGTATGACGTTGGCGTCGTCGTCGTCGTCGTCGTCGTCCGTCGTCCGTCGGAGTCTGTAGACATTTGGTTTTCGCACTATAACTTTAGTATAAGTTAATAGAAATCTATGAAATTTAAACACAAGGTTTATGACCACAAAAGGAAGGTTGGGATTGATTTTGGGAGTTTTGGTCCCAACAGTTTAAGAATCAGGGGCCAAAAAAGGCCCAATAAGCATTTTTCTTGGTTTTCGCACAATAACTCTAGTATAAGTAAATAGAAATCTATGAAATTTTAACACAAGGTTTATGACCACAAAAGGAAGGTTGGGATTGTTTTTGGGAGTTTTGGTCCCAACAGTTTAGGAATTAGGGGCTAAAAAAGGCCCAAATAAGCATTTGTCTTGGTTTTTGCACAATAACTTTATTATAAGTAAATAGAAATCTATGAAATTTAAACACAAGGTTTATGACCACAAAAGGAAGGTTGGGATTGATTTTTGGAGTTTTGGTCCCAACAGTTTAGGAATTAGGGGCCAAAAGGGTCCAAAATTAAACTTTGTTTGATTTCATCGAAAATTGAACTATTGGGGTTCTTTGATATGCCGAATCTAACCGTGCATTTAGATTCTTAATTTTTGGTCCCGTTTTCAAATTGGTCTACATTAAGGTCCAAAGGGTCCAAAATTAAACTTAGTTTGATTTTAACAAAAATTGAATTCTTGGGGTTCTTTGATATGCTGAATCTAAACATGTACTTAGTTTTTTTTATTATGGGCCCAGTTTTCAAGTTGGTCCAAATCAGGGTCCAAAATTAAACTTTGTTTGATTTCATCGAAAATTGAACTATTGGGGTTCTTTGATATGCCGAATCTAACCGTGCATTTAGATTCTTAATTTTTGGTCCCGTTTTCAAATTGGTCTACATTAAGGTCCAAAGGGTCCAAAATTAAACTTAGTTTGATTTTAACAAAAATTGAATTCTTGGGGTTCTTTGATATGCTGAATCTAAACATGTACTTAGTTTTTTTATTATGGGCCCAGTTTTCAAGTTGGTCCAAATCGGGGTCCAAAATTAAAGCTAAAAAAGGGGTAAATTATTTTTTTTGGGGGGTGGGGGCAATTCTCCACAGCATATTGTATCGCACAAGAATTCAAAAATTGAATATAAATTCAAATCATATGACCAATTCTAAGTTCTTTATTTCAGTTATTCTGTTTTAGAAACCTATTATGTGTCAAATATTTCAAGAAATTTTCAATTACACAGTATTGTGCAATAGCAAGAATCAGTATAATTTAAACCAATTTACATTATTTACATTACAATTAAAGGATAACTTCAGTAACACCCAACAATGACTTCAATCCAAACATATATATTGAATAAACTTACAAATCAGAAATTTTAAAATTATATGATACTAACATACATACTACTGCTAACAATTAAATATGACTTAGAGCAAATATGACAACATGATTATAAAAATATGTACAAAGAGGGATAACTCTTTTTTTTATCTCAAATTTTGAATATGTGCTGATGAAGCTTTTTTGTTTATCTCATCTAAACTGCTTTTAAATTATGCATATTTAAAATTTGCCATCCATGACTATGATGTCATTTTCTATTTTAATATGTTATGGTGTATTTAAATGGGCTGTTATGGTTGCAAAGTATCAAGAGAAATGGGGGGGGGGGTGAAAACAAAATTTAGGGGGGGGGGGGGAATGAGAAATTGGGGAGGGGGCAATTTTTTTCTCATTTCATAATTCATAAATTAAAAAGGAAATTTCAAATTTTTTTTAGCAAAAAAGGGGGGGGTTACAATAAATTTTATTGTTTTTTGTTGTTTTTTTTTTTTGGGAAGGGGAGTCAATGTGCAACTTCATAGTGTATTGCACAAAAGCTAAAAAAGGGGTAAATTTTTTTTTTTTTTTTTTTTGGGGGGGGGGGGCAATTCTCCACAGCATATTGTATTGCACAAGAAGCAAAAAATTGAATATAAATTGAAATCATATGACCAATTCTAAGTTCTTTGGTTTCAGTTATTCTGTGTCAGAAACCTATTATGTGTCAAATATTTGAAGAAATTTTCAATTGCACAGTATTGCGCAATAGCAAGAAATTGATATGTGTGCCCAATTTTAAATTGGTTATTTCTGATTTATATATAAAAACAAAAAATACTGATATGGTTTGAATAGGTAAATTAAAAATTTTTAAGTTCTTAGACAACATTCATTCTGTGTCAGAAACCTATGCTGTGTCAAATATTTATTCACAATCCAAATTCAGTATTGTATCAAGCTTGAATGTTGTGTTCATAATTGCCCCAACTATTCAGGGTTCGACATCTGCGGTCGTATCTAGCTGCGCCCAGCGGAGCATTTTATTATTTAATGAAACCGAATGCATTTTATGACACCATACAATAAAATCAGTTCTCGAAAAAGGTTCAGAAATATCAGGATATATCTCGTCAACGCAGCATGTCAACAAGCAAAAGTTGATCAAGTGTGACATTGTATGACTGTAAAACTTGAGTCACAAAAAAAATACTCATATCACGATTTTTAAGTAACCTCTCCATTAAGGATGCATAAACTTTATAGGAACAATTCCCCATTTCATTCTCTGAAAAACAAATAATTTATTGAATACAATGCAAGGCGTTCGAGATACTTCGTTTGAGAGACTTAGTAACAGCTCACTGTTCCAGTTATTACTCATTGTGATTTAGTATTATCTCCATCAAGTTCGAATTTTAGTGCCGTACCATTAGTTTTGTTGGAGTTATTGCCCTTTGAACTTGAAAATATTGTTAATTTTTCTTGTAAGTGCTCTCACGCCTTCAAACATAAATGAATTTTATTTAAATCTATATCATAGTTGTGATTTAGTATTATCTTGATGAAGTTTGAATTGAGTGCCATACCATTATTTTTTTTGAAGTTATTGCTCTTTGAACCCTGAAAATTTTTGTAAATTTTAAGCTCACCTGGCTATTGGCAGGGTGAGCTTTTGCCCTCACTTGGTGTCCGTCGTCCGTTGTCCATCGTCCGTCGTCCGTCGTCCGTCTGTCGTCCGTCCGTTGTTAGCTTTTCATGCAAACATCTTCTCCTCAGAAACCATTTGGCCAATTCCAACCAAACTTTGCATGAGTGGTGTATGGAAGGTCCTCAACAAAGTTTCCTCATTTAGTTCTGATTGGTCAAGAAACATGGCCACCAGAGGCAATTCTTGTTTCTGATTGGCTGATTTTCAAAAATCTTCTCCTCTGAAACCGCTGGGCCGATCGGTTTGAAACTTAATAGGAATGATCTATGACATGTCCTCTACAAACGATCCTCAATTAATTTTGATTTGACATAAAACATGGCTGTCATAGCTAACAATAGAATATAGGGGTGCATTTGTTGTTTTTATACGACCGCAAAATTTTTGCGGTCATATATTGGTATGACGTTGGCATCGTCGTCGTCGTCGTCTGCATCGTCGTCCGTCGTCAGCGTCGTCGTCCGAAGACATTTGGTTTATATTATACTATAACTTTAGTATAAGTAAATAGAAATCTATGAAATTTAAACACAAGCTTTATGACCACAAAAGGAAGGTTGGGATTGATTTTGGGAGTTTTGGTCCCAACAGTTTAAGAATCAGGGGCCAAAAAGGGGCCCAATAAGCATTTTTCCTGGTTTTCGCACAATAACTCTAGTATAAGTAAATAGAAATCTATGAAATTTTAACACAAGGTTTATGACCACAAAAGGAAGGTTGGGATTGTTTTTGGGAGTTTTGGTCCCAACAGTTTAGGAATTAGGGGCTAAAAAAGGGCCCAAATAAGCATTTTTCTTGGTTTTTGCACAATAACTTTAGAATAAGTAAATAGAAATTTATGAAATTTAAACACAAGGTTTATGACCACAAAAGGAAGGTTGGGATTGATTTTTGGAGTTTTGGTCCCAACAGTTTAGGAATTAGGGGCCAAAAGGGTCCAAAATTAAACTTTGTTTGATTTCATCGAAAATTGAACTATTGGGGTTCTTCGATATGCCGAATCTAACCGTGCATTTAGATTCTTAATTTTTGGTCCCGTTTTCAAATTGGTCTACATTAAGGTCCAAAGGGTCCAAAATTAAACTTAGTTTGATTTTAACAAAAATTGAATTCTTGGGGTTCTTTGATATGCTGAATCTAAACATGTACTTAGTTTTTTTATTATAGGCCCAGTTTTCAAGTTGGTCCAAATCGGGGTCCAAAATTAAACTTTGTTTGATTTCTTCGAAAATTGAACTATTGGGGTTCTTTGATATGTCGAATCTAACTGTGCATTTAGATTCTTAATTTTTGGTCCCGTTTTCAAATTGGTCTACATTAAGGTCCAAAGGGTCCAAAATTAAACTTAGTTTGATTTTAACAGAAATTGAATTCTTGGGGTTCTTTGATATGCTGAATCTAAACATGTACTTAGTTTTTTTTATTATGGGCCCAGTTTTCAAGTTGGTCCAAATCAGGGTCCAAAATTAAACTTTGTTTGATTTCATCGAAAATTGAACTATTGGGTTCTTTGATATGCCGAATCTAACCGTGCATTTAGATTCTTAATTTTTGGTCCTGTTTTCAAATTGGTCTACATTAAGGTCCAAAGGGTCCAAAATTAAACTTAGTTTGATTTTAACAAAAATTGAATTCTTTGGGTTCTTTGATATGCTGAATCTAAACATGTACTTAGTTTTTTTATTATGGGCCCAGTTTTCAAGTTGGTCCAAATCGGGGTCCAAAATTAAAGCTAAAAAGGGGGTAAATTTTTTTTTTTTTTGGGGGGGGGGGGACAATTCTCCACAGCATATTGTATTACACAAAAGCAAAAAATTGAATATAAATTCAAATCATATGACCAATTCTAAGTCCTTATTTCAGTTATTCTGTGTCAGAAACCTATTATGTGTCAAATATTTGAAGAAATTTTCAATTGCACAGTATTGTGCAATAGCAAGAAATTGATATGTGTGCCCTGTTATCAAAACTTTATTATTAACAAATTCCATTGGAAATTTGCCAATATAAAATGTGCTGATGAAGCTTTTTTGTTTATCTTATCTAAACTGCTTTTAAATTATGTATATTTAAAATTTGCCATCCATGACTATGATGTCATTTCCTATTTTAATATGTTATGGTGTATTTAAATGGGCTGCTATGGTTGCAAAGTATAAAGAAATGGGGAGGGGGGGGTTGAAAACAAAATTTGGGGGGGTAAATGAGAAATTGGGGAGGGGGTAATTTTTTCTCATTTCATATTTCATAAATTAAAAAGAAAATTTCAAATTTTTTTGAGCAAAAAAAGGGGGGGAGGTTACAATAAATTTTATTGTTTTTTGTTTTTTTTTTTTTGGGAGGGGGTGTCAATGTGCAACTTCATAGTGTATTGCACAAAAGCTAAAAAAGGGGTAAATTATTTTTTTTTTGGGAGGGGGGGGGGGGGGGCAATTCTCCCCAGCATATTGTATTGCACAAGAAGCAAAAAATTGAATATAAATTCAAATCATATGACCAATTCAAAGTTCTTTGATTTCAGTTATTCTGTGTCAGAAACCTATTATGTGTCAAATATTTTAAGAAATTTTCAATTGCACAGTATTACGCAATAGCAAGAAATCTTCAATTGTTCAGTATTGCGCAATAGCAAGACATTGATATGTGTGCCCAATTTTAAATTTTAAATTGGTTATTTCTGATTTATATATAAAAACAAATAATACTGATATGGTTTGAATAGGTATAATTAAAAATGTTTAAGTTCTTAGACAACATTCATTCTGTGTCAGAAACCTATGCTGTGTCAAATATTTATTCACAATCCAAATTCAGTATTGTATCAAGCTTGAATGTTGTGTTCATAATTGCCCCAACTATTCAGGGTTCGACATCTGCGGTCGTATCTAGCTGCACCCAGCGGAGCATTTTATTGGCTTATAACTTAAAAACTGTTACAGATATCAAAAATCTGACATGGGGTAAAATTGATCAGCATGACAAGATCTACCTACCCTGAAATTTTGAAGGAAATTCCAAAACCCATTTATTGTGTAAATGTATTTGAGTTATTGCCCTTTTTCGTCCCTTGAAGAATACTGTCCAGCATGTCAGCACTCCAACCAGGACTACCACCATCAGGGAACATATTTTAACATAAAACCTTATGAAAAATAAATCTTCAATAAATTTTCCCTGAACAATTGAACCAATTGCAACAAACTTGGTCAAATAGTTGATTAATTGTCCAATGAAAACCAGACTCCAGGTGAGCAATACAGGCTCTGGTGAGCCTCTAGTTCTTTTAAGGGATCTCATATCTACAAACTGACAAACATTACTGGAATCTATATCTTAGTTGTGATTTAGTATTTTCTCGGTCAAGTTCAAATTTCTGTGCTGTACCATTATTTTTTTTTTTTGAGTTATTGCCACATGGCGGGGGACATTGGAACGCTGTTATTGTTGAATAAGATGTATTATAAAAGGACATATGTATATTCCTCACACTTTTGAAATCCAGGTGAGCAATACAGGCACTTAGATAAAGCCTATAGTCTGTGCTGGAAAGGAATTAAACGACGAAGTGAATATATTTAAGCTTGTCAGACATATTGGTAGATGTCTGTTTATAGTCATAATTAGTTATTTCTAGTTTTCAGTTTTTAATAATTTTTGGCTGGGTTGCACAAAGTGCAATTTATCATTGTTTATGGATACATTGTATGAGAGAGACGATGCATGCATGAAAAAATAGAGTTTTTCTTACAGACACAATGTACATAGTTTGCATCTGATATTGTTTGTAGAGGAAAGTGTTTCATTAAAAAAACGCCGGCTGCCTAAGATGCAGCAGAGCCTGAACTTAAAGCAAATTTCTGTTGTTGAAGATGTTTTAATTTATAAACATGTGATAAAAGTAATGTTAGCAGTTATACGTCTGAATGCAACTGTTAAGCTAATATAATCAAGTTTTTATACGACCGCAAAATTTTTGCAATCGTATATTGGTATGACGTTGGCGTCGTCGTCCGTCGTCTGCGTCGTCGTCCGAAGACATTTGGTTTTTGCACTATAACTTTAGTATAAGTTAATAGAAATCTATGAAATTTAAACACAAGGTTTATGACCACAAAAGGAAGGTTGGGATTGATTTTGGGAGTTTTGGTCCCAACAGTTTAAGAATCAGGGGCCAAAAAAGGGCCCAATAAGCATTTTTCTTGGTTTTCGCACAATAACTCTAGTATAAGTAAATAGAAATCTATGAAATTTTAACACAAGGTTTATGACCACAAAAGGAAGGTTGGGATTGTTTTTGGGAGTTTTGGTCCCAACAGTTTAGGAATTAGGGGCTAAAAAAGGGCCAAAATAAGCATTTTTCTTGGTTTTTGCACAATAACTTTAGTATAAGTAAATAGAAATCTATGAAATTTAAACACAAGGTTTATGACCACAAAAGGAAGGTTGGGATTGATTTTTGGAGTTTTGGTCCCAACAGTTTAGGAATTAGGGGCCAAAAGGGTCCAAAATTAAACTTTGTTTGATTTCATTGAAAATTGAACTATTGGGGTTCTTTGATATGCCGAATCTAACCGTGCATTTAGGATCTTAATTTTTGGTCCCGTTTTCAAATTGGTCTACATTAAGGTCCAAAGGGTCCAAAATTAAACTTAGTTTGATTTTAACAAAAATTGAATTCTTGGGGTTCTTTGATATGCTGAATCTAAACATGTACTTAGTTTTTTTATTATGGGCCCAGTTTTTAAGTTGGTCCAAATCGGGGTCCAAAATTAAACTTTGTTTGATTTCATCGAAAATTGAACTATTGGGGTTCTTTGATATGCCGAATCTAACCGTGCATTTAGATTCTTAATTTTTGGTCCCGTTTTCAAATTGGTCTACATTAAGGTCAAAAGGGTCCAAAATTAAACTTAGTTTGATTTTAACAAAAATTGAATTCTTTGGGTTCTTTGATATGCTGAATCTAAACATGTACTTAGTTTTTTTATTATGGGCCCAGTTTTCAAGTTGGTCCAAATCGGGGTCCAAAATTAAACTTTGTTTGATTTCATTGAAAATTGAACTATTGGGGTTCTTTGATATGCCGAATCTAACCGTGCATTTAGGATCTTAATTTTTGGTCCCGTTTTCAAATTGGTCTACATTAAGGTCCAAAGTGTCCAAAATTAAACTTAGTTTGATTTTAACAAAAATTGAATTCTTTGGGTTCTTTGATATGCTGAATCTAAACATGTACTTAGTTTTTTTTATTATGGGCCCAGTTTTCAAGTTGGTCCAAATCGGGGTCCAAAATTAAACTTTGTTTGATTTCATCGAAAATTGAACTATTGGGGTTCTTTGATATGCCGAATCTAACCGTGCATTTAGATTCTTAATTTTTGGTCCCGTTTTCAAATTGGTCTACATTAAGGTCAAAAGGGTCCAAAATTAAACTTAGTTTGATTTTAACAAAAATTGAATTCTTGGGGTTCTTTGATATGCTGAATCTAAACATGTACTTAGTTTTTTTATTATGGGCCCAGTTTTCAAGTTGGTCCAAATCGGGGTCCAAAATTAAACTTTGTTTGATTTCATCGAAAATTGAACTAATGGGGTTCTTTGATATGCCGAATCTAACCGTGCATTTAGATTCTTAATTTTTGGTCCCGTTTTCAAATTGGTCTACATTAAGGTCCAAAGGGTCCAAAATTAAACTTAGTTTGATTTTAACAAAAATTGAATTCTTGGGGTTCTTTGATATGCTGAATCTAAACATGTACTTAGTTTTTTTATTATGGGCCGAGTTTTCAAGTTGGTCCAAATCGGGGTCCAAAATTAAAGCTAAAAAGGGGGTAAATTATTTTTTTTTTGGGGGGGGAGGGCAATTCTCCACAGCATATTGTATTACACAAAAGCAAAAAATTGAATATAAATTCAAATCATATGACCAATTCTAAGTTCTTTATTTCAGTTATTCTGTGTCAGAAACCTATTATGTGTCAAATATTTGAAGAAATTTTCAATTGCACAGTATTGCACAATAGCAAGAAATTGATATGTGTGCCCTGTTATCAAAACTTTATTATTAACAAATTCCATTGGAAATTTGCCAATATAAAATGTGCTGATGAAGCTTTTTTGTTTATCTTATCTAAACTGCTTTTAATATGTATATTTAAAATTTGCCATCCATGACTATGATGTCATTTTCTATTTTAATATGTTATGGTGTATTTAAATGGGCTGTTATGGTTGCAAAGTATAAAGAAATGGGGGGGGGGGGGGGGGGTTGAAAACAAAATTTGGGGGGGGGGGGGTAAATGAGAAATTGGGGAGGGGGTAATTTTTTCTCATTTCATATTTCATAAATTAAAAAGAAAATTTCAAATTTTTTTTTAGCAAAAAAAAGGGGGGGGGGGGGTTACAATAAATTTTATTGTTTTTTGTTTTTTTTTTGGAAGGGGGGTCAATGTGCAACTTCATAGTGTATTGCACAAAAGCTAAAAAAAGGGGTAAATTATTATTTTTTTTTTGGGGGGGGGGCAATTCTCCACAGCATATTGTATTACACAAAAGCAAAAAATTGAATATAAATTCAAATCATATGACCAATTTTAAGTTCTTTGATTTCAGTTATTCTGTGTCAGAAACCTATTATGTGTCAAATGTTTGAAGAAATTTTCAATTACACAGTATTGCACAATAGCAAGAAATTGATATGTGTGCCCAATTTTAAATTTTAAATTGGTTATTTCTGATTTATATATAAAAACAAATAATACTGATATGGTTTGAATAGGTAAATTAAAAATTTTTAAGTTCTTAGACAACATTCATTCTGTGTCAGAAACCTATGCTGTGTCAAATATTTATTCACAATCCAAATTCAGTATTGTATCAAGCTTGAATGTTGTGTTCATAATTGCCCCAACTATTCAGGGTTCGAAATCTGCGGTCGTATCTAGCTGCGCCCAGCGGAGCATTTTATTTTATTATGGGCCCAGTTTTCAAGTTGGTCCAAATCTGGGTCCAAAATTAAACTTTGTTTGATTTCATCGAAAATTGAAGTATTGGGGTTCTTTGATATGCCGAATCTAACTGTGCATTTAGATTCTTAATTTTTGGTCCCATTTTCAAATTGGTCTACATTAAGGTCCAAAGGGTCCAAAATTAAACTTAGTTTGATTTTAACAAAAATTGAATTCTTGGGGTTCTTTGATATGCTGAATCTAAACATGTACTTAGTTTTTTTATTATGGGCCCAGTTTTCAAGTTGGTCCAAATCGGGGTCCAAAATTAAACTTTATTTGATTTCATCGAAAATTGACTTATTGGGGTTCTTTGATATGCCGAATCTAACCGTGCATTTAGATTCTTAATTTTTGGTCCCGTTTTCAAATTGGTCTACATTAAGGTCCAAAGTGTCCAAAATTAAACTTAGTTTGATTTTAACAAAAATTGAATTCTTGGGGTTCTTTGATATGCTGAATCTAAACATGTACTTTTTTTTTTTGGGGGGGGGGGGGGGCAATTCTCCACAGCATATTGTATTGCACAAGAAGCAAAAAATTGAATATAAATTCAACTCATATGACCAATTCTAAGTTCTTTGATTTCAGTTATTCTGTGTCAGAAACCTATTATGTGTCAAATATTTGAAGAAATTTTCAATTGCACAGTATTGCGCAATAGCAAGAAATTGATATGTGTGCCCAATTTTAAATTTTAAATTGGTTATTTCTGATTTATATATAAAAACAAATAATACTGATATGGTTTGAATAGGTAAATTAAAAAATTTTAAGTTTTTAGACAACATTCATTCTGTGTCAGAAACCTATGCTGTGTCAAATATTTATTCACAATCCAAATTCAGTATTGTATCAAGCTTGAATGTTGTGTTCATAATTGCCCCAACTATTCAGGGTTCGACATCTGCGGTCGTATCTAGCTGCGCCCAGCGGAGCATTTTATTATTTTATAGATTAATTGTGTTATTGTTTCACTGACAGTAATCCAAAACTGTCCACAAATAGCTTGTGAAAAAAATTTTTTCACAGACTTGAAACTGAACCTCATATATAGTAATTTAGTTAAAAACTGCCGGTCAGCAAGTGGCATAAATGTTACCTTTCACAGGAAAGTAGTCAACTTTTATTATACCCTCACTTTTGAAAAAAGTGGGGTATATAGTATTCGTTTTGTCTGTTCAGCCGTCCGTTCCTCTGAACTTTGTATCGCAACTCCTCCTAAACTACAGAATGGAATTAAATGAAACTTTCAGAGAATCTTCATCCCATGATGGCATTGTGCACCTCCTATTTTAGAATTTGATCGGGTTTCCCATAGAAAAACATGGACTTTGACTTTCAATGTGATAGGGAGTACCATGATGCCATCCACAACTCCTCCTAAACCACTGTATGGAATTTGATGAAACTTTCAGAGGATTTTTATTAAATGATGCCATAGTGCACCTCCTATTTTAGATTTTGATCTGACCAACATTTGGGGTCTCCCATAGAAAAACATGGACTTTGACTTTCAATGTTATACGGGGTACCATGATGCCATCCGCAACTCCTCCTAAACCACTGAATGGAATTTGATGAAACTTTCAGAGGATCTTTATTACATGATGCCATAGCGCACCTCCTATGTTAGATTTTGATGTGATGAATATTTGGGGTAACCCATACCAAAACATGGACTTTGACATTCATTGTGATAGGGGTACCATGATGCCATTAGCAACTCCTCCTAAACCACTGAATGGAATTTGATGAAACTTTCAGAGGATCTTTATTACATGATGCCATAGTGCACCTCCTATTTTAGATTTTGATGTGATGAATATTTGGGGTTACCCATACCAAAACATGGACTTTGACATTCATTGTAATAGGAGGTACCATGATGCCATGTGCAACTCCTCCTAAACCACTGAATGGAGTTTGATGAAACTCATCTCACTGCTGTTGGGGTTTTCCGAAATATTGACATTTCCTTTCATGTATCTTATGTAAGGCGGGGGTATCAAGTAATGAGCTTTGCTCACAGTATTTCTAGTTTGCTATTGGAGGTGTTAGAGTCAGTAGTTAAATTTCTTTATTATACCTCAGTATGTTTTTCTTCTATATAAAATAGTCAGTGTCTTGGGACAAATAAAATGGCTATATCCCTCAATACTGTTAAATAACTGTATAATATTGCAGTGACAGGTTTTGACCAATGCTTTAATATCCCATGTCCTGATTGGTTAATATAACTCATTTTTTTGTGTTAACAGGTGGAACAGTTATGGAGAGCCATTTCAGAAGAATAACTAAGTCAAGTAAAATTTCCCTGAGTGCTGAAACTGGAGATCTGCCTTGCCTCTTGGTAGCATATTTTCCTGTGCCAGTATTAAAGCCAGGGGAACAAATGGTCACACAAATGAATAAAAGTCTACAAAATTTGTTTATAGAAATTGAGGATACACATCTAGAAAGCGTAGTGATTCCTATTAAGTTAGTGGATGATATCCCTGAGGCTACTTTTCTTCGCTGGTTTGTTAAAGCTTTTGAAATTTATCAACACAAATTTACCAACATCAATCAAATTTTCCTTTGCACTGAAGATAAAGACATTTCTGACCAGATAAGTGTTCTAAGGGATGGACTTGGTAGAAGTTTGCACATGTTTGATTTTACATCAATGTTTGAGAATCCCGATAATCCAGTATTAAAAAGTAAGTAAAGTTTAGTAGAAGAATGGACCTTATCAAAAGTAAATTTTTGACAGGTAGGAATATACAAATGTAGACTACATTGGCATAGTGATACATCACTATGTAGGTACTATTTATAGAGTTTACAATACTTGGTCATGTTGGTTGATAATCTTGCTGCTAACATCCAACTTCATGAAATGAACATAATCATGCAGAATGATAATTTGCAGGGTATATAAAAATTTTCCATATGATTGTTGTTATTTTAGAGATTTTAAGTCAGTATTTGTGTTATGTAGCCCAGTTTCCAAGAGGTTACATCAGTATATATATTGTTATACCCCCGCTTTTGAAAAAAGTGGGGTATATATTATTCGTTGTGTCCGTCCATCCATTGGTCCCTCCATCCATTTGTCTGTCTGTCTGACATTTGTATCTGCAACTCCTCCTAAACTACTGAATGGAATTTGATGAAACTTTCAGATAATCTTCATCCCGTGGTGGCATTGTGCACCTCCTATTTTAAAATTTGATCGGACCAATTTTCGAGGTTTCCCATAGAAAAACATGGACTTTGAGTCTTTCAGTGTGATAGGGGGTATCATGATGCCATCCTCAAACTCCTCCTAAACCACTGTATGGAATTTGTTGAAACTTTCAGAGGATCTTTATTACATGATGCCATAGTGCACCTCCTATTTTAGATTTTGATCTGATGAATATTTGGGGTTTTCCATACCAACACATGGACTTTGCCATTCATTCATCCATTATGCCATCCACAACTCCTCCTAAACCACTGAATGGAATTTCAGAGAATCTTTATCACATGATGCCATAGTGCACCTCATATTTTAGATTTAAATCTGACCAACTTTTTGAAAAACATGGACTTTGACTTTCAGTGTGATAGGGGGGTACCATGATGCCATCCTCAAACTCCTCCTAAACCACTGTATGGAATTTGTTGAAACTTTCAGAGGATCTTTATTACATGATGCCATAGTGCACCTCCTATTTTAGATTTTGATCTGATGAATATTTGGGGTTTTCCATACCAACACATGGACTTTGCCATTCATTCATCCAGTATGCCATCCACAACTCCTCCTAAACCACTGAATGGAATTTCAGAGAATCTTTATCACATGATGCCATTGATTCTTTATCTGCAGGTTATAGCTTAGAGTTATAACCAAGACCAGACAAACAGTTGTCAGTGAGCTCTGTTTTGAAGTTAAATTACAGAACAGTTTTATTTTACAGGCAAAAAGAAAGCAGCTGATATCATAATCACATTGGTTGAGGGGAAACTAGTTGACCAGAAGGTAATTTGTTGATCCTGTGAAATATGTTTTTTTTCTGTAATCTAACTTTTAGGATATGCATGATATTCTTTTACTCTTATTACATAAGCAAATTTGAAGATCTCTATATTGTTTTGGAAACTATTTCTTAGTAAGAAAGAAGATTTAGAATGGTTGTGACATTGCTTGGCAAGATTCATGACCAGTCAGAATAACAGTTGAATAGTACCACATCATTTAATTACCAATTAAATAATCACATTGTTAGCTCACCTGGCCTAAAAGGCCATGTGAGCTATTGCTATCACTTGGCGTCCGTTGTCGTCGTAAACTTTCCTTTAAAGATCTTCTCCTCTGAAACCACTGGGCCAATTGGAACAAAACTTGGCGGTAATGGTCCTTAGATGATCCTCTTTCAGAATTATATCTGATGACACATCCATTATCCAAGATGGCGGCTAGAGCCGAACATAATTTAACATAGGACCCTACGGGAATGTAATTGAAGATCTTGTCTGAAACCACTTGGCCAATTCAAACAAAACTTGGCAGCAATGGTCCTTAGGTGGCCCTCTTTCAGATTATATCTGATGACCGCATCCATCATCCATGCTGGCCACCAGAGCCGAATATAGTTTAACATAGGAGCCTATAGGGAATTTACTTAAAGATCTTCATCTCTGAAAATACTTGGCCAATTGGAACAAAACTTAGCAGCAATGGTCCTTAGGTAGTCCTCTTTCAGAATTATAATTATCTTTATTTGAAATGCAAATTTATACCTTGAAGGGTTGACAGCATGATTTAAACATTAAAATAACATAAATTAAAAGTAGAACAGAAATACATTAGAAAAAATAATGGAGCAACAAACCACTTAAGATCTTTAGAAGATAAAATAAGTTTTAGTTTTTCAAAAGGCGAATAATTATTTATACTTGGTTGTATTTCAATGATGTTATTGAAGTAATCTTGCCTTAACATGTATTTCAGACAATTGAAGAAGAAATGTATTTCATCCTCTATCTCATTTAAATTACATTTTTATACGACCGCAAAATTTTTGCGGTCGTATATTGGTATGACGTTGGCGTCGTCGTCGTCGTCGTCGTCGTCCGTCGTCTGCAGCGTCGTCCGAAGACATTTGGTTTTCGCACTATAACTTTAGTATAAGTTAATAGAAATCTATGAAATTTAAACACAAGGTTTATGACCACAAAAGGAAGGTTGGGATTGATTTTGGGAGTTTTGGTCCCAACAGTTTAAGAATCAGGGGCCAAAAAAGGGCCCAATAAGCATTTTTCTAGGTTTTCGCACAATAACTCTAGTATAAGTAAATAGAAATCTATGAAATTTTAACACAAGGTTTATGACCACAAAAGGAAGGTTGGGATTGTTTTTGGGAGTTTTGGTCCCAACAGTTTAGGAATTAGGGGCTAAAAAAGGGCCAAAATAAGCATTTTTCTTGGTTTTTGCACAATAACTTTAGTATAAGTAAATAGAAATCTATGAAATTTAAACACAAGGTTTATGACCACAAAAGGAAGGTTGGGATTGATGTTTGGAGTTTTGGTCCCAACAGTTTAGGAATTAGGGGCCAAAAGGGTCCAAAATTAAACTTTGTTTGATTTCATTGAAAATTGAACTATTGGGGTTCTTTGATATGCCGAATCTAACCGTGCATTTAGGATCTTAATTTTTGGTCCCGTTTTCAAATTGGTCTACATTAAGGTCCAAAGGGTCCAAAATTAAACTTAGTTTGATTTTAACAAAAATTGAATTCTTTGGGTTCTTTGATATGCTGAATCTAAACATGTACTTAGTTTTTTTATTATGGGCCCAGTTTTCAAGTTGGTCCAAATCGGGGTCCAAAATTAAACTTTGTTTGATTTCATCGAAAATTGAACTATTGGGGTTCTTTGATATGCCGAATCTAACCGTGCATTTAGATTCTTAATTTTTGGTCCCATTTTCAAATTGGTCTACATTAAGGTCCAAAGGGTCCAAAATTAAACTTAGTTCGATTTTAACAAAAATTGAATTCTTTGGGTTCTTTGATATGCTGAATCTAAACATGTACTTAGTTTTTTTATTATGGGCCGAGTTTTCAAGTTGGTCCAAATCGGGGTCCAAAATTAAAGCTAAAAAAGGGGTAAATTTTTTTTTTTTTTTTGGGGGGGGGGGGGGGGCAATTCTCCACAGCATATTGTATTACACAAAAGCAAAAAATTGAATATAAATTCAAATCATATGACCAATTCTAAGTTCTTTATTTCAGTTATTCTGTGTCAGAAACCTATTATGTGTCAAATATTTGAAGAAATTTTCAATTGCACAGTATTGCGCAATAGCAAGAAATTGATATGTGTGCCCTGTTATCAAAACTTTATTATTAACAAATTCCATTGGAAATTTGCCAATATAAAATGTGCTGATGAAGCTTTTTTGTTTATCTTATCTAAACTGCTTTTAATATGTATATTTAAAATTTGCCATCCATGACTATGATGTCATTTTCTATTTTAATATGTTATGGTGTATTTAAATGGGCTGTTATGGTTGCAAAGTATAAAGAAATGGGATGGGGGGGGGGGGGTGGAAAACAAAATTTGGGGAGGGGGGTAAATGAGAAATTGGGGAGGGGGTAATTTTTTCTCATTTCATATTTAATAAATTAAAAAGAAAATTTCAAATTTTTTTTAGCAAAAAAAAGGGGGGGGGGTTACAATAAATTTTATTGTTTTTTGGTTTTTTTTTGGGAGGGGGGTCAATGTGCAACTTCATAGTGTATTGCACAAAAGCTAAAAAAAGGGGTAAATTATTATTTTTTTTTGGGGGGGGGGCAATTCTCCACAGCATATTGTATTACACAAAAGCAAAAAATTGAATATAAATTCAAATCATATGACCAATTTTAAGTTCTTTGATTTCAGTTATTCTGTGTCAGAAACCTATTATGTGTCAAATATTTGAAGAAATTTTCAATTACACAGTATTGCACAATAGCAAGAAATTGATATGTGTGCCCAATTTTAAATTTTAAATTGGTTATTTCTGATTTATATATAAAAACAAATAATACTGATATGGTTTGAATAGGTAAATTAAAAATTTTTAAGTTCTTAGACAACATTCATTCTGTGTCAGAAACCTATGCTGTGTCAAATATTTATTCACAATCCAAATTCAGTATTGTATCAAGCTTGTATGTTGTGTTCATAATTGCCCCAACTATTCAGGGTTCGACATCTGCGGTCGTATCTAGCTGCGCCCAGCGGAGCATTTTATTTTCATAGTATTTCAATTTTATTTGATAAATCCATGCCTGAACAAGTTTAGACTAGTTTTGAATGTCATACATCGAAATTCTTTAAGACCAGCCTTAAAAATATTTCAGTTTGCCCAAACCCGACCCATGGCTGTTGGGTATGGGTAGGTAGGTAGGCAAATTCTATTTATGCCCCTGCAACTAAAACTTCCGCATAACTCCTCCTACAGTTTGAATGCTAGGAAGTTTACACTTTGCCTACTGTTTGTACATATATTGAAGGTGTGCATGTGGTCAGGGTTTTGATTTTTATTAATATTTGCTCTTTTGGAGATAGTTGAACTTTGTCATTTTTTGGAGTATTTACTTGTATAAGAGGAGTGTTTCTGGATAACTCCTCCTACAGTTTGAATGCTAGGAAATTTTCACTTGCTGTCTATTTGTACATAGATTGAAGGTGTGCATAATGGCTGTGATTAGACTTTTATCAGTATTTGCTGTTTTTTAGATAATTGATCATTTTGGGAGAATATACCTGATCATAAAATTGTTAGCATTGTCAAATATTAAACCTTATGAGTAAGAGTTAGTTTTAAATTTATCTTAAAAATAGATGTCATACAATGCTGATTAAGGAGCTACCATTTGATCTGAACCTTTGACCTATGTGCTCCCATGCTCAACTTTGTGTATTTTAAAATAACACTTTGCATCTGCGGTGGCATCCATTGTGTCTCCAAGACACAATAATATCTCAAAGAAAGTCCTACACTGACTTTCTTATAATACAGTTACTTCAGAGAGGAGTGCGGGGGCATCAGTTTTTTTTTGGAACAGAAATATTAATAGATACTTAACATGTCAAAACAAAATCATAGTGTCAGACAGTCATAGTGCCTATCAAATAAATCTAAAGTATCATTTTTTTAAGGAAAAGGGCATTTATAGCTGCAAGTTTTATCATTGTGAGTTTTATTCTTTAGGTATTAAGAGTATAGATGTGTGAAAGGGATAGGTTTGTCCACATAAAAAAATGGGTTTTAACCCACCACACTATGTGCCTGTATTGACAGGTTTTCTGGACCTGGCATTTGTTCGCAGTGTTTTAATATTGTCTTTGTTTAAGCATGTTTTTTTGGAGTAGGTGTGGGTGTTAGTAAAGTATATTAATGAGACCATTCCCAATCCGTCTAACTAAATATGACCAATCAAATTGTATTAGGGTACCTATTTAGATCAGAGAATAACTATTTATAAACATTCTTTATTTTGATCAAGCAACTCGGATCAAGCCTGTGAAGTTAAAATTGGAATAAGTGTAAGGTGTAGTTTAGGTGACTTTTTCAATTCTATATTTAATTACTTTAATGAACTGTGATACTGATATTCAAGCAGTCGTACACTCAGTAAATCCTTTAAACTCTTGTGTTTTTTGTATGCTATAATTGGTGGTCTAGGAAATAATTTTTTTGCTGTCTCATCTTTTTCAATATAATGCCAGTGTTTTCTGAGAATTTTACCAAGTTGTTTGAAGCAAAGGTTATATTTGTTGCAAAATAACAAAGGAGGTTTTTTATTTTTCCTTTACTCCTTGTATTGAAGTTCTGGTCTTTATTGTTAGTGCAACGAATGAATTTGTATTATTTCCCCAATAATAAATCCTTTAAATACCGATTTTGAGTGTGCTGATGTCCTCGGTGAATATTGATAGTTTTATGCGTATTTTCTATATATATATGGACGTCCAATGTATTTTGAGTTTGAAATCTCTGTCCATTAAATACAGTTACATCTAATACATTCAAGCTCTCTAGTCTCTACGGATATTTCGAATTTAAATTTCAAAAATTGATATGTGCTGTCTGCTATGTCGAAGAAAGCTCACAGCTCATCTTTATTTCTAGAAAAGATTATGAAACCATCATTTCTATAAATTGACAAATGTAAAATATATTAAGGAAACCACCCCCAATTCGTCTTACTAAATACGACCAACGAAATTGTAAAAAAAACGTCTGCCATGTTATAAATTCTGCGAGTAATTTAATATCAGAATAAAAAAAAAGCTTTTTGACAGCACAGTATTTAAGAAAGCGTGGAAACGATTAACTTTGTAAACTAGCATCCGGAACGGAAACAACAGACACGTTAAAAATCCGGAAATAAAAAAATCGAGATTTGATACAAAAAAAAAAATTTGACTCGGCGGGATTTTTTGGGGTCGGCTGCATTTGGGCAAACAAACCTATTTTTTATTATGGCCTTATTTATGTTGTGTCTTATACAATAATTATACATTATTCACGTTTAATTGGCATAGACGCACTTCACCCAATTTCCTAACAAATTTTAAATTTCATACCAGCAGACCCTTTCGCAAGACAAAATAAAAGCTGACATGAAATTTTGAAATGATATCAAACTAATATTGATGAAAAACGTTCCTGGCGAGGATGTGCGTAGTTGCTTATTTAATGAAAACATGCTAGCAACAGGCCGGAAGTTACAATTTTGATGAAACCTGTCTTTGATTTGGATGTTATTTTACCATTTAATGTTATTAATGGATTCAGTTTGTTATTAATGGATTCAGTTATTCCCCGATTGTTGAAGCTGGGATGTTCCTTGAGTGATATAAATGGAAAAAACACAGTTTTATAACACTTTATTTTTTCGTATATGACAGGGCCAATAAAGGTAGTTTCTGAACATAGCCCTTTGCCGAATTTGCTGGTTCCGCACTCTTACTTTACTTTACCACAACTAAATGTTAAAGCTTATCCAAAATGCTTATTACCACCAAACACAAATCAAGTTCGAATATACAAGTTCAAATATGGGTGGCATCACATTCACCGTTTTGGAGTTGTGTCCCTTTATAACTGGAAAAATTGACGAATTTGCCGTTTCTGCACCCTTACTTTACTTTGCCTCAAAATGTTATGAAACTTGTACACAATGCTTATTACCACCAAACACAGATCCAGTTCGAATTTGAGGGGTGAAAAATTGAAGAATTTGAAATTTTTGCACTCTAACTTTACTTTGCTTCAACCAAATGTTATGAAACTTATACTACAACCAAACTCAGATCAAGTTTGAATTTGAGTGGTGTCACTTTCATGGTTCTTGTGTTACGCCCTTTATAAATTGAAAATTGCCAAGATTTGTTTTAACTTGATCAAGTGTTATGGGGTTGAATTTCCCATCAGGTCCATGTTAGGCATTGGTTGCCATCTGATTTGACGGTCTTGGTCATAGGATGAATATCATAAATGCTGCCAAGTTTGGCTCCCTTTTGCTCAGTTGTTTTAGAGTTAGCATTTCATGTTATCAATTACAATTCTGAAGGAGTACCATCTTAAAGGACAGTCCAGGTTATCAGACACAACTCTGAAAGAGGAGCATCTAAGGACCATTGCTGCCAATTCTGGTTCTGGACAAGTGATTTCAGAGAAGAACAATTTTAAAATGAAATTTCCCACAGGGTCCTAGGTTAAAACTTAGTTCAGCTGTGGCAGTCATCTTGGTTGAGAATTTGGGTCATCCTTCACAATTCTGAAAAAGGACCATCTAATGAACCATTAGTTTAGTGGTTTGAGACAAGATTTTTAAATGAATCTTACCATACGGTCCAATGTTAAACTAAGTTCAGCTGTGACAGCCATATTGGTTACTGTCTGGATCATCAGACACAGTTCTGAAAGAGGGCCATATAAGGACCATTGTTACCAAGTTTGGTTCAAATTGGCTCAGGATTTTCAGACAAGAAGGTTTTAAATGAATTTTACCATAGGGTCCAATCTTAAACTAAGTTCAGCTGTGGCAGCCATATTGGTTGGGGGGTGAATATGACCCAATTCTGAAAGAGGACCATCTAATGACCATTGATGTCATCTCTTGATTCAATTGGTCAAGTATTTGCAGACAAGAAGATTTTTAAATGAGTTTTCCCATAGAGGCCTTTCTTAATCCAAACCTGGCGACCATCTTTGTCCTTAGGTAATCCTCTTTCAGAATTGTGCCCAATGACCTTTACTATCAACCAAGATGGCCACCACAGGCAAACTTAATTTAACATAGGAACCTAATGGAAAATTCATCTAAAAATCTTTTCTGAAACTACTTGGCTGTTTGAAACCCGAGTTTACAGCAATGGTCCTTATATGGTCCTCTTTCAGATGTTTGTCCAAAGATCTGGACTGCCAACCAAGATGGCCAACTTGTTTAACCTAGGACCCTGTTGGAAAATTTGTTTAAAAACCTTTATGTTTGAAACCACTGGGCCAGTTGGAATCAGACTTGACAGCTGTGGTCCTCATATGGTCCTCTTTTAGATTTGTGTCTGATGACCTGGACTGTCCTTAGATAGCCCTTTTTAGCTCACCTGGCCTAAAAGGCCATGTGAGCTGTTGCCATCACTTGGCGTCCATCCTCATTTGGCGTTAACTATACTGATCTTCTCCTCTGAAACCACTGGACCAATTGGGACCAAACTTTGGTGAAATGGTCCAAAAATGTGTCCAGCATCCCCAACTTCCTACTGACATGGCTGCTGTGACTAAAAATAGAAAAAAGTGGGCATGAATCTAAAACATCTTTTATGAAACTACATGGCCAATTGAAACCAGACTTGGCAGAAATGGTCCTGATCAGGTCCTCTTTTAGAAATATGTCTGATGACCCAGAATATTAACCAAGATTGCTGCCATATACAAAGTTAATTTAACATCGGACACTATGAGAAAATTCATTTAAAAATCTTCTTCATGTTCTTTTCTGCAAATCCTGAGCCAAATGGAACAAAACTTGTCAGGGATGGTCCTTTAAGATGGCCCTCTTTCAGAACTTGTCTGATTTACCAGACTGTCAACCAAGATGGCTGCCACAGCAAAACTTAGTTTAACAGAATTTATTTAAAACTCCTCTTGTCTGAAACCACTGAACCAATTGGAACTAAAGTTTGCAGAAATAGTCCTTACATGGTTCCCTCTCAGAAATATGTCTCATGACCTGGACTGTCAACAAAGGTGGCTGCCACAGCCGAACTTTGTTTAACATAAAACCCAATTGGAAAATTCATTAAAAGTCTTCTTGTCTGAAACCACTTGGCCAATAATCAAACTTGGCAACAATGGTCCTTACATAGTCCTCTTTCAGAATTATGTGTGATGTCAACTAATATGGCCACCACAGCCGAAAATAATTTATCATAGGACCCTATGGCAAAATTGCCAGACACAGCAGCAATGGTTTTAAATGGTCCTCTTTTATAATTTTATCCAATGATCTGGACTGTCAACCACGATGACGGCCTCGGCTGAACTTTAAGTTTAACATAGGACCCTATGGGAAAACGAGCCAAATTGACTGTTACACTTAGATTTTTAGTCATGCTTAAGTTGGACAAGTGAAATCCAGGTAAGCAATACAGGCTCTTATGAGACACTAAATCAGAATTGTGAAACAATATGGGACCCAGAAACCTGTTGATTTTGGTATAAATCTATGGCATTGCTTGGAGAACTTTATTTTTTCTGCAAAATCACAAATTTCATTTACTGTAAGAGGACAAATATATATAAGGAGCAAACAAAAAAATGCAATCCATTAGATAGACAAACCCAGGAAGGCAAATGAATAACCACAAGCTGGCCCTTGGAAAGCCTTATTTAACAGATTTAAGTCACCAAAAAAGGGACAAACCTTAATTTTCGAATTTTAAAGACAGCGTCCGACATAAATTTTCCTTTAAAGATCTTCTTCTCTGAAACCACTGAGCCAATTGGGACCAAACTTTGGTGGAATGGTCCTTGGGTGGTCCCCTTCCAAACATATGTCCGATATCCCAGACTTCCAACCAACATGGCTGCATGCTGTTACTAAAAATAGAAAAAAGGGGGATGAATTTTAAAAATCTTCTTCTATGAAACCACAAGGCCAATTGGAACCAAACTTGGCAGTAAAGGTCCTTAGGAGGTTCATTTTCAGAATAATGTCCGATGACACGGACTGTTAACCAAGATGGCCTCCACAGCAAAACCTAGTTTAACGTAGTGCCCTATGGGAAAATTCATTGAAAAATCTTCTTGTCTGAAACCAGACTTGGCAGCAATGGTCCTTAGATGGTCCTCTTTCAGAATTGTGTCTGATGATTTGCACTGTCAACCAAGATGGCTGCCACAACCGAACTTAGTTTAACATAGAACCCTATAGAAAAACCAGCCAAATTGACTGCAACACTTACATTTTTAGTCCTGCTCAAGGTGAAAAGTTAAATTCAGGTGAGCACTAGTTTTAACTAATATTTATTCCCGCACTTTGTGTTCAGGGATATAGTGATTGTTTAAGATAAGGCCCAATGAGAAATTCACTCAAAAATCTTCTTGTCGGAAACCACTAAGTCAATTAGAACTAGACTTGGTAGCAATAGTCGGTAGATGGTCCTCTTTCAGAATTGTGTCCGATGACCCGCACTGTCAACCAAGATGGCTGCCACATCCGAACTTTGTTTAACATAGAACCCTATAGAAAAACCAGCCAAATTGACTGCAACACTTACATTTTTAGTCCTGCTCAAGGTGAAAAGTTAAATTCAGGTGAGCACTAGTTTTAACTAATATATATTCCCACACTTTGAAGAAAGTGTTCAGGGATATAGTGATTGTCACACTTTCTTGTTACATCAACTCCTCCTTCACTTTTGGGTTAAGGACTTTAATTTCTATATAGAATGGTTGCATATCACCTGTAGATGTGGGGCCCACATGGGGTTGAGCTTTGAAAATGACATCAGTCTCCAAAACTGGAAGTGTGGCCTATTCGATGCCATTAGACATTAGTTCATAAAATGTAGTTCCAATGATGACAGCATTTTTAAATAATGAGTACTTTCTTATTGATAATATCTGAACTAATATTTTTAAGTAAGATAATCTTTATTATTTACCAAAATTTCAAAAATTTCCAAGAAAATAAAAGGAATTCCCCAACATTATTTCGAAGACATGACGCTAGGCGGATGAATTTGTCAGAACGAATCTATGAAGATACAGCATCCCGTTACATTTCCACTGAGGGCATATATACGTTCATAGATTTTCTATTAATAAAAAGTATTATGTTGCTTTTATAAATGTTAACGAATATATTTATTCTTTTAGGATTGACTCTTTTAAATTATGCATGTTTTGATCTTTCAGTTTTTTAGTTTTACATTCCGGTCTGAGAAACCTGCTGAAGTTAAGTTACTCATTTGAATTGTTTATTATAAAAAATCATTCTGCCAAACCTCTGCTTAAATTTCCATTGATTATTATATATATCACAATTTTAAAATATTGACGTTGAAATGGATAGAGTTATTTCGGGAACCCAAAATAACTCTGGGAATCCCCATACATGCACATTGGCAATGTATAGAAAAACTTTGATGTGCGTGATTTACATAATCGTTTACCTGAGATAAATTTAGAAGTTGGATTTTTGTCTCGCCCGTGACAAAAAGTTTAATAACTTTGCACATGTAATACTTACAATTAAGATTTATATCTCAGAACTGTACTACCTAGGCCATATTAGGTCTTGGTGGGTACATGCCAGTCTGACACCTGCCTTTTGACCTTGACCTCAATTAAATGCTTAGTGACTTTCATCCAAATTTCTTAAGTCCTTGTCTGACTCAGCAGCTCTAATGCCTGGACCAATCTGTGTTTGGTCTATAGGTAGTTCTTAGTGGGTACACGTTAGTCTGACACCTGTCTCTGGACTTTGACCTCAATTGCATGCTTGAGTGACTTTGTCACAGTTTTGAGATTAGGTCCATTTCTCATCAACTTTAATACCTAGACCCACCATATTTGGTAAATAGATAGTTCTTGGTGGACACATGTCGTTATGACATGTGCCTTTTGACTTTGACTTCAATTTCTTTTAACACATTTTCCTTTGACTTGCAAAATGTCGGGTATCAGATAATCATTATTCTGTGTCCATGTGCATACTCAGGAGAGACATATACATGATATAGTGTTCCACTCTTGTTAAGGTATAAGGGGTTAAAATGACCAATAAAGCAATGTGTCTTCATAACGTATTTTTTCTAATTTTTCATCCAATTTTTATGGGGATTTTTCTTTTAATTCACCTTGATGAGTGCTTTCATAAATAAATGTTTTCTATATATATGTTTTATTTTTCCCAAGATTCAAAAGGTCAAAGTTGCATGATACGCTTAGCAAAGCTATTTATTTCAATTCTTATGAACATCATAACTATGAACTACTGTCTGAACACCTCAGTTGATAAAATCAATTTTTCACATTTTGAAAGTCTAAATGTTAGAATTTAAAGACAATCTTTTGTTAGTTAATCAACCTTGTTGAGTCATCCAAGAAAAAATAAAAATTGTAAAGTTATTTATAAATGTTATGTTTGCATACCTCACAAATGATTCTGAAAGGAGAATTTCCAATAGAAAAATAAATGCACTTGAAAATTTCCAAAAATTAATAATTTGAATTTATCAAATTAGACATATCCTAAAATTTGTATAACTTTATTTTTGAACATTTTTAATGAACTTTGTACATATTTCATGAATCATGGGGTTGTAATACTTAATTTTATAAAATCTTATTGGAAGAGTTATGTCCCTTTTACATTGAAAATTTTATAGGCGGAATTTTTTTTTTTGTTTCTCTGGAAGACATAATTAAACAAAATGAGGTAAGTTAAATTGTTTCAGTTACGACATTATAAGCTCATTGCATTTTTTACCCAAGTGACTAGACAATTCACATTGATTAAGGTATTCAAATTGTGAAAAATCCATTTTACGAAGTGAGGTGTCCAGACAGTAGTAATATGTGGTTTTCAGATATTTTAATTATACTAAATAGGTTGATGTTATTGTGAACAGCTGTAGTAAGGATTTAGACTTGCGCAAAGGAGCTGTTTCAGCATCCATTCTGAAAGCTGCAGGTGAAGGAATTTTAAAAGAATGTGAAAAGAGATATCCAAGTGGAATTAAATATGGACAAGTTATAACAACTAGAGCTGGAAACTTGCCTTATAAACTCATTTGCCATGCAGCTCTACCACATTGGAACCCAACAGCCAACATTTCATCACAAGTATGATAATTTTACTGCATATACAATATACACTATTTTGAGAAGAACTTTAGTAATTTGTGTCTTCTGTCCATCAACTTGTGAATCAAAAGTCATATTGAACCTGCATATGGTATCTAAGTGTTTCATATGAATATCTGGGTAGAATTCAATAATTATGATTTTTTTTAGAGTTTCTACCAAATTAAGTTATGCACTTTTAAGCTCATGTGGATCTGTGGATGGGGTGAAATATCAATTTTCCATCATCCATTATAACATGTAATGCAAACTTTACTTTAAAAATCTTCTTAAAAACCACTAATGATGGATCTATACTATACTATATATGCAATTGTTATCAGATGATTCTCTTTTAGAGTTACAGTCAAATCACTAAAGGTTGTTGGGAGCCATCTGATCATGCTACTCAACTGTGCATGACTATATTTATACTACTAAAATTAAGGGCTCAATTTATTTTGGCCATTATTACATAACAACTGCAATAGACACAATTCAAATCAGAATTTTACTGATTGAAGATGAATGTGTTGTATGAGAATTTCACACATCTAGGTCGATGCGTTTCTTTAATATGGAATTATCGATGATTTAACTTGAACGGAACAAATCACCGTCATGTTTCCATGTTTTGTCATTCATCTCCATTTCCGGTCAGACACCCGACTCTATTTTCAACTTTTTCAGTCATGAACTTTCCATAAATTTATTACTTCCTGGATTATTTAGCATTTGTAAAAAAAAGGAGCAATCAAAAAGACGTAATCCATTGGACAGACAAACCCGGGAAGACAAATTAACAACCACAAGCACAACAAATAAACACAGAAAACTAAAAAACAATGAACAACACGAACTTCTATAAAAACCAGGAGTGAACAGAGGTGCTCTGGAAGGGTAAGCAGTTCCTGCTCAGTATACGGCACTCACCATGAATTTCAACAAAGTAAATCCGGTGGAAGTCACAAATCGGTGGAGGTACATGAAATGTTACGACAGGTCCAGCATCATCTTAGATATTGGAACACTGTAACGATCAGTCAATTCGTGATGACGACCGTAAAATTTCCAAAGTCATGACATCAACTTATCCCTGATTAAACCTTGGTTAAGAAGCTTTTGTGACAGCAGTAATCCTCTTTGTAGAAAGTCTTGGTAACTCACGCATATCCTTGAAAATATGGTACATGTATATTGCTACCCAAGAAGGGAAAGTTAACAATAGGAAAGTTGAAGTCATCAGGCTTGTCATAAAGTTTTGTCTTCAGATGTCCCTCATTGTCTATTTCAAGAAACAAATCCAAATATGAAGCGGACTTAGGTGTATCTGTAGTATCCGTAATTTCAAGCTCACTGGGGTAGATTAGACGTAGAAAGTCTTGGAATTTGTCGTTATTTAACGACAACACGTCATCTATACAATGAAAAGTGAAATTAAAGGATTGGGCTAGTTTCTTTTTGTTTTCACGTAGTACAGATTAAACAATAAGTTTTATAAGTCTGATGCTGAAAATATATAATTACGCAAGTCTGTTGATTAAACAAACTACAACTGCATTACATCAGTTAAAAAATCAAAATCTGAAACGACTCTTAACATATCAATAATACCGGTACGTAAATATTTTTGGACAGCTCGGACCTTAGGGATTTTGTGTCAATTTATGTTTTTGTTTCTTGAGCTTTTACTTGGGTATTTCTAGGATTGCTCTGGTAGAACAACTCGGACTGTTTCATTCACACTTTTTTCCAGGCATAGATGATATACCACAAGCACGTGTGCATCCCCTCTTTTTCCGCTGCCTATCCCCATTTTCTCTGCAACACCCCACGACCTTCATTGTCAATGTTTTTTGCTCACCTGACCCAAGGGTCAAGTGAACTTTTCTCATCACTTGGCGTCCGTCGTCATCCATTGTCATCCATTAACTTTTACAAAAATCTTCTCCTCTGAAATTACTGGGCCATATAGAACCAAACATGGCAACAAGCATCATTAGGCAATTTCCGGTTTCTGGCACCTTCTCTACTTTCACCCATGCATTAGGGTACGTATTTTAAAAAATGTGTCCGATGACCCCGCCTGCCAACCAACATGGCCAACATGGCTAAAAATAGAACATAGGGGTAAACTGCAGTTTTTGTCTATATCTCAAAATTAAAGCATTTAGAGCAAAACTGACATGGGGTAAAAATGTTCATCAGGTCAAGATCTACCTAAAATGTTCATTGTGACAAAGTAAGATCTACAAATATGTCAACATGACCAAAATCTTTGATTGACCCCTAATAGGAGTTTTTGCCCTTTAAAGACGGCATCCGGTGTAAAGTTTCCTTTAAAGATCTTTTCTTCTGATTAACCACTGGACCAATTGGGACCAAACTTTGGTCCTTGGGTGTCCCCCTCCCAAAATAATGTCTGGCATCCCCGACTTCCAAACGACTTCCAAATCTTCTTCTATGAAACTGCAAATCCAATTGGAACCAAACTTGGCAGTAATGGCCCTTAGGAAGTTCTCTTTTAGAATTATGTCCGATGACACGGACTGTCAACCAAGATGGCAACCACAGTCAAACTTAGTTTAACATAGGGCCCTATGGGAAAATTCATTGAAAAATCTTGTTGTCTGAAACCATTAAGCCAATTAGAACTAGACTTGGTAGCAATGGTCCTTAGATTGCCATTCTTCAGAGTTGTGTCTGATGAACACGACTGTCGACCAAGTTGGCCACCACAGCTGAACTTAGTTTAACATAAGGCCCTGATAATGGGAAAATTCTTGAAAAATCTTCTTGTCTGAAACTACTTGACCAATTGGAACCAGACTTTGCAGCAATGTTTATTAGGAGGTCCACTTTCAGAAATATGTCTGATTTCGTGGACTGTGAACCAAGATTTAACATAGGACGCTATATGAAATTCACTCAAAAATATTCTTGTCTGAAACCTGACTAAGCCAATTAGAACTAGACTTGGTAGCAATGGTCCTTAGATGGTCCTTTTTATACGACCACAAAATTTTTGCGGTCATATATTGGTATGACGTTGGCGTCGTCGTCGTCGTCCGAAGACATTTGGTTTTCGCACTATAACTTTAGTATAAGTTAATAGAAATCTTTGAAATTTAAACACAAGGTTTATGACCACAAAAGGAAGGTTGGGATTGATTTTGGGAGTTTTGGTCCCAACAGTTTAAGAATAAGAATTAGGTTCCAAAAAAGGGCCCAATAAGCATTTTTCTTGTTTGGTTATTATCTTGGTGTAAGAGAGGTAATCCAAACACATTTAAAGTAAAATGTTGTGTATGATTCAATTACCTCCCTCACACTGCTTGTAAATTATGTATAAAGATATGTAGATTGTCTTGGGGTGATTTATAGTTGTCAGTTTATTTTTAGAAGTTACTATTAATTAATATTAATTTTGTCCATATGCCATTTTCTATTTTAAGACTTTTATGATATATTTAAATGGGTAATTATGTTTGCAAACTCCATGAGAAATTTGAATAGGGATTATGACCATATCTTGAGGGAAAGAATTTTTTTTTTGGAAAAAGGGAAAGGGGGGGTAAATAAGAAATTGTGGGGGGGGGGGGGGGGCAATTTTTTCTCATTTCAGATTTCAGAAATTAAAATATCTTCAAATTTTTATTTTGCAAAACAAAGGGTGGGGAGGGGGGTACAATGATTTTTTTTTTTTGGGGGGGGGTCAGTACACAACAGCATAGTGTATTGCAAAAAAGCAAAAAAAGGGGTTAAATTTTATTTTGGGGGGAGGGGTCAATTCACAACAGCATATTGTATTGCACAAAAAGCAAAAAATTGAATATAAATTCAAATCATATGTCCAATTCTAAGTTCTTTGACTACAGTTATTCTGTGTCAGAAACCTATTTTGTGTCAAATATTTAATTACAATCCAAATTCGGACCTGTATCAAACGTGAATATTGTGTCCATTTTTGCCCCAACTGTTCAGGGTTGGACCTCTGCGGTCGTATCCAGCTGCGCTCAGCGAAGCAATTTATTCAGAATTGTGTCCGATGACCCGGACTGTCAACCAAGATGGCTGCCACAGCCAAACTTAGTTTAACGTAGGGTCCTATATGCTATGGGAAATTCATTGAAAAATATTTTTGTCTGAAACCACTTGAACAATTGGAACCAGACATGGCAGCAATGGTCCTTTGATGGTCCTCTTTCACTTTCACTTTCAAACTTAAGTATTAACATTCAAAGTTTGTAAAGACAAAAAATCCGTTGTTTATGGTGCTTTCTATCACGTCCGAAATATGTTCTATAAATAAAAGTGGAAAACAAGTACCTGCTAGTCATATAGGTACATTTTTATTTCCGGATGCATTTCATTATGATAGTGAAATTTTGGTGATAGATTCAGGGTGATTCAAAGCAGTGGCATATCGACTCCAATGGTAAAAATACAATAATCTAGCTTGAATATTAAGCGTAAAATATCTGTAACAAGTATATAAAAGTGATTCACACTTTTTTATCGAAAGTGTGTCTGTTTGTGTTCTTGGTTGCATTGGGAGACGAATTTCTTTCTTTCAAATTTATAAAAATCATTTTACGCACTGAGGTGTCCAGACACTAACTCAACCACTCTCCGACCATCACTCCATATGACGATGTTGAGTTATTTTCATTTTCTTGAGTGGGAAGGGCTGTTTCATTTGGACATGAAATCTCATTGACAAGTACTTTACTTTTTGATAAATTTTGAATTGCATTGATTAATTTTCCACCGTACTGCCCATTTTTTCTACGAGGTGGATCCTCTCCCGATATCTTGAAAATATTTTTTCTGATGTCAGGGAGAAGACTCTCGTAATAACGGGTGCAAATTTTCCCGTAATCCGATAGAGGTGCTGATTTACATACCTCTCACCTCAAGAGAATATGATACAGTAGCAGGGGGGAGATAATGACGTCGCCAAGAGATACACATTATTATGTGATAGCATCCTTCAAGAAAAGCCTTTATACCATTCTTAAATTTGGGGTTTTTCTCAAATACCTCTGCAATAAGCACGTGGACCCCAACTTTTTTCTTTTGCAAACATAAGCTCATTACTTAACAGTCAATGTTGGATTTTTTCTAAAGTTACCAAATTATTATCAGTATTCCTGATTTGACTTAAATTTGCATAATTTCCTAATTAGTATATCAATCTTTTTCATCAGTTATTTATTAGAGGACAATGTCTATGTAGTTGGGAATATTTTACAAAAGACCTGGTAAAGTTATCTTTTTGCGTTAAAACGTTAGAGACTTTTTTGTGACACTCTTGAAAAATGAAAAATTAAGAGTTTTTGGCACATGAAGGTATGCTTTTTTTTTTTACATATTTGAAAAGTATACATAAAAATTGACCATTTCAGCAAAAATTCAGCCAAGGAACCTTATTGTATCGTATTCCCTTAAAGTGGCTATTTATGTGTGCAATTTTTCTACCACTGTTAGTGTATTTATTTCACAGATGAAAAATTCTAATACAAATGTCCCAGATCAAATCAATATATAATATAATGTAAGTATATGAAATAATGCTTCTTAAATCAGTTTTAGAAAATTGAAAAGGACAACAATATTGAATACCATGTCATTATAAATTCATAATTATAGTGTAACATTTAAGCTACCAATTTTTTTTACAGATTTTATCAAACCTAGTTTTTAGTTGTCTTCTTGAAGCTGAAAGTGTTTTCAGTGAAAGCATTGCATTTCCAGTATTTGGGACAGGAAATCTTGAGTATCCATGGGATGCAGTTGCAAATACAATGATAAGCACTATCAAAAAGTATGCAAGAAAGTTTCCACAGACAGTCCTCAAGAATGTGAACGTTGTTCTTTTTTATAAAGACCTCAAGTCTATTCAGGTAAAAAAAATAATTCTTTTTGACTCATTTTGTGCAAAACATTGGAAAGTCATCACCTTTGTAACAGAAAATAACTACAAAAAATGTATGAAATCCAACCTAAAAATATGAGCAATATGGAGATAATTTAATTATTTTCATAAATCGGAAATCGCTTCGTTGGATTTTGTACTCCTCTTACTGAAAAAATAAAATATTTCAATATTCCTAGTGCTGTTTACATGTCAACTGTATTCCAGAATAACTTCTGTCATTCTGGAGAGATTTGCAAATCCGAATGTTGAGATCATAATTAGATTTTAGGTAAGTTTTCACACAAACACCAATCACACTATATTATAAATAGTTAAATACTCAGATATTGAAAAACATTTATATCTATGATAAAATAACGAAAAACCAAGGATACAAAGTATATATGAATCGGCAGTGTTAGAAATAAGTGCTTGCCCGCTTGCCCAACAAAGTTGAAATCCCGTCGGGCAAGCAAATCACTTCTTATACTTTCCCGGCAGGCAAGTGAAAAATTTGCCTTCGATCGGTATCTCAGTAATTTTGCCATGATTCATTCTCAATAACAGGGACTTTTGTCTAAGGACAGGACAGGGAAAGGACTGTAAAAAGTTTAGTTTGTAAGCTTTTACATTCCATTATATCTGTACAAGAGATCGATCAAATCCGAGACAACTGAAAACAATTTGTAATCTAAATCAATCACGCGTTTTTTTCTTAAAACAGAAAACAATTCCAAACTTACAAGAAATTTTATCTAATAGACCAGGACTGCTGTAAAGTATTTTTATGTTGAGATCGTGTCAGTTGTGGACAAAATACGATGTCTGGCATAAATTTATGTTAATTGACTGTTTAACTTAAAGACCATTGTGAAATTAAATAAAATTGCAAAATCGGGTTTCTGTAAAATGAGACCCCTCCCGTTACCCCTGAACCAAAGACTTCAACCTGACTATGCCTACATCTTGTATGGGGTAACAGCCTGGAAGATGAATATTTACTGTGGCCAGTAGGGCACTTAAATTGATTTATAAGAAAGCTTCAGAATGTTTCTAAATTTTTTTAAAGGGCTACAGTAAGTTTTAATAAATATTCTTTTCATTATTGGATTTTTTCTTTATTTTGGACTTTGTTTAGGTAAATTTATTTTTATTTATTCAAGAAATTCATAGAGAAAAATATCTTTAAATGTATAATTGCCTTTTTTTTTAACAATTGTTATGGTCGACCCTATCAATTGTTAAAGAAAGGCCATTATACATTCAAAGATATATTTTTTCAAGAATGTATTTTAAGTGGAAAATGATGACAGCGTGACACTCTCTTTTAACACAAATCTTATTAATATAGTGATAAAACAGCACATGCAAAAGATACTTTCCAAGAGATTTGTGACTTGTGGGACAGTAGTGGTGATTGATAAATGAAATAAAAAGCAATATTTTTTTTATTCTATTAAATAAATGATTATACTTCATTATCATGATTATGTTGAAAAAACTCACAAAGACAGTAAAAATCATATAAACAAACACATTTAATAGATATTTAAATTCAGAGCCGAACAAAGTCATCAATAAGACATTAACAACCTTTACATTTTTAGGGCCTCGCCATGGCAGCGCCCTATAGTAATCAGTCTCTGTCTGTCCGTCTGCATTTCCTTTGTCGTACGATAACTTAAGATTGCCTTCGCGGATTTTTATGATTTTTAAACACAATACAAATGTATTGGACTTGACCAAAGGAAGGTTCTTTCGATTTTGAGGAAAATCGGACAACAATTTTTGGGAAAAACTTAGTTTTTATATGAAAAAATGCATATTTTGAGAATTAACCTTATGTCATATGATAACTTCAGATTCCCTTCACAAATTTTCATAAATTGTATACACAGTGTTGAACATGATCAAAGGAAGGTCCCTTTTGATTTTGAGGAAAATTGGAAAACACTTTTTGTGGGAAAACTTTGTTTTTATATGGAAAAAGGCAAATTTTGAGAATTTAGCTTTATGCTTTTTGATAGATAAAATGAATGTATGAAATCACAACTAGATTTTGAAGTGATTCCCGTGAGTTCAATCACACAAGCTGGCAGGGCCCTTTCTGACATTGTCAGTATTCTAGTTTCAGTAAGTTTTAACACATATCTATTGGGCAAGCTGAAATCTATGAGGGCAAGTGGATTCTTGCATGAAGTTCATTTAAAAAGTTATTTCTAACACTGAATTGGTAAATGGACAGAAATTCACAAGACAAGTCAAAATTCATATGTTTCCCTTAAGGAAGAACATATAGGACAAAAAGTCACAATTCCTTTTTAGCTCACCTGACCCAAAGGGTCAAGTGAGCTTTTCTCATCACTTGGCGTCCGTCGTCCGTCGTCGTCGTCTGTTAACTTTTACAAAAATCTTCTCCTCTGAAACTACTGGGCCAAATTGAACCAAACTTGGCCACAAGTATCATTAGGGTATCTAGTTTAAAAAATGTGTCCGATGACCCCGCCTGCCAACCAACATGGCCGACATGGCTAAAAATAGAACATAGGGGTAAACTGCAGTTTTTGTCTTATATCTCAAAAACTAAAGCAATTAGAGCAAAACTGACGGGGGTAAAAATGTTCATCAGGTCAAGATCTACCTGTCATGAAATTTTCAGACGAATCGATCAACCCTTTGTTGGGTTATTGCCCCTGAATTGTTAATTTTAAGGAAATTTTGCAGTTTTAGGTTATTATCTTGAATATTATTATAGATAAAGACAAATTGTAAACAGCAAAAATGTTCAACGAAGTAAGATCTACAAATAAGTCAACATGACCAAAATCATTGATTGATCCCTTATAGGAGTTTTTGCCCTTTAAAGACGGCATCCAGTGTAAACTTTCCTTTAAAGATCTTTTCCTCTCAAACTACTGGGCCAATTGAGACCAAACTTTGGTGGAATGGTCCTTGGGTGGTCCCCTTCCAAAATTATGTCTGGCATCCCCGACTTCCAACCAAGATGGCTGCTGTTACTAAAAATAGAAAAAAAGGGGGGATGACTTTCAAAAATCTTCTTATATGAAACTACAAGTCCAGTTGGAACCAAAGTTGGCAGTAATAGTTCTTAGGAGGTTCTCTTTCAGAAATATGTCCAATGACCCTGACTGTTAACCAAGATGGCCGCCACAGCCAAACTTAGTTTAACATAGGGCCCTATGGGAAAATCCATTGAAAAATCTTCTTGTCTTAAACCACTTGACCAATTGGAACCAGACTTGGCAGCAATGGTCCTTAGATGGTCCTATTTCAGAATTTTGTGGGATGACCCAGACTTTCAACCCAGATGGTCGCCACACCCGAACTTAGTTTAACATAGGGCCCTATAGGAAAAATTCATTGAAAAATCTTCTTGTCTGAAACCACTTGACATATCGGAGCCAGACTTGGCAGCATTGGTCCTTAGGAGGTCCTTTTTCAGAAATATGTCCGATCACCCGGATTGTCAACCAAGATGGCTGCCACACCGAACTTTGTTATATATTGGACCCTATAGGAAAATTCAGTTAACAATTTTCTTGTCTGAAACCGCTTAGCCAGTTGGAACAAGACTTAGCAGAAATGGTCCTTAGATGGTTCTCTTTTAGAAATGTATCCGTTGACCTGGACTAAACCAAGATGACTGCCACAGCCTCAATTAGTTTAACATAGAATCCTATAGAAAAACCAGCCAAATTGACTGCAACACTTACATTTTTAGGTCTGCTCAAGATGAAAAGTTCAATCCAGGTGAGCGATACAGGCTCTTGAGAGCCTCTAGTTTCTCATGCTGTTGTATTTAGGACAAAAAGTCACAATTTATATTTTCTCACTTACACTATTGTATTTAGCCTTTTACAATGTTTTCAGGACGAAAAGTCACAATGCAAGATCTGTCATTATCCCCGAACTTCAAATGAAGTTTGGGGATATTTATAATCGGTCCATCTGTCCGTCCGTCCGTCTGTCTCAGCGTAGTGCCGTCTCAGCGTCCGTTTGTCCATTTGTCTATCTGTCCGTCCCTTAGATGATCTTGTCTCCAGAACTCCTCGTTCATTTTTAATTTTATGCTTTTAATTTCTATACAGTATTATCACATACTTTATTTAGATGTGCAATAAGGTTTTCAAATTTTGATTTTTAAAAATTCCGGTCCACATTGGTCAAATTTCAAAAATTCGAAGTTTAAGCTTGTGACCTAAACTCCTCATACATTTTTCGTTTTATGCTTTAATTCTATACAGTTTTGTCACATACTGTATTTAGATGCGCAAGAAGGTTTTGGAATTTTGATTTTTCTGCAGCGAAGATAAGCTTTAGCTTATCTAGATTATGCTGGGCATAAGATTGTTGGCACACTGGCAATAATTTTTTACAAACCCATCTAACCTCTTTCTATGAATGCTTCCGCATTTTTTACTGTTTGCATATTGATACAATGTGTGAAAGTAGTGCAGTCTCCATTATCAGGGCCCCGTTCAACCTGAACCAGTGTCAGTTGTAGGCTCGTGCATTACCTGGGTACATTTTGATCTCTTTCTTTTTAAATAGATTTAATTACATAATTCTTGTACAATGCGACTCGTTATAAGCCTCTAATTTCAATGTTTATACAATCCAAGTCCATCACCTAATCTATTAATACGATTCAATGCTACATCACATCGACCAGTTGAAAATTTAAACTAAGTTCATGGTCAATATCGGTCGTCAAATAACAGATATGAATTCCCATGTTCAGGTGTGCTGTTGCAAGTTATTGATACCCTAATATTTTCATCAATATTTTTGCATCTGACCAAAAAAAAAAAAAAATTTTTGTTTCCCCTAACCAGCAGTATCAATTTATCAGGTTCGTCCACATCTTTCTAGACTATTTAGTGTTTTTCGGAGAGGGCTTATATATGTTTAGCCTGCAGCCAAATCTTATTCATGATAACTTTTATGAATAAAATATTGTTTATATTGAATAATTATAAATAAATGCGTGCATTTTTTAATCAGATCACAGACAATACATCACGCATGCTCAGAAATATTAAGTACACAGGAATTCACAGAGAATGTCTAAATATAAATTCTCATTATATGAAGACAAAAAAAATATGCGAAGTGTGCAATACAATTCTTATTTTAGAAAGGTACACTGTTTTATACTGAATGGAATAAAAGAAACAACAATTAAGGTTAAGGAGAGAGTACAAGGATTAGTAATAAAATGCATGTATTATTATCCCTGCACCTCAAAGAAGTTCGGGGATACTGTTATCGCCTCGTCTGTCTGTCCGTCGTACGTACCATCCGTCCATCTGCAGGTCACACTTTCCTGTGACCTAAACTCCTCGTTCATTTTTAACTTCATGCATTTAATTTCTATACAGTATTGTCACATACTGTATGTAGATGTGGAATTAGGTTTTAGAATTTTGATTTTCAAAAATTGGGGCCCACAGGTGTCAAATTTCGAAAATTAGGAATTGAAGCTTGTGACCTAAACTCATCTTTCATTTTTGACTTCATGCATTTAATTTCTGTACAGTATTATCACATACCATATCTAGATGCGCAATAAGGTTTTAGAATTTTGATTTTGAAAAATCGGGGCCCACAGGGGTTGAATTTTGAAAATTGTGAATTTAAGCTTGTGACCTTAACTCCTCTTTCATTTTTATACGACCGCAAAATTTTTGCGGTCGTATATTGGTATGACGTTGGCGTTGTTGTCGTCGTCGTCCGGCGTCGTCCGAAGACATTTGGTTTTCGCACTATAACTTTAGTATAAGTTAATAGAAATCTATGAAATTTAAACACAAAGTTTATGACCACAAAAGGAAGGTTGGGATTGATTTTGGGAGTTTTGGTCCCAACAGTTTAGGAATTAGGGGCCAAAAGGGTCCAAAATTAAACTTTGTTTGATTTCATCGAAAATTGAACTATTGGCGTTCTTTGATATGCCGAATCTAACCGTGTATTTAGATTCTTAATTTTTGGTCTCTTTTTCAAATTGGTCTACATTAAGGTCCAAAGGGTCCAAAATTAAACTTACTAGTTTGATTTTAAGAAAAATTGAATTCTTGAGGTTCTTTGATATGCTGAATCTAAACATGTACTTAGTTTTTTTTATTATGAGCCCAGTTTTCAAGTTGGCCCAAATCAGGGTCCAAAATTAAACTGTGTTTGATTTCAACAAAAATTGAATATATGGGGTTCTTCGATATGCTGAATCTAACCATGTATTTAGATTTTTGATATTTGGCCCGGTTATCAAATTGGTCCACATTGAGGTTTAGAGGGTCCAAAATTAAACTTTATTTGATTTGTATATTGGAAATTTGCCAAAAACTTTATTATTAAATTTCTGATTTATATATAAAAGCAAATAATAATGATAAGGCCAGAGATACACACCAAACAGGATATGTAAATTATTATAATAAGTATTGTGCAATAGCAAGAAATTTTCAATTGCACAGTATTGTGCAAAAGCAAGAAATCTTCAATTGCACAGTATTGTGCAATAGCAAGAAATCTTCAATTGCACAGTATTGCACAATAGCAAGAAATCTTCAATTGCACAGTATTGCGCAATAGCAAGAAATTGAATTTGGGCCCGGTTATCAAATTGGTCCACATTGAAGTTTAAAGGGTCCAAAATTGAACTTTATTTGATTTCATCAAAAATTTAATCATCAAAAATTGAACTATTGGGGTTCCTTGATATGCCAAATCTAACTGTGTATTTAGATTCTTAATTTTTGGTCCCGTTTTCAAATTGGTCTACATTAAGGTCCAAAGGGTCCAAAATTAAACTTCTTTAAAATTTTCCATTTTAAATTGGTTATTTCTGATTTATATATAAAAGCAAATAATACTGATATGGTTTGAATAGGTAAATTAAACATTTTTAAGTTCTTAGACCACATTAATTCTGTCTCAGAAACCTATGCTGTGTCAAATATTTATTCACAATCCAAATTCAGTGTTGTATCAAGCTTGAATGTTGTGTCCATTTTTGCCCCAACTGTTCAGGGTTCAACCTCTGCGGTCGTATCAAGCTGCGCCCAGCGGAGCATTTTATTCAGTTTATGTATTTCATTCATATAAAGGATTGTCACATACGGTATTTAGATGCACAGTAAGGTTTTAGAATTTTGATTTTCAAAAATTGGGGCCCACAGGGGTCGAATTTCTTAAATTGGCAATTTAAGCTTTTGATTTAAACTCCTTGTTCATTTTTGTCTCGCCTTGACGGAGTCAAAAGGCGAGACATAGGTATGCTGTTTCCGGCGTCGGCGGCGGCGGCGGCGGCGATGGCGTCAACAATGTATTAGTTTGTGATTAGCTCTGTTTTATGGGGATCCACTAGTGGTAGGTCAATGATAATTGGTATGCAGATGTATTACCATTGCCACATCTCATTGCCATGGAGATTATTTGGCTCCGCCCCCTCAGTCATGGTCTATTGACTTTGAATGGTTTGCTTACTTTACATGTATTAGTTTGTGATTAGGTCAGTTTATGGGGATCCACTAGTGGTAGGTCAATGATAATAGGTATGCAGATGTTATTACCATTGCTACATCTCATTGCCATGGAGATTATTTGGCTCCACCCCCTCAGTCATGGTCTATTGACTTTGAATGGTTTGCTTACTTTACATGTATTAGTTTGTGATTAGGTCAGTTTATGGGGATCCACTAGTGTTAGGTCAATGATAATTGGTATGCAGATGTATTACCATTGCTACATCTCATTGCCATGGAGATTATTTGGCTCCACCCCCTCAGTCATGGTATATTGACTTTGAATGGTTTGCTTACTTTACATGTATTAGTTTGTGATTAGGTCAGTTTATGGGGATCCACTAGTGGTAGGTCAATGATAATTGGTATGCAGATGTATTATCATTGCCACATCTCATTGCCATGGAGATTATTTGGCTCCACCCCCTCAGTCATGGTCTATTGACTTTGAATGGTTTGCTTAATTTACATATATTATGAGTCTGGTAAAGAGGAACCTTGAGGGATTCTGTACTGGAAATCAACTATAAGTAACTATAAGTAAACAAACAAAATTATATTTTATTGGACACAAAGCCAAGCAAAAAGATTTTTGTCTCGCCATGATGAGGTTGGGTTGAAAAGCTACACATAGGTATGCTAATTCGTGCATATTCATTGACTGAATATTTGCATAACTTACATGTTAAAGTATTGCTATCAGTGGCGGATCCAGAACTTTTTGTAAGGGGGGGGGGGGGGGGGAGGGGGGCACTGACTGACCTAAGGGGGGCCCCACTCCAGTCACGCATCAGTGATTCCCTATATAATCAACCAAATTTTTCCCACAAAATTTTTGTATTTAGGTTTGGGAACGACTTATAATAAGTCAATGGTATTTGGTATCCAGTTGTATTAGCATTCACACATCTCATTTAAATGGAGATTGTTTAACCATGTAACTCAGTCATGGTTCATTGACTTTGAATATTTGCATAACTTGTGTAAGATGTTAAGGTATTGCTATTATGATTTCAACATTTGCATAATCAAAATTACAAAAAGGCGAGACATATCTCTGTGATAACAGTTTATTCATTTTATGCATTTGATTTCTATACAGTTTTGTCAAATACTTTATGTAGATGTGCAAAAAGTTTTTTGAATTTTGCTTTTCAGGACTCATAGGTGTTGAATTTTAAAAAATGGGAATTTAAGCTTGTGACCTAATTTCATCTTTCATTTTTGATTTTATGTATTTAATTTCTTAACAGTACTAGTATGGTCACACACGCAATAAGGTTTTAGAATTGTGATTTTCAAAAATTGGGGCCTTTAGGGGTCGAATTTATAAAATTTGGAATTATAAGTGGATGACTGAAAATTTTCTTTCATTTTTCACTTTATACATTTTATTTTTATACAGTATTGTCATACACTGTATGCAGATGTGCAATAGGGTTTTATAATTTTAATTTTCCAAAATTTGGGCCTGTATTCAAAGGTATAATTGTGAAAAAGGTGCACAGGGATACAAATGTGGGGAGTTCGGGGATGGCTGTCGTTTCAGACTGCCTCGGTCTAGTTTTTATAATTATTAATTGACCCTATTTTCGACAATTAGTTGAGCGTATAAATTATCTGAACAGTGTTTGATCATAATATCGATAATCTTGCAACACTGGAAATTCCTGTGGAGCGACCATTTGACTAGATGGGGTGATACATACTTTGACATCCATCAATTCATGTTACACAACCATGTTCATAATACCCTTGACCCTGTATTTCAAACAATATAACGAGGTCAAGATTGTTGTCAATTATTCTCTGGTCTACAGGTGACCCAATTATTTATGCTGACACCAATGTTGGACAAATCTGTTATTACGAACTTAAAAAAAATTCACAACTATATAGGAATAAAACATATCACAAAATACCAAAGTAAATTTGATGCTTTGTATGGCCATTTCGTTGACTGGCAACTCATCATCAGTGCTCGAGATCAAAATATTGGAAAACTGGTTAAAGATATAATGATGAATTAATAAGCACAACCATCAAAAGTCAAAATAATTAAAACAAACAGGTATCCAAACTCAGCTTACCTCTGCATCAAAAGGAAGAATTATAAAATTATGAAAAGGATTGGAATTAAATTAATAAGAAACTATAACGTTAATTTTTAACCGTTTTATTATATCGATCTGCTGACCATCCACTGTGTTTTTCCACAGTCAAAATGAAGTTTACCAGGTAAAGGATGCCCACGTTCAACGAAGTCAATAACCATCCGACGTGGATAGAATAGTTGGTGGGCAATTCTAAAAAAAAACTTTGGCATTGCGCAGTCCGTTATACTTATTCCGATTGCTCCTTTGGGAAATTTCATACAAAAGTTTTCATCTAGAGAACCACTGAATGGATTGAAATGAAACATAGCATGAATGTTCCTTATGACGTTCTGACCAAGTGTTGTTACATTGGTGCCGATCTGTCATCCATGATGACCTTGTGCAGAAGACTTGTTTTAACATAGGACCTTATGAAAAGTACATACAGACGGCTTCTTCTTGAAAATAACTGAATGGACTGAAAACAAACATGGCATAGATTTTAATCTCAAGGTCCCTTATCAATGAACAAATGGAAATACCAGGTGACCGATACAGGCTCCTTGGAGCCTCTTGTTTATTTACTTGCACATTCGATGTTTTGGATGCCACTTTCTGCTACTATCTATAACTTCTAGTTTTGTAAACTCAGAACAAATATACAATTGTAAAAAAATTTGAATCAATTTAAGTATCTTTGTTAATTCTTTGTTTTACATGAACTGTTTTAATTAGAGTATCTCCCTTGTGCAGTGATCTGTCCTTTGATGGTTTTGGCATAAACCCTTTTGATCATTTTGGTGATTTTGAATTGCTCAACTGATGTGATTTAAATCGATGAAATGTGCTCATCTTGTGCATCAAAATTGGTATCAAAGAATTGTATTTTTACCATTGGAGTCGATATGCCTTTGTAAGCCAAAATAGTGTCCTGTGAAATAGTGTCCGCCTGGACAGTTTTTCACTTTCACTTTGAATAATTTGTCCCATGACTGTGTTATTTTATTTTTTGTGCAGTATATTTATGTATATGACCCGGTAACCTTCATATATTTTCTAACCGGAAGTCCTTTATATGTAGTCATGTCTTCAGTGGTACTAAAAGTCCGTATTTGTTGGCAATTCAAAGACTTTGGTTAATTAAAGGTGTCTTGCATGTTTATTCGGCAAACAAATTCCTTTTGAATAAAATAAAAATGATCCAGAAAAAACCATTTCGCTCTGGAAAACACGATTTGAAATTCCGTCTGCAGCATGAAACACCTCAACTTCTGTCTTCCAAAAGTTGTAGACTTTACAATATTACAGATGTAAAAACGCTGTTAATATGTGACAGGGAAATTATTAAAGGGTTTGATAACATTCTTAGAATTTTCATATTCTCTTTAAAAACCTCATACAGGACCATAAATGTACGACCTACCTGCAAAAGCTCACGTAAATGGTTTCCTCCAAGTCACAACCAGAAATTTCTCGAAACGTTTTTCTTTCACAGCATTTGGCTGTGACTTAGAGCGATTGGTGGCCATGCCAAGGCATGGTTTGATGACTGAAACTTAAGTTTTATACTTTAATATTTCTGCCAGCAGGTTTGACAAATCACTTTGTTATTTCTTTAACAGGCATTTAAAAGAGAAACAGAATTGTTGAAGAGTGTAAGGCTGATGAAAGAAGGTAAAAATTAAAAGTAATGATGTGAAATTTGGAAACTTCAGTAATTTCCATCATCTGTTCATAAAACAGTGACAGTTATGTTCAATGCCAACATGTTACCATTACAAGGCCTAAAATAAGACTAGGATTGTTTGCTGTAGCCTAACAGGTCACCCCCCAAAATCCTCCCAACCAAACATTGTTTATTGTCTATAATGTAGCGCACAGTGTTAAGGCATCTTATGTTACGTCATTTGACATGTTTGAAAATGCTTTAGGACTACATGTCAGTAATACTTGAATATATTTTAATAAATATATTTTTAATTCATTTATAAGTTACTTTTTGATTGTTACATGTATCATCATGTGAATCAAATTGTACCATTTTTATATTTCGGTTATAAAATAAATCATTTATTAATATTATTACCTTTTTAACGATATTATTTATTTTATTTTTTACACGTATTTATGTAATTATTACTTGGTAATTAAAGCCTTTTCAATTATCTTCTTATCATTTTCTTTAATGTTATTTAGTTATTTATTCAGTATTTTTTTTAATTCTCTATTAATAACTTTAAAAAAAAGTAGGGGACCTATTTTCTCTAATCAAGTCCTCGTATAGTTTTCTATCTAGAGCGTTCAAACTTGGTAAAGTGTTAGTATATATATTGGACATTTGCACCTCCTATTATGGATACATTTGGAAAGTTTTTGCGGAATTCCAGATTATGAAACTTAGTCAATTTTCAGAAACATTCTTTAAGGAGGGTACCTTATAATTTTGTGTAATCAACAGTTTTCAATCCAGAGTCTTCAAATTTGGTAGAATGTTTGTACTGGTATATATTTATTGAAACTATGTACCTCCTACCAGTATTTGAAATAGGGGAAGGACTATATATTTGGTACTGTAATGGCACTGTTATGTGATTTTTTGTTACTGCTTTATATCTTCAACAAGGTCTTAGAATTAAAGACTTATAATGAATACGTACTATACTTCTAAATTTTTGAGGACTATTTTACTTTACTTAATTTAAGGATGTATTCTTCTGATGTTTCAGTCTTGTCGAAATCTCGTTCGGGAATTATTTCAAAAAAAATATGATACAAGTAGAAAATATTAATAAATTTAAAAAATATTATAATCCAACTAAACTCTGTGAAAAAATTTTGAACTTACAATAAGTAGTTTTTCAGTAATAAAATTTTCAAATTTTATAACCAATCTGGTCAGAACAGCTTCCATTTGTACTTGATCATTTCCATATGATCAAATTGACGGTTTCCTTTCTCAACGGACAATCTACGTGTACTTAGATCAATAAAATTTATTATGATAACTCTCTATTACCGGTATAATGTTATGCATATGTTATCAGAATTCTGTTAAAGTATTTTACTTTAATTTTATATTATTGTATAAACTGTTATACAAATTTTATCAAAGTTATGTTGCATGATAGATTCCCTTTACCCATTCAAACTTTAACAGAATTCCGTTAGTTTATGGATTTATAAGAATTCAAAATTTTAACCGAATTCTGTTAAATTGTATACGGATATCTTTTTAAGGATTCAAGGTTTACCAGAATTCTGTATATGGATTTCCTTTTATAAGAATTCAAATTTTAACAGAATTCTGTTAAAAGATCATATTCTGCTGAACTGCTTCGCAATGTTATCAGAATTCTGTTAAAAATCTTATACCCTTTTAAAATATAGACTTTAAAAGGTTCTTTTTATAAATATTATCAGGATTCTGATAGCCCTTGTAATTTATGAATGTTTTAACAGAATTCTGTTTGTTTATGGATTCCTTTACCTAGGGATTCAAACTTTAACATAATTCTGTTAGTTTGCGGTTTTCTTTTTAAGAATACAAAGTTTAACAGAATTCTGTTAAAAAATCCTATTTTGCTGAACTGCTTTGCAATGTTGTCAGAATTCTGTTAAAAAGCTTACCGGTTTAAATTTTTGTTTTTATAAATGTTATCAGAGTTCTGTTAGTGGTTGCAGTTTATGATTTTTTAACAGAATTCTGTTTAAAAATCTTGTATTGCTGAATTTTCTATTTAAAAGAAACCTGGTAGCATTTACATTTTAAAAATTCATACTTTAAAAACATTATTTTATTAAAATCTGATCTTTTGAATTTGTAATAAAAATTCAATGCAAATGTCATCAAAATTTAGTTAGTTCCATATTACGTATTTTTATCACAATTCTAACTTTTTTACATTTCTATTTAACTGCAAGGCAAATGTTTTCAGAATTCTAGAAATATTATCAAAGACGTGTAACATTAGCATTTCGTATTTAACAGAATTCTGTTCAGACTGTAACATATTAAACATCTACAGTATATACACAATTTAGATTTAAATGAAACACCGTAAAATCTGTTCAAATAATACTCAATCAAACATTCACGATAATGATATAATAAAAAAAAACGTGAAGATAATCCTTTCCTATGACCTGATAATTAATAAAATAAAATGGAACAATACTTCGAGTGAAATTGAAAAATCAAAGAAATTGTTTGGATTTTGTTATGCTGTAACATACTATTATGCTCGACCCAATAAAGTGTTGGGATAATTTTATGAATCACACAAAAATATTAGACCTACCATAAAACCAGAATGAAATCCTTAAACCCCTTTTTATCGAAAAGTGGAAAAGTTGACATACTACCGGAAGCACTCGTCAAAATGAAAAGAAAAAATCTCCATTGAAATCGGATGAAAAAAATAAAATTTGATGTTTCCTCCAAATTTTCTAACTTTAACCCTTTTTGTCTCGGAAATAATAAAAGACAGAAAGAATAAGTTGACACACTAATGACAAAATCGCCATAAGAATTGGATGGAAAAATTAAAAGAGTACATATCTATCATTGCTCCTTTCAGCCATTTTAACCCCTTATATCTCAAAAATCGTAAAAGGTAGAAAAAATCTGTTGATATACTACTAGAAGCACTCATCAAGGCGAATTACACGAGACAATCCCCATTCAAATTGGACGAACAATTAAGAAATACTTGTTTTAGTAGGTGTCATGCAAAGTGGCTAATTTTTGCTCCTTTAATTCCTTTTTATCTCTGCAACGACAATAGTTACACAAAAAAAACGACTGGAGGAAAAAATCATCAAGATCGGATAAGAAATAAGAAAGTATTGAAAATTAAGGTGTGTCCTTTTTTTGGACCCTTGTATCTTTAAAGGGATAAGAGAGTGAAATCCGTTTACATTAAGAAACATTAATTATAGAAAAAAAATCATAAAAATCCGATACAAATTTAAGAAGTGGCACCAAAATTACCAGATTTCAAAAAATCAATCCAAACCTGTATTTCTTGTTTCAGAGATTACAAAATCGGGCCCAATTGTTGAAAGAATCGTTATCAACGTAATTATCAAAGTGAAATAAGCTTATGAATATAAATTTTAAGTTTTTGCATATTATAATTACTAACTGTATCACAAAATACTGAAATAAATTGATGCATTGTATGGCCATTTCGTTGACTGAAAATGGTAGAAAACCGGTTAAAGATGTCAACGTCATCGATGCAGACAATGAACGTTATTCTAAACAATTTAATTAAGAACTGAAATATCTCCGCACATCAATCCTTGGTATAATTTTTTTACTGTGATTGGTGAAGACACAATTCCACTTTAGTAACTTTCTCAAATTTAAGTAAAGGGAGCAAGGGCGAATTTAAAAAGGTATAAATGAATATCAACCGGGATTAAAATACGATTGATTTAAAAAAAAAATCCAGGATCAATTACATGAAGAGTTTAAGCAAAATTTCGTATAAGGTCTTATGTTAAAAAACGTTCTGCTTTGGTGACCATCTTGGATATTTTCGATTGGATAAAATTCTGAAAAAAGGATCAAAAGACCGTCGCTCCTAATTTTGATTACAGTTATAAATTAGTGGTTTCAGAGAAGATAATTGAAATATAATATTCCATATTATGGAAATTCTCTTGGTAAACCGTTGTTATAGATCAACTGGAACACACGTAATCTGTAATTGCTTACTCGAGTATAATACTTACACATTAAATTTAGAGTATATAAACGTCTGTTAGAAATTTACAGAGATAGCCATAAAAAGCTGTCCCCCTATGCTTTATTATGATCTTTAATAGCGTGGTCGTGTTGATTGATTGGGGACCCCATCCGATACAATTTTAAAACTTGAAACCCTGAGGAAGATGTGGTCATGTTAGTTCAAAATTTTAACGAACAATAATTTTGATAGCAATACCTCAAACCGTCCTATCTGCAAGGTGAGGTAATAAAAACTCAAAATTTAATGATAATGTATTACAATTATGAGGTCTTCGATGATACAATTATGTAGAATTTTGAAACGACAAAATGATTAGCCTATTTTTACTGCAATTATTTCAATTCTATGGTCAATTTGAAAAAGTCGACCAATGTCTTTCAAAATCTCACTGGTAGATGCCTTCTCTTAATATTTGCCAATTCTATTCCTCTATATACGACACTTGCTGGTTGCAAATTTAAACTTATTGATGATACAAAATAACATTTTGTCTGTAACATAAAAATCCATTAGATTCAATCGTTTAGGATAAAGGGTTGGTAATGATTACGAGTGAAACAAAATGGAGGGGGACGTGGTCCTATTCCTTAATAAACCCTTAGCTCATAAGATATGTTTCAACATCCTGTTTAATCTTATTTACTCATATTTCATCTATCTTAATATTGTTTTCTATTATGGTACAAACAAAATTTGTTACAACACAACTTGAGTCAATTGTTTGTACATCTTTAAAATTTAAGATTAAAGAGTCCGTCTTTTGTTTCAGTAGGAACTTTTTGCCTTTAATGACCCCAAGACATTTTTTGGAAAATATGTAATCTGTGTCTTTCTTTATAGCCAGATATATCTTGTCATTCCAGTCAATTACTGCAACTGATGATTCTGTTTGCTGGACTTGTAACTAGAAACAATGCAATTAATATTAATAAAACCTAAAACTACAAACGAACTCTTACTTTACTTTTGTTTTGGTGGGCAACCCGTATTAGGGTTTGGATATACTAGGACTTGTTTGAAAAGAAATACAAGTTTGAAATGTGTAATGAAGAGAAATGTTTTTTTTTTATTCAGAATTGCGTATAAAAACGCACCAGATGAATAAATCAAGTTCAGAGATGTTGCTCCCTACAAATAATTTGAGAGTCTTAGCTAGTTTTTCATTTAAAATGAGCACATTCTTACCCTGCTATTTAAATTATGTACCGTCCAGCCTAATGTTGTATTTCTAGCAAGCGGTCACCTTGTTAGTAATCATACTGTATTGGTTGTTATAGTGTGTTTTATACTCCAGAACGTCAGGATAGATAAGGGGATGATTGGGTACCAATAAAACCGGTTTATCCCTACCATTGTTCAGTGTCTGTACCAAGTCAGACTATCCTGACTGTCTGTTGTGTTTTGTGATTTTTTGTGATTTTTTGGCCCGGAGTTCTGTCATTTGGGTTGCCTTGATTGATTGGCATGTCTTTGTTGACCTTTCGTGTTATCCATTTGGTCGTTTGTTTATAAACCAGATTAATTATTCAGTTATACCAATGTTGATGCAAAATATGTGCACATATCGTCGATTACTACTCATCTGTCGAGCTAAAATGCCTAAATAATAGCCCAAAACATTGATGACTACGGCCAAAATCATCTAAGGACAGAGTTATACACGAAAGAGATAATCCATTTTGTAACATAATCAAACTGAACTTGAAGATTTACAACATACCATTTCATCTAATATAGGATCCTCAGTTTTGTCGTTGTTTTCTAATTATACAGGAAAAGGCAAACAATTATCCTGTAATTTGAACAACATATATTTTAAATTTTATCACAACTTATATATTTGATAAGAGCTTCTTCTAACAAAATTGATTTATATTAAATAAGAAAGTTTCATTTCTACATGTTTTTGGTGTATGATTTCTTTTTGGAAAATTAAATAGGATAAAAACCATTCATCAATAATTTTGTCAATTATCATAAGAGAAATACAAAGAATCTATGAAAAAATATTTTAGCAGTTTGATTTATAAAGTTTTAAGAGGAAAGTGATACGATAGCTGTAATAAATGGTTTCTGTACAGTATGTATTGTCATTATCACCATATAAAGTATGTCCCAAGTCAACTTGGCTAGGGAGAGTAATGTTGGTGTTTTATTTCCCTCTACCACACGAGGTGTTAGATACCAATTACGTGTATACTGCCAAGTTAATAATCTCGAGTTGCTAGCGACTTCGGCATCTTTTCACCTATCAAATATTCCTTTTACATCTAATTTCGTATGATTTATTACTGGATTATAAAGTATTTAAAAATCTAAATTTCGCTTTTTGCATTTTTTTTTAGAAAGCTCAAAGTTCTAGTTATACAAAAAAGTTCAATGCCTATGATATACTTATGAAGTACTTTATAAAAACAAAAATAAAATATTAATTTCCCTCAACCAAGTACATTACATACCTCAAATTTTGTCATTATAGCTATTTTGCGGACCTGCGGGTCTGCGGGCATGTGACATGAATAATTATTCAAGAAAACTGATAGAACCACACTTTTCCGTATAATTTTAGATGTAATATCTTTCAAATTAAAATGATGTGTTCTTTACTTCTGATCTTATCAGTCTCAACAAACCAAAAGTGTCACTTGCACACTTAAGAAATCTTTATGCAATAAAACAGCTACAGTGTGTACATGGGCTATTTGGAATGTGTTTCATACATATGATAAGAAGGTAGCACAATGCAAAATTAAATTTTTGATCTTAAATTATTTATTGATTTAGAAGTCCTTTCCAGTACACATGAATTTAAATTGTAATTAATTGTATCGCTGATTTAAACATGTAAAATGTGATATAACTATCTACATAGATCCCCCGCACTTCAAATGAAGTTCAAAGTTGAAAGTAATCCTCAATTTGAAGATAAACTGATAACCAGGAATTAATGTTTTCTGTCATCGATATATCCGTTACGAAGGTTAATTAATTTTACGTTTGGGATTCGAATGTGTTATTAATGACATCACAAATAGGATATTTCGATGATTTATTTAATTCAGATCCATTTGTTTCCAAACTGCACCGCAATGCGAAACATAGAACAAATTGCTTTACACTATTAAAAATAGCGTACCATGTTGAAACAAGTATATACACAAACAAGTGAACATGCATAAAATCGAGAATTCGAGAAAAAGGGGAACTAACCAACATCTAGGAGATGTAGTTAATATTGTATTTATTGTGACTGCATGACAACAAAATTTTGACATCAAATATATATAATTTAATCAAAAAATTAAATATTTTTTTTTCAAATCATTTGAATACCAAAAATACTCTGTCAAACGCCAAATGCGAGAACGTTGATCATAATGGCAAGTGGGAGTTGGGAAATCACTTAATCTTATGTATTATTGCATAAGGTTTTCCATATTGGCTGAGATATTGGTCCGAGGCAAGCCATATTGGACTGAGGCGAAGCCGAAGTCCAATATGGGTAGCCAAGGGCCAATAACTGAGCCAATATGAAAATCCTTGCGCAATTATACCTTTATTGACTAACCAGTCTAATATGTGATATTGACTAGTCCAATATGATCCTTTAATGCCTAACCAGTCCAATATGTCATATTGACTAGTGCAAATATGATCCTTTATTGACTTACCAGTCTAATGTGGCATATTGACTAGTCAACACGGAATATTGGACGGGTATGTGTCGTATTAGCGTATTTTGACATTTTATATTGTATTGACAGGTTTTATTATATTTAGGCTTATATTCAATTGTTAGTCAATAAGGAATATTATGGACAAATAGTGCATGTAGAATGGGTTGGGCTTCTTCCCGTATAACTAAATCATTAGTTCAAATATTACGTAGTTATCGGAATAGGTCGAAAGCAAACACTATCTAACTTCTTAATCGCCGCTTCAAACTCATAAATCACAAAATAAATGTTTCAACTCAGTCTATATAACTGATTTCAAATATTGAGCAGTTACATGTATTGGGAGCATTAAATTTGCAGACTTGTGGGATTAAGTGGCAGTGGCGGGTCCACTGGGGGGGGGGGGGGGGGGGCGTCGTAGAGTGCGTACGCCTCCTTTCACACCGCCCCTCCCCATTTTTATTTATCGATAAAATTGTTAACCCTACCCCCTTGCTCTGCTCGCCGTTACATATCCCCCCCCCCACATTTAAAAAAAGGCCCGGATCCGCCCCTATGGTGTTACATTTGTGAACTTCTTTATTACATTTGCGAGCAATATTTTACAGAAAGTTATTATTCAAAAAACTTTAAAATAAGAATTACGATAATAACATTTCCGCTGTCAATCAACTCTCACGAAAACAGGGGATCTTTCTTTGAGATGCACTTTAAAGAAATGCAAAGCACGTGTAGTGAAACTCGTCCATTGATCAGCAGAGATCACGGACTTTGTTTCTGGCTAACGGAAGGGGCAAAACAGGTAAATCGTTGAAAAATGCACAAATGTTATATATTAAAAGTGGACAAATGTAATAAAAAGCTTGAACATATGTAATAAAAAAACGTGCGCAAATGTAATGCACCGCATGTAACGACTCATTAACTACTATAAATACCTTTTAAAAAGATCCCTTGTTCTCTTCCATCAGTGATAATCCAAACTCCAGATGGATCTTTCGCCACATCCCACCATATGAACCCCATTTGTAGTTTCATATTCTCATATTTTGTATCCTCTAAAACAGAAAACATAACGTTATTGCGGAATTTGTTCTGTCGAATATAATTATACACTAATTATAAAACAAACAACAAACAAGAAAATGAAAATTTGAACCGTCATTATTGTAAGAGATGAACCATATGATTTTTATAGGTAGGATAAATTTCAAAAATTTACAGGATCAATATATAATGATTCAAATTGAAAGCTCTCCGTGTGTATTCAGAAGCCTTAATTATGTCTTTAAATTTGCGAAAAAAAATAAATTTGATTGTATGAAAATAATAATAAAAAAAACAATAAACACATAAAAAACTAGAATAATCTTAATGTCCGTGTTGCGCAATATATTCTAAATAAGATTTATACAGGAAAATTATGTAATCAAAAAGTGAAATTAGGAAACTTTTTTGTTTTCGTTCCGTTTGTTATTCTGCTTCTTCTTGTTATTATTTTTATGCTTCCGTCTTTCTTAGCAGCCTTGAAATTGTCAGGGCCGTAGCTCGGATAATGTATGGAGGATTTTCATGAAACTTCACAGGCCATGTGGAGGTTGGCCTAATGGTGTCAAATTTAAAGTAGGTACCGGGGGAGGGGGCTTGCTCCGCCCTCTCAACCCCCCCCCCAAAAAAAATCACGTGTTTTTTCAAAGAACTTGGAAATGGTTTCCTATAACTATATATATATTCTTAGTCATTATGAGAAGATACATTCAATGATGTATATTGGGGGTCCATGGGGCCATATGTATGACCCACCCTCTTAAAATAGATTTATATTTGTTACTTTGAAACCTTTGAGATCCCGAGCCTTTAACCATATATATATATATTCATATTCCTTATGGAAATATACATTCATCGATGTATATATGGAGTCCCTAGGGTCATGCCCTGTCCCTCAAAATTGTAAGTTTGAAAACCATGTGATACCCAGGCTATAAGCATATATATTCTTACTCCTTATGGGAAGATGTATTCAATGACGTATAATGGGGGGGGGGGGGGCTAGGAGGTATGCCCACCCCTTCAAAATAATTTGTCTTTGTTGCTATGAAACATTTGAGATCCCCTCACAATTACCATATATATTCTTTTTTCCTTATTCATCGTTGTATATGGAGGGTCTCTAGGGGTATGCCTCTCCCCCTCAAAATAATAACTTTGAAACCCTTGAGATCCCCACCCTAAAACCATATATATTCTTACTCCTTATGGGATGATATATTTATTGATGTAAGGGGGGTCCCTACGGATATGCCCCCTCCGAAAATAGATTTGTTATGAAACACCTGCCCTTCTCTATAACCATATAGTTCTTATTTCTAATGGAAAGATACATTCATTGATGTATATGCGGGTCTTTAGGGGTATGCCCCACCCCTTCCAAATATATTTTTCTTTGGAAATTTGGAAACCCTTCAGATCCCAACTCCTTATAATAAGATGCATTCATAGATGTATTTTTTTTTTTGGGGGGGGGGGGGGGTCATTGAACATTTCCTTTTACAGTACCTTATGAAAAAACTTCGTTTGGGAAACTTTGCGCTTGGCCAACACAATACTTACTTGATTCAATAATTTTTGTACGCGATTTGATTGGCTTTTCGAATTCAAGATGTCATATAATTTAAGTAATTTGTTTTTTTTTCCCGGTTTTTTTTTATACAAAATATATTATTGATAGACAAACATCTAACGAGATCAATATTATAATTTAGTTCTTACCTTCAGAAGCACTCAAATGGACAATGTCATCGACTTCTTTAAAATCATACACATCGCAGCCGCCAGAATCCATGATCTAAATAGTTTGAAATTTTCCGACCAATGAAATTAGTATATCCAAAGCGCGAAGGAACGTTCATAATTTTTGCGCTTGAACTGAAAATTCTGAACTTAGGAATGAAACGTCTTATTTAAAATGTCGTCAATATAAGTAGTATAAGTTTTACTTTATTCTATGGAAACTTATAAATAAAGAACTGACATTTTAATTTGGAAAAGTGTTGTCATTATCATTTAAGATGATTTCTATGTACGATTTATTTGCTTCTACTGGAAAAGGATCAAATCTTGGATGGTAAGTGCCTAGTTATCTAATTGTAACATTAGTAAAATTAATTTGTTTATTTCATTTATTTTTTTTTAGATTTTGATGGTTTTTTTTGGAAACGTAAAAGCAAAGTAAACATAATAGTGTTAAAATCGAAAATAACAAGGTTTGAACACATATAGACGTATTTTAAAGGATTTTTCGTATCAGTATAAAAGTAATTCGTTTAAGGGTTCTTTAATTCTCTTTATTTTTTGTTTCCATTCATAATTTTAAAAGTTCGATTTAAAATTTACAATCGCTTGTATTTTAAATTAGAATTTCCCCGGGCCTTGTTTTTCTTATAGATATCTCATAATGATCTTATAAGCGCACACTCCAGATTAAGCATGTTAATAAGAATTTAAATTAATATGAATCCTTGTATCCAAAAAAAGGCACCACACATCCCCCTTCCGAATCAATTACTTCATTACACAAAAAAAAACCAAAACACTGGGGTTACGGAATTTGTGAATTATATGACTGGAGATTTGTGTATTCAAACATGTAACTAGCGATTTTTTTTATTTTAATTTTTTTATTTGATCAGACTTATATTTGGTGTATAAAAGTTGATTAAGAATGTTTTAATGACTGATTATTTGTAATCTATAAAAAAAAATCATATTTCAATCAATCAGTTCAATAGTTTATAAATAAAAAAAGATGAAAATTACAAATAATAAAGTGACAAACTAATAAAATTTTAAGTGTAGAATATATAACTAAATTATTGTGTTTTATAAAAAAAAAAATAAATGGTAAAAAAGTTGAAGTTAAATAAATAAAAATGATAATGTTGCCTCTCAAAGAAAATGTTCTGAAACGAAGAAAATAATTTAAAATGCTTACCAATAAAATGTCTGTTATGCCAACCGTCAAACGTATATCGCTGTAGATAATTTCCAAAAACAATCTGCTCGCACCTTGTTTCTACTTGAGAGTAGAGCGTGCGCGTTGCGTTTGAAATTCTTTCTTCATTTTTCTGACACATTAAGGCAATAAAATATACAAGAATCGGAACAATTAATTTGTTTGACACGCATGGCATAATTAAGTACCAGATAATTTCTATTCCAAATTACACACATGGATAACTGACAGATACTTAACACAGTTTCAATATACCATTGTTCAAAACGGTTTTGCTTATGAATTAAAAGTATTTTTACTAATATCACCACGTACATGACGTATTTGAGGTTATATGAAAAAATGAGTTCATAGAATATAAAATAGTAGTTTTGGTGATATCAAAAATAAATTTTAAAAAAAGTTAAAAATATACATTATTGTCATTTCAACAGAGAAGAATTTCCATGCTGTTTGTGTTCCTTTTTCGCATATATTTAAATGTCACTTTTCTGAAAAAATACCTCTCCCGTTAGCCAGGTTCATACCTTTTTCCCCTGCTCACCACAGGGAGGTAACATCAAATTGAAGCAAGTTATTTTCTGTGGAATTTTGCAGTACAAATTCACAAGAATATCAACAAGATATGAAGATGAAAAAATATTGAAAAAGAACGAGTATTACAAATGTTTGTGTTATAATATGAATTTCTGTGAAAATTTCAGGGAATCTTCAATAAACATTGCACCAGTTGTAATATTTTTCAACAGAATGATTTTTGGCATTTTCCACAGACAAATATGGACTTTACCATTTCTTTATAATATGGTAATGTCCCGTCGTCAACTCCTCCTAAAACCAGTGAATAGATTTCTGTCAAACTATCAGGAAATCTGTACATTGCCATCGCGTACCAGCTATTTTTTTTTTATCAAATTGATTTTGAATGTTTCCAATTAACAAACTTTTTGGATTGTTGTTTTGTTTTTTGTCAATTTTTTAAGGCCTTGAGCACAACTGATGAGACAAAACGTGGTCATTTGGGCAACAAAATTGATATCAAAGAATGTTATTCTTTATATTATTGTAGCCATAGTTCTTCTGGTTTTATTTTATCGCAGCATACATGCATAAAACTACAATTACACCGAATATTATTCAATTTTATTTTCTTACAGACCCAAATATACATCACGGATAAGCTTTCGTTATTCCGCAAAATCTTGCAATATCTGTTACAAAAATAGAGTACTCGGTGGCTTGTCATATTTGTATTCATTGTATACATCCGACAATTTTGGGGAAAACGCCCGAATATAAAAACTTCTTTTTATACGCTATCTTGAGTCAGAAATATAAATACATGTATTTAATTTTCAATGCACGATCATAGAGTTATTACTGCATACAGTAAATGTATATTGTTACCGTGGTTTTGAAATACATGTAATAAATCTTATTTTAAAGTGCGTAAGAAGCATCTTCAGCTTTCTTCAAAATCTAAAAATCTCCATCATAGCGGAATTATTTATCAACAAACTATTAGCTCCATATGCTTATTTCTCATTACTTTATGCACTCATAAAAGACGAGTAATAGTTATATCTTGCATTTTGGCAATAAAATATTGAATTGAATTAATACAATTATTCCAAAATCGATTATTATACAAAATAAGGAAGTTGTCTAGTTACCCCTTATTTAGCGTGGAAAGGGGGGGGGGGGGGGGGGGGGGTGGGTGAGCTCGGTGGCCGAGTGGTCTAGATAGTTCGTCATGACTAGACTGTCAACACTGAGAATCTCACTTGTAGCGGGGTGTGTTCAACTCCGATCTTAATTGACAAGTATTGCCAATTTTCCTACCGAAGGTCGGTGGTTCTCTCCGCGTACTCCGGCTTCCTTCACCAATACAAACTAGCCGCCGCGAAATAGTCAAATGTGCTGAAAACGGCGTAAAACCCCAACGTCAGTTCTCCGATACCAAGCGACCTACAATTATTACTTGCTGTAAGATAAAATGCGGTTTATAAGGATTACAAACTTGCAAAGTTCACAGAAGATCGAATATCATGGTGGAATTCCTTTCTTGAAAATCCAGCTCCTGAAGCAAGAAACGAGGACATTATTTGGCCGTTAGATCACTTAAATGCATGTACATTACCCGACATTACGAGATTCAGCATTAGGAGAAAGGAAAAGGAACTTGTACAGAAGTATCTAGACAAAAGAAATGACTTCAAGCAGGTAAATCTTTTTTAATTATGGAATAGCGCAATTATTAAGAAACCCTCAGTATTTACATTAAACATGGAAAACACGTATTCTGTGCCGATAGACGCGAGAGGCATCTTAATGATTTTTTTTTGTTTAGGCTGCGTAATACAAATGCATCACGGTATATTCTAAATGCAAAGTTAAAATCGGATGCGCTTATGTTGGGAGATAACATGCACTTTGCAATTTGAAAATAAAAAAAAAATTTTTTTTCGAAAGGTATGTCTGTAGATCACGTTTTGAAAATCTCCTGATGTTAAAAAAAATCGGATTCTTAATATACTCTCACTGACCATATATAACCGGGAAGTATAGTCAACACTTTTTGGTTGCTTAAAAGAACTTGCGGTATAGAATAGAATATGTATTCATTGTGTCGGAAGAATAAAATTCATCCGGACAAGGCTTAGAAATGCGCGGATTGCCGAGCTTTTCTCACTTGTTTCATTCCGAGTTTGATTACATTTTATATCAAGAGACAATGTACACATATTCTGTTTATCCTAAAACATCCTTAAACATTAAGTCTGGCAAAAATCACTGGAAAACAGCGACTTTCTGCATACAGCAAGCACAAAATCGTAGCATTTCACAACGTCACAAGTGACAAGTAAAATTCTAAGTTTATGTACTGTTGCGCCACAATAAAAGTGATATACAGTCAGTGACCGTATTACAACCTAATATACAGTCAATGCATTTTGGCTGCCGCCATATAGCCGAATTGCAGGATAAAAGAAAATACAGGTTGGATTGGTTTTTGTCGTCACTTTGCGTCCGCCGTCGTCCGTCCGTCCGTTAACTTTTCACATTTCAATCTTATTCTAAAGAAACCACTCAACCAAATGGAACCAAACTTGGCAACAATGTTCCTGGGAAGTTCCTTTTCAGAATTTGTAATTTGGTTCTGATAGAATATTCAATATGGCTGATAGGTCCAATAATGTGTTCTGATTGGCTGAAATTTAAAAAATCTTCTTGTCAGAAAACACAAGGCCAAATGAGATTCTACTTTGCAGGAATGTTCCTTAGATTGTCCTCTACTAAATTTGTAATTTTGGTGCCCATTGGAAATCCAAGATTGCCGCCACCATTGGACATAATTAACCTAGGATCTTATGGGAAATGCATACAAACAACCGTTTGACAGATTAAATTGATAATATGCCTGAATGATTGTATGATAATCCTGTACCAAATTTATAATCTTGATCCCGATCGGATATCCAAGATGGCTACCACAGGACCCAATAGGGGGAAAATGCAGTTTCAAATAAGTGATAGACCTAAAATATATAATTTCTAGTTTTAGGTCAAAAGTAAAATATCAAGGTTACTTTGGCAATTTTGCATTAAACAGCTTTTTAAATGGCCTAATAGAGCCAGGTGAGTGATTCAGGCTCAGGTGAGCCTCTAGTTTTATAAACCTAATATGTTGATAACATTTCACAGGTATTTACGACGCAACACCTGATGCTACGAGAGGAACTCATGCGGACAGAAGACGATATATACGACAGAAGAAAATATTATTTGTCAGCTATCGGACACTATAGCTATTTTGGGTGAAGTGGTGCAATGCAGCAATGACACTGTTGAAATAAATGTAATGCAGAAAAATGGAACAACATTCATTCCCACCACTGCACAGAGAAAATGACAATGAATATTACTGATTGTCTACCAGGATCATTCAAACACACAATTAACAGAAATTCACCACTGAGTATAAGAAACAGATTAAAAGATTATGGATTAAGGTTACATTGTTAGAACTTGGCCGTATAAATGACCATTTATTAAGAAGGTCAATGTTATAGCATGAATATATATATATATATATATATATATATATATATATATATATATAAGTCTGATTTTAATACGACCACAAAAAAAAAAAATGCGTTCGTATAATGGTATGAGTTTGTCGTCCGCATCGTGTGAAGACATTTATGTTTCTGTTTAAACCATTTACACGTACCCTTATTCTATTGAAAATATCCTTCTCCTTCAATGCCAACCCACTCCATTAAGATAAACGGTTTGGGAGTAATTTTTGGGAAACAGGCCCAATTGGTATCAATAAATTTAATTTTGATAATTTGTGTGTTATTCTTATATATTTGATTTTTATGAAGTTTGTTTTAAATCACGTACCTAGCTAAAAAAGTTAAAAAAATATTTAACATCCGTTTCTCACGTCAATTTCTAACACTCTTACCGTTTTAGATGTACAAAAAAGTCATTTTTAGCTCACCTGACCCAAAGGGTCAAGTGAGCTTTTCTCATCACTTGGCGTCCGTCGTCCGTCGTCCGTCGTCGTCCGGCGTCGTCCGTCGTCCGTCGTCCGGCGTCGTCGTTAACATTTTACATTTTGAACTTCTTCTAGAGAACCACTGAATGGAATGAAACCAAACAAGGCATGAATGTTCCTTATGAGGTGCTGACCAAGTGTTGTTACTTTGTAGCCGATCCATCATCCAAGATGGCCGCCAGCGGGGAACTTAGTTTAACATAGGACCCTATGGGAAATGCATACAAATGACTTCTTTTAGAGAACCACTGAATGGAATGAAACTAAATCTGGCATGAATGTTCCTTATGAGGTGCTGACCAAGTGTTGTTACTTTGTAGCCGATCCATCATCCAAGATGGCCGCCAGCGGGGAACTTAGTTTAACATAGGACCCTATGGGAAATGCATACAAATGACTTCTTTTAGAGAACCACTGAATGGAATGAAACTAAATCTGGCATGAATGTTCCTTATGAGGTGCTGACCAAGTGTTGTTACTTTGTAGCCGATCCATCATCCAAGATGGCCGCCAGCGAGGAACTTAGTTTAACATTGGACCCTATGGGAAATGCATACAAATGACTTCTTTTAGAGAACCACTGAATGGAATGAAACTAAATCTGGCATGAATGTTCCTTATGGGGTGCTGACCAAGTGTTGTTACTTTGTAGCCGATCCATCATCCAAGATGGCCGCCAGCGGGGGACTTAGTTTAACATAGGACCCTATGGGAAATGCATACAAATGACTTCTTTTAGAGAACCGTTGAATGGAATGAAACCAAACATGGCATGAATATTCCTTATGAAGTGCTGACCAAGTGTTGTTACTTTGTAGCTGATCCATCATCCAAGATGGCCGCCAGTGGGGAACTTAGTTTAACATAGGACCCTATGGGAAATTCATACAAATGACTTCTTTTAGAGAACCACTGAATGGAATGAAACTAAATCTGGCATGAATGTTCCTTATGAGATGCTGACCAAGTGTTGTTACTTTGTAGCCGATCCATTATCCAAGATGGGCGCCAGAGGGGTACTTAGTTTAACATAGGACCCTATGGGAAATGCATACAAATGACTTCTTTTAGAGAACCGTTGAATGGAATGAAACCAAACATGGCATGAATGTTCCTTATGAGGTGCTGACCAAGTGTTGTTACTTTGTAGCCGATCCATAATCCAAGATGGCCGCCAGCGGGGGACTTAGTTTAACATAGAACCCTATGGGAAATGCATACAAATGACTTCTTTTAGTGACCCACTTAATGGAATGAAACCAAACATGGCATGAATATTCCTTATGAAGTGCTGACCAAGTATTGTTACTTTGTAGCTGATCCATCATCCAAGATGGCCGCCAGCGGGGAACTTAGTTTAACATAGGACCCGATAGGAAATGCATACAAATGACTTCTTTTAGAGAACCACTGAATGGAATGAAACTAAATCTGGCATGAATGTTCCTTATGAGGTGCTGACCAAGTGTTGTTACTTTGTAGCAGATCCATCATCCAAGATGGCCGCCAGAGGGGGAATTAGTTTAAATTAGGACCCTATGGGAAATGCATACAAATGACTTCTTTTAGAGAACCGTTAAATGGAATGAAACCAAACATGGCATGAATGTTCCTTATGAGGTGCTGACCAAGTGTTGTTACTTTGTAGCTGATCCATCATCCAAGATGGCCACCAGCGGGGGACTAAGTTTAACATTGGACCCTATGGGAAATGCATACAAATGACTTCTTTTAGAGAACCACTGAATGGAATGTAACAAAACATAGCATGAATGTTCCTTATGAGGTGCTGACCAAGTGTTGTTACTTTGTTGCCTATCCATCATCCAAGATGTTTAGAAGTCTATCAGAAAATTGTAAAAAAAATTCTGAATGGTCACAACTTGACCACATATTCAAAAATAATAATGATAAGATGTCTTCAGCAGCTATTGTAAGGCTACACTAAGATGACCTGTTTTTAATTTTAAATACTGTGTCAAATTAAACCAATCTTGGTCTCAATCATTATATTATTTTACATAATTTTCAAAATCACATTAGATACAGGTGAGCGACACAGGCTCTTGAGAGCCTCTAGTTTAGCTTGTTTAAGCGTTTGCGTTTAGGTCCATTCTCAGAAACCGATTGAGATATATCAATGATATTATACCACTACAATCACCCCCCTGAAAATTAACACTGATGAACAACATTTGAGTCATTTTGACCTACATTTAATGAATGAGTGACTCTGATAAGTTTTGTTTTTAGTTTCATATCCTAGGAATCCATGGTGTTATATCAATGATACTTCACCACAATAATTGTTTAATATTATATAATGCATTTCTCCAACAGTTGGGTCAGTATGACCCACATTTCATGCATGAGTGACTAGGCTTAAGTTTGTGTGTTGAGGGCCACTTCTCTGAAACCTCTTGAGAAATATCAATGATATTAGACCTATGCATTCATCTTATATAATACAACAAAAGTCAGCAATATTTGAATGACAATGACCTATATTTTACGTAGTGACTTTATTAAAATTTTTGCATTTAGGTATATTTTTAAAGAACCCATGGTAGGATATTGATGATATTTCAAAACCGCATTTCCCTGATATAGTATAACACAAGTAGGAAAAATTTGAGTCACCATGGACTACATTTCATGCTCGAATGATTTTATTTAATCTTTGAATTTATGTGTATTATTAAAGAACAAATAGCAATTTATTAATGATATTTCATAATAACAGTTATCTTATTATACAGTACAAAATAGTTCTGTATTTGAATCACTATTCGTAAATGACCTACATTTTATGGTAGAATGAATTTGATTATGTTTTTGCATTTTAATCTATTTCCCCCAAAAAACATGTGATGATATTATTGATGATATATCGATGATATGTTCTTTAGTTCAACTCAGATCAGTAAAATGTAAGTCCACATAACTTTCATTTCATGCTCGATTAAATTTTAGCTTTTCGGTCCTTATGTCAAAATCATAATTGAGTACATGGATTCATTATTCTAAAATTAATGTAACCAAGATATATTATGAAACTTTCATATATTTAAAATAATTTTCAAAACAATTTATCACCATAAATAATATATGGGAATTACATTTGCAGGAGGACGGTGCATCCGTATAAACTTACAGACACACGACTTATCGTTTTAATTATTTTCAATCGGATTTTGATTTTTTCAAATGGTTCCTAAAATGTACAAAATAGTACCATTAATTCATCTTCATGAGTGCATGTAGTGGTGTGTCAACAGACGTCTTCCATTTTATACGTTTTTCATGATAAAAGGGATCAGAGCGGTTTACATTTATTTAGCAATGTTACCGGAAACGTATATATTTATACCAATGGCGAATTTTTTAATTTCATTTTGATTTCTGCTTTCAGTCAACATATTTCATTTTCTTTTATATGTTTCGAGATAAATTGGGTTAAGGGAATGCGATGTAATAACAGAAACAGTTAATTGCACCTAACTGTTATGATTTCACTTTATTGTACAACTGTTTTAGAGCACACTGCCCGATCAGTTTTCGTTGCTGATTTTTAAAACAATTTTACATTTTGTGCTAAAATTTAACACAAGGCATTTTGTGTATACTTTTGATATATGCAAAAAATAATTACGAGACTTAAGTTTTAAGATATGTGACACTGATTTAACTCAGCTATGTGTAAACGGAAAAGATCGATCTTTAATCGGTCTTAAAAAGCCTACCACTAGAGGTAGACTTTCAAAGATGGATCTTTTATGAATCGATTTTTCTTAAATGTAAACGCTTAATCGATCGCGTTCGATCTAAACAAAAGTACGGTATGATATTTTTAATTATGATAATGTTGCTGCGCATGTTTGGCGCCTAAACTACAGGTGTATCACTTCAGAGTAAAATCGTGTATGGAGAGCGAGGTGAATCTTGGAGGCACGAGGAAACGGTGCTTTAATGGAACTGTGCATGGAGTGACAAGAGTGTACTGGACCAATCAGAGTATTCTGCTGGAGGAAATATTTAAGCGGATATGTGATGACATTAAGGACATACTTTCCTATTTTTATAAAACCTCGTTAAATTATTTTCGAGATTAAGATCAATAAAGGTCGAACGCGATCGATCTCTCCTGAACTAGTGTAAACGCAAACCGATCTTTTTAAGATATAGATCTTGTTCTCAGCTAAATAATTGTATGAAAGATTAATAGAATTAATAGATAGAACATTTTGCAAATTTTGACGAGATAAAATGAATATTTGGAATCATTTGGCAAATTTAGATTCATGAAGGGAACAAATCTGCTGCTGATTTTTTCTGTAAATTTTACAATTATTATCTTAAAGTAATAGAATGTTGTTTGCAAATGACAAAAGTGGATGTTCAAGTGCTTATTACGGAGAGTATCTCCAGTGCTTTCAGAGTATCCTGGCAACATGTAGTTTAAAAGAAGCAATATTTCAGGATACGTTATTTTGTAACATTTTTTCACCTGATTTCCGTAAAAATATTTTGTTAGGTCGAATACTTTGTGTATTAAATATGAAATGAAATATTTAGATCGTATTTTTCAATAGACATTTTCAAAAGACATTTCTTTAAAGTCTCGATTTTTCTATTTTGAAGTTAACTTGACTCCTGAAAAACATGTTTCCATGTTTCTATATTTAAATACGGACTCAGTATATGAAGAACGGAAAATATTTTTACATGGTTAGTAGAAATAAAGGTACATGTATAGTTCACTGTATTGGCTGATAGCTAGAGTTATTGTAATGTTCTTTAATTTGTTTTTATGGGGTGTTTATTGTGAAGTTATTCAAGGACTTTTAACTCGTTTAATACATTATCCGATATCATGCTGCGTTTAGCGAAACCCTTTGTTATTATATTATTTTCGATACTTATAATTATTTATTATTATTATGAAATAATTAATTATATATCTTATTCTAATTATCAAACCTTATTGTATTTACTTATTTTTTTTAAAAAAATATTACACAATAAGTATTGCTTATTCACCTTATGTTTATTAATTCGAAGGGCGTACATTCAGGTAGATTTCGCTGGAACTTTTATGAAAGCAATGTTCTTAGTTATCGTCGATGCTCAATCAAAGTTTCCAAAAGTTGTTTGGTATGAAATCCACAACTACAAGACAAACAATTGATATTTTGCGTGAAGTATGCCAGGAATGGTATTTTTTTTTCAATCTCCCCCGACCAGATTATTTTGATTCCTCCAATTCTAATCAAAATATTTTTAGAAAAAAAATAACATTCCTCATCCCCCCTTTTCAGGTTAAATAGCCAGTCACCCCATTTACTTTTATTAACTTGTTATCCTGTTTAAAATTTTACTGGCAAAATTTACAAACCCATATCACTGAATTTTTCTCTCCCTATTACAAGTAGAATATAAAACTATTTATAAAAATGTATTAAATCAGTTGTAGAATATACACCTGTAGCTTAAAATATCATGCACGAGGTTTCTCGTAACAATAATGAATTGACACCATTGTTCGATCTTATTGAGGCATGTCAACCTTTCGTCCGTTTCGGAAATACCGGAAATACGATGTTAGAGATCTATCAGTCTTGTTTTATTATGCGTTAAATGTGGAAAAAAAATGAAAGCTTACTCAAACCTGATATCAAAGGTTAGGCACTGACATTTTATTATTGTTGGTGGGTGGGAGGGGGGGGGCACAATTTTTATTTATAATTCTTCGATACCAATTTTGATGCACAAGATGTGCACATTTCGTCGATTTACGACTCATCAGTTGAGCTCAAGGCCTAAAATGTTGAAAACCAGAATAACCCAAAAACCTAAAATGACAAAAAGGGGTACAGCCAAAACCTTCTAAGGACAGAGCTTTGCACGAGGGAGATGCTCCTTAGTTTTCACAAATTTTACAATTTTGTAACTGTTAAGTTTAAGTATCAATTTCGGGCTAAAAAATTATTTTATTTTGCGTCTCCAGTTCCCCCCCAAAAAATAAAATATTTTCGACAAAGGCGGAAAAAAATTTTGTACCCAACATAAAAATTCCAGGAACCACGTCGGTAATAAAGGATCGGTGCCTTGTGTGAATCATAAACAATTTGATAAATCGTTGCAAGTAAGCAGAAACTCAGAGGAGTTGACAATCAACAAACAGTAATTATGCGAAATTACAGGGGAGAAGAAAAGTGGAAACCCGCAAGTAATGATAAAAGATCGGGAACGGACAACAGTTCCATTTGGCACCACCATAAGTATATCTATATGCTTATTACGTCTAAGATATACACAGGTTGGGTTGCCATATGGGACTCTTTCCCGGGACCGTTAATGTGCTGTAAGGACTCCAGAAGGAGCGATCTGGAGACGTCATGCCGTACAAATGATGAAACTGACAATTCGATGAATCCAAATAGCGACTCGGATGTTCAAACCAAACGTTATCCTCAGAGAATAAGATCTAAAACTAAAACTTTTAATTGAATTGAAGAGATATGATTTGGTCCGGGGATTTGGTACATATAATCGTGTAGCTTGGAATTTTGGATTTTTCTAATATGTTTCACATTTAAGAGTGAAAAGGTGTTAAGTACTTAGATTATATCATCATTTGATTAAATACTTTCTATAATTTTATCTCTAAGCGGACCGCAGTTTCCTCATCACTATATAATTTGATAATTTGCAGTGACAGTTTAAAGAATAAATCTCTGGTATTAAATATGTAGCTATATGTTTTACAAAACAGTCAGTAATTCCACTGTGAAAACATCTGTTAGTTATCTGCCTGTGTTCGCTGATTGGCCCCACAAGACAAAACTCTACCTCAGGAATATATACCATAGATTCATTGGTAAAATATGTGTGTCTTTTAATTTCCTTTTTTGATGTCACTATTGTCAGTGTGAAATTTATTGTTAAGCACTTGAATAAATATTAGCTGGTTACGATTCCCGAGATCATTAACAGCTGACTAATGGCAGTAAACCGTAAGGCAATGTTATCTTAATGAATCGTTAACCAGCTGAATTATTTTAAAGATAAAATTATTAATTATCTGACGGAATGTATATGTCACTGTCTGAAATATTTAATGGTAAAATCAGTATTTTCTCGGACCGTTAAGGTATGACATATGCTATTGAAATTTGTTGTGTTACACAGATACAGATACAGTGTAAATGTGAAATTTATTGTAATATTTGCCTTTATGTTGAGCTTTAGATGATAAGAAAGGTGTGTATCATTTATCTTACTATTAAGTTTTTTCTTTTTTCTTAGTATTTTGCCATTTCATAAAATCTATATCAAATTGAAAAGGAAAATTAAGATGACAAGAAACTTGTAACAAAAAAGGTCCGACTGTTTTCATAAAATGTATTTTCGGTCCATATCTTCAGTGAGTAATAAAATACCGGTTTATACAATGCCGCTTTTGTATTTAATGTACTTTTTGGAACTATGTTTGTATGAATGTTACTGATTGCTCTTATCTGATGAACGAAATAAAATAAAATAAAATACTGACTACAAGTATGCTCGCCTGAACGCTGATAGACATATTGATGTGGTGTACTAATTAGTTTATTTTGACTTACTCAAGGTGCTTGTGTAAATGCATATGTATTTAAATAGTAATTAGAATTTTCTGAATTCTAAAAATCCAGTCCCCTATTTGTTCATTTTTATCCATCAGACGAGTCAAGTGTTAACGGTAAACAATCTTTAATGATTAATATCATTTTTATGCTTGATGATATCAAAATGTAGAAAAAAATATTAATGTGTTTTTTCTTTTTATTTTTGTAAATATGTTTTTTTTTAAAATAAAATCTGTTGAAAAGATTTTTTTCCCCGAAATAAATGATGTATTTATTCTTATCTTTATCAACGCCATTTGTTATTTAATTTTCAACATTATTAAAAACAATTTTAAAATATATGTCTCAGCTGTCTTATCATTTTTACTTGAAACAACAAGTTCTAATGATTTAATAGATAGAAGCTCTTAACTGAATTCTATTATCAGAAAGAAAAACTTAAAACTCACAAACAAAATTCTGTGAATAATTCCGTTATTGTGATGACTTCTTAGGATAATTCTGTTGATGGTTATAAACAACTTCTGATAATTTCTTAATAGAATTTAGTTACAAATGTACTAGATAGAAAAATTGTGTTGTTTCCTTAACAGAATTATGATAATATTATATATTTTAATAATTTATCAACAGGGAGAATTCTGATGATTTCTTACCAGAATTCTGTTACTTTATAGTAAATGAATTCGGATGATTTCTTAGCGGAATTCTGTTACTTTATAGTAAAAGAATTCAGATGATTTCTTACTAGAATTCTGTTACTTTATAGTAAATGGATTCTGTTACTTTATAGAAAAAGAATTCTGGTGATTTCTTAACGGAATTCTGTTACTTTATGGAAAGAGAATTCTGATGATTTCTTAACGGAATTCTGTTACTTTATAGAAAAATCATTCTGAAGATTTCTTAATGGAATTAAAGAAAATTCTGATGATTTCTTAACGGAATTCTGTTACTTTATGTAAAAATCAATCTGAAGATTTCTTAACGGAATTAAAGAAAATTCTGATGATTTCTTAACGGAATTCTGTTATTTTATGGAAAGAGAATTCTGATGATTTCTTAACGGAATTCTGTTACTTTATAGAAAAATAATTCTGAAGATTGCTTAATGGAATTAAAGAAAATTCTGATGGTTTCTTAACGGAATTCTGTTACTTTATGTAAAAATCATTCTAAAGATTTCTTAACGGAATTAAAGAAATTCTGACGATTTCTTAACGGAATTCTGTTACTTTATAGAAAGAGAATTCTGATGATTTCTTAAGTTGGAGAATTCATGTGATTTCATGTGACAGAATTCCGTTACTAAACACTATTTTGACAAATTCATACCCGAAAACAACAAAATATTAATTCCGTTAAGATTATTTTTTTTTATTGTTGTACAAACTGAAGATACCTCACAAATAAATATTTATTAACCGGTGAAAAGACACATATGATCATATGGAAGATGATCTTTTGCAAATGGAACGTGTTTCAGTGTCATCAGACAAAATGTTGAGAAAATGGGTAAGGGGTACAAGGAAATGATTTTACCAAAAATATGTAAATCCCATATCAATTTTTTTCTTTTTAAAATTCTTTAATATGTATTTTTTTTTAATCATTTATAACAAAGATGTTGAAATTATATGCTCTTTGTTCTAAAAAAAAATGAGAAAAATCTCAAATTTACTATAAAATTGACTGCATGGTCATTTTGACACAAAAAAAAAACAACAAAATTTTATGTAACTTTCTTATATTAACACCTATCTATAGTTTTTAACTCACCTGGCCCAAGGGGTCATGTGAGCTATTGCCATCACTTGGTGTCTGCAGTCGTAGTCCATCGTCGTAAACTTTCCTTTAAAGATCTTCTCCTCAGAAACCACTTGGTCAGTTGGAACAAACCTTGGCAGCAATGGTCCTTAGTTGGTCCTCTTTCAGAATTGTATCCGATGACCGGGCCATCATGCAAGATGGCCGCCAGAGCCGAACATAGTTTAAAATAGGACTCTATGGAAAATTTACTTAAAGATCTTCTTGTCTCAAACCACTTGGCCAATTGGAACAAAATTTAGCAGCAATGATCCTCAGGTGGTCCTCTTTGAGAATTGTATCCGATGGCCCAGCTTGTCATCCAAGAGGGCCACCAGAGCCGAACATAGTTTAACATAGGACCCTATGGGAAATTTACTTAAAGATCTTCTTGTCTGAGACCACTTGGCCAATTGGAACAAAACTTAGCAGCAATGGTCCTTAGGGATCCTCTATCAGAATTGTATCTGACGACCACATCCACCATCCAAGATGGCCACCATAGCCGAACATAGTTTAACATAGGACCCTATGGGGAATTTAATTAAAGATCTTTTTGTCTGAAACCATTTGGCCAATTGGAACAAACTTTGGCAGCAATGGTCCTTAGGTGGTCCTCTTTCAGAATTATATCTGACGGCCACATCCACCGTCCAAGATGGCCGCCATAGTCAAACATAGTTTAACATAGGACCCTATAGGGAATTTAATTAAAGATGTTCTTGTCTGAAACCATTTGGCCAATTGGAACAAAACTTAGCAGCAATGGTCCTTAGGTGGTCCTCATTCAGAAATTTATCCGATGACCCAGCCCGTCATCCAAGATGGCCGCAAGAGCCGAACATAGTTTAACATAGGACCCTATATGGAATCTAATTAAAGATGTTCTTATTTGAAACCACTTGGCCAATTGGAACAAAACTTAGCAGCAATGGTTCTTAGGTGGTCCTCTTTCAGAATTATATCTGACGACCACACCCACCATCCAAGATGGCTGCCATAGTCGAACATAGTTTAACATAGGACCCTATGGGTAATTTAATTAAAGATCTTTTTGCCTGAAACAATTTGGCCAATTGGAACAAAAGCTGACAGCAATGGTCCTTAGGTGGTCCTCTTTCAGAATTATATCCTAAAGAACCCACCTGTCATCTAAAATGGCCACAAAGCTTTTAGTTAAATTTATTCAGATTGGTCCACTTCATCTTTAGGGAAAGTATGAAAAAAGTTTAATTGTGGAACTGATTTTTTTCATGATAATAGCCCAAAAATGGGTAAAAATTGATGAAAAATGGGAAAATCATCAAAAATGGAGTACTTACAAATGACTGTAGCAAAAAAAGAAGTGCACCACCATATGATTTTTTCTTCATAAATTACTTTCTTACAATCATATAAACCCAAAAATCAGGTTAAGAAAAAAAGTTTAATTCTAGAAATTTTTCACTCATCAGAAGTGTACATCCTTAATTGATGTTCTTTGAAAATAGTGAAACTATTATTTCTGAGTAAGTAAAAGAATATCTCACTGATATTTTGCATTATGTGAAATAAAAATCATTCATGCCCACACGGAATTGATGTAAATATAGATGTTGGGAACATTGTTGCCATATATATGTTGACACATAATATATAGTCACATAAAACTTGTGACAGAACATTACTGAAAATTCACTCATTCCCTACATGTTATCACGATTGAAATAAATGTGTTGTTTGGTCAGTTGTAGATTTTAGGTATTCAAATTTTGAGATTAATTATACTAATTAGTTATACTAGAATTATTACTTTGAGACTGGGGAAATTATATGATTGTGGATTTAAATAAGCAGAGATTTAGCTAGCGCTCGTCACTTTCGCCATTGACGAATGATTCTTGAAAGTGGCGAATGTTTTCCGTATGCAATTCATCACTTGAAATTTCAAAATCGCCAAAAAAAATTTCGCTAAGGCGCGTACACGCGTCCTGGACGCGCTAAAATTGGACTGGATGTGTCATCCTTCAATCTCATGCGTCCCTGGGACGCATTTATACCTAATCAGCTGCGTCCGAAGACCATAATTTTCATAAAAGATCTTGAACCGCCATTTTTTGTTTTCTTGGAGATCAAAGGGAACGGGGAAAGAAACGACAAAAAATTAGGAAGACGGCGGCAATCGGAATTCTCGTGATATTTCATTGGCCACAAGGTTTTTTACCGACCGGTTACAATATGTGTTGACCTCATTTAAAAATGAATTTAGCGGACTTTGACTTACATTACAATTGGAAATTTTGTCAATATTGATTAATAAGGTGTTAAAACAATGTCAATGGGAGGATTTTAAGAGTATGTTTGAGAAAAAATAATAGTAAAGATTATAGATAAATAAATATTAAAAAATAAAATGGCAACATTAAATAAGTTGTCAAAAAGATTTTTGCTCATATCTGTAACAGAAATTTTCTTCCAAGTTTGGAGCACCACTGCATACATGTGTATGTTCATTTTTTCTTTTTCTTTTTTGGATCCTTCTGATCTTAAAACTTTCAACTTTAGTAGGGCTTTTCAGTTGTGGTGTATGTCTAAGGATAGGAAGATCATGCATTATTGAGGTGATATCTATCAAATAGTAGCTACATGTACATTTCATTTATTTATTCAGTAATAGTTGCTATTGTATGAATTACAATGTTTTGTTAAAAACTTTATTGATAATAAAACATTTTTAATATGATTATCATGTTATATATGTACCAGTGCTGAAAAATAAATGATAAAAATATGTATTAATATTCAATGTTATATTTTTTCTCCATCATATGTACAAAAAAGAACTGGAATAAGTTACATAGATAGAACATGAAGAATTTGTCCCCATTTTGCTTGTCCGCAAAAGTGACTAATGGTCTCAAAATCCTAGCTAAAACCCTGAATAAGTCTGATATTTCACATGGAAATAAAGCCTATTTTTTTTTCTGTTTCCAGCATGACATTTGACAATGTAAAATCAGAATGGCTAATCTTAAAATTGAAATCCTTAAAATCTGGAAAAAACCTGAAATGTTTTCTCAAGTGCCCTTGCATTTGTGAATTAATATGTAATATTTGGCTAGGAATTGTAGATTTACACTGTTCAGATAAGAAAAATCATAATTAATTGAAAATTCTTATGATTTTTATGCACAATTGTCCTTTCATCTTTATTAGCTTAACTTAGTTTAACATAGGACAATATTAAGAAATTACTTTAAAAAACTTCTTTACTGAAGCCACTTGGCCATTTGGAACTAAAGATGGCAGCAGTTGCCTTTAGATGGTCCTCTTTCAGGAATGTTTCCAGTGACCTGGAATGTCATCCAAGATTGCTACCACCACCAAACTTAGTTTAACATAGGATCCTATGGAAAAATTTTGTTTAAAAATCTTCTCATTTGAAACCACCTGGCAAATTATAGCATGTATAGATGCATTTAACTTGGTAGCAATGGTCCATAAGTGTTTCTCTTTCAGATTTTTGTCCAATTACCAGTGTACTATCAACCAAAATGCCTGCAACAGCCAAATTAAGTTTAATGGACCCTAGTATTGGGAAAATTCATTTAAAAATCTTTTTGTCCAAAACCACTTGGCCAATTATAGATGCTCTACTTTCAGAGTTGTGTCTGATGATCGGGAATGTCCTTTAGAAATAAGTTTGATAACATGAAATCATAACTCAGAAACTACTGAGCAAAAGGGATCGAAACATGTCAGCAATTATATTTATCCTGTTCCCAAGACTGTCAACTAAGATGGGCACCAATACCTGACATAGGATAAGAATGGAAAATTCACTTCATAAAGTCTTCTTTTGGTACCATGGTATTTAAATGTAGATGATCCAAAATCCATTGACCCCAATCACCAAATAGATAGCCTTTCAGTTACTGCTTTTATGGCCATTGATTGGCAAATTGAATGCAAGTGAGTCATACAGGCTGCTGGGAGCCTCTTGTTATACATTTATTTGTTTCTTATGCACACATTGCATGATTCTGTCCACAGAAGCCACATGAAAATGATCCGCAAGTTGTAAGCACATGATTTACATGGTTTACACACAATTACAAATTTTCAAATTACATGCACGCGATTCAAATGATTTTGTTCTTGTGTATAAAACAGTCAACCATTTGTATACAGTGTTTGATTGGTTCGCAAATTGTAGTTCTTTTTTTCAGCAGTTTTAATTTCTGATCCTTTTATTAGCTCACCTGACCTGAACAATTTTTCAAACATCTTCTCCTCTGAAACTACTGAATGGATTTGGATAAAACTTAGCACGATTGTTCCTTAGAGTATCCTGCACAAAGTTTATGCTTCGATTTTTGATCCGTCGAAAAACATGGCCACTGTTACTGAAAAATAGAACATAGGGGTCAAACAACAGTTTTTCACAAATATCTAAAAAAAATCATTAGGTAACGGCAAATTCTGGCGGGTTGAAAGTGTTTAGCACGACGAGAGCTACCTGTGTGCTGATTTTCGTGAAAATCTGTCAACTGATGTTAGAGTTATTGCCCTTTTTTTGACATTTTTGGCTTTTTTTTATTTTATTATTTCAAAAATCTTCTTTTCTGAAACTACTATTCAAAATCAAATGAAACTTGGTAAGATTGTCCCTTAGGGTATCCTGCAAAAAGTTAATGCTTGGATTTTTGATTGGTCGAAAAACATGTCAGCCCTTACTAAAAATAGAACATAGGGGTCAAAATGCTGTTTTTTGCTATTTTTTCCTGCATTATAGAAAGAAAATGATGATGAAAGCTACTTTCAAGGTAAACATGGTATCCCGAGTTGAATGGTGATGATGCAAGTTTGTTTTGGACGGCCATTTTTAAAATGGCTGCCATTTTCCCTGCCAGTTTTATACGACCGCAAAATTTTTGCGGTCGTATATTGGTATGACGTTGGCGTCTTCGTCGTCGTCGTCGTCCGTCGTCAGCGTCGTCGTCCAAAGACATTTGGTTTTCGCACTATAACTTTAGTATAAGTTAATAGAAATCTTTGAAATTTAAACACAAGCTTTATGACCACAAAAGGAAGGTTGGGATTGATTTTGGGAGTTTTGGTCCCAACAGTTTAAGAGTCAGGGGCCAAAAAGGGGCCCAATAAGCATTTTTCCTGGTTTTCGCACAATAACTCTAGTATAAGTAAATAGAAATCTATGAAATTTTAACACAAGGTTTATGACCACAAAAGGAAGGTTGGGATTATTTTTGGGAGTTTTGATCCCAACAGTTTAGGAATAAGGGGCTAAAAAAGGGCCCAAATAAGCATTTTTCTTGGTTTTTGCACAATAACTTTAGTATAAGTAAATAGAAATCTATGAAATTTAAACACAAGGTTTATGACCAAAAAAGGAAGGTTGGGATTGATTTGATTTTTGGAGTTTTGGTCCCAACAGTTTAGGAATTAGGGGCCAAAAGGGTCCAAAATTAAACTTTGTTTGATTTCATCGAAAATTGAACTATTGGGGTTCTTCGATATGCCGAATCTAACCTTGCATTTAGATTCTTAATTTTTGGTCCCGTTTTCAAATTGGTCTACATTAAGGTCCAAAGGGTCCAAAATTAAACTTAGTTTGATTTTAACAAAAATTGAATTCTTGGGGTTCTTTGATATGCTGAATCTAAACATGTACTTAGTTTTTTAATTATGGGCCCAGTTTTCAAGTTGGTCCAAATCGGGGTCCAAAATTAAACTTTGTTTGATTTCATCGAAAATTGAACTATTGGGGTTCTTTGATATGCCGAATCTAACCGTGCATTTAGATTCTTAATTTTTGGTCCCGTTTTCAAATTGGTCTACATTAAGGTCCAAAGGGTCCAAAATTAAACTTAGTTTGATTTTAACAAAAATTGAATTCTTGGGGTTCTTTGATATGCTGAATCTAAACATGTACTTAGTTTTTTTATTATGGGCCCAGTTTTCAAGTTGGTCCAAATCGGGGTCCAACAATTAAAGCTAAAAAAGGGGTAATTTTTTTTTTTTTTTTTTTTTGGGGGGGGGGCAATTCTCCACAGCATATTGTATTGCACAAGAAGCAAAAAATTGAATATAAATTGAAATCATATGACCAATTCTAAGTTCTTTATTTCAGTTATTCTGTATCAGAAACCTATTATGTGTCAAATATTTCAAGAAATTTTCAATTGCACAGTATTGTGCAATAGCAAGAAATTGATATGTGTGCCCTGTTATCAAAACTTTATTATTAAAAAATTCCATTGGAAATTTGCCAATATAAAATGTGCTGATGAAGCTTTTTTGTTTATCTCATCTAAACTGCTTTTAAATTATGTATATTTTAAATTTGCCATCCATGACTATGATGTCATTTTCTATTTTAATATGTTATGGTGTATTTAAATGGGCTGTTATGGTTGCAAAGTATAAAGAAATGGGGGGGGGGGGGGGGTTGAAAACAAAATTTAGGGGGGGTAAATGAGAAATTGGGGAGGGGGTAATTTTTTTCTCATTTCATATTTCATAAATTAAAAAGAAAATTTCAAATTTTTTTAGCAAAAAAAGGGGGGGGGTTACAATAAATTTTATTGTTTCTTGTTTTTTTTTTTGGGAGGGGGGGTCAATGTGCAACTTCATAGTGTATTGCACAGAAGCTAAAAAAGGGGTAAATTATTTATTTTTTTTGGGGGGGTAGTGGGGGAGGGGCAATTCTCCACAGCATATTCTGTGTCAGAAACCTATTATGTGTCAAATATTTTAAGAAATTTTCAATTGCACAGTATTGTGCAATAGCAAGAAATCTTCAATTGCACAGTATTGCGCAATAGCAAGAAATTGATATGTGTGCCCAATTTTAAATTGGTTATTTCTGATTTATATATAAAAACAAATAATACTGATATGGTTTGAATAGGTAAATTAAAAATTTTTAAGTTCTTAGACAACATTCATTCTGTGTCAGAAACATATGCTGTGTCAAATATTTATTCACAATCCAAATTCAGTATTGTATCAAGCTTGAACATTGTGTTCATAATTGCCCCAACTATTCAGGGTTCGACATCTGCGGTCGTATCTAGCTGCGCCCAGCAGAGCATTTTATTTACACTTGCTCGGATTTCAACAATATTTGGTTTTTAAAGTAAACATGGTATCCTCAGTGAATGGTGATGATGAGAATTTTGGTATAGAGCATCTATGGAAGGTCATTTAGGAAATTTGCATAAATCTTCCCTGTCCGTGAAACAAAATGGCCGTCATGAGCATTTACATGTTCTGATTGGTCGAAATTTAAAAGTTCTTCTCCTCTGAAACCGTAAAGCCAAATGAACTGATTTTTGGTATGGATGATCTATGGAAGGTCCTTTACAAAGTTTGCATAACTCATCTTGGTCAGTGAAACAAAATGGCCGCCTTGAGCATTTACATGTTCTGACTGGTTGAAATGTAAAACTTCTCCTTACAAACCGTAAAGCCAAATGAACTGATTTTTTATATAGAACATCTATGGAAGGTCCTTTAGGAAGTTTGCATAAATCTTCCCACTTCGTGAAACAAAATGGCCATCATGAGCATTTACATGTTCTGATTGGTCGAAATTTAAAAGTTCTTCTCCTCTGAAACCGTAAAGCCAAATGAACTGATTTATATTTGGTATGAAGCATTTATAGAAGATCATTTACAAAGTTTCCAGAAATCAATCTAGTCTGTCAAATCAAAAGTTTGTGACTGCCAGGTGAGCGATACAGGCTCAGCCCACTGAGCCTCTTGTTTTGTATATTTATGTTTTTGTTAACCAGAGATTTCTGTATATCATTTCAGATCATTTACCACCACCTTACAAGATTTTAGAATGTCGATGCAAAAATGTCAGAGTTAGAATTGAGCCATTGGGTAACTTGAAAGCTCACCATTGTCAAGCCATTGCTAAGTTTTATGATTACAACAATGCCTTACAAATACAGAAGGGTATGTGTATGTAATTTAAAGATTATTTATGACAACCAGTTGATAGTTCTCAGGAAAACTATCTTATGATGAGCTAATATCTATCACTAACAGCTGGTTTTGTTTTAAACTGTAATTTCAATAATTTTGCATTTGCATAATTCGTTATCAACATTTTTGAATTAAATTGAAAAATGAATTTTACAAATAAAAAACAATTGGGTCACTACAAACAAGTCAAAATCAATATCTTTTATCTTACGTATAGAGAAAGAATCAAATTTGTTAACCAAGTGGATTGTTTTGTTTGAATGAATATCCTGCCATCTATACATTATTCCTTACATTTATCAGTTGAATAGAGTCTCCGAAGCATACTGATTAGCTCAACAAAAGATTTCTATGTTGAAGCAAATAATGAACAAACCAATTAATATACCATGTACAGTGAATGAAAATCAATAAAATAGAGGTACATGTATGATTGTTCATAGCTTATCAAATTTTAATTATTATTTGTAGCACAACCAGAGTCTAAGATAGTGGAAATTGGATTTGATTCCCAGTTTCAAGAGAACTGCAACTTTTGGATTGTTTCAGTACTTGCTGATGGTACAGAATTTGACTTGAAGACTGGTTTTAAGAAGATTTTAAAGTTTGTAGAGGAAAATCGATTATCTACACTTGCTGTCATTACAGTGAAAGATAAACATGATAAAGGCAAATATTGCGGAATTTATTATTAGTATAGTTTAAAAAGATAAAATCATAGAGGATTGGCAAGAATCTAGTTTTTATGCCCCATCCACAAATGTGAAACTGGCATATAGATTTACCTTTGTCCATCCATCTGTACTTGGTTAAGTTTTTGGAAAGATTGCAAATCGTTCCTTGGCCATTGGCATCCAAAACTGAAAGTGTGGCCGCTTCGATACCGTCGGACATTAGTACATAAAATGTAGTTCCAATGATGACAGCATTTTTTTTAAATTACGAGTACATTATTCCTGTTGTTAATATCTGAAGTAATATTTTTAACAAACATAATTTTTGTTATTTAACGAAATTTTGAAGAAAATAAAATGAATTTCCGAACATTATTTCGAAGACATGACATGCGGCGGATTAATATATCAAAACGAATCTATGAAGATACAGCTTCCCGTTAGATTTCCAATGATTGCATACATGTATAATTTACAGATATAGGAAGCTTTTATATTCATAGTTTTATTTTAAAGATTATCAATTAATAAAAATTATTATGTTGCTTTTATAAATGTTAACGAATACAGTAAAACCTGACTTGAGCGACCTCTCTAATGAACGACCACCTGGCTTTAACGACCGTTTTTTGCTAAACAGACGTTTTTATACCCCCCGAAAACGAAGTTTTGGGGGGTATATAGGTTTCAGTCTGTCCGTCTGTCCGAACCTCGTGTACATGCTTTGTGTTATCAATTCCCGTTACAGCTTATTCGGACCTGTTTACAGCTACAATTTTTGCGTTATCACTACGATTTTCAGACCCCCAAATTACGCCTTCCGCCCTCTTAAACGTTTTTCTACATCAACTAAGTAAAATGGTAAAAAAAGAAAAATGCAAAATTCGCTCGGAACCTTTTTGCGACATGTCGATATGCCCAGGCATAAAGTTAAAGGACGCTCGAATGAACGTTGATTTATCCTCACGGCGCTTTGACTGATGGTAGAACTTTCGTCTTTGCAAAGATTTTGACTCGGCATCATTTACTGGCGGCATGATGAAGCCAGTAAAAAACATGCCAGCCAAACGTGAATACACTGATCTTTGGAAATTCCTTCAATCTTCATCAAAAGGCGAAACCTTTATATTATGTACTACTCATATTTGTCAGTCGGTGAAGTCTCACAAATATTTCCATGTGCTCACGGGGGTAAATTTTACTGGTGAAGTCTCACAAGTATTTGGAAAAGTGCGGAAAATCGGAAGAGGACAAAACGAGGACGGCTGATGATGTGCACAGTCATAGCTCAAAATGAATTCCCATTTAGTACAGCTCCGCTCTTTACAACTTGCATTAAGGAAATGTTTCCAGATTAATGACTTGCTGCAGGTATGTAGATCATTTTATCAACTATCAACATAAAAACACTTTCTCACAAAGACAAGTAAGATTTCATTAGGATAAATGAAATTTGTCCCAGCTTGTCTTTCACTCTCTCTCTTAATTCCCTCTATTATGGTCTGGGTGATGGGAAGGGGGGTAAAAAGCGTATTTTCTAGGGGCCACTATGCCCAAATTTTTTTCAAGTTTCTTCCCAGCAAATGTCTCCCCCCCCCCCCCCTTCCTTTAAGAACTTTGACTTATCCTCACGGCACTTCGACTGATGGTAGAACTTTTGACTTTGCAAACGCCCGTAGATTTTGACTCGGCATGTTTTACTGATGATCTACATACCTGCAGCAAGTCATTAAGGTTTTCTATCATCATTGTTGCATTTTGAACTTGCTCATTTTCCAACAATATTCTATATGAAGAGTACCCATTTTGTGTAATCAACTCCTCTTACAGCTTTAAATCAATGGTCTGAAACTTTGCAGGGTTTTTCATCTACTCCTCTTGCAGCTTTTACTCTCTAAAGTGCAGAGGGCTCAACAGATGCATGATTGGGGGGTATCAATAGTCCGTTAAGGACAGATTATGTGGACAGGTTTACAAAGCAGTTGGCGCGGGGGGTATTTGTGGCCCACTAGACCACAGTAACTCTAGTTTTCTAATAAAAGCACCACTGTCAAACGCAACCAACAACCACTATTTTCAGTACCAAAGTAAAATCGTGTTTGTTTATTTTTTAACCGGAAGTAACGTGAATCTTTAGGGGAAAGTAAAAAGAAAGAAAAAACTTTAATCGTTCAATTTATTTAGTTCATTGATCCATGGACTAAAAATGTAAGATTTTTGTGACTTATCAATTTTTAATAAAAGTTATTTTTACATTTTGCACAAGTGATTTGTTGATTATCATTCGTGATCTCTCTGGAGGGTTCCTATGAATCATCGTTTACTCCCAAAATGAACGTTTTAATTGATTTTACATATAAGCTGATCTAATTAATTTAGGCCTGGGGTGATTAAGAGACAGGTGAGTAGATTTAATAAGTTAAATTAAAAAGTGTCAGTTTGTAAAAGTTTTCAGTAGATAACGAGTGTTTGACAAAATGGCTTCAGCTACTAAAAAAAGAAAAGTTTTGACGCTTCAAGATCGAATTGCCGTGAATGAAAAAAGTGAAAAGGGTGAAAGTGTTAACGCAACATTTTAGGGTTGAAAAGACCCAAATCCAAAGTATAATTAAAGAAAAAGACAATATTAAAACAGAATAACAAAATGGTTTTCAGTCGGAACGAAAGTATGTTAAAGCTAGACGAATGTTATACGGTGATTTAAACGAACGTGTATGGAACTGGTTTTGTTCAGCCCGAAGTAAAAACATTCCTATAATTGGAAAATTGATTCAAGAGAAAGCAATAATTGTTTCTCTAGAAATGGGGCATGATGACTCTACAGCTTCCATTGGGTGGCTTGACAGTTTTAAGAGTCGTTACAATATTAAGTCTAGAGTATTTATCAAATATAAAACTTTAAGATATTGTGGACACATGTCTGAAGGGATTAACAGTAAATGTCAGTTTCTCAGTTCTGGTTCTGGTTCATTACTTTTATTGATTGGTTAATTGATTGATTTTTTGGTCTGACCTCTTATGAAAGACCACCTGTCTTGAGAGACCACTTTTGCTTGGCAGAAGGGGTGGTCTCTCAAGACAGGTTTTACTGTATTCTTTTAGGATTGACCCTTTTAAATTATGCATGTTTTGAACTTTCAGCCATTTTGTATTTCGTCTGAGAAAAGTGCTGTAGGCATTTAAGTTACTCATTTGAATTGTTAATTATAAAAAATCAATCTGTGCTTAAATTTCCATTGATAATTATGTATATCACAATTTCAAAATATTGACGGTGAATTAAATGGATTAAGAATTTAAAAGTAGAATGGATATATAGTTATTGTGTATAATCCTCTTATAACACTTAACAACATTTGGGTCACTGTGACCTACATGTAAATTCAATGCATTAGTGACTGATAATGCTTTGCATTTAATTTCATATCCTAGAAATGATGTTATTTCAATAATACTTCAATATATAATCATCTTGCATTATATAATGCATTTCTCCAATGGTTATAGGTCAATATGACTCACATTTCGTTCATGAGTTAAGTTTTTGCATTTAGGTCCATTTCTAAGAAACCTATTGAGACATATCAGTGATATTATACCTATTTATTCATCTTACATGTATATAGTATAAGTCAGCAACATTTGAGTCACTAAGACCGATATTTTATGCTTGAGTGAGATTGGTAAAATGTTTGCATTTAAGTATATTTTTAAAAAACCTATGGTTATATTTATTAATGATATTTCACCACTACAATCATCTTGTATAGTACAACACAACTCAGCAACATTTAATTCATCATGACCTACATTTAATGCTTGAGTGACTTTGATTGAATTATTATTAAAGAACCTATCATAATGAAATAATGATATTTCACAATTTCATTAATCATATAGTACAACACAGCTCTGTTGATTGAAGTCACTATGACCAACATTTTAAATATATGAAAGTTAAATGTTTGCATTTTAGTCTATTTATGAATTAAACCTGTGTTGATATATCAATATTTTGCAACAACAATCATCTTAGTTCTACAGAGTTCACCTACATACAAGTCCACAGGACCTACATTTCATGCTTCAATGATTTCATAAAATTTTATTGTTTGGGTCCTTATTTCAGGAACAGATTTGCCATAATAACCCTAATTATTGGATGGTCTAATTATTCAACACTTTTGAAAATTCAAGGAAAATTGAATTTTTGATAACTCTATTTTTCTATGATTTCAAAATTGTCAAAGTTACGATTGTTGTTCTCAGGTAGTGACTGTCAATAATTATAACTTCTTAGGTAAGTTAATTACTTTCAGTCCTCATCAAGTGTTTATTTTGTGTTTCTATACCATTTAAACTATCAATCTTAATAAATTTTATTGAAACAAGATCGATTTTTAAGTAAATTTTATTTAATTTTTCATACCTGGAAGTTTACTTTTGAAAAGAAATCCGAAACGAGTTGGAAACGGAATTCCGTATTCATGTTTCTCAGAGAAATTAATAAATTAAAAAATGTTCAAATGAAATGAATAATGTTTTACAAAAACAAATCCTCTATCATTGTTTATAAGACATTTAAATGTAATAGTTATAATATATTCTAAAAAGAAGATGAGACTTACAAACTTAACATGTGTTGTAAAAATCACTTGTGAGATGCTCCAAATCCAGATCGTAAAAATAATTTGTGATGTTCATATATTCGTCAACAATATGGCGGGTCGTCTGAAGTTTGCTACTGTTTTCATCTTCAACATTAAATTAACTATTAACATGATTAATTTGAAGGTACAAAAAGATAAATCATGAAAGCAATAACAAATAACAATACCGCAAGTACATTTATGAACCATTATTTTGATTGCCTATTCTTAAAGTACATTGACCAGGACGATCATATTGAGTCAAAAAATGACAATGATGTGGACAGAAATACAAAAACTTTATTTTTTCGACGATTTTCCAATTTTCCAAAAAATAGGTGTATTTTAGGGTCGAATAAATAGTAAGTACGGTAAGCACTGTGGATTTATAATTTTAATGGGGTAAAAGCTAAATTAAGCAGGCTATGTTATGAAACTTTCATATATTTAAAATAATTCTCATAACGATTTCCTGTCATAAATAATAGATGGGAATTCAATGTTCAGGTTGACAGGGCATCTATATGTTATTCCATTTATCTCATGTGGGATCCAACTTTTTGACTGAATATAGTATCCAGCACCTTTATTTTTTCAGCAATTATACTGTTATTATTGAAACAACTCTCTCACAGTAATAGCATCTGAGACAACTGGATAAGAATTTCTGTAAAATGGACTAGTATCGTTATTACTAGGAGAAGATGTATAATAAGGTTTAATGGATATAGAATTTCCACTGAGCAGTCCAAATACTTCCGTAAATGGTCATTTTCAGCTAGAGATGATCCACTGAAGATCAGTTCACTCAACCTCATCTCCCACTGCACGAGGCCTCATCTTCCACTGCTTTTAGACCAATCAAATTGCACCGTTCACAAATGCACATACCTGTTGCCCAATGAGGTGTAACATTATTTAACTTAAAAATCAAGTATTTACGGAAGAAATAGGTACTTATACTCTTTCAAAAATGAAGAACGGAAAACTTTCAACTCGTTTTTAGCTCACCTGTCCTAAAAGGCCATCAGTTGGTGTCCGTCATCCATCTGTAAGGGGGATGTTCGTTGGATGGTCCTCTACAAAGTTTGTGTTTTTGGTTCTGATCCAAAATTCAACACGGCTGCCAATGCCATTTATGCACTCTGATTGAATTGTTATATTGCAGAAATGATCCTTACGTGGTCCTCTACAAAGTTTATGTTTTTTGTGCCGATCTGAAATCCAAGATGGCTGCCACTGTGGGACACATTTAACATGGGATCTATGGGATGTATACAAACAGCTTCTTCTCACAAAACATTTCACACATTTAAGGTAGAGAAGGTCACAATTCATAAAAAAATCTTATCAGTGAATTTCTCTAATGAGTAGGGCCCAGAAAGGCCTGATATGGCCCTGTAATATGGCTTGAAATAACCATATAGGCATACACGTTAGATGTATCCTAGAATAATCTCCATATCACACGCCTTATAGCTGCAAATGCAATCAATGTTTCTATGACGTCATCATGTCCTGAAACTGATAGAAACGCCCATTTTGTTAAGTATTTGCATTTTTAAGCAAAGATTTTGTGAAATTTTGACGTGTATGCCTATATGGTTATTTCAAGCCATATTACAAATAACCATGTAGGCATACACGTTAGATGTATCCTAGAATAATCTCCATATCACACGCCTTATAGCTGCAAATGCAATCAATGTTTCTATGATGTCATCATGTCCGGAAACTGATAGAAACGCCCATTTTGTTAAATATTTGCATTTTTAAGCAAAGATTTTTTGAAATTTCAACGTGGCCACACATGTCGACCATAATTTGGCCTAACTACTGAAACTAAACATTGACCAATGAACCATGAAAATTAGGTCAAGGACAAATGACAACTGCCAGACATATGTACACCTTACAATCATTCTATACACCAAATATAGTTCACCTATTGCTAACAGTATTAGAAAAACAGACCAAAACACAAACACTTAACATTGACTAATGAACCATGAAAATGAGGTCAAGGACAAATGATACCAAACAGGCGGACATGTACACCTTACAATCATTCCATACACCAAATATAGTTGACCTATTGCTTATGGTATTTGAAAAAGAGACCAAAACACAAAAACTTAACATTGACCAATGAACCATGAAAATGAGGTCAAGGCGAGATGATACCTGCTAGACTGACATGTACCCCTTACAATCATTCCATACACCACATATAGTTGACCTACTGGTTATAGTATCTGAGAAACTGACCTAATCACGTAACTTTAACCTCGATTACTGATCCGTGAAATGAGGCCGAGGTCAGGTGAACCCTGTCTGACGGACATTTAAACGTTGCAAGGAACCTATATACCAAATATAGTAATCCTATTACTCATAATAAGTGAGAAATTCACATGACAAAAAAACTTTACATTTTTTTCAAAGCAGTCTCTGAACTATGAAAATGAGGTCAAGGACAATGGACATATGTCAGATGGAAAGTTCATAACATAAGGTATCTGCATACGCGGTAAGATATGAAGCATCCAGGTCTTCTACCTTCTGAAATATAAAGCTTTATACAAATAATTTATTCCGCCGCGGGATAGTAATACCTATGTTTCACTCTGGGACTTTCGTCGTAGGCGAGACAAAAATTACATCTGGGGAATAATGATCCATCAACAAACTTGGCTGCAGTTGCTAAAAATAGAACATAGGGGTGAAATGCAGTTTTTGGCTCATATCCTAAAAACTAAAGCAGTTAGAGCAAAACTGACAAGAAGTAAAAATGTTAGAGGTCAAGATCTACCTGCCATGATATTTTCAGATAAATTGGTCAACCGGTTTTTGGGTTATTCAACCCATGAATTTTTTATTGTATAGAAATTTTGCAGTTTTAGGTTATTAACTTGAATATTATTATAGATAAAAACAAACTGTAAACAGCAAAAAAGTTCCGCAAAGTCAGATCTACGAATAAGTGAACATCTTCAATTGACCCCTTATAGGAGTTTTTGCCCATTAAAGATTATTTACATGTAAACATTATCAGTAAAAATAATGGTCTGACATATTGTCACAGATGTTTAGGACATAACTTGATATAAATTAAATGGTAGCTGTACAAGTAAAATGGAGAGTCAATGGTTAAGGTCATTGAAAAATCCATAGCAACTGATGAAAAGTCCCTAGCAACCAGAAATATTTGGCTTCAGGGCCCTACAATTTATCTGTTCAAGTCAAAATGGAAGGTCAAGAGTCAAGGCCATTGAAAATGTCCAAAGCAACTGATGAAAAAGTCCAAAACAACCATATATATTTGGGTTCAGGATTCTATATTTTAGCTGTACAAGTCAATATTAACATGATTAAGGCAAAAAATGTGACATTAAATAGAAAAAATAATCATTGATGTAAGATCTACACAAAAAATGACAGGAGAGCAAAGCCTATTGTTCATTTCCTCAGGAAGTAATGGGCAAATTGTAACTTATGTTGGCAAGAATCTCACATGGAAAGACGGATGCAAGTTGTCTTCCATTTTTTTTTTAGGTCAAAGGTAAAATGTCAAGGTTACTATGACATTTTGCATTTCTTTAACAGCCTTGTGGATACAAAAAAACTTACATTTCCAAATGGCTGATAGAAGTCAAGTTAGCAATACATGCTCAGGTGAGCCTCTAGTGTTAATATCTTTACAGGTTTTTTGCCATGTAAAAAGCAATGTGGGCTGTTCCGGGATACTGTTAATAATATGGAGAAAAATCGTTACCTAAAGGTATTGAAGTTAATAATTCCTGATAGGACCACATTTGATACAGTATTAGCAGAAACAATAACAAAACAAGAAGAAGACAGAAAAAGCATGACAACAATAGTAGCAGAATTTTTATGTAAGTCAGATTATAATAGATGTACATGTAAATGCAAACAGTAATGTTCATTCAAATCATGGCATCCATATTTATTTGAAAAGCTGAGTGATTTGGATTGAAATCATATCTTTGTGTAATAAGTCTAGCAATAACACCAAATATAGAACTTAATATCATTTAAAATGTTATCAAAGGTAGTTAAGAAGACTTGTAAAAACAACTTTATGCTTGAAATTAAACATCTGTCTACTTTTCTAAGCTTCACATATCTTTGACAACAAAGAGAGGTAAGAAAGCAAAACTGTATTGGATTTTTTATCAACAGATGAAGGTCACAGTTTCTATAAATAGACTAATACAAATTGTATTTCTTTTATTTACAGTTTTTGTCTTCTGAAAGTATGCTTTATAACCATTTTGAATTTTTGGTAAAATCTCTTATAACTTTTTTGTCCAGCTTGAGTTTCAAATTCAAGTGCTCTAAAATTTTCAAAAATTGCCCTGTCACACCTACATTCATTTATGGATTTTGATGTTCATATGGAAGATTTTTTTGATGGTATCTAAATCAAATTTGAGTGTCGTAACATTTTGACGGAGTTATTGCCCTTTGAGCTTTGAAATTTCGCCTGTAAGTGCTCTCTCGCCTACATTTATTTGCGGATTTTGAGGAAATTCATATCAAAGATGTGTTTTGATTGTATCTTAAGATAAAATTTAAATTTGAGTCCGGTAACATGATATTTGGTGCAGCTATTGCCCTTTGTACTTGAAATTTTGCTCAAATTGTGTTGTAAGCACTCTCATGCCTACATTTATTTATGGATTTTGATGAAATTGATATGGAAGATGTTTTTTGATGGTATCTAGATCAAGTTCAAATTTAAGAAATAGTTACATAATTTTTGGTTGAGTTGTTGCCCTTTGAACTTTGAAATTTCGCAAAAATTGCTCTGTAAGCGCTCTCACGCCTACATTTATTTGTGGATTTTGATGAAATTCATATGGAAGATGTGTTTTGTCAGTATATAGATGATATTAGAATTTGAGTATGGTAACATGATTTTTGGCAGAGTTATTGTCCTTTAAACTTTGAAATTTTGCTAAAATAACCTTTTAAGCACTCTCATGCTTACATTATTTGATTTGCAGTTTTTGATGATATTCATATGGATGGACACCAGAACCAAAAATAGTTTAACATAGGACCCTATGAAAAAATTAACTTTTAAAAAACTTTTTGTCTGAAACCAGTGACCCACATACAACCAAATTTTGCAGCAATGGTCCTTAGATGGTCCTTTATCAGAATCGTATATGACGATCCAGACTGCCATCAATGATGGTTACCACAGTTGAACTTAGTTTAATATAGGACCTATAGGAAATTCCATTAAACATCTTGTTGTATGAAACCACTAAGGCAATTCCGATTCTACATTATCGAGTGAGGGACTTTTTTCATAAAAAAGGGGGATTTTCCAGTTTTTGGACAACTCAAAAATGCTTTGAGCAATTTTCCTGAAAATTAAATGAATTGTTTTGTATCTATTGAAGCAAGTTTCCTTTCGATTTTTAAGAATTTCTAATTATATTTTGGAGTTATGAAACTTTATTCATAAAAAGGGGGGGATTTTCCAGTTTTCAGACAATAACTTAAAAAACACTGAGCAATTTTCATGAACTTTGGTGACTTGTTTATATCTATTGATGTAAGCTCCCTTTTGTTTTTTTTTTTTTTTTTTATAAATTTCCGATATGACAGTTCTTAGTTATGCAACTTTATTTGTTGGAAAATCATGGAAAACTGTCAATTTTTCACACTTGGACAGTCATCGAATTTTATATGTTCAAATTTTGGAGTTATGGAACTTTGTTCTTTGAAAAGGGGAAATTTTTCACAACTCACCATGTATCTTAAGAACGCATTTCCCATTTACTTCAAACTTTACACAACCAGTTGTTTTTATATGACCGCAAAATTTTTGCGGTCATATATTGGTATGACATTGGCGTCGTCGTCGTCCGAAGACATTTGGTTTTTGCACTTTAACTTTAGTATAAGTTAATATAAATCTATGAAATTTAAACACAAGGTTTATGACCACAAAAAGGGTTGGGATTGATTTTGGGAGTTTTGGTCCCAACAGTTTAAGAATTAGGGGCCAAAAAAGGGCCCAATAAGCATTTTTGGTTTTCGCACTATAACTTTAGTATAAGTTAATAGAAATCTATGAAATTTAACCACAAGGTTTATGACCACAAAAGGAAGGTTGGGATTGATTTTGGGAGTTTTGGTCCCAACAGTTTAAGAATTAGGGGCCAAAAAAGGGCCCAATAAGCATTTTTGGTTTTCGCACTATAACTTTAGTATAAGTTAATAGAAATCTATGAAATTTAAACACAAGGTTTATGACCACAAAAGGAAGGTTGGGATTGATTTTGGGAGTTTTGGTCCCAACAGTTTAAGAATTAGGGGCCAAAAAAGGGCCCAATAAGCATTTTTATACGACCGCAAAATTTTTGTGGTCGTATATTGGTATGACGTTGGCGTCGTCGTCGTCTGCGTCGTCGTCCGAAGACATTTGGTTTTCGCACTATAACTTTAGTATAAGTTAATAGAAATCTATGAAATTTAAACACAAGGTTTATGACCACAAAAGGAAGGTTGGGATTGATTTTGGGGGTTTTGGTCCCAACAGTTTAAGAATTAGGGGCCAAAAAAGGGCCCAATAAGCATTTTTCTTGGTTTTCGCACAATAACTCTAGTATAAGTAAATAGAAATCTATGAAATTCTAACACAAGGTTTAGGACCACAAAAGGAAGGTTGGGATTGTTTTTGGGAGTTTTGGTCCTAACAGTTTAGGAATTAGGGGCTAAAAAAGGGCCCAAATAAGCATTTTTCTTGGTTTTTGCACAATAACATTTGTATAAGTAAATAGAAATCTATGAAATTTAAACACAAGGTTTATGACCACAAAAGGAAGGTTGGGATTTATTTCTGGAGTTTTGGTCCCAACAGTTTAGGAATGAGGGGCCAAAAGGGTCCAAAATTAAACTTTGTTTGATTTCATCGAAAATTGACCTATCGGGGTTCTTTGATATGCTGAATCTAACCGTGCATTTAGATTCTTAATTTTTGGTCCCGTTTTCAAATTGGTCTACATTAAGGTCCAAAGGGTCCAAAATTAAACTTAGTTTGATTTTAACAAAAATTGAATTCTTGGGGTTCTTTGATATGCTGAATCTAAACATGTACTTAGTTTTTTTATTATGGGCCCAGTTTTCAAGTTGGTCCAAATCGGGGTCCAAAATTAAAGCTAAAAAAGGGGTAAATTTTTTTTTTTTTTGGGGGGGGGGGAATTCTCCACAGCATATTGTATTGCAAGAAATTGATATGTGTGCCCTGTTATTCATAGTGTATTGCACAAAAGCTAAAAAAAGGGGTAAATTATTATATTTTTTTTTGGGGGGGGGGGCAATTCTCCAAAGCATATTGTATTGCACAAGAAGCAAAAAATTGAATATAAATTGAAATCATATGACCAATTCTAAGTTCTTTGATTTCAGTTATTCTGTGTCAGAGACCTATTATGTGTCAAATATTTCAAGAAATTTTCAATTGTACAGTATTGCACAATAGCAAGAAATCTTCAATTGCACAGTATTGCGCAATAGCAAGAAATTGATATGTGTGCCCAATTTTAAATTGGTTATTTCTGATTTATATATAAAAACAAATAATACTGATATGGTTTGAATAGGTAAATTAAAAATTTTTAAGTTCTTAGACAACATTCATTCTGTGTCAGAAACCTATGCTGTGTCAAATATTTATTCACAATCCAAATTCAGTATTGTATCAAGCTTGAATGTTGTGTTCATAATTGCCCCAACTATTCAGGGTTCGACATCTGCGGTCGTATCTAGCTGCGCCCAGCGGAGCATTTTATTCTTGTTTGTTATTATCTTGGTGTAAGGGAGGTAATCCAAATGCATTTAAAGTAAAATGTTGTGTATGATTCGATTACCTCCCTTAAACTGCCTGTAAATTATATATAAAGAAATGTAGATTGTCTTGGGGTGATTTATAGCTGTCAATTTATTTTTAGAAGTTACTTTTAATTAATATTAATTTTAGCCATATGTCATTTTCTATTTTAAGACTTTTATGATGTATTATAAATGGGTAATTATGTTTGCAAACTCCATGAGAAATTTGAATAGGGATTATGTCCAAATCTTGAAGGAAAGAATTTTTATGGGAAAAAGGGAAAAGGGGGGTGAAAAAAAATTTGGGGGGGTAAATAAGAAATTGTGGTGGGGGGACAATTTTTTCTCATTTCAGATTTCAGAAAGTAAAAAGAAATTTTCTTCAAATATTTTTTTTTTTGGGGGGGAGGGGTTCAATTCGCAACAGCATATTGTATTGCACAAAAAGCAAAAAATTGAATATAAATTCAAATCATATGACCAATTCTAAGTTCTTTATTTCAGTTATTCTGTATCAGAAACCTATTATGTGTCAAATATTTCAAGAAATTTTCAATTGCACAGTATTGTGCAATAGCAAGAAATTGATATGTGTGCCCTGTTATCAAAACTTTATTATTAAAAAATTCCATCTTTGACTACAGTTATTCTGTGTCAGAAACCTATTATGTGTCAAATATTTAATTACAATCCAAATTCAGATCTGTATCAAGCGCGAATATTGTGTCCATTTTTGCCCCAACTGTTCATGGTTGGACCTCTGCAGTCGTATCCAGCTGCGCTCAGCGAAGCAATTTATTTAAGTAACTGTAATACCTAGAGCAATACGTATTTGGTCTATAGATAGTTCTTAGTGGGTACATGCAAGTTTCTGGACCTTGACCTCAATTGCATGCCTGAGTGACTTGTCACATTTTCAAGATTAGGTCTCAGCAACTTTAATACCTAGACCCACCATATTTGGTTAATAGATAGTTCTTAGTAGATACATGTTGGTATGACACCTGCCTTTTGACCTTGACCTCAATTTCTTTTAATACATTTTCCTTTGACTTGCAAAATTTCGGGTACCATATAATCATTCTGTGTCCATGTGCATACTCTGGCGAGACATGTAGTGTGTCCACTCTTGTTTAAATTACTAGTACTTTATTCTTGTTGATAATATCTGAACTACTATTTTTAACTTACATAAAACTTTATCGTTTACCAAAATTACCAAGGAATTAAGAAGTCAACGCAGACAGCGGATGAATTTATCTATCAGAACGAATCTACCAGAAGCAGCTTCCTGTATTCTTTGTTGGGAACTTTACTTTTTAAATTAATTCATTGTCAAAACTAATGGCGCATTTACAAATTTGACGATTATTACCCATTATTTGAGAAAAAATACTTTAAGTTTATCTATTAATATAACTAAATCTAAATGTTTTATGCAGGGATCAGAAATTTTCAACAGCCATTTTTTTGATAGACATGAATTGTCAGTTTTAACTCTTTTCAGCAATTTCAACACACAATCTTATTTCATACAAATGTTGTTATGCATTATTTATTAAGTCTCCCAAACGAAGTTTGGAGACTTATTGTTTTTGTTGCGTTTCCTATTATTATTATTATTATGTCGCCCCGACGAAAGTCGGCGACATATTGTTATTGTTCCATTTCTCTGTTATTATTCTTTCTTTCTTCCATTGATTTTTGTCCGGCTTAGTTCTCGGAGATGCCTGGATAGAATTGAATGAAACTTGGCAGAAAGTAAGATCACTATGTGAAGGTGTGCAATCAATACTTTTTTTTTTTCCGCCATTCAAAGATGGGTACCCTCCGAAAATTTAAAACGTTTATATCTCAAAAACTGTATGATAGAATTTCATTAAAATTCGTAGGTTTGTAAAGTACAATTAGAAGAACAAACTGATGAAAAAAAATCGCCATCGGCCATTTTGAAAAATTCTTCTTTTTTCTCGCGCCGCCAACTTTGTCCGGAGCACTTCTGTACTTTATACTTGACCGATTTCAATCAAATTTTGCACAATGATAGTACCCCATGAGATGTTGGTCCTAATCATTTTTCAAGTGTAGGGGGCCCCAGGGGCAGTGCCACGCCCCTTCAAATACCTCAAAAATTGATATTTTTTGAATACTTCAAAAACAGTTTACATTCCTACCCTATAACCATATATATTATTACTGCTTATGATAAGACGAAGGATTTGGTACCTAAGGGGGGTCTGAGGGGGTCCCAGGGGCAGTGCCACGCCCCTTCAAATACCTGAAAAATTGATATTTTTTGAATAGGTCAAAAATAGTTTACATTCCTACCCTATAACAATATATATTATTACTGTTTATGATAAGACGAAGGATTTGGTACCTAAGGGGGTCTGAGGGGGTCATGCCCCACCCCCTCCAATGACAAAAGACTTAATATCTTCAAAACCATTGAGATCCCCACCCTATAACCATATTTATTATTACTGCTTATGATAAGATGAAGGATTTGGTACCTAAGGGGGGTCTGAGGGGGTCAAGCCCCGTCCCCCTCAAATGACAAAATATTTTATATCTTGAAAACCATTGAGATCCCCACCCTATAACCATATATATTATTACTCCTGATGATTAGACGAAGACTTCGGTACGATAGGGGGGTCTGAGGGGGGTCATGCCCCACCCCCTCAAATGACAAAAGACTTAATATCTTGAAAACCATTGAGATCCCCATCCTATAACCATATATATTATTACTGCTTATGATAAGACGAAAAATTTGGTACCTAAGGGGGGTCTGAGGGGGTAATTCCGTGCCCCCCTCAAATGACAAAATACTTAATATCTTGGAAAACCATTGAGATCCCCACCCTATAGCCATATATATTATTACTCCTTATGACAAGACGAAGCATTTGGTACCATTGGGGGGTCTGATGGGGAACTCTGTTTGGGAGACTTAGTAACAGTTCACTGTTACAATTATTACTTGTTAATGTTTTGGGTAGGACCTGAAATAAATCTCATGTGTATCAACTCTTTAACATTCTGTGTGGCATAGTTTGTGTATTGATAATTTCGATGTAATAGGTGTCTTCTTTGAGGTCCACGTTTGGTACATAGTAAATAGATCATGGACCACACAATGAGCTATAATAATTAAATAAATGAATCAAATAAATTCAATTTTAAATACTTTAAATTCAGTCTATGAAATTCTTCCCAAAAGATGAAATTTGTATTCCTTTTTCATATTTAACGACAAGGATTCGCGCATGCTGAATCGATTATTTACTAAACTACACATGCAAAAAATGGCAACAATGTAGAAATCTTCAAGTTTTGCCAAGTTAAATTTACCAAGGCGTTTCTAATCTTCTCAAGTTTATGATTGTGAACTGTTAGATCGTTCAATACATATCTTGTAATGGATTTTTTAATTTTAAAGCAGAAAGGTGTGCAAAATGCCTGATTGATCGTCACTGGTGAATGACCTCGATATTAAACTTTGGAAATTGTTGACAGGTCATAAGGTGTACTGTAATTATATTTAAGCATAATAGAAGCACAGACACCTTTAATGTAAATTACTTTTATGTCATGCGAAGTAAAATTATGATTTAATAACAGAAAGTATTGGTGACAAGAATGTTCGAAGGGTTGTCATTTCCCCTTGGTGATTTTCTTTAGTTTCTGTTGCAAATTTAGTGTCGATAATATTTGTTTTTTTGAACGTTCATTAGTAGGATTTGCTAGTTTGTCTTTATTTTGTTTGTTTACATCAAGACAAACTGTAGCAGGAAACAGCAATTACTCTCAATTATATTTTTTTTTTGAAATAAAAAAATGTTTGTTGGATACAATTTTTGTCTCGCCTGCGGCGAAAAGTTGTGAAGGCAATATATAGGTTTAACTTTTGGGCAGTGACGTCAGTGTAAACTTTTTAAAAACTTTAATAACTTTGCACACATAATGCCTACAATTAAGATTTTGGGTCGACAGATACCTTAAATCATACAAAGTTTGCCACAATTTATTGTCTGGTTTTCATGGTTCACTGACTTCATAAACATAAATGTAAAATCTGTATCTAATTTTCGTGGTTAAATCCATTTCTCAGCAACTGTAATATCTAGGCCTACCATATTTGGTCGATAGATAGTTCTTAATGGGTACATGCATGCCAGTCTGACACCTGGCTTGGGACTTTGACATCTATTTCATGGTTTAGTGACTTTGTAAAATTTTCGTGGTCTCAGCAACTATAATACCTTGACACACCATATTTGGTCAATAGGTAGTTCTTAATGGGTACATGCATGCCTGTCTGACACCTGGCATGGGACTTTGACATCTATTTCATGGTTTGGTGGCTTTGTCAAATTTTCGTGGTCTCAGCAACTATAATACCTTGACACACCATATTTGGTCAAAAGATAGTTTTTGGTGGGTACATGTTAGTCTGACACCTAACTTTTGACCTTGACCTCAATTTCATGGTTGAGTGACCTGCATCACGGTAGGTCAATTTCTTAGCTACTGTAATACCTAAGCTCACCATATTGGTCAATAGATAGTTCTTAGTGGGCACATGCCAGCCTGACACTTTCCTCTGGATCTTGACCTAAATTTCATGTATGAGTGAATATCACATTTTCATGGTTAAATCCATTTCTTAGCAACTATAATACCTAGACCCACCATATTTGGTCAATACATAGTTCTTGGTCGGTACATGTCAGTCTGACACCTCAAATTTACCTTGACCTCAATTTCATGTTTGAGTGACCTGTGTCACATTTTCATGATTAAGTACATTTCTTAGCAACTATAGTATCTTAGCCCATCATGCATGGTTAATAGATAATTCTTAGTAGGCACATTGTAGTCTGACACCTGTCTGGACCTTGACTTCAATTTCATGCTTGATTGACTTTGTCACATTTTCGAGATTTAGTTCATTTCCCAGCAATGTAATACCTAGACATGTCGATATGACAACTGCCTTTTGACCATGACTTGTTTCATGTTTTGGGATAATAATATCTACAGCAATTGCAATACATAGACCAACTGTATTTGGCCTATAGATAGTCCTTGGTGGGTGCATGGCGGTCTGAGACCTTCACCTGAATTTCACACTTCAGTCACATTCGAACACCTAAACTAAGATTTCAAATATTGACACTAAAACTTGACTGTTGCTTAAAGCTAAGCCTTAATACACATTGAACTCCTATTGAAAATGATGTCCTGGTTTCCATACCATGGAATGTACAACAAATTTGAAAAAAACCCTCAATATTTCAGGAAAAAAATGAATACATTCACTGTAATTGATCTCACATAACTAAGAACACATCTGTGGTAAAATTCAATTTGAAATTATACACAACTACAGTTGCAATCTTTCCACCACTGCTTTCTAGCATTTTGATTTTTTTTCTTTTTGGTGGGGAGGGGGGCGGGGCATTGACGAATCCTTGTTCAGTAGCTTATGGAAAACTTTTGGAAATACAATTATTACTTGTTATACTTACCATATTATTGCAATATCTTTTGACAGTAATAATAAATATGTATATCTGTTCATCTAGTTGTTAGCAAGGTTCAGTGGAAATATGTAAATTACTCAGAAATTGACCAAAGTTCCAAGTTGATGGTGACAGTAGTTGGGGCTGACAAGAAAGATGTTTCAGAATTGAAGAATAAGTTAGAGGAAGAAATAAGTTTTTTAAAAGTGAAGGTAATTAATTTATAAACAATCTGATATTTTAGTATTTGTCTTTTAATGATGCCATTTTAACTTTTTCACCATATGGACTATGGAAATTTTGGTAGCAATTATATGCCACAAGGTTGTTGTAATTGGTGAGAAGCATGACAATGATTGATTAAAAGGGTACCAATTTTGTACCTCTGGTGCAAATCCACTGCCTGTTCAACAATGACACTTTAAATTTTTCACCATACATGTATTTAACAATGCCATCTCTGATTTTGCACCTAGCTAGCTGTCTAAAATGTTAAGATGGATGTTTGTAAGCTCTTAGCTGACAGTTATTTGAATGATTTTTATTTCTGTTATTTATTTAGCCTACTGTTTATTTACACTTATTTTGTGATACCCCAATTTTTGTGGATTTTCCAGATATTAAAAAACCCAATGAAATATATATTTTTAATTGTTTTATCAAGAGCAGTGGAGAAATTGAAAAGTTTGGGTTATTTCCAAGAATTGACATTCAGTAAATATTTCTCATTTAAAACAGATATAAAAGGATTGAGACTGAACAACTGATGAAAGGAAAGAAAGTTTATAATTTGCTATTGGAAGAAAATTAGGCTTAGATAAATTATTGAATGTAAATAAATACTTCGAATGTTGAACCCATTATGTTTATTTTTTTAATAGTTCTTAACTTTTGGTAGGGACCAGTTTTGTAGTAAAGTTTTCATATAAGGTGAAATTTTAGGGGTTATCCATAATGTCAAAATTTTTCACAAATTTACAAAATGCACTCTAGGGGGCAGGGATTTCAAATTCAATATTTTTAGCGTACACTCTAAAAAAAATTGGTATAAATGTCACTTCTGTCGACATTGAAAAAAATAGGGAATACATGCTGGTGATATTGATATAATTCAGGATGCTGACCCAGTAAAAAAATCTCAACTGTATATAAGGTGATTAAAAGCCAACTAATGGCAAATCACTCAACAAGAGCATGTCAACATATGACTCATGCTGTGGACTTGGAACATGCTTTTCAAAGGAGGTAATGATGTCTGTTGATCTTCTTTCCTAGTAAGGAGTGGTTCCTGTTCACATCAACAATGTTACAAAATGTTGATGTACACTTTTTATATGACCGCACATTTTTGCAGACATATGGTATGAGCCTGTCGGCATCTGTAGACAGTAAGGTTTCCACTAATTTACTTTTTTTTCTATTGAATGTTTCCTTATAATATTTTACCACAATGGTCCTCCATAAGAATTATTTGTTGGGATTGATTTTGGGGAATCTGGCCCCTCCTGTTTTTTTCTGGGAGTCATTTGGGGCTTTTCTGCAGCGCTGCTGCAGCAAAGATAAGCTTGCTTAGCAAGCTAAAGCAGGGCGTAAGATTGTTGACACACTGGTATTACTGTGTATTTTTGGGCAACTAACTTCTTTATGGAACTACAAGTCCAATTGTAACTAAATTTGGCAGTATTGGTCCTTAGAAGGTTTCCCCAGCATCCAATCGACCAATGGCCTGTTCTCTCTGTTGTGGAGTCAGACGTGGCATAGCTTCTGTGTCAACACTGATACTAACACTCTTTAATTTTCTCCGGCCTTTTATACCCATAAAGGAGCATGAATTTCACGAACATTTAAGATTTAAGAAAAATTACCGCCAAGTGTGTCCCACGAGCGGTTTTAGGTACGGTCGCTCTACGATATCAACTGAAAATTATTCAACCGAAAATTTAATTCACAGGTAATTTAATCTTACCTGGTGATGTAATCGTAATACTGATTATATAAAAATCATTAATTAATATTTATTTTGAATTTTGCTAACATTTTGAAAAAGCGACGTTTCTTTTGCGGTTCAGTATATTAGTTTCAATTTCAAGTTCTAAAGTAGACAAAGTTATTACTATTGTCAAATGAAATAAATTACTATTATGAATTCTTGATGATACATTTTAAATTAAATATAAATTTTACTCTTTGAAATATAAAATAGAATGAAAGTATAAAATTTTTATTTCAAGTCAATACTGAAACTTATATTTTGACTTTAAAAAATATCTTTAGTCTATATATCTTTATTCTTATGTCTCACTATCTGGTATGGCTAAATTTAACTAAGTATAATCCTTAAAATGTTGGACCGCCTCGGAAGGTCGCGGGTTCGATCCCCGGCCAGGTCAAACCAAAATATTAAAATTGGTATTTGCTGCTTCTTCGCCAAGCACACAGCATCTAGGAGTAAGAGCAAAGACAGATAGGCTCGGAGTCAGTATAATGTGTACCGAGTGAGGTGATATGTCTTCCTGCAGACAGTTACCTCATGAGCTAGCACAATAAAAATCCGACTAAGCATGTCGGTCTAGTACAAAGCAGGGATCATATTCATTATCATATGAACATGTTCTCGTCCTAATATGCACCTGGTTGCCATTGGACGTTAAACAATAATTCATCCATCCATCCATCCTTAAAATGTTTGAAAAGCTTAATTTTGTTTTTTTTCCACTGTGAAATTGATTTTTTTTTTTATCTAACAAATAAGTCGCAGAGAAATTTTTAAGATACCGTATGAAATTTTCTGAACTACATTCATTTCAAAACTTCATAAATGTATAAAATAAGCATATATCAAGTTTTAAACTTGTATTTTTTCTTTAAAAGCAGTAGTATTTAAACAAAAATCACATTTCTCTTATATCGCACTATCTTATATAGCTAAATTTAACCAAGTATCATCTTATGTATATGTTTGAAAAGCTATTGTTTTGTTTTTAGCTCACCTGGCTATGCCAGGGTGAGCTTTTGCCATCACTTTGCGTCTGTCGTCCGTCCGTCCATCTGTCTGTCCGTCTGTCATAAACTTTTCATTCAAAAATCTTCTCCTCTAAAACCACTGGGCCGATTGGTTTGAAACTTAATAGAAATGATCTATGACATGTCCTCTAGAAACGATCCTCAATTTATTTTGATCTGACATAAAACATGGCTGTCGTAGCTAAAAATAGAATATAGGGGTGCATGTGTTGTTTTTATACGACCGCAAAATTTTTGCGGTCGTATATTGGTATGACGTTGGCGTCGTCGTCCGTCGTCAGCGTCGTCGTCCGAAGACATTTGGTTTTCGCACTATAACTTTAGTATAAGTTAATAGAAATCTATGAAATTTAAACACAAGGTTTATGACCACAAAAGGAAGGTTGGGATTGATTTTGGGAGTTTTGGTCCCAACAGTTTAAGAATTGGGGGCCAAAACAGGGCCCAATAAGCATTTTTCTTGGTTTTCGCACAATAACTCTAGTATAAGTAAATAGAAATCTATGAAATTTTAACACAAGGTTTATGACCACAAAAGGAAGGTTGGGATTGTTTTTGGGAGTTTTGGTCCCAACAGTTTAGGAATTAGGGGCTAAAAAAGGGCCCAAATAAGCATTTTTCTTGGTTTTTGCACAATAACTTTAGTATAAGTGAATAGAAATCTATGAAATTTAAACACAAGGTTTATGACCACAAAAGGAAGGTTGGGATTGATTTTTGGAGTTTTGGTCCCAACAGTTTAGGAATTAGGGGCCAAAAGGGTCCAAAATTAAACTTTGTTTGATTTCATCGAAAATTGACCTATTGGGGTTCTTTGATATGCCGAATCTAACCGTGCATTTAGATTCTTAATTTTTGGTCCCGTTTTCAAATTGGTCTACATTAAAGTCCAAAAGGTCCAAAATTAAACTTAATTTGATTTTAACAAAAATTGAATTCTTTGGGTTCTTTTATATGCTGAATCTAAACATGTACTTAGTTTTTTTATTATGGGCCCAGTTTTCAAGTTGGTCCAAATCGGGGTCCAAAATTAAACTTTGTTTGATTTCATCGAAAATTGAACTATTGGGGTTCTTTGATATGCCGAATCTGACCATGCATTTAGATTCTTAATTTTTGGTCCTGTTTTCAAATTGGTCTACATTAAGGTCCAAAGGGTCCAAAATTAAACTTTGTTTGATTTTAACAAAAATTGAATTCTTGGGGTTCTTTGATATGCTGAATCTAAACATGTACTTAGTTTTTTTTATTATGGGCCCAGTTTTCAAGTTGGTCCAAATCGGGGTCCAAAATTAAAGCTAAAAAAGGGTTAAATTATTTTTTTTTGGGGGGGGGGGCAATTCTCCACAGCATATTGTATTGCACAAGAAGCAAAAAATTGAATATAAATTGAAATCATATGACCAGTTCTAAGTTTCAGTTATTCTGTGTCAGAAACCTATTATGTGTCAAATATTTGAAGAAATTTTCAATTGCACAGTATTGCCCAATAGCAAGAAATTGATATGTGTGCCCTGTTATCAAAACTTTATTATTAACAAATACCATTGGAAATTTGCCAATATAAAATGTGCTGATGAAGCTTTTTTGTTTATCTCATCTAAACTGCTTTTAAATTATGTATATTTAAAATTTGCAATCCATGACTATGATGTCATTTTCTATTTTAATATGTTATGGTGTATTTAAATGGGCTGTTATGGTTGCAAAGTATAAAGAAATGGGGGGGGGGGTTGAAAACAAAAGTAGGGGGGGTAAATGAGAAATTGGGGAGGGGGCAATTTTTTTCTCATTTCATATTTCATAAATTAAAAAGAAAATTTCAAATTTTTTTTAGCAAAAAAAAAGGGGGGGTTACAATAAATTTTATTGGTTTTTTTGGGGGGGAGGGGGGGGGTCAATGTGCAACTTCATAGTGTATTGCACAAAAGCTAAAAAAAGGGGTAAATTATTATTTTTTTTTTTTTGGGGGGGGGTTGGGTCAATTCTCCAAAGCATATTGTATTGCACAAGAAGCAAAAAATTGAATATAAATTGAAATCATATGACCAATTCTAAGTTCTTTGATTTCAGTTATTCTGTGTCAGAAACCTATTATGTGTCAAATATTTCAAGAAATTTTCAATTGTACAGTATTGCGCAATAGCAAGAAATCTTCAATTGCACAGTATTGCGCAATAGCAAGAAATTGATATGTGTGCCCAATTTTAAATTGGTTATTTCTGATTTATATATAAAAACAAATAATACTGATATGGTTTGAATAGGTAAATTAAAAATTTTTAAGTTCTTAGACAACATTCATTCTGTGTCAGAAACCTATGCTGTGTCAAATATTTATTCACAATCCAAATTCAGTATTGTATCAAGCTTGAATGTTGTGTTCATAATTGGCCCAACTATTCAGGGTTGGACATCTGCGGTCGTATCTAGCTGTGCCCAGCGGAGCATTTTATTGGCTTATAACTTAAAAACTGTTACAGATATCAAAATCTGACGGGGGTAAAATTGATCAGCATGACAAGATCTACCTACCCTGAAATTTTGAAGGAAATCCAGAAACCCATTTAGGAGTTATTGCCCTTTTTTTGTCAAATTTTCAAAATTTTAACATTTTTGCATTTATCTCCAAAACTATTTGAGATAGAAGTGAAATGTAAATTTGAAAAATGTTTGCCATGTTCAGATCTACATACCCTGAAATTTTAAAGGAAATCCCAAACCCATTTAGGAGTTATTGCCCTTTTTTGTCAAATTTTCAAAATTTTAACATTTTTGCATTCATCTCCAAAACTATTTGAAATAGAAGTGATATGTAAAATGTTTGCCATGTTGAGATCTACATACCCTGAAATTCTGAAGGGAATCCCAAATTCTATTTAGGAGTTATTGGTTTGTGCAATTTGAGGTCGGGTTCTGTTACATTTATTTAAGGTTCACCCTTATTCCTGGTCAATTTTATCAACTTCCTGTTGGTAGGTGCAGATAACACAAGGACAAATATCCTTTCAGTTTTTTATTTTGTTGATACTGCAAACGTATAAAGCAGCATTATATCTTTTACCCATTTTAAATATATGAACTTGTTTATGAGACAAGACAGCAGATCTTCCCTGAACAATTGAACCAACTGCAACAAACTTGGTCAAATGATTAATTGTCCAATGAAAACCAGACTCCAGGTGAGCAATACAGGCTCTGGTGAGCCTCTTGTTTCATTGTAAAATGGAATTACTTTTATCAAACAAGTATGTTTTAAATGATCCATACTGTATGCCAACAAAATTGTAATATCCTAAAATATGAATGTAAAGGTTGTTTGCACAAAAGCAGACAATTTTACTTATTTTGGACATTTTACCATCTATTCTGTAAAAAATCTAACATTTTATCTATCAATGTTATATCTTTTTTTATCAAAATATGATAGGAGCTGAAAAAAAAACTTAAAAAATTGCAAGGTGGGCAGGGTTTCATCACAAAGCAAATAGTGAAAAATGATTATTTTCACTCCTCAAATTTGGGGACCAATCTTCTAATAAAAAAAATAGATTTTAGTTTCCTTGGCAACAGAAAATTTTTTTTTCATTAAAGGACTAGGGGTGATAGGGGCCGTTTTTGGCCCCACCTCCAAATTTCATGTAAATTGTTATTTTGTTACCCTAAAGTCAGAGGTGTCCGAAAATGGTGTCATTTTGAGTCAGTCGTGTAATTATTTTTGTTGCATAGCAATGGTTAAAATGGTGTCAATTAAATCAGTGAATACGTAGAATATACAGTTTCCTTCTATTTATATATCAAATTCAACCAGTAAATTCTGACATTTTGAATTTAATACTATGCACAATTCAACTAACAATTCAATACATCTTTTCAAATTGAATTATTTTGATAAATCCCTGGAACCAGTTGGTGTCAATAGCAACTGTCAATTATATCCATCATTCAAGATTCAACTTATGAATTGAAAAAAAAAAAAGGTCTTGTATATTTTGAGTGCAAAACTCAAAAGGATATATTAAAACAGGAAACACTCAACTAAATCACCAAACAAAACTACTGGAAAACAATCATCATATTCAAGATAAAGTGTTACCACATAAAATCCCCAAGGGGTTTTGTGGACTTTAAAAATATTCTGTTTTTAAATGTTATTATGGTGTTGTCATTCATATTCACATGGTGAAAATAAAAATAAAAATACTTGTGTCTATAAGTCAAAGAAAAAAGGCATTGCCATGGCAAAAATTTAAAATGGCTGAAAAGACAAAAAGGAATAGAACAAGCATTCTGAAGGTATTGCTGGACAATACAATGTCTGCTACCGGCTTGATCTGTGAGAAAACGCAATTTACTTGTATACTGGCAAGAAGAAGGTAACAATAAATGAAAAACAACAGCCTCATACATATGTGTATCCATGAGGTCACGCTGTTTGCGGTAAAAACATACGTGTAACCAACACTCCAACAGCAAAAATATTTATGTATATCAAATATAATTCTTACTCAAAATTTCAGGGAACGAATTATATCTTGTAGACCTTCCATCTCATTGCATATTCGTGATTGTTGGTTGCACTGTTCATGCTTTAGTGTGCTATTTTTATCGAACACTGTTTTGATTCTAAATTCAGTCAAGCGTTTCCGCATCAAATTACAGGCTTTTGTCTAAGAAAAAAAAATGTATTGTAAATGCCATGAAATTTTCTCTTGGCATATATAGTAATTTTTTTTCTGAGACAAGAGCCTGTGCATCAAATCTACACTGCGAAACATTCACGCACCAATCTTTTCTTTTTTTTCTTTTTGTTTAATTAAAATCAGAAACATTCAACACAGGTAACATGAATGCCTTGCCGACTACGATGTTTTTATACGACCGCAAAATTTTTGCGGTCGTATATTGGTATGACGTTGGCGCCGTCGTCGTCCGAAGACATTTGGTTTTCGCACTATAACTTTAGTATAAGTTAATAGAAATCTATGAAATTTAAACACAAGGTTTATGACCACAAAAGGAAGGTTGGGATTGATTTTGGGAGTTTTGGTCCCAACAGTTTGAGAATTAGGTTCCAAAAAAGGGCCCATTAAGCATTTTTCTTGGTTTTCGCACAATAACTCTAGTATAGGTAAACAGAAATCTATGAAATTTTAACACAAGGTTTATGACCACAAAAGGAAGGTTGGGATTGATTTTTGGAGTTTTGGTCCCAACAGTTTAGGAATTAGGGGCCAAAAGGGTCCAAAATTAAACTTTGTTTGATTTCATCGAAAATTGAACTATTGGGGTTCTTTGATATGCCGAATCTAACTGTGCATTTAGATTCTTAATTTTTGGTCCCGTTTTCAAATTGGTCTACATTAGGTCCAAAGGGTCCAAAATTAAACTTAGTTTGATTTTAACAAAAATTGAATTCTTGGGGTTCTTTGGTATGCTGAATCTAAACATATACTTAGTTTTTTTATTATGGGCCCAGTTTTCAAGTTGGTCCAAATCGGGGTCCAAAATTAAACTTTGTTTGATTTCATCGAAAATTGAACTATTGGGGTTCTTTGATATGCTGAATCTAAACATGTACTTAGTTTTTTTATTATGGGCCCAGTTTTCAAGTTGGTCCAAATCGGGGTCCAAAATTAAAGCTAAAAAAGGGGTAAATTTTTTTTTTTTTTTGGGGGGGGGGGGGGGCAATTCTCCACAGCATATTGTATTGCACAAGAAGCAAAAAATTGAATATAAATTGAAATCATATGACCAATTCTAAGTTCTTTGATTTCAGTTATTCTGTGTCAGAAACCTATTATGTGTCAAATATTTCAAGAAATTTTCAATTGCACAGTATTGCACAATAGCAAGAAATCTTCAATTGCACAGTATTGCGCAATAGCAAGAAATTGATATGTGTGCCCAATTTTAAATTTTAAATTGGTTATTTCTGATTTATATATAAAAACAAATAATACTGATATGGTTTGAATAGGTAAATTAAAAATTTTTAAGTTCTTAGACAACATTCATTCTGTGTCAGAAACCTATGCTGTGTCAAATATTTATTCACAATCCAAATTCAGTATTGTATCAAACTTGAATGTTCTGTTCATAATTGCCCCAACTATTCAGGGTTCGACATCTGCGGTCGTATCTAGCTGTGCCCATTTTATTAGCAATAACACCCTTGTATGTATTTTGCTAAAGAAAGGTATGTCCCGCAAACGTGGATCAATAAAATATTTGACTTGAACCTTTAATAGTCATTACTTTCTCATTTAGTGAAATATGAAGTTGATCCAATCCAAGCTTGCGGAAATGGTTAATTTTAACTTTATTTGAACAAAAAAGTAAGCGATTTTGCTTATAATGACATATGTAATGTCATCAAATTGAAATTTGACAAAATTTGCATTTATAAAGAAAGAACATATGTTACCTTACCTTTTAAAGAAATATGGCACCTGTTGACATTTGCCTAATTAATCTTCATTTTTAGGGCTGAAAATGGCCCTTATCGTCCCTTGTCATTTGTTTATTTTTAGCACAATGGAATCATCTTTTCCTTAAATACATTTTTCCATCATTCTTAACTAAGTCTTGTTCAAAACTTTATAATAAATTAGAGAGAAGAAAGTTTTGGAACAACAATACGAAGTGGAAAATCTAATCAGGCCAAAGAAGTTCGATGGTTAAGGATATCAAAAGAAGAAAAAGTAATCCTTCCACCATTTGTGGCTGACAAAATAGAAGATGCATTTAGACTGCATTTACCAAATGTGGAAGTGACTGAAATGGATGGAGTTTATTTATATGACTTGAACACATATAAATATAGGAAGCAGGAGGATGAAAATGTGCATGGAATTTTCTTTAAGGAAGGTAGTTAGAATTATTTCAAGATTAACATTGTTTACTGCATGTATTTGATTATGATGACATTCAGAAATTTTCTGGAATTACTATTTAAATGGGGACTCAGCTTTGGAAGGATACTGGTAGTGCTTAGGTTTTTTCCTTTCTCAAGCATTTCCACGGCTTGCATTGAGCTTGGAAAATATGGCCACAATTACAAAAGATAGTTATTTTTTTTTTAAATACTCCTTCTCCTCTTGTCTTTTTGACCAGAAGTTTAATGGTCCATTTGATATTCATTTTCAGAATTATGTGTGGCTGTCCAGAAGTTGAGCTTATATGTCCACCTTACAAAAATTTGAAAATTCAACAATAATATTGAGTATAATATGACTGAAATGACATAAAGTTTCTTTTGTTTTATTTGTGATTTCATTGGTAAGATTTGCACACATATTCTAGGCATGTGATATGGGGTCACATTCCCCCAGCCAATAGGTATATATGCCTCTCACAATAAATTGGTTTTGGCTGGGTCTAGGGAACTTCTACCACTGATATATCGTCAAAGGGTCTGTAATTTTGTACCTCGCATCAGAAGAATTACAAATTTTGATCAATTGTTTTAGCTTCTTATCAGAAGATTATAATTGTTTCATGCTTTATGCTCACCTGGCCAAAAGGGAATTCATTTAAAAATCATCCCTTCTAAATCCTGAGAGAGCTAATTTTAACCCAATTTGGCAGCAAAGCTTCTTAGATGGTCCTCTGTGAGAATTATATGCACTGACTTCCCATGCCACCAAAAATGGCTGCTACATTCAAACATCATATAACAGAGGACACCTATGGGAAAATTCACCTTAAAATCTTCTTGCCTGAAACAGAGCACTAGTTGGAAACCAATGTGGCAGCAATGACGGTGATCCTCTATCAGAATTGTATCTGATGACCCAACCTACCATCCATTGTGGCACCAATGGTGAACAAAGGTTAACAAAGGACCCAATGTGAATATTCACCAAAAAATCTTCTCTGAATCCAGTGAGTCAGCTGAAACCAAACTTGGCAGCAATGGTTTTTTTAGATAATCTGGTATAAAACTTGTACCTGATAACCTCAAGTACCATCCAAGATGGTTGCACTGTAGAAAATAGTTAAATAGGGACCTGCGGAAAAATACATTTGAAAATTGAATTGTCTGAAACCAGTGAACCAATTAGAGCCCAACTTGCCAGCAGTGGTCTTACTGTGTTGTATTTCATTAAAGTCCAAGTTGTTTAAGACTTTATCTGCCATTAACAAGTGTGAGATTCCTCTGATGGAGCTGTCAGAGTGCACTCCATATATAAAACTTGGAAATAATAGCATTATCAAACAAGGTTTGTTTTTTTTTTTTTTGGTTTTTTTTTTAATTCAAAATAAATTTTCTGTTCATTTTGTATCTATTTAAATAGTTATCTGCAAAAACTAACTGTCTCCGTGGTTTCATGGAAGTGTGCTCGCCTATAGTGCAGAAGGTCGGGGGTATGATCCCGAAATTCGTCGAACAAAAACATTAAAATTGGTATTTGCTGCTTCTCTGCTAAGAATGTGGCATCTAGGAGTAAGAGCAAAGGACTGGTCAACTCGTAGTCAGTATAATATGTGTGCATGGAATGATATGTCTTCCTGCTGACTGTTACCCATGATCTAGCACGTAAAAAATCCTGCACACTGTGTCAGTCTAATACAAAGCAAGGTTCATATTCACATCATATCAACATGTTCTTGTCCTGATACGCATTAAATAATTGATACTTGATGTTAAACAATAATTCATCCATTCATCCATAAGCTATTTTAGTCAACTTCTAGATAGATTTTTTTACCAGGCTATAGTATTCAGTTGTTACATGTATTAACTGAATTCTTAATAATTGAAAGACCATACTTAATACTAATGACATTTTTGAAGAGAAAAAAATTATTATTTCATGATTGAATATACAAGTATTAGTTGTATAACAAATACATGTGTGGATTCTTAACAGAATTGGCAAATTATCATATTTATATATGGAGTGAGCCCTGTCACATCACATTTTCAGAGTTAATTCTAAAACAGACTGTTTGATGTCAGATGTATTTTGGGCTACATGTACTTCATGTTATGCTGTGTTTTAGAAAGTGTTATCTTTATACCCAATTGGATTTACTAAGTTAGGGGTATACATTCATGTTTAACAGATTGTCTTCAAATAGGAGTTGTTATAATATAAATACAGAAAGTTGTCAATTAGATATTTAGTTCATTTCTTTACATTCAGGTAGTTCTGGTTTTGACACAAAAGATGTATCAAAAGACAAACCAAACATTAAGGAAGAGGTTTGTATGACAGTTTAAAATATTTTGTGCCTGCTCTTGCACTCTCATCCAGCTCCTTTACAATTTCCACTGTATTGTTTTTCTGTTGAGTGGAAATGCGAGGGTTTACTCTGCATGTGAACATGATTTTTCTTGTGCACGTGGAGAAAAAGGTTTTTAGTTCAAGATTAAATGATGTTTCAAATGTACATAAAATTATCTTGTTTCCTAACAATATAGGTACAAAGTCATTAGTGTATACCAGATTTGCATGTATTGTCTTGTTCTAAGGTTTAATATAACTTTTTATAAAATCATGCAAATTACAGGTTCTCAAAATGAAGGATATTGCATCTAATTTTTCAAAATTTTTCCTACTTAAATAAGCCTGTATATGCCTGCAGAGAAAATGTATACACCTGCCAGTTTTAATGGTTGAATTTAACAATAAAATTTAAAAAAATGATTAGATATGAGTTTAATAAATAAATTTGTCACATTTTTTATGTGATTATAGAGTTTTATGGAGTTAGGATAGTCCTCCGTTCCTTTGTCAGTATACATGTACTGATCGTACACATGCAGAAGATAATATACTATGTCTATGTTTCTTAGTCATGTGTGTGAACATTTAAGGATAAAAATAATAAAGATGGATGAAAAGATATAAAATGAATACATAAATCGCAATTTTGATAGAGTTTTATAGAGACCAGAATTTACTTCTATGTGTGCTACCTTATGTATGTGACTCATAATATTTAGTGTTAATTTTTTGTTTGTTTGCTTGTCAAAGATTATGTCTCAAATACTATCCACGATATTTTTAGTGCTTGTAAAATAAAAGAATATTTCACCTAATTCCTGTTATTTAATATTAATAAACAATTCTTAGTATTACTATATCAAATTAGACAGAGCTGTTTTACATCCTTAACATTTTTATGTTATTAGTTCTATCACATTATATGCGCATGCTCAATCATGATTTACGAACGTCTGCAAAAGATAATTTATATTGTGCATTAAGTTCCAAAACAACCCGACAAACTTCCAAAAAAGATGATACACTTAAAATACGCTTTACTTTAACTAGAGAATATAGGTTTCGAAGAAGAGGACTGTAGTGGTGAAATATCATTGATATATTACTATAGGTTTCTGAGAAATGGAGCTAAACGCAAATCGAATTGGGACATACGGAGGGACGGACGGGTAGGGTAAATCTTGGCGGGGCATAAAAATATTAAATACGATATTAAAGTACATGTAGCAGGTGTATACTTTATTTCTGCAGGCCTATTTAAGTAGGACCCCTCTAGCAGGTTCGTGCCGCTTTGCCACACTCATTGGACAGTACTATTGACAACAGGGCAAAACTACTGACAATTCTACTGACAGTCATCATTAAGGGTAAACAGGTCTGCTAATGTCATCTGTTGAGATTGTCAAATGAATTAGAATTTTCCTTTGAGATATAATGGCTATTTTGTCACATCAGCAGAGGGAGAGTTACTCGTTTGAGAGGACAGCCACATCCCCAGAGTAAAAATTTTAACAAAATTAAGGTGCATCCAGGGTAAAATCTCATAGCAAACAACAGTATGTCACAAATTATTTCTTTAATTTGTCAATTATGTTGCAGGGCGTTATTAATAATATACGTGGAACAATTAATCCAGAATTACGATCACAGAAGACTATTGTTGAAGAGGAATGTAAAAGGCAAAATGTCAAGTTTGATAAAGCCACTTTTGAAGTGGAAGGTTCATGGGACCAAGTATGTTTGCTGAACCGAGGTTTGATCAAAAGATGTAGAGTTGAAACTGGTGTTTTTTCAAAGGAAGAATCGGATGAGAAGCATAAAAAAACCAGACAAGCACATCAACTACAAGGATTTTCAAATATTGTTAAAATTCCATTGACCCATATGGAGTACTGCATGATGAAATTCTATTGTGCAGATTCCCAAGTACTCAAAGGTTCTAAAGAGTATGATGAAGGAATGCTTCTAAAAATCTTGGAGCCTGGAGAAAAAGAAAAAGATATCATGGACACAGTTAAATCCAAAAAAGATTATTTTCAAGGTTTAACATCAATGGATATAATTGCAGCTGAAGGTGTTAAAATTGATGATAGCAAATGGCATGAAGTACAGAGAGATGTTTCATCAGTATCTCCCAATATATTTTGCTATTGTTCAAATGACAGAACAACTATTACTTTAAAATCAAGCGAGTATGAAAAGTTGCAGACTGCAAAAACTAAATGTGAATTTATGTTAGGTGTTAAGAAACAGGGGAAAGGAGGGAGGAGGTTACGTGTTATTGCTGCTGATGCAAATTATCAGGTTGAGAAAGACCAGAAAACCGATGACAAATCTCCGGTTTTGAGTGTGACAACTTCAGGGGCATCCTTTTCACATAATGTCAGTGGTCAAAGGTCACCATCATTACCTTCTATGGATATGACTTTTCAGACATCAGAAGGAATTATTGTTAAGGTATATGTAGGTGACATAATACATCTTAATGTGGACTGCATAGTGAATGCTGCAAATGAACAACTTAGTCATGGTGGAGGTGTTGCCGATGTCATATCAAGAGCAGCTGGGTATGGATTTCAACAAGAGAGTAATGATTATATACAAAAATATGGTCCTCTCAGAGTAACCAAATGTTGTACAACATCAGCTGGTAGTCTTCCTTACAAGTGTGTTATCCATTCAGTTGGACCAAGATGGTTTGATTATAATGACAAGAGAGCCTGTGCCTATGATTTGAAACAGACATTGGAAAATTGTTTTTATGAGGCAGAGGTCCAGAATATGTCTTCTGTAGCTTTACCAGCGATCAGTTCAGGTAATAAAGCATTGTTTTTAGGCCCAATAAACTTTTTTTATCCACCATGACCTAAGCGCAAGACAAGTTATAGGGTGAGTGGGAAGATCTAAAAAAAAATGTTTTCTATCAGTTCATTACAAAAACCGTGCAATTTACAACAGGAAGATTACAAAAAAATTGTTCAGAATTATGGATATAAAAAAAATCCACACTTATAGCTATAGCTGGATCAACATAAAAAAGAGTTGAGGAAAAATATTTTTACTGTGTAACATGTAATCTAAATAATGTATCGTACACTGAATTTTATTTTTTAACTGATTGCCGTCTTGTTAGTAATCTGACTTAAGCATGTTAAGTGATTTTTAATTAAGTGTGTATATTAAGCATTTCAATAATAATGCGAGAATAATATTACAAGTTGTAATAGAATATACTAGAACAAATTAATAATGTACACAAGTTTTGATTATTGCAATGCTCAGTCTGTCACATTTTTAGAATTAATAAAAATATCAGATTTTTTTCTGAATTTATAAAACTTGAAGAATCATTGAAAAAATTTAGCCTTGCTGTATTTCTACACACTTCAAACAGTGATTATATCGACAAAGGAATACCGAAGAGACAAACTACAAAGAAAAGTCCACCAATTTAATTTGACATGATTATAAAAGTAACTCGCTTCTGTCATAGTAATATGCATAGATGTAATAACCAGTGAAAGTGTAGTCAGCTCATGATCACTTGAAAATATAGTGGGAACCTGTTTATGTTTTATTTTTGTCAGTTCAGAAAAAAAAGATCATTAAAGCAAAACAGTTGTATGACAAGAGCAAGCTACTTGTCAGAATGTTTCACAACTCCTATTTTCTCTACAAAGTCAGTTTTAAAAACCTGACCAGAATTATTGGCATGCTTGTTTGAAACATCAACTAAAGAATCATCTTTTTAGCTCACCTGGCCCAAAGGGCCATATGAGCTTATGCAATCACTTGGCATCCGTCGTCGTCCGTCGACTGTCATCGTCGTCGTCGTTGTAAACTATTTCAAGAATCTTCTCCTCTGAAACTACTGGGCAAAATCCCTTCAAACTTTAACTGAATGTTCCTTAGGGTATCTAGTTTATAAATTATATCTGAAGTTTTGATCTATCAACAAACTTGGCCGCTGTTGCTAAAATTAGAACATAGGGGTCAAATGCAGTTTTTGGCTTATATCTCAAAAACCAAAGTATTTAGAGCAAAACTGACCGGGTAAAAAGTTCAACAGGTCAAGATCTACCAGTCATGAAATTTTCAGATGAATCGGACAACCCTTTGTTTGGTTATTGCCCCTGAATTGTTAATTTTAAGGAAATTTTGCATTTTTGGGTTGTTATCTTGAATATAATAATAGATAAAGACAAACTGTAAACAACAAAAATGTTCATCAAAGTAAGATCTACAAATAAGTCAACATGACCAAAATTATCAATTGACCCCTTATAGGAGTTTTTGCCCTTGAAAGATTATTTACAGGTAAACAGAAAATAATGGTTGGAGATTGTCACAGATGTTTAGGGCGTTACTTGAAATAAATTTAATGGTAGCAGTACAAGTAAAATGGTGCTTCAAGGGTCAAGGTCATTGAAAAATTCCATAGAAACTGATGAAAAAGTCCCTAACAACAGATGAAGAAGTCCCTAGCAACCATATATATTTGGATTAAAGACCTTATAATTTACCTGTACAAGTCAAAAAGAAAGGTGAAGGGTCAAGGTCATTGAAAAAATCCATAGCAACCAATGAAAAAGTCCCTAGCAACCTTATATATTTGGGTTCAGACCCTACCATTTACCTGTCCAAGTCAAAATGGAAGGTCAAGAGTCAATGCCATTGAAAAAGTCCATAGCAACCGATGAAAAAGTCCCTAGCAACCATATATATTTAGGTTAAGGACTTTATAATTTACCTGTAAAAGTCAAAAAGAAAAGTCAAGAGTCAATGCCATTGAAAAATTCCATAGCAACCGATGAAAAAGTCCCTAGCAACCATATCTATTTGGGTTCAGGATTCTATATTTTAGCTGTACAGGTCAATATTAATGAGAAAATTGTGACAGTATACATTAAATAGCAAAAATTATCGTTGATGCAAGATCTACTGGTACACAAAAGATAACAGGTGAGCGATTCAGGCTCTTGGGAGCCTCTTGTTTTTAGTTCCATCTTGTTTGATTCTAAAATGTATTTTATGTGATGTCCAAAAATATTTTATACCCTGCTGACTATGCTTTATGCTGAGATCAACCTATTATTAAAGGGGTTACTATCTAAAAATTTCTTTGATAACAAATTTGCTTCATAAGATGTGCTTATTTGTCAGTGTATGACTCATCATTTGTGTTCAAGACTTAAAATGTTGTAAGCCAAAACAACCATCCAAAAAGTTCAAAAATTCAAAATTCCAAAATGACCAAAAGGATTATAAAGCAAACCATCTATGGACAGAGCTATATATGCATGAGGGAGATTAAACATATTTGTTAAACTAAATTTAAAGTATCAATTTTGGGTAATTAGTATGGAAATATTCAGCAATCAATTGAGCTTGTGATACCTTAAGGAAATTGGAGTCCCCCAGCAGTGGTATCAGTTCAGTTGTAATCAAAATTTATTCGATACAAATTTTGCTGCAAAAGATGTGCACATTTCGTCAATGTATGACTCATCAGTTGTGCTTAAGGCCTAAAATAATGACAATAAAAAAACAATCTTAAAAACTTGAAGAGAAAGAATACCAAAATGGTAAAGTTGAAACCATCTTAGGATAGAATTAATTGTGATGGAGATACTCCTTAATTTTAACAAAATTTAACATTCTTTGCAAAAGTAAATATAAAGTATAAATTTTGCACTAGTATCAAAATACTAGCACCTGACCTGGTGATAACCCATGGTGACTTGAAGTCAACCATCAGCGGTATCAACTCATTGGTCATAATAAATTCTTTGATACTAATTTTGCATCAGGGAGATACTCCTTACTTAAACAAAATTTGAAAGAAAAAGCATCATCTCTGTATGCTCCTCACAACCATTTGGTTTTTTTTTAATTGACCTCATCACAGATAGCCTTTATCATAATTTAGTTAAATTATCTATTTTAGCAGGTGGTGACAGTATAAAAATTCTACATTTTTAGCTCACCTTTCCTAAAAGGAAATGTGAGCTTTTGCCATCACTTGGCGTCCGTCGTCGTCGTTAACAATTTTTCAAACATCTTCTCCTTTGAAACTAAAACTTAGCATGATTGTTCCTTAGGGTATCCTGCACAAAGTTTATGCTTCGATTTTTGATCCGTCGAAAAACATGGCCACTGTTATTAAAAATAGAACATAGGGGTCAAACAACAGTTTTTTGCAAATATCTCAAAAATCATTAGGTTACAGCAAATTCTGGCAGGTTGAAAGTGTTCAGCATGATGAGAGCTACCTGTGTGCTGATTTTCATGAAGTTATTGCCCTTTTTTGACATTTTTGGATTTTTTTTATGTTATATTATTTCAAAAATCTTCTCAAGGGGGTCAAAGTGCTGTTTTTTGCTATTTTTTCCTGAATTATAGAAAGAAAATGAAGATGAAAGCTACTTTCAAGGTAAACATGGTATCCCGAGTTGAATGGTGATGATGAAAGTTTGTTTTGGACGGCCATTTTTAAAATGGCTGCCATTTTCCCGCCATTTTTATACGACCGCAAAATTTTTGCGGTCGTATATTGGTATGACGTCGTCGTCGTCGACGTCGTCTGTCGTCAGCGTCGTCGTCCGAAGACATTTGGTTTTCGCACTATAACTTTAGTATAAGTTAATAGAAATCTATGAAATTTAAACACAAGATTTATGACCACAAAAGGAAGGTTGGGATTGATTTTGGGAGTTTTGGTCCCAACAGTTTAAGAATCAGGGGCCAAAAAAGGGCCCAATAAGCATTTTTCTTGGTTTTCGCACAATAACTCTAGTATAAGTAAATAGAAATCTATGAAATTTTAACACAAGGTTTATGACCACAAAAGGAAGGTTGGGATTGTTTTTGGGAGTTTTGGTCCCAACAGTTTAGGAATTAGGGGCTAAAAAAGGGCCAAAATAAGCATTTTTCTTGGTTTTTGCACAATAACTTTAGTATAAGTAAATAGAAATCTATGAAATTTAAACACAAGGTTTATGACCACAAAAGGAAGGTTGGGATTGATTTTTGGAGTTTTGGTCCCAACAGTTTAGGAATTAGGGGCCAAAAGGGTCCAAAATTAAACTTTGTTTGATTTCATTGAAAATTGAACTATTGGGGTTCTTCGATATGCCGAATCTAACCGTGCATTTAGATTCTTAATTTTTGGTCCCGTTTTCAAATTGGTCTACATTAAGGTCCAAAGGGTCCAAAATTAAACTTAGTTTGATTTTAACAAAAATTGAATTCTTTGGGTTCTTTGATATGCTGAATCTAAACATGTACTTAGTTTTTTTATTATGAGCCCAGTTTTCAAGTTGGTCCAAATCGGGGTCCAAAATTAAACTTTGTTTGATTTCATCGAAAATTGAACTATTGGGGTTCTTTGATATGCCGAATCTAACCGTGCATTTAGATTCTTAATTTTTGGTCCCGTTTTCAAATTGGTCTACATTAAGGTCCAAAGGGTCCAAAATTAAACTTAATTTGATTTTAACAAAAATTGAATTCTTGGGGTTCTTTGATATGCTGAATCTAAACATGTACTTAGTTTTTTTATTATGGGCCCAGTTTTCAAGTTGGTCCAAATCGGGGTCCAAAATTAAAGCTAAAAAGGGGGTAAATTTTTTTTTTTTTTTTTTGGGGGGGGGGGGGGGGCAATTCTCCACAGCATATTGTATTACACAAAAGCAAAAAATTGAATATAAATTCAAATCATATGACCAATTCTAAGTTATTCTGTGTCAGAAAGCTATTTTGTGTCAAATATTTCAAGAAATTTTCAATTGCACAGTATTGCGCAATAGCAAGAAATTGATATGTGTGCCCTGTTATCAAAACTTTATTATTAACAAATTCCATTGGAAATTTGCCAATATAAAATGTGCTGATGAAGCTTTTTTGTTTATCTTATCTAAACTGCTTTTAAATTATGTATATTTAAAATTTGCCATCCATGACTATGATGTCATTTTCTATTTTAATATGTTATGGTGTATTTAAATGGGCTGTTATGGTTGCAAAGTATAAAGAAATGGTGGGGGGGTTGAAAACAAAATTTGGGGGGGTTGGGGTAAATGAGAAATTGGGGAGGGGGTAATTTTTTCTCATTTCATAAATTAAAAAGAAAATTTCAAATTTTTTTTAGCAAAAAAAAGGGGGGGTTACAATAAATTTTATTGTTTTTTGGTTTTTTTTTTGGGAGGGGGGTCAATGTGCAACTTCATAGTGTATTGCACAAAAGCTAAAAAAAGGGGTAAATTATTATTTTTTTTTGGGGGGGGGGTTGCAATTCTCCACAGCATATTGTATTGCACAAGAAGCAAAAAATTGAATATAAATTGAAATCATATGACCAATTCTAAGTTCTTTGATTTCAGTTATTCTGTGTGAGAAACCTATTATGTGTCAAATATGTGAAGAAATTTTCAATTGCACAGTATTGCGCAATAGCAAGAAATTGATATGTGTGCCCAATTTTAAATTTTAAATTGGTTATTTCTGATTTATATATAAAAACAAATAATACTGATATGGTTTGAATAGGTAAATTAAAAATTTTTAAGTTCTTAGACAACATTCATTCTGTGTCAGAAACCTATGCTGTCTCAAATATTTATTCACAATCCAAATTCAGTATTGTACCAAGCTTGAATGTTGTGTTCATAATTGCCCCAACTATTCAGGGTTCGACATCTGCGGTCGTATCTAGCTGCGCCCAGCGGAGCATTCTATTTACACTTGCTTGGATTTCAACAATATTTCGTTTTAAAGTAAACATGGTATCCTTAGTGAATGGTGATGATGAGAATGTTGTATAACAATGATTAAACTTCATAATATGTGAGCTTTTAATTGCCATCACTTGGTGTCCATCATCATCGTTGTTAACAAATTTTCAAACATCTTCTCCTCTGAAACTACTAGGGGGATTTGGATGAAACTTAGCATGATTGTTCCTGCAATATTTCCTTTTCAAGTACATGTAATTGAAACTGTGATACTTCAGAAAAAGAGAGTTCACTTTTTAGATGCCAAAGATGTAAGGTCACATAGTTAACAAGAACAAATAGTCTGTTCAAAGGGTACTTACCACTGGTTAATTTCATCTAAGCGGTATCAACTCTCATTTAAAATGGCAAATGTTCAACTTCAAACACAACAGTTGTATAAATATTGCTGTTTAACAGTCAGTTCACTATTATATTGGCAAGAAAAATAAGAATACACATGCAGAAACCAGTCATTATATTTTATATGTCTTTGCTCTTAATTAATCAATAACTGAAAATCTAAAAAAGACAAAGAACCAATCACTGTCCAAAAGGTCCAACCTGTACTGGCTACAAAATGACAGATGAGTTAAGCATGGTTTATTGGATAAAAACCAACAGCTTAGTCAATATAATCAAAGATGAAGCATAATAGAAAATAAAAAGCCTTAACCCACAATTTTTACATAACTTCTTTCAAACATTTTAAAAACGAAGACAACATATAGACCAAAAGATTTATACTTGTATTTGAAGATGAATTAAAGCTTGTATTTTGTATTGTGAATCATCAGATTGACCATGACTGTATCTTAATCAAGCGTAGGGAGAACTCATGCCCATTTCTTTCCATATGTTCTTGAAAGGCTTTTAAAGGTATTTTCAGCATTTTACATGACCTTTAATACTCACTTTAATTTACAACAAACATTAATATATTAATTTAGTTTATAGTGCATTGTTTGCCAGGTGAGCGATTCAGGCTCTTGAGAGCCTCTTGTTTATATACCTATATACATTTTATAAAAATATTATTAAATCCAGAGAAATATTAAAAACTTGTTAATAGTAATACAAAGACACATCGATAGCTCTGATTTCTGGATGCATGACCATAAATGATACCATAAATGATATAAAAAAAATAATAATTTTTTTAGACATAAATACTAAAAGATTTTCACATTTTGTGCAAAGAAACGTTATTATAATATTTGGCATAAGTTTTGTGTTTAAAGACTGAGATTCTCCTATTTTGTTAGGTATTTTTGGAGTACCAAAGGAAGTTTGTACTTCACAGTACTGCAAAGGTGTGATGGACTACAGTTACAAGTGTGGGAAAACCACATGCTTGAAGGAAATTCATTTTATGGACAGAGACGGTTACATGATTAAATTGATACAAAAAGAATTTTCAAACAATCTGAATATAAGCCAGTCATCTCAGGCATCTGGTAGCAGGGTTTCCAATCCAACTTGGGGGAATAGTGAGAATAAAGCAAATTTAAAAAGGTCAATATCAGATGACCATGAGAGAAGGAAGGATGAGAGTATGAAAAATGCAGTAAAAAGTGGCACATTTCAGAAGCAGTACATCACAGCAAAAGGTTTCAAGGTTAACGTTGTCCAAGAGGATATCACAAAGATGCACGTGGATGTAATTGTTTGTCCTCAAGATGAGTTTTGTTTAAGTAAGGGTAGAATAGCACAAGCTATTAAGAAGGTGTCGAATGAAAAGTACAACAATGAGGTTCTTGGAATGAGGCAGTTAAACCGAAGTAGTGTGAAAAGAATAGCAGCATCCCCATCAAAACTTCCATTCAAATATGTTCTTCATACCGTTGCACCAAGGTGGGATAAAGATGCAGTGAAAGATAATAAGAAATTTATGGAGGAGTTGGGCCGCACCATCCGAAATATCATAAAACACTGTAATACTGGTACAAATATATCATCAATAGCCATTCCTGTACTTGGAATAGGTAATGTTTGAAAAATATACATGTATATTTAATAACAAATAATATTACTAAATAACCCCACAACTACGCACAAAACCATAGATTTATTAAAAATAAACTTAAAAATTTAAACTTAAAAAAATACTGCTATAACTTGGCATCCATCGTCCTGCATAGTTGTCATCTTGTGTCCTTGTAAACTTTCCTTTAAACATGTTAAAGATATTTTCCTCTGAAATTGGGCTAGTTGAAACAAAATTTGGCAGCAGTGGTCCTTATATAGTCCTCTCTCAGAATTACAGTGCTTGAATCGTGTTTTTCAGAAAAAAAACACGATTTTACTGTGGACATTTTACCATACCACTCTAGTACATGTAGTATTATGGAGGCAGACCATGCTGAAAACAATGTGGGCAATGCTGGTATAGACTGTGACAAATTATATAGTGGCAGACCACGATAACAAATCGTGACATATCATGTCATTATGAAGCTGACTAAATCTTTTTAAATTTTATCATAGTTTTGCAATATAATATCAATTCTCTGTAATTATCAAACAATGTCAATACTGGCTGGCCACACTACCTTTTCAAATTTCTTTAAACTTATTGTGTGTAGTCACACTACATTACCATTAATGTTTTCAATAAAAAAAAATAACCAAAATGATGGGTTGCTATGGAAACGGTGTTACCTATTTTTCATACAATGGCCTCCTGAGAAAGAACACAAAAATTGCAATTCTGACCAATTTAATTGACATAATATAGTATAATATTTACAATAAAGTGGAATATGCTGTTATTTGTCTTAAACTACTGTATTTTAAGTTTCATATCATATAAAAAACTATTCATAATAACTATTCTGCATAATTCAAAACGACACTTTATTTATCCAAATTTTGGCATTTTACCAAATCAAGAAAATTACCTTTGGGAGCCTATTTTGAATAGAATTTTTTTACCTTTGCACACTGATTTGAAATTAAACTAATAGTAATATATGTAGAAGATCTATAGTTGGATTTAACCCCCCCAAAAAAATAGTGGGAAATTTCAAGACCTTTATGTACTTAAATCCTAAAAAATGACAAAAAATTGCAAAATATGCATATTTCCATGGAAATGGTAGTTCATTTCAAATTGCTTGACATTGTCTCTTGGCAAAATATTTTACTAAACAATCAACAAAAATAATGATACCCTGCCACATTATGTAAAGGTTAATTAATTTTCCAGTTTTCATCAAGAAACCGTTAAAAAAAAGGGGGGGTGCAAAAACTTGAAAATAACATAATTCATAAAATTTTTGTTGGATTTAGATGAAAATTGAACTAGAACCTTTGTTTTGTAGTACTGAAACACTGTTTGTTCCTTAGGGTATCCTGCACAAAGTTTATGCTTCGATTTTTGATCCGTCGAAAAACATGGCCACTGTTACTAAAAATAGAACATAGGGGTCAAACAACAGTTTTTCGCAAATATCTCAAAAATCATTAGGTTACGGCAATTCTGGCAAGTTGAAAGTGTTCAGCATGATGAGAGCTACCTGTGTGCTGATTTTCGTGAAAATCTGTCAACTGATGTTAGAGTTATTGCCCTTTTTTGACATTTTTTGCTTTTTATGTTATTATTTCAAAAATCTTCTTCTCTGAAACTACTATTCAAAATCAAATGAAACTTGGTAAGATTGTTCCTTAGGGTATCCTGCAAAAAGTTAATGCTTGGATTTTTGATTGGTCGAAAAACATGTCCGTCCTCACTAAAAATAGAACATAGGGGTCATCCAATATGGCTGCCATGGTCGGACATAGTTTAACCTTTGATCCTATGGGAATTTTAACATTTTCGTTATCATCTCTGAGACCATTAGGCCAATTTGAATCAAACTTTGGTGGAATGGTCCTTGGGTGGCCCCTTTTAAAATTTGTGTTTGGTTTCCCCGAATGCCATCCAACATGGCCGCCATGGCTCGACTTAGTTAAACATTGAGCCTGTAGGAATTTTACTTTTTCGTCAACTCCCCTGAAACCACTGAGCCAATTTGAACCAAACTTTGGTGGCCCCTTTCCAAAGTTATGTCCGGCATCCCCGACTTCCAACTGACAGAAAAAGGGTGGGATGAATTTCAAAAATCTTCTTCTATGAAACTACAAGGCCAGTTGCAACCAAACTTGGCAGTAATGGTTCTTAGAAGGTTCTCTTTCAGAATGATGTCCGATGACCCAGACTGTTAAACAAGATGGCAGCCACAGCCAAACTTAGTTAAACAGGGCCCTATGGGAAAATTCATCGAAAAATCTTCTTGTCTGAAACCACTTTACCAATTGGCACCAGACTTTGCAGCAATGGTCCTTATATGGTCCCCATTCAGAAATTTGTCCCATGACCTGGATTGTCAACCGAGATAGCTGCCACAACCGAACTTAGTTTAACATAAGGCCCTATGGGAAAATTCATTGAAAAATTTTCTTGTCTGAAACCACTTGACCAATTGGAACCAGATTTTGCAGCAATGGTCCTGAGGAGGTCCTCTTTCAGAATTGTCTGATTTCGTGGAATGTGAACCAAGATGGCCGACACAGCCGAACTTAGTTTAACATAGGACCCTATTGGAAATTCACTCAAAAATCTGAAACTAGTAAGCCAATTAGAACTAGACTTGGTAGCGATGGCCCTTAGATGGTTCTCTTTTAGAAATGTGTCCATTGACCTAGACTGTCAACCATCTTGGCTGCACACAGCCAAACTTAATTTAACATAGAACCCTATAGAAAAACCAGCCAAATCTTTAGTCCTGCTCAAGATGAAAAGTTCAATGCAGGTGAGTGATACAGGCTCTTTAGAGCCTCTAGTTTCAGAATCATATTGCCATCACCTTGCCTGAAACGTCCTATAAAATGCTATATGGGAATGTGCCAAAATATTTGGTTTATTTTTTGGGGAAAATTATATAAGAAAGGGTATAAATTTTAGAAAGTTTTGCAAATAATAATAATATATAAAACTGGGTCTTGATTTTTGCATTTTCAAGTAAGTATAGATATATTTATGTAAAATTAACCTGAATTAAAGTTTGTCTTTGTCTAAAAACATATGTCTCCCTGTTCTGCAAACTAATCTGAGCAGAAATAATAGCTATGCTGATGCAGTCAAAGGGGCATAACTCCTACAAAAAGTGGGTGATAAAAAATTCCTGGTAGTATGCACAACTTCATATGATGTCCTTGCTACATACCAAATTTCCTATTCGGTTCAGTAGTTTAAGAGGAGTTCCGCTGACAAACTAGTTTATGACTATTTTTGACAAATTTCTAAGTTCAAAGGGGCGGAGTGGGGTGAGACATAATATATAAATTTCAGGGTTAAATTTTTTTAATCTTTCAGTGCCTTTTCCCTGCCCAAAAATCAAGGTATTTAGCCTACCAGGGGTATGTCATGATCAAGGTTGTGTATTTGATGCATAGGTGTTATAAAAGATATACTGGAAATCCAGAAATTATTATGATGTTTTTATTAATGGGAAAAATGTGAAAAATGTCAGAATCGGGTGTGCAATAACCTAAATTGGCATTCACATTTTCAGTGGCGATTTTCCTTCACAAATAAATTGAACAGCGTTCCGAAGTCCCCCGCCGCTAGAGCATCAGAAACCCTTGGACAAGTGAAACATAACAAAATTTTCTCAAAGAGAGAGAATAGAAGGACAAACAATTTGTGGTTATTGCTAAAGTTTTTTTACAAGTTAATGAGTGGTATGAAGACATTTATACAATATGGGTATAGTGTTGAAATCTTATTTTACCATGTGTATTGAGAATTTATACAAATGTACATTTACTCCTTTTCAATAAACAGAAATGCTTTGATCAAAAGTATTCCGCCTAACAAACTCTTAAAGACAGTATTTTTCAATTTTATAAGTTTCGATAGGAGTTTATGTATAAAACCTCCCTTTAGGTCCAAGTGTATAAATATTATTCCAATGCAAGGAGAATATAAATTTTCTAGAACACTTAGATGAACATTTTGTCAATTTTCAAAGTTATTAAGGGGCATAACTCCTACAAAAATATTTCGACATGACTCATCTTTGAACTCCCTTAAAGTATCATTGAGTTAAAGCTTAATCGGTCAAGAAATAAATTTGCTAGACCGCTTACAAGGTGGACGGACAGACGGACGCCCGGCATTACCATATCCCCCGCATCGCGTTGCGGTGGGGGACAAAAAAATTTCAATCGCATTAATAAGAGATCACATGTACATGTATGTCACTGGTCAGGGATTTGCAATAATAAATACACTCATTACTTTCTGAATTTACAGTTAATAAAAATATTTAAAAAAATAAGTATTTCAAAAATACTTATAAAACACAGATATTTCACTATGAATTTGTTCATCTTATTCTAAAATTATAGAGAACATTCTTTCAAAACGTTCCTTTTCAAAACAGAACATTTACTGTCTGCAGTTGCAGCTATTAAATCTGTTTCATCTATCTTCTTTCCTTTTGGCACAAGTCTTGAGAAATAGCTAGCTACTTGTTGTGATGTTAGATATTTAGATCTAGAGAACCTGTTTTCTCCATTTTTTAAGTCGTATCGCATCTCCTCTCTCTTGCATCTTGGACATATTGCTGAAACATACAGTTCAAATTTATTTTTTATAAAGATACATTTTTAGTACATGCAGATACATTTGTACTGATAAAATAATTATTATTAACTTTCTCTTACATTCAAAACCATTTATTTCCAACTCAATTACCATCTTACTTCTGTTATACTAAAATTTTGTTATCAAATCATTTTTGCAAATTTGAAGTAGAATTATCCAGGAATAATAGAAAATGACTATCATTCATAGTTTCCAAAATATATTGCAGTTTCTGCTTTTAAAATGAAGGTAAAATGTAATGCTCATTGTTTTGGGGGGAATTCTTTTTGATAAGAATATTTAAATTAATTTATCAGTAAAAATCAAAAATAGAATAACTGAACAAAATATACTTCTTTTTGTTACATGTAACAACTCTTAACATTTTTCAGACCTTGATTGTTTTGTTTTATATGTCAGTTTCATTTTTGATGATTTTTTTATGTACATGTACATAAGTTTTTAATATGAATAAGAACAGGTCCAAGAGCCAACCCCCTCCCCCCTCCCTTAAGTACATATGTAGATAGATGTTTGCCCCATAGGAGAAAAAATGAATTTGGGAGAAATGGATTCTTATAAATTCCTTATAAAGTTTAGAGTACACTACTGATTGTAACAAATTTTAAATACTTTGAAATAAAAACCTGTCAGTTTTTGCTGAACTTATTCTGTACCATTGTCATTGACAGGTTGTGCTGCATGTTTTTGAAGTGAAATTCTGGTCAAACCAATGCACTGATTGGTGCTAACATTTATTTCACATTGCACATTATAAGAACGAGGGGTAAAAGACAAATATTTTCAATTTTCAGACGGCGTTCTTGTTTACTTTCTGCAAACATCGGTAATATTTTGGGTAGGGGAAAGAAATGGATAAAATCATGCAATGTAAATGCGTTTTTCCTTCTTGGATAACTTTAGAAAGATTTCAGCCATTTATACAATAGCCTGACCTTTCATCGTAAATTTTATAATAGTTGTCACTTATTTTGGAAATAAATGACATTTTGATTTAATCCATAATGGTCCAGTATTGATGCCCCGTTTCGTAATGCATGGCTGTGATTCTGTAATGCCCAGTTGTCGAAATTTTCTGTTTATAAAACATGGGCATTTCTATACATATTGTAGTAAGTTGGTTAATAAATATAAATAAAAAATTATGTGATGCTATGTTATAAAAACAAATCTCATTTTTATTATTATACTTACGAGTTCTAACTGGAACTATGATTCCTGTTCTAGCATGAATCTCTCACTTTTTCCAAAGATACATTTCTGTCTGCCTTTACCCCATACCATATCCTGGGTAACACTAAAGACCTGACAAAGACCGGACAAAGACCTGACACGGACCTGAAATTTTATGGGTGTCCGTACATAATTTGCTGTAGTTTCTTCAATTGTTGATAGATTTTTTTGAAATAAAATTATCCAAAAACTAGGATAATCAAGCTTTATAATTAATGACTACTTATTCATTTTAAATTATTTTTTAATTAAGGAAAGCGGACCTGACCAAGAGATTTATAAAGACCTGACGAGCCTAACGAGGACCTAAAAGATGTAGGATGTCAACCTTCAGTTTCTTGTATTTTCGTTGATGGGTTTTTTAAAATAAAAATATTAAAAACTAGGATAATCTACAAATTATTTTATTTTATTTTAGGACTTGTCATAGCAAACGAGACCTGAAAATTATTATTTATTTTATTGTATTTTTTTTTTCTTGGTGAATTTTACATGAAAAAAATAAATTAAAAAAGATTACGTAATCAAAGTTTATCATTATGGATTTTAAACTTAGCTAAAATGATTTTTTTTTATTAAGAAAATGAAAACCCGACAAAGAATTAAAAAAAAAAATAACACACAACCTTGACGGGTAGCTGAAAATCACAGGGCGTCTTTATTTAATTTATTGTTCAATCTTTTACAGATTTGTGCAATAAATGAAAATTGAGTGGGCAGGCAAAGATAATTTAAATTTTTTTTTTGAAAGTTGACAGTAGTTTATAAAAAAAAAAGTTTTTATTTAAAGAAAATCAATCAAGAATTCAAGAAAATAAAAGAAATTGAATATAGGCACCCTACAATTTTTAGGTCATCGTTAGGCTCGTCAGGTCTTTATAAATCTCTTGGTCAGGTCCGCTTTCCTTAATTAAAAAATAATTTTAAAATGAATAAATAGTCATTAATTATAAAGCTTGATTATCCTAGTTTTTGGATAATTTTATTTCAAAAAAATCTATCAACAATTAAAGAAACTACAGCAAATTATGTACGGACACCCATAAAATTTCAGGTCCGTGTCAGGTCTTTGTCCGGTCTTTGTCAGGTCTTTAGTGTTACCCCCATATCCTCCATATATTTTATTGTCTTTCTTGTGAGACGAAATTATATCAGGTATCCCACATATTTTAGATTTACAGATTGCTTTGTTTTGATTCAAAAACTTGTGAAAATGTTAACTGCACACTTGAAACTTCTGTGTAATATCACTTGGCAGTAGACCAGCCTCAGTAAGAATAATGGACTGCAATTCTGATGACAAAGAAGTCAGTGGGGTATTTTCACCTGCACATTCACATATCGGTGAGCTTTTAAAGCTACATAGGGACATGGTTATTTACTGACCATAATGTTTTAACACCCTGTTGATCACTGATCACTGTTGTCTGCAAAGTTTTTTTCATTTGTGTATACTTCCTGTGTACACGATGTGTGCTTTATATCAGAAGAGTTTTGTCAGGGGAGATAACTCTATATTCTCAATAATGAATAATGAACATTTTCTTGATACTTTTTTAAGGACATGCTTGAATATCCCATTCAATTTACAAGTTTATTTGGTTATTTATATGGTATAGATTATATTGAAGTCACATAATACTTTGAAATCAGTGTGGAAAGAAATGAAAACATCCACAGATTTTAAGGATCTATGGAACCACTAAATTCTTTAAAAAGTAGAAAACCTTGATAAATCTGCATATTGGCCGATTAAATCTTTTGAAAAAATTAAAATAAGCTTGAAGAAAATTTTTCATGACATTAAGCATTCTACAAACAAAAATTTAACAAGATTTTAATTACCTTTATTTTTATTTGAAAAGTCATGTTTCCATGGCAACAACAGGGTGACACATTATGATTATGGAGTGACAAATATTTTTTTTTTGAAAATTGAGACATAAAATGTATCAAGGTCAAATTTGGTGAAATTCTGTATCATATGATGGCCAGCTCATTTTTATACGACCGCAAAATTTTTGCGGTCGTATATTGGTATGACGTTGGCGTCGTCGTCGTCGTCCGTCGGAGTCTGTAGACATTTGGTTTTCGCACTATAACTTTAGTATAAGTTAATAGAAATCTATGAAATTTAAACACAAGGTTTATGACCACAAAAGGAAGGTTGGGATTGATTTTGGGAGTTTTGGTCCCAACAGTTTAAGAATCAGGGGCCAAAAAAGGGCCCAATAAGCATTTTTCTTGGTTTTCGCACAATAACTCTAGTATAAGTAAATAGAAATCTATGAAATTTTAACACAAGGTTTATGACCACAAAAGGAAGGTTGGGATTGTTTTTGGGAGTTTTGGTCCCAACAGTTTAGGAATTAGGGGCTAAAAAAGGCCCAAATAAGCATTTGTCTTGGTTTTTGCACAATAACTTTAGTATAAGTAAATAGAAATCTATGAAATTTAAACACAAGGTTTATGACCACAAAAGGAAGGTTGGGATTGATTTTTGGAGTTTTGGTCCCAACAGTTTAGGAATTAGGGGCCAAAAGGGTCCAAAATTAAACTTTGTTTGATTTCATCGAAAATTGAACTATTGGGGTTCTTTGATATGCCGAATCTAACCGTGCATTTAGATTCTTAATTTTTGGTCCCGTTTTCAAATTGGTCTACATTAAGGTCCAAAGGGTCCAAAATTAAACTTAGTTTGATTTTAACAAAAATTGAATTCTTGGGGTTCTTTGATATGCTGAATCTAAACATGTACTTAGTTTTTTTTATTATGGGCCCAGTTTTCAAGTTGGTCCAAATCGGGGTCCAAAATTAAACTTTGTTTGATTTCATCGAAAATTGAACTATTGGGGTTCTTTGATATGCCGAATCTAACCGTGCATTTAGATTCTTAATTTTTGGTCCCGTTTTCAAATTGGTCTACATTAAGGTCCAAAGGGTCCAAAATTAAACTTAGTTTGATTTTAACAAAAATTGAATTCTTGGGGTTCTTTGATATGCTGAATCTAAACATGTACTTAGTTTTTTTATTATGGGCCCAGTTTTCAAGTTGGTCCAAATCGGGGTCCAAAATTAAAGCTAAAAAAGGGGTAAATTATTTTTTTTGGGGGGTGGGGGCAATTCTCCACAGCATATTGTATCGCACAAGAATTCAAAAATTGAATATAAATTCAAATCATATGACCAATTCTAAGTTCTTTATTTCAGTTATTCTGTTTTAGAAACCTATTATGTGTCAAATATTTCAAGAAATTTTCAATTACACAGTATTGTGCAATAGCAAGAATCAGTATAATTTAAACCAATTTACATTATTTACATTACAATTAAAGGATAACTTCAGTAACACCCAACAATGACTTCAATCCAAACATATATATTGAATAAACTTACAAATCAGAAATTTTAAAATTATATGATACTAACATACATACTACTGCTAACAATTAAATATGACTTAGAGCAAATATGACAACATGATTATAAAAATATGTACAAAGAGGGATAACTCTTTTTTTTATCTCAAATTTTGAATATGTGCTGATGAAGCTTTTTTGTTTATCTCATCTAAACTGCTTTTAAATTATGCATATTTAAAATTTGCCATCCATGACTATGATGTCATTTTCTATTTTAATACGTTATGGTGTATTTAAATGGGCTGTTATGGTTGCAAAGTATCAAGAGAAATGGGGGGGAATGAGAAATTGGGGAGGGGGCAATTTTTTTCTCATTTCATAATTCATAAATTAAAAAGGAAATTTCAAATTTTTTTTAGCAAAAAAGGGGGGGTTACAATAAATTTTATTGTTTTTTGTTGTTTTTTTTTTTGGGAGGGGGAGTCAATGTGCAACTTCATAGTGTATTGCACAAAAGCTAAAAAAGGGGTAAATTTTTTTTTTTTTTTTTTGGGGGGGGGGGGGGGGCAATTCTCCACAGCATATTGTATTGCACAAGAAGCAAAAAATTGAATATAAATTGAAATCATATGACCAATTCTAAGTTCTTTGGTTTCAGTTATTCTGTGTCAGAAACCTATTATGTGTCAAATATTTGAAGAAATTTTCAGTTGCACAGTATTGCGCAATAGCAAGAAATTGATATGTGTGCCCAATTTTAAATTGGTTATTTCTGATTTATATATAAAAACAAAAAATACTGATATGGTTTGAATAGGTAAATTAAAAATTTTTAAGTTCTTAGACAACATTCATTCTGTGTCAGAAACCTATGCTGTGTCAAATATTTATTCACAATCCAAATTCAGTATTGTATCAAGCTTGAATGTTGTGTTCATAATTGCCCCAACTATTCAGGGTTCGACATCTGCGGTCGTATCTAGCTGCGCCCAGCGGAGCATTTTATTATATTTACAGAGAATTGATATTAACATGTATAAGTTTAGCCTAGCTTTAAATGAAAACATCAACATAAACAAGGAACCTGGTAAACATTTAGTTCAAGTTGTAAAGTATTAAAAAAATAAATCATTGATGTAGGTGTAAATTTGCAATTTTTTGTGAATAAAAAACCAAATTATCTCCAGCTTATGGAAATTGTAATCTTGACGAGTTTCTAAAACTGAATTTTGTAATACATGGAACAAGCATTGCCACAATCTTCCACAAAATTCTCTTGTGTTGTTCTGACCAACTACAGTAATACCATGATTAAAATTCTGTATTTAGTGGCGTCCCATGGTAAAATAGCTTGGCAAATAGTGGCCACTATTTTAGTCAAGACCGCAATTTATAGTGGCAAATCCGAAAAACATGTGAGATCTGTAAATCTGATGACCTTGCTTCCCATCCAAGATGACCACCAGAGCCTTACATAGTTTAACATTGGACGCTATGGGAAAATTGAGTTGAAAATCTTCTTGTCTGAAACCAGAGAGCCAGTAATGGAACCCAGTTTTGCAGAAATGATCCTTAGATGGTCCATTATCAGAATTGTTTAAGATGACCCAGACATCGAATTGAAACCCAATTTGACGGCAATGTTCCAGACTGCCAACCAAGATGGACATAATCAAACAATATATTCTGCTTTAAATTTGCAAATTGTATCCAGGTGAGCTATACAGGCTCATGGGAGCCGCTAGTTTAACATAAGACCATGTGGGAAAATTCACTTTAAAACTTTCTTGTTTGAAACCACAGAGGCATTTGGAACTGGGCATCTATTATCCTCAGGTGGTCTGATGACCCCAACTACTTACCAGGATGGCTCCCAGACCTGACCTTATTTCAACGACTCATGAAGACAATTCACCTAAAAATCTACCCCAAAACTACCGAGTACAATGGAACCGAACTTAGCAGCAATGATCGATATTTATCCCATTACTTAGACGGTCAACTATGATGGCCACGAATGCCTAAAATAGTATATGATTTGAAAATTCACTTCATTAAGACTTCTTCAGTGAAACTTGATCGAATGTTGGATAAGCTGATAAACATATGCAGACGAGGCTGGTATATTGCTACTCAAGAAAAGAAAGTTAACAATAGGAAAGTCATCACTTTTGTCATAAAGTTTTGTATTCAAATGTCCCTCATTGTCTATTTCAAGAAACAAATCCAAATATAAAACGGACTTTGATGTATCTATAGTATACTTAATTGCAAGCTCACTTTGGTAGATCAGATGTAGTAAGTCTTGGAATTTGTCATTATTTAATGACAACACGTCATTTATATAACAAAAAGTGAAATTAAAGGATTGAGCTAGTTTCTTTTTGTTTTTACGTAGTAGCCCTTGAATGAAGTCCGCTTAATATAAATACAGAAACAGATTGGCAAGGAGAAGAGCACAGTTTGTTCCCATTGCAATGCCGATTGTTTGTTGAAAATTCAACAAATATGTTGTCTATGAGAAAATCTAAAATGTTTGTAATTTCATCTTCAGAATACTTTTTGTTAGAATCAGAGTGGTTCTTCACAAAATAAGCCTTTCCTCTTCCTAAAACTAAAAATTTATACCTGCATGTGCCATTTTTCCTGAAAAAACATTGATGAACTATGTAGTTATTTCAATCGATATTATAATTGAGGATGTGGTATGGTAATGTAGAGTGTAGAGAAGTCAAATGTTTTTATGCTTTTACATATAGCCAACGATTTTAATTTTAGATATTGTAGTAAATGTTTTTAGTTTTTAAGAATCCAAAATTGATTAATGCCACTGGTGGAATATGATGTTTCACAGTAATACATGTCAATATAAATGTTAAAATCTTTGGAAGGGGTTTTGTAGAGCAATTAGCTGACCTAGCAATGTACCTTTGTTTAAACAGATTCTTATGTAGTTTAGGAATCCAATAAACAGTAGGATGGTCCATTTCTTCATCCTTTGTAGAAATGCCAAAGGAATGAAGAACGGTCTTGTGGTTATGAAGGACGTCCTACTTATTGAGTGTGGCCAATGTGTAATTTTGGTTACCCGCGGTGTTAACTGTTCCCAGCTCATTTCTAAGACACTCAAAATAATAGTTCTTGCAGACAAAAACGATGTTATTCATATTATTGGGGAATTCGTCCGCTGGGAGTGAGTTTTGTTTCAAGTTTAAAATTTCTGTTCCTATAGGAGTTTAAATTTCACTAGATATTGAGGAAATTAGGAAAATCTAATTTTTGATTTCTAGACTCCCTATGGAATAATTCCCAAAGGTTGCATGAAGAGGCCAACATCATTACTCAAGTTTGCATATGTTATGAGTTGTGATTGAAGTTTCAGTTTTCTATCCTTAGTAGGTTAGACAAATTCACGTATTTACATTTCTAATTCTGTATTCACTTTTTATTTATTTTAGGTGATGGTTTACCGACACCATATGCCACATATTCTCAAATTTTAACAAATGAAATCACTACAGCCTTAAAGTCAGAGACATTTGAGTTACAGGAGATATATGTTGTTACTAGTGATTGGAGCATGGCATCTGCTGTATCAGAAACACTCGATAAGCAACAAATTTTCAGTCAGTTGACAACATATACACGACAAAGGAAGAATAAAAACAAAGATGATAAAGCAGAAATGCAATATAGTACCAGGAGTCAAAGCAGTGCTGACGCTGAAACGTCTGGTATTAGTAAACTTGGTGTAACAGTTAAAGAAGCCAATTTGGAAGATTGTGTCATCTGCCTGGAGACCCCAGATGATCCTAGGAAATTGTCATGTGGTCATATCTTTTGCCAGAATTGCATCAGTCAACATTTTCAGTTGAATAATCCTGTGTGTCCCACATGTGGTTCTATACAAGGGGTCTTGACTGGAAATCAGCCACCTGGAAAAATGAAAATATATAGAAGTTCACACTCTTTGACTGGATACCCAGGTTGTGGCAGGATTGAAATTGAATATACTATTCATGGAGGAAAACAAGGGGTAATTAATTAATTTTTGTTTAAACTCAATTTGCCCAATGGCCATACGAAATACTGCAATCACTAACTATCTGTCAATCCATTTTTTTTATAATTGCCATAAACTTTCCTTCTCCAAAACCCATATGGAACTATTCAAAACTGAAAGGATATCAAGGGAATATTTTACCGTAGCAGGGGAGGTAATTATTTCATATCTCCCAAGGATTATGCCCTTAGAACATTATAAATTTTTCTTTTGATTGAACAGAAGTTAATTACTTCAAGATTTCATACTGAAATTTAAAGAAAAACATCAGTAGATGTTTTTTCTGTATGTATCTGAAGTATTAAAGTTATCATTATTTTGCATAATTTTCTAACTAGTTCATTGATCTTTGCAAATGCAACTTTTTATCAGAGATTATTGTCTAAGTGTGTGAGGACATTTTACAAAAAAACCTGGTGAAAAATTTATGAAAGTTTTTTCAAAAGGTCTTTTGGTTCAAATATATCAAAATCAAGAACATACAAAAAATTTACCTGCTAGTAAAAGTTGTCAAAATTGTGTCTAGTACTGTTATGACTTTGAACATTATAAATGGCATAACAGAATATATAATATATATAGAATCCTACACAAATAACTGTGAAGTGAATTTAATTGTAAAATTCATCCTTTGAAAAAATAGTATTTCTTTTCTAAATTTTTACCATTGAATTTAATTTATGTCTGCAGCCAGAACACAAAACTCCTGGATTGTCATTTGAAGGAATTCATCGTACAGGCTATCTACCAGATAACCGTAAAGGACAACTAGTAGCAAAAATGTTGAAGATAGCATTTGACAGGAGGCTGATGTTTACCATTGGTGATTCTCGTACAACAGGAAGAACAGGAGTTGTGACATGGAATGATATTCATCTCAAAACTAATCTTAAACCATATGGACAGTATGTAAAAATATATTTTGATCTATATTAGATACTGAGCATAATTGGCACATAAGTATATATTTAAAAAACAAAATGCACTTTGAAGCATTTAACAACAATTTATAACCATTAAAAGCAGTTTTTATACGACCGCAAAATTTTTGCGGTCGTATATTGGTATGACGTTGGCGTCGTCGTCGTCGTCCGTCGTCCGTCGGAGTCTGTAGACATTTGGTTTTCGCACTATAAATGTAGTATAAGTTAATAGAAATCTACGAAATTTAAACACAAGGTTTATGACCACAAAAGGAAGGTTGGGATTGTTTTTGGGAGTTTTGGTCCCAAAAGTTTAAGAATTAGGGGCCAAAAAAGGGTCCAATAAGCATTTTTCTTGGTTTTCGCACAATAAGTCTAGTATAAGTAAATAGAAATCTATGAAATTTTAACACAAGGTTTATGATCATTTTTTGGAGTTTTGATCCCAACAGTTTAGGAATTAGGGGCTAAAAAAGGGCCCAAATAAGCATTTTTCTTGGTTTTTGCACAATAACTGTAGTATAAATAAATAGAAATCTATGATATTAGCTTGGTGGGCTAAGGAAGGTAATCCAAACACATTCCAAACACATTTAAAGTAAAATATTGTGTATGATTCAATTATGTATAAAGAAATGTTGATTGTTTTTGGGGTGATTTATAGCTGTCAATTTATTTTTAGAACTTACTATGAATTAATATTAATTTTAGCCATATGTCATTTTTTATTTTAAGACTTCAATGATGTATTTAAATGTTTAATTATGTTTGCAAACTTCATGATAATTTTGAATAGGGATTATGACATTATCTTGAGGGAAAGATTTTTTTTTTTAAAGGGAAAGTGGGGGGGGGGGGGGGGGGGTGTCAAAATTTATGGGGTAAATATTAAATTGGCGGGGGGTGGGGAAAATTTTTTTCTCATTTCAGATTTGTACTTAGTTTTGTTATTATGGGCCCAGTTTTCAAGTTGGTTCAAATTGGGGTCCAAAATTAAAGATAAAAAAGGGGTAATTTTTTTTTTGGGGGGGGGGGGGTGGGGCATTTATCCACAGCATATTGTATTGCACAAGAAGAAAAAAGTTGAATATAAATTCAAATCATATGACCAATTCTAAGTTTTTTGATTTCACTTATTCTGTGTCATAAACCTATTATGTATCAAATATTTCAATAAATTTTCAATTGCACAGTATTGTGTAATAGCAAGAAATTGATATGTGTGACCTGTTATCAAAACTTTATTATTAACAAATTCCATTGGAAATTTGCCAATATCTTTAGTTTAATGAAGTTCGTTGGAAATTTGGAAATATAAAATTTGCTGATGAAGTTTTTTTGTTTATCTCATCTAAAATGCTTTTAAATTATGTATATTTAAAATTTACCATCCATGACTATGATGTCATTTTCTATTTTAATAAATTATGGTGTATTTAAATGGGCTGTTATGGTTGCAAAGTATCAAACGAAAGGGGGGGTGGGGTTTGAAAAAAAATTTAGGGGGGTGGGTAAATGAGAAATTATGGAGGGGGCAATTTTTTTATCATTTCATATTTCATAAATTAAAAAGGAAATTTCAGATTTCTTTTAGGAAAAAAAGGGGGGGTTACAATAATTTTTTTTTTTTTTAATTTTTTTTTGGGAGGGAAGGGGACAATGTGGAACTTCATAGTGTATTGCACAAAAGTTAAAAAAGAGGTAAATTATTTTTTTTTTTTTTGGGGGGGGGGGGGGGGGAATTTTCAATTGCACAGTATTGCACAATAGCAAGAAATCTTCAATACATAGGTCAATGAACTTCATTGGAAATTTGCCAATATAAAATGTGCTGATGAAGCTTTTTTGGTTATCTCATCTAAACTGCTTTTAAATTATGTATATTTAAAATTTGTCAGCCATTACTATGATGTCATTGTCTATTTTAATACATTCTAAACAGCATATTGTATTGCACAAGAAACAACAACTTCAATATAAATTAAAATCATATGACCAATTATAAATTCTTTCAATTCAATTATTCTGTGTCAGAAACATATTATGTGTCAAATTCTTCAATTGCACATTATTAGTTTAATGAACTTCATTGGAAATTTGCCAATATAAAATGTGCTGATGAAAGTTTTTTGTTTATCTCATCTATAATGCCATTTTCAATTGGTTATTTGGGATTTATATATAAAATCAAATAATACTGATATGGTTTGAATAGGTAAATTAAAAAATTTTAAGTTCTTACAACACATTAATTCTGTGTCAGAAACATATGCTGTGTCAAATATTTATTCACAATCCAAATTCAATGTTGTATCAAGCTTGAATGATGTGTCCATACTTGCCCCAACTGTTCAGGGTTCGACCTCTGCGGTCGTATCAAGCTGCGCCCAGCGGAGCATTTTATTTATTAATCAGACAAACATTTTAGGTAGATACAAAAACGGTTGAAAGAAAATCTTTTGTACATATGCTGTGGTTTTGAGCTTTTCACATAGTGATACCATGAGTTTTGAATATCATTATATGCCCTGCTTACTGAAGTGGGAATATAAAGTTCTTCCATCTGTCCATCCATTCGTACTTCCATTCTTAGTTTTTCCGTCCATCCACACCTATTTACTGCAACTACTCGTACACCAGTGAATGGATTTCATTAAAACTTCCGCAGAATCTTTAGTACAAAGTGACATTGTGCACTACATATTTTATTTTTGTTCAGAATGACTTTTGGGGTTTCCCACAGACAAAATGGGTTTTGCCATTTTTTATGTAATATAAGGTGGGTAGGCATGCCCAGTCTGCAACTCCTCCTAAACCATTGAATGGATTTCTGTGAAACTTTCAGGGAACATCAGTTTACATTTCCACCTATTCTGTTTTTTTTTTATTAGAATTATTTTTGGAGTTTTTGGGGTTCACATTGACTTATACATTTTCATATATTATTGCCATAGTGGGGGATATAAATTTGTGAGCTTTGCTCAAAGTACTTGTGGTTTAAGAAAGTTTACAAGAAGTTAAGAAAAATATTTTAAACATTACTCTGAATTATAAACACTGTAAAGTTTCAGAAACGGTATTATATTTGTCAACATATATATACATGTATACAGCTTGATAAGATTTTAATAACAAAATTATAGTAGGAGATAATGGTTTTTGTCTCGCCTTGACAGAGTCAAAAAGCGAGACATAGGTATGCTGTTTCCGGCGGCGGCGGCGGCGATGGCGTCAACAATGTATTAGTTTGTGATTAGCTGAGTTTTATGGGGATCCACTAGTGGTAGGTCAATGATAATTGGTATGCAGATGTATTACCATTGCCACATTTCATTGCCATGGAGATTATTTGGCTCCGCCCCCTCAGTCATGGTCTATTGACTTTGAATGGTTTGCTTACTTTACATGTATTAGTTTGTGATTAGGTCAGTTTATGGGGATCCACTAGTGGTAGGTCAATGATAATTGGTATGCAGATGTATTATCATTGCCACATCTCATTGCCATGGAGATTATTTGGCTCCACCCCCTCAGTCATGGTCTATTGACTTTGAATGGTTTGCTTACTTTACATGTATTAGTTTGTGATTAGGTCAGTTTATGGGGATCCACTAGTGGTAGGTCAATGATAATTGGTATGCAGATGTATTACCATTGCTACATCTCATTGCCATGGAGATTATTAGGCTCCACCCCCTCAGTCATGGTCTATTGACTTTGAATGGTTTGCTTACTTTACATGTATTACTTTGTGATTAGGTCAGTTTATGGGGATCCACTAGTGGTAGGTCAATGATAATTGGTATGCAGATGTATTATCATTGCCACATCTCATTGCCATGGAGATTATTTGGCTCCACCCCCTCAGTCATGGTCTATTGACTTTGAATGGTTTGCTTACTTTACATATATTATGAGTCTGGTGAAGAGGAACCTTGAGGGATGCTGTACTGGAAATCAACTATAAGTAACTATAAGTAAACAAACAAAATTATATTTTACTGGACACAAAGCCAAGCAAAAAGATTTTTGTCTCGCCATGATGAGGTTGGGTTGAAAAGCTACACATAGGTATGCTAATTCGTGCATATTCATTGACTGAATATTTGCATAACTTACATGTTAAAGTATTGCTATCAGTGGCGGATCCAGAACTTTTTGTAAGAGGGGGAGGGGTCGCTGACTGACCTAAGGGGGGCCCACTCCAGTCACGCATCAGTGATTCCCTATATAATCAACCAAATTTTTCCCACAAAATTTTTGTATTTAGGTTTGGGAACGACTTATAATAAGTCAATGGTATTTGGTATCCAGTTGTATTAGCATTCACACATCTCATTTAAATGGAGATTGTTTAACCATGTAACTCAATCATGGTTCATTGACTTTGAATATTTGCATAACTTGTGTAAAATGTTAAGGTATTGCTATTATGATTTCAACATTTGCATAATCAAAATTACAAAAAGGCGAGACATATCTCTGTGATAACAGTTTATTTTACTTAGCAGAAATTGAACATTTTTTTAGCCAAATTTCTAAAACGATTGTTCGGTATATGTCCTATAAATCATTAATTACTTGAGTGATTTGGTCAATGTTGGTTAAGTTTTTGCTTTTAGGTAGAGTTTTATTTAACCAATTAAGATACATCTATGAGACACCTTATATACACAAATCAGCATCATTTACTTTGATCTGCATTTTATGCTTGAGTGACTTAATTTTTGTTTGTTAATATGTCTATTTTTGAAAAAAATGTATGCTATCAAATCAAAAATAAACTAGAAATCTGGACTGTCGGAATCTGTCTGTAAGTAGTTGGGCCACTTACCTATAGTCAAAAATATAATACCTTATTCCCATCCAAAAATAGCATGCAGTCATTCTATAAATAAATGAAACTAGAGTACTGTCGGAGATGACAGTTATACCCGCAACCCACATTTGTTTCATCCAAGTGATGATTTTGATGCAAATTTAGTGTTAAGGACAAAACTTACTCCGAGTTAAAATAAACCATGTAAAGTTTATTTTAGGATCAAAGATCTTTATGTTAATTTATTCCTCAACAGCATATTTTGATAATTATAATACTTCCTATATGCCATGGGTCTAAAATTGTGTGTTGAGCATCTTTTTTTTCATCTGTCCATCATTTACAATCTACCAATGAAGAAACCATAAGCCTAGCATAAAAAATACCTCAAAAATTAATGTTTTAAGCATATTTTGAAAATTCCCTCATTTTCGGTCCCAATTTTCGCTCCATGAATGAAATCAAAATTTTAAAACCTTATTGTGCATCTACATCATATGTACAATCATTTTATAATCAAAGTAGAAGCCTAGCATCAATAATCAATAAGGAGTTGATGTAACATTCATATTTTGACAATTTGTTAATTTCTTTCATTAAGTGAAAATGAAAATTTTGAAACCTGTCTTTCCATCTTTATCAATATTCTAAATCCTTATTGTGCAACTAAATATAGTATAGGACAATACTATATATAAGCAAACTGAAAGAGAAGTTAAGGTCACAAGCTTAGATTAAAAATTTCAAATTTTCGATGCATGTGGACTCCAATTTATAGAAAATCAAAATTCTAAAACCTTATTGCGCATTTGCATATAGTGCATGACAATACGGTATAGAAATAAATGCATAAATTTTAAAATGAAAGAGGAGTTTAGGGCACAAGCTTAAATTGACAGTTTTTCGAAATTTGACCCCTGTGGGCCACAATTTTAGAAAATCAAAATTCTAAAACCTTATTGCACATCTGCATATGGTGCATGACAATACTATATAGAAATAAAATGCATAAATTGAAAAATGAAAGACGAGTTCAGGTCACAAGCTTGAATTCCAAATTTTCGAAGTTCAACCCATGTGGGCCCCTTGTTTAGAAAATCAAAATTCTAAAACCTTATTGGTGGTATGCAACCATTCTATATAGAAATTAAATTCCTAAACCCAAAAGTGAAGCAGGAGTTGATGTCACCAGAAAGTGTGGTGGATGAACGGACGGACGGAGACAATCTCTATATCCCTGAACTTTCTTTGAAAGTGGTGGGATAATTAAATACATAAAATGAAAAATGAAAGAAAAGTTAAGGTCACAAGCTTAAATTCACAATTTTCAAAGTTCGACCCACTGTTGGCCCCAATTTTTAAAAATCAAAATTCTAAAACCTTATTGCGCATCTAGATACGGTATGTGATATTACTGTATAGAATTTAAATGCATGAAATCAAAAATGAAAGATGAGTTTAGGTCACAAGCTTAAATTCCTAATTTTCGAAATTTGACACCTGTGAGCCCCAATTTTTTAAAAATCAAAATTCTAATCCTTATTGTGCATCTACATACAGTATGTGACAATACTTTATATAAATCAAATGCATGAATTCAAAAATGAAAGAGGAGTTCAGGTCACAAGCTTAAATTCACCTTTTTGCGAAAATCAGTCCCTCTGGGCCCCAATTTTTTAAAATCAAAATTCTAAAACCTTATTGCACATGTGCATACAGTTTTTAATAATATTGTATAGAAATTAAATGCATAAAATGAAAAATAAAAGAGTAATTTAGGTCACAACCTTAAATTCTAATTTTCGAAATTCGACCCCTGTGCTCTTAATTTTTGAAAATGAAAATTCTAAAACCTTACTAAGCATCTACATACAGTATGTGACAATATCATATAGAAATTAAATGCATGACATGAAAAACGAAAGAGGAGTTTCCGGGTAGGTCACAAGCTTCAATTCACAATTTTCGAAATTCGACCCCTGTGGGCCCCAATTTTTGAAATGCAAAATTCTAAAACCTTATTGCACATCTACATACAGTATGTAACAATATGGTATAGAAATTAAAAGCAGCAAGTTAAAAATGAATGAGGAGTTTAGTTCACAAGCTTAAATTTACAATTTTTGAAATTCGACCACTGTAGGCCCCAATTTTTGCCATCACTTGGCATCCATTGTCTGTCGTAAACTTTTTCAAAGATCTTCTCCTCCGAAACCACTGAACCAATTACAGCCATACTTAGTCTGAATAATCCTTAGGGTATCTAGAATAAAGTGTTTTATTTTCTTGTCCATCGAGAAACATGGCCGCCATGGCTGAAAATAGAACATAGGGGGTAAACTGCAGTTTTTATACGACCGCAAAATTTTTGCGGTCGTATATTGGTATGACGTTGGCGTCGTCGTCGTCGTCGTCCGTCGTCCGTCGGAGTCTGTAGACATTTGGTTTTCGCACTATAACTTTAGTATAAGTTAATAGAAATCTATGAAATTTAAACACAAGGTTTATGACCACAAAAGGAAGGTTGGGATTGATTTTGGGAGTTTTGGTCCCAACAGTTTAAGAATCAGGGGCCAAAAAAGGGCCCAAGAAGCATTTTTCTTGGTTTTCGCACAATAACTCTAGTATAAGTAAATAGAAATCTATGAAATTTTAACACAAGGTTTATGACCACAAAAGGAAGGTTGGGATTGTTTTTGGGAGTTTTGGTCCCAACAGTTTAGGAATTAGGGGCTAAAAAAGGCCCAAATAAGCATTTGTCTTGGTTTTTGCACAATAACTTTAGTATAAGTAAATAGAAATCTATGAAATTTAAACACAAGGTTTATGACCACAAAAGGAAGGTTGGGATTGATTTTTGGAGTTTTGGTCCGAACAGTTTAGGAATTAGGGGCCAAAAGGGTCCAAAATTAAACTTTGTTTGATTTCATCGAAAATTGAACTATTGGGGTTCTTTGATATGCCGAATCTAACCGTGCATTTAGATTCTTAATTTTTGGTCCCGTTTTCAAATTGGTCTACATTAAGGTCCAAAGGGTCCAAAATTAAACTTAGTTTGATTTTAACAAAAATTGAATTCTTGGGGTTCTTTGATATGCTGAATCTAAACATGTACTTAGTTTTTTTTATTATGGGCCCAGTTTTCAAGTTGGTCCAAATCGGGGTCCAAAATTAAACTTTGTTTGATTTCATCGAAAATTGAACTATTGGGGTTCTTTGATATGCCGAATCTAACCGTGCATTTAGATTCTTAATTTTTGGTCCCGTTTTCAAATTGGTCTACATTAAGGTCCAAAGGGTCCAAAATTAAACTTAGTTTGATTTTAACAAAAATTGAATTCTTGGGGTTCTTTGATATGCTGAATCTAAACATGTACTTAGTTTTTTTATTATGGGCCCAGTTTTCAAGTTGGTCCAAATCGGGGTCCAAAATTAAAGCTAAAAAAGGGGTAAATTATTTTTTTGGGGGGTGGGGGCAATTCTCCACAGCATATTGTATCGCACAAGAATTCAAAAATTGAATATAAATTCAAATCATATGACCAATTCTAAGTTCTTTATTTCAGTTATTCTGTTTTAGAAACCTATTATGTGTCAAATATTTCAAGAAATTTTCAATTACACAGTATTGTGCAATAGCAAGAATCAGTATAATTTAAACCAATTTACATTATTTACATTACAATTAAAGGATAACTTCAGTAACACCCAACAATGACTTCAATCCAAACATATATATTGAATAAACTTACAAATCAGAAATTTTAAAATTATATGATACTAACATACATACTACTGCTAACAATTAAATATGACTTAGAGCAAATATGACAACATGATTATAAAAATATGTACAAAGAGGGATAACTCTTTTTTTTTATCTCAAATTTTGAATATGTGCTGATGAAGCTTTTTTGTTTATCTCATCTAAACTGCTTTTAAATTATGCATATTTAAAATTTGCCATCCATGACTATGATGTCATTTTCTATTTTAATACGTTATGGTGTATTTAAATGGGCTGTTATGGTTGCAAAGTATCAAGAGAAATGGGGGGGGGAATGAGAAATTGGGGAGGGGGCAATTTTTTTCTCATTTCATAATTCATAAATTAAAAAGGAAATTTCAAATTTTTTTTAGCAAAAAAGGGGGGATTACAATAAATTTTATTGTTTTTTGTTGTTTTTTTTTTTGGGAGGGGGAGTCAATGTGCAACTTCATAGTGTATTGCACAAAAGCTAAAAAAGGGGTAAATTTTTTTTTTTTTTTTTTTGGGGGGGGGGCAATTCTCCACAGCATATTGTATTGCACAAGAAGCAAAAAATTGAATATAAATTGAAATCATATGACCAATTCTAAGTTCTTTGGTTTCAGTTATTCTGTGTCAGAAACCTATTATGTGTCAAATATTTGAAGAAATTTTCAATTGCACAGTATTGCGCAATAGCAAGAAATTGATATGTGTGCCCAATTTTAAATTGGTTATTTCTGATTTATATATAAAAACAAAAAATACTGATATGGTTTGAATAGGTAAATTAAAAATTTTTAAGTTCTTAGACAACATTCATTCTGTGTCAGAAACCTATGCTGTGTCAAATATTTATTCACAATCCAAATTCAGTATTGTATCAAGCTTGAATGTTGTGTTCATAATTGCCCCAACTATTCAGGGTTCGACATCTGCGGTCGTATCTAGCTGCGCCAAGCGGAGCATTTTATTGACTTATATCTCAAAAGCTAAAGCATTAATAGCAAAACTGATGGGGTAAAAATGTTCATCAGGTCAAGATCTACCTTTCTGTGAATTTTTCAGACGTATTGGTCAACCTTTTCTTGGGTTATTGCTCCTGAATTGTTAATTTTTAGGAAAATTTGCAGTTTTAGGTTGCTGTCTTGAATATTATTATTTATTAATATAGATAAAGACAAACTGTACACAACAAAAATGTTCAGCAAAATAAGTCAACATGACCAAAATCATCAATTGACCCCTTATAGGAGTTTTTGCCCTTGAAAGATTAGTTACATTTAAACAGAAAATAATGGTCTGACATATTGTCACAGATGTTTAGAGCATAACTTGATATAAATTTAATGGTAGCTGTACAAGTAAAATGCAGGGTCAAGGTCATTGTAAAAGTCCATAGCAACCGATGAAAAAGTCCCTAGCAACCATATATATTTCGGTTAAGGACCTTATAATTTACCTGTACAAGTCAAAAAGGAAGGTCAAGAGTCAAGGTCATTGAAAAAGTCCATAGCAACTGATGAGAAAGTCCATAGCAACCATATCTATTTGGGTTCAGGATTCTACATTTTAGGTGTACAGGTTAATATTAAGGAGAAAATTGTGACGGTATACATTAAATAGCAAAAACAATCATTGATGCAAGATCTACACAAAATATAACAGGTGAGCGATTTATGCTCTTGTGAACCTCTTGTTGAAAATCAAAATTCTGAAATCTTATTGGGCATCTCCATACAGTGTGACAATACTGTATAGAAATTAAATGTATAAAAGAAAAAATGAAAGAGGAGTTTAGGTAACAAGCTTAAATTCCCAAATTTCAAAATTCGACCCTTGTGGGCCCCAATTTTTGAAAATCAAAGTTCTAAAATCTTATTGCAGATTTACATATAGTATGTGACAATACTGTATAGAAATTATATGCATGAAGTTCAAAATGAACATGGTGTTTAGGTCACAAGAAAATGTGACGGACGGACGGACTGACAGACGGACGGGGGCGATAACAATATCCCGAACTTCTTGGAAGTGCGGGGATAACAAGTTTACGTAAATACATTGTTGTATATTTACATTTGTTCAATCCTTAAATCTATAATAGTACATGCCAAGAGACAAAAAGAGTTCAAGTAAAAAATAAATCCTTATATTATAAAATTAGAAGGTCTGTTAAAGTTTGATATGAAAAAAATAATATACAATGGACTTTTTTAGAAATACATGTGCAGTTTACTTAAGGACTTACATACAAGAGAAAGGGGTTTCTACTGATTTGTTTAATTTTAAAGATGTACTGTATAGTCAAGAATTAACAGAACATGTTGATTTACAAGATTTTGCTGTGTAAACTTGTCAGTCAGTATTATCAAGAAGTAAAATGATCTTTACTTAAATTTATTGTAGATATGGATACCCAGATGAAACATACCTAGACAGAGTGATTGATGAATTGGGTGCAAAAGGTGTTACAAATAAAGATGTTCCACGTGATATGACATTGTATTAGTTAGATATGTGATAATGAAGCATCAGGTAATTTTATTCTGACCTGAACAAAAAGTCAGTCTAGAGACCGTTGCTACCTTCTGTCTATAATTTTTACATTTTAATATTCTCCTTTTAAAGCCATAATTTATTGATGTCTGTGTCTCTTGGTGTGAGACATCTATCATTCAGTATCAACAATTCTAATAAAACTACATACAATGTATACCTTCATTAATTCTTGGTCAAGTTTTATGTTTTTCTGAAGTTACCAGTCCAAATAAACATGTACTGGATTCTTGACAAGCTGTTTGGGGGAATTTATAGAGTTCAATAGGTAGAAAAACAGATGTTAAGTTATCTGAGGATTATGGAATATAATACAAAAAGACTTTAGTTGAATAGTTCTTGTTTCTAGAGGATCAGACCTCAAATCGATATGACCTTATTGTCTCCATTCAAAGCACTGGGCCTTCCATGAACCAGTTTTGATTCAATGATTCTTCAGTGACCCATAGATTAACTATGATAATTAAATTAAAAATAATAAAAACTTTATTTCAGATGTCAGTTTATGTGTATGAGCCTTAAAATATATATAGGTGTTCACTAATATTGACTTAAAATATAGCCCAGGATACTGTTCATCAAGCCTCTCATATACATGTATTCTAAATCTTAGAATTGTACAGCCTTTCATATATTGTATTTGCAAAAAGATATTCTATTTCCAATATTGCCATGATTTGCCATATCATACACAGTTTCAAAGCATGTTTGATAAAAAAAACAATAATATAAATCTACTATAAATTCAGAAATTATTCTGTGCATTTATTATTGCGATTTTGTTATTTTAGACCAAAATTTGATTTTAAATTTGCAATATTGAGAAAAATCCCGCTTCATTCATATAAAAAATTCCAAATGCGAGTTTATTACGATTACAACCCTTTCACATGTTTCGCAACAACTAAAACATCTCAATAATTTCCAAATTTACAGTATTAATATTTTTTATGAAGTAATTCATTTCAAATTACTGTCTGTAATAAACCTTTGTCTGTGAAATGAGCTTTTCAGAATTTTAAAACGTCTATGAATTGTTTTGCTTTTTGGATGTTGGAAGCAATTAGTTTATTCACAACTTATAAAGCTGAATTTACCTGTTTTTGTTAAGTCATGTCTTTATTAGAAACAACAACATTTGTTCTACAGCATTTTCAATGTAAAAGGGAGATACCTTTTAATTTTCTATTGTACATTCCCCATTCAGAATTATATTTGCGGAATAAAATATAGAATTTATAAACAATGCTAGATTTTATGTCATTGTTAATGTTAATTAAACAACAAAAATGTATTTTGTTTGTTTGTTTAGTTGGGGTTTTACGCCGTTTTCAGCACATTTGGCTATTTCGCGGCAGCCAGTTTTTATTGGTGGAGGAAGCTGGAGTACCCGGAGAGAACCACCGACCTTCGGTAGGAAAATTGGCAATCCTTGTCAATTAAGATTGGAGTCGAACACACTTCGCCACAGGTAATATTCGAACTCACAACCTCAGCGTTGACAGGATTGTGATCACTAGTAGTCATGACGAACTGCCTAGACCACTCGGCCACAGAGGCTCCCAAAAATGGATTATAAATCTAACATTTAATTTTTTTTTTTCAAATTGCCAAAAGTCGATTAAACAAATTGATTTTACAAGTTTGACTTGTACAAAACATCATATAAAAATAATGCACTATTGTATTATTGGATTAAAGTTCATTAGGCAGTTAATCTAAATGCAACAACTGAGAAGCTGCGTCATCGGCACTAAACTTTAAAATTTTAAATCACACCAACATGCATATGTTACATTTGAAATAAACTATAGGGCATAGTAAATTGTTAATTTATGAAATGCAGGCTATGTGAGAATATGAATTATCAGAATGTAGGCTAAGTGAGAATGAACATACCAGACAATAGTCTTAAATTCCCTGTTCCATTTAAATGGGAACTCAGTTGTACACGTATATACATTTGTATATATATATATAAAGTAAGTGTGGTAGAAGTAGAAATGGAAGAAAAATCATGTTGTTTGGCCAAAATATTGCATCAGTTTTTGAAATGTATCTGGCTATGCACAGCTCATATACTTGATTTCCTGACTTATTAATCAGTATAAAGTCTCTTAATTGAACCTAATTATATTGTTTCCGATATTGATCAGTAGCATTATAAAGTCTCCTGGTACCCTTGTACTCACATTTATCAATAGATTGTATTGCATTCTGATTCACAGTGTTTATGACAGTTGAATTCTTGCAACCTCTAAAATCACCTTTCAGGGATACTGAATTATTATGTCACATAGCTCATGAAAAGTAATAAAAAAAATGGTATATTTTAGTACTATTTGATTTTTTGTTGAATTGAATGTCAAGTTGCAGAACAATAGTTAATTAATAATTGGGTAGAATACACTTTCTTCCAATTTCGTTTGAACAGTATATGGATTTGATATTATTTTATTTTCATTTCAGATTGGTATGTTTCCATGGATAATTTTGTATGGGAAAACTTGAATTGAAAACATTGTACATGCACTAGCTGTGATATCATGTTTCTGCTTTGCTAATTTAATGTTTCTGTGAAAAAAATGTTTTGAAACATGTTTTTGTTATTATTACATGTATTAGACTAGCTTGTAATATCTGAGTGTGAGTGTGTTTAATAAATGATTTACATACAGCAATATACATATATTAATACATTTTAAAAATCATGAAAACACAAATATTTTAAACTTTATCCTTTGTTTCTGTTTTAATTTTATTAAACTGACATATTTAAAAAAAAAAAACAACAAAAAAAAAATATTAATAAAGACAGGTTTCAGGATGTGTACTTTTTATTGGTCGGGTTGCACGAAGTGTAAATGCGGGTTATAGTATGGTAATGGCGGGCGGGCGGGGAAAATAGGGTACCAATCTTGTTCCAACAACTGCTCCTACAGTTTGCAACCCAGATCTCTCAAACTTCACTGGCAGGTTGAACACATATTGAAGTTGTGCACCTGCTATTATGAAATTGTTGGAATAATTTTTTCCAATTTTTCCTGACTGGGAACTTACTAATTTTTTCGTCAAAATGTGAAAATACGGTACCCATTTTGTATTATCACATGCTATTATGGAATTGTTTGAATAATTTTTTCCCATTTTTATACGACCGCAAAATTTTTGCGGTCGTATATTGGTATGACGTTGGCGTCGTTGTCGTCGTCGTCCACCGTCGTCGTCGTCCGAAGACATTTGGTTTTCGCACTATAACTTTAATATAAGTTAATAGAAATCTATGAAATTTAAACACAAGGTTTTTGACCACTAAAGGAAGGTTGGGATTGATTTTGGGAGTTTTGGTCCCAACAGTTTAGGAATTAGGGGCTAAAAAAGGGCCCAATAAGCATTCTTCTTGGTTTTCGCCCAATAACTCTAGTATAAGTAAATAGAAATCTATGAAATTTTAACACAAGGTTTATGACCACAAAAGGAAGGTTAGGATTGTTTTTGGGAGTTTTGGTCCCAACAGTTTAGGAATTAGGGGCTAAAAAAGGCCCCAAATAAGCATTTTTCTTGGTTTTTGCACAATAACTTTAGTATAAGTAAATAGAAATCTATGAAATTTAAACACAAGGTTTATGACCACAAAAGGAAGGTTGGGATTGATTTTGGGAGTTTCGGTCCGAACAGTTTAGGAATTAGGGGCCAAAAGGGTCCAAAATTAAACTTTGTTTGATTTCATCGAAAATTGAACTATTGGGGTTCTTTGATAGGCAGAATCTAATCGTGTATTTAGATTCTTAATTTTTGGGTTACAATAAATTTTGTTTTTTTTTTTTTTTGGGAGGGGGGGGGGGGTCAATGTGCAACTTCATAGTGTATTGCACAAAAGCTAAAAAAGGGGTAAATTTTTTTTTTTTGGGGGGGGGGGGGGGCAATTATCCACAGCATATTGTATTGCACAAGAAGCAAAAAATTGAATATAAATTCAAATCATATGACCAATTCTAAGTTCTTTGATTTCAGTTATTCTGTGTCAGAAACCTATTATGTGTCAAATATTTCAAGAAATTTTCAATTGCACAGTATAGCGCAATAGCAAGAAATCTTCAATTGCACAATATTGCGCAATAGCAAGAAATTGATATGTGTGCCCTGTTATCAAAACTTTATCATTAACAAATTCCATTGGAAATTTGCCAATAAGTTAAGTTTAATGAACTTCATTGGAAATTTGTCAATATAAAATGTGCTGATGAAGCTTTTTTGTTTATCTCATCTAAACTGCTTTTAAATTATGTATATTTAAAATTTGTCATCCATGACTATGATGTCATTTTCTATTTATACGTTTATGGTGTATTTAAATGGGCTGTTATGGTTGCAAAGTATAAAGAAATGGGGGGGGGGGGGGGAGATTTGAAAACAAAATTAGGGGGGGTAAGAAAAGGGGGGGTTACAATAAATTTTATTGTTTTTTGGTTTTTTTTTTGGGAGGGGGGGTCAATCTGCAACTTCATAGTGTATTGCACAAAAGCTAAAAAAAGGGGTAAATTTGTTTTGTTTTTTTTTGGGAGGGGGGAGGGGCAATTCTCCACAGCATATTGTATTGCACAAGAAGCAAAAAATTGAATATAAATTCAATTCATATGACCAACTCTAAGTTCTTTGATTTCAGTTATTCTGTGTCAGAAACCTATTATGTGTCAAATATTTAATTACAATCCAAATTCAGACCTGTATCAAGTGCGAATATTGTGTCCATTTTTACTCCAATTGTTCAGGGTTGGAGCTCTGCGGTCGTATCCAGCTGCGCTCAGCGAAGCAATTTATTCAGACTTGGGAACCTAGTCATTTTTCCATCAAAATGTGCATATATATTAAATGCATGTATGTTCACCTGAAAACTCATTGTTATCTTACAAGGTTTGGGTAGTCAGAAACCTGAGTTCAACCCCACCACAATTATGTGGTTATCCGGACTCTCTGTTGTTTTGATAAATGCATGGTGGTTTGTTGTTTGCATATTGTTGTGGGGTCTGTCATTGTTGGCATTTGTTGTTACCTTTTTAGCTCACCTGGCCCGAAGGGCCAAGTGAGCTTTTCTCATCACTTGGCGTACGTCGTCGTCGTTAACATTTTACATTTTGAACTTCTTCTAGAGAACCACTGAATGGAATGAAACCAAACATGGCATGAATGTTCCTTATGAGGTGCTGACCAAGTGTTGTTACTTTGTAGCCGATCCATCATCCAAGATGGCTGCCAGCGGGGAACTTAGTTTGACATAGGACCCTAGGGGAAATGCATACAAATGACTTCTTTTAGAGAACCACTGAATGGAATGAAACTAAATCTGGCATGAATGTTCCTTATGGGGTGCTGACCAAGTGTTGTTACTTTGTAGCCGTCCATCATCCAAGATGGCCACCAGCGGGGGACTAAGTTTAACATTGGACCCTATGGGAAATGCATACAAATGACTTCTTTTAGAGAACCACTTAATGGAATGTAACAAAACATAGCATGAATGTTCCTTATGAGGTGCTGACAAAGTGTTGTTACTTTGTTGCTGATCCATCATCCAAGATGGCCGCCAGCGGGGGACTAAGTTTAACATTGGACCCTATGGGAAATGCATACAAATGACATCTTTTAGAGAACCACTTAATGGAATGTAACAAAACATAGCATGAATGTTCCTTACAAGGTGCTGACCAAGTGTTGTTACTTTGTAGCCGTTACATCATTCAAAATGGCCACCATTGAGGGACTTAGTTTAACATAGGACCCTAAGGGAAATACATACAAATGTCTTCTTCTATAGAACCACTGAATGGAATGAAACCAAACATGGCATGAATGTTATGAGATGCTTACCAAGTGTTGTTACTTTGGTGCCTATCCATCATTAAAGATGGCCGCCATCAGGGGACTTAGTTTAACGTAGGACCCTATGGGAAATACATACAAATGTCTTCTTTTAGAGAATCACAGTATGGAATCAAACAAATATGGCATGAATGTTCTTTATGAGGTGCTGACCAAGTATTGTTACTTTGTAGCCGATCCATCATCCAAGATGGCCGCCAGCAGGGGACTTAGTTTAACATAAGACCCTATGAGAAATACATACAAATGTCTTCTTTTAGAGAACCACTGAATGGAATGACACCAAATATGGCAGGAATTTTTCTTATGTGGTGCTGACCAAGTGTTGTTACTTTGTAGCTGATCCATTATCCAAGATGGCCGTCAACAGGGGACTTAGTTTAACATAGGACACTATGGGAAAAACACTCAAATGTCTTCTTTTAGGGAACCACATAATGGAATGAAACCAAATATGGCATGAATATTACTTATGAGGTGCTGACCAAGTGTTGTTACTTTGTAGTTGAGCCATCATCAGAGAAGGCCACCGGCAGGGGACTTAGTTTAACATAAGACACTATGGGAAATAATTCAAATGTCTTGTTTTAGAGAACCACTAAATAGAATGAAATAAAACAGGGTATAAATGTTCCTTTTAATTTGTTAACCAGGTGTTGTAACTTTTGTAGCTGATCCATTATTCAATTATTGTGATCTATTGTAGACCTACCTATAAATAAATTGAACGGCACCAATTTTTTTTTGCAACAAAGGAGTACTTGTTTTCATATCAATTGTACCATTCAGGTTTTATCCACACTTTTTACATGGCTGACATGGCTAAAAATAGAACATAGGGGTAAACTGCAGTTTTTGTCTTATATCTCAAAAACTAAAGCAATTAGAGCAAACTGACAGGGTAAAAATGTTCATCAGGTCAAGATCTACCTGTCATGAAATTTTCAGACGAATCGGTCAACCTTTTGTTGGGTTATTGCCCCTGAATTGTTAATTTTAAGGAAATTTTGCAGTTTTAGGTTATTATCTTGAATATTAATATAGATAAAGACAAATTGTAAACAAAAAATGTTCAACAAAGTAAGATCTACAAATGACTAAAATCATTAATTGACCCCTTATAGGAGTTTTTGCCCTTTAAAGACAGCATCCAGCGTAAACTTTCCTTTAAAGATCTTTTCCTCTCAAACCACTAGGCCAATTGAGACCAAACTTTGGTGGAATGGTCCTTGGGTGGCCCCCTTCCAAAATTATGTCTGGCATCCCTGAGATGGCTGCTGTTACTAAAAATAGAAAAAAGGGGGGGTGACTTTCAAAAATCTTCTTATATGAAACTACAAGTCCAGTTGGAACCAAAGTTGGCAGTAATAGTTCTTAGGAGGTTCTCTTTCAGAAATATGTCCAATGACCCGAACTGTTAACCAAGATGGCCGCCACAGCCGAACTTAGTTTAACATAGGGCCCTATGGGAAGGTTCATTGAAAAATCTTCTTGTCTTAAACCACTTGACCAATTGGAACCAGACTTGGCAGCAATGGTCCTTAGATGGTCCTCTTACAGAGGTGTGTCCGATGACCCGGACTGTCAACCAAGATGGCCGCCACAACCGAACTTGGTTTTAACATAGGGCCCTATAGGAAAATTCATTGAAACATCTTCTTGTCTGAAACCACTTGACATATTGGAGCAGGACTTGGCGGCATTGGTCCTTAGGAGGTCCTTTTTATACGACCGCAAAATTTTTGCGGTCGTATATTGGTATGATGTTGGCGTCGTCATCGTCGTCGTCGTCGTCGTCTGCGTCGTCGTCCGAAGACATTTGGTTTTCGCACTATAACTAGTATAAGTTAATAGAAATCTATGAAATTTAAACACAAGCTTTATGACCACAAAAGGAAGGTTGGGATTGATTTTGGGAGTTTTGGTCCCAACAGTTTAAGAATCAGGGGCCAAAAAGGGGCCCAATAAGCATTTTTCCTGGTTTTCGCACAATAACTCTAGTATAAGTAAATAGAAATCTATGAAATTTTAACACAACGTTTATGACCACAAAAGGAAGGTTGGGATTGTTTTTGGGAGTTTTGGTCCCAACAGTTTAGGAATTAGGGGCTAAAAAAGGGCCCAAATAAGCATTTTTCTTGGTTTTTGCACAATAACTTTAGTATAAGTAAATAGAAATCTATGAAATTTAAACACAAGGTTTATGACCACAAAAGGAAGGTTGGGATTGATTTTTGGAGTTTTGGTCCCAACAGTTTAGGAATTAGGGGTCCAAAGGGTCCAAAATTAAACTTAGTTTGATTTTAACAAAAATTAAATTCTTAGGGTTCTTTGATATGCTGAATCTAAACATGTACTTATTTATTATACGACCGCAAAATTTTTGCGGTCGTATATTGGTATGACGTTGGCGTCGTCGTCGTCGTCGTCGTCGTCGTCCGTCGTCCGTCGGAGTCTGTAGACATTTGGTTTTCGCACTATAAATGTAGTATAAGTTAATAGAAATCTACGAAATTTAAACACAAGGTTTATGACCACAAAAGGAAGGTTGGGATTGTTTTTGGGAGTTTTGGTCCCAAAAGTTTAAGAATTAGGGGCCAAAAAAGGGTCCAATAAGCATTTTTCTTGGTTTTCGCACAATAAGTCTAGTATAAGTAAATAGAAATCTATGAAATTTTAACACAAGGTTTATGATCATTTTTTGGAGTTTTGATCCCAACAGTTTAGGAATTAGGGGCTAAAAAGGGGCCCAAATAAGCATTTTTCTTGGTTTTTGCACAATAACTGTAGTATAAATAAATAGAAATCTAATATATTAGCTTGGTGGGCTAAGGAAGGTAATCCAAACACATTCCAAACACATTTAAAGTAAAATATTGTGTATGATTCAATTATGTATAAAGAAATGTTGATTGTTTTTGGGGTGATTTATAGCTGTCAATTTATTTTTAGAACTTACTATGAATTAATATTAATTTTAGCCATATGTCATTTTTTATTTTAAGACTTCAATGATGTATTTAAATGTTTAATTATGTTTGCAAACTTCATGATAATTTTGAATAGGGATTATGACATTATCTTGAGGGAAAGATTTTTTTTTTTTGAAAAAGGGAAAGTGGGGGGGTGTCAAAATTTATGTGGTAAATATTAAATTGGCGGGGGGTGGGGAAAATTTTTTTCTCATTTCAGATTTGTACTTAGTTATTATGGGCCCAGTTTTCAAGTTGGTTCAAATTGGGGTCCAAAATTAAAGATAAAAAAGGGGTAATTTTTTTTTTTTTGGGGGGGGGGGGGTGGGGCATTTATCCACAGCATATTGTATTGCACAAGAAGAAAAAAGTTGAATATAAATTCAAATCATATGACCAATTCTAAGTTTTTTGATTTCACTTATTCTGTGTCATAAACCTATTATGTATCAAATATTTCAATAAATTTTCAATTGCACAGTATTGTGTAATAGCAAGAAATTGATATGTGTGACCTGTTATCAAAACTTTATTATTAACAAATTCCATTGGAAATTTGCCAATATCTTTAGTTTAATGAAGTTCGTTGGAAATTTGGAAATATAAAATTTGCTGATGAAGTTTTTTTGTTTATCTCATCTAAAATGCTTTTAAATTATGTATATTTAAAATTTACCATATGGTGTATTTAAATGGGCTGTTATGGTTGCAAAGTATCAAACGAAAGGGGGGGTGGGGTTTGAAAAAAAATTTAGGGGGGTGGGTAAATGAGAAATTATGGAGGGGGCAATTTTTTTATCATTTCATATTTCATAAATTAAAAAGGAAATTTCAGATTTCTTTTAGGAAAAAAAGGGGGGGTTACAATAATTTTTTTTTTTTTAATTTTTTTTTGGGAGGGAAGGGGACAATGTGGAACTTCATAGTGTATTGCACAAAAGTTAAAAAAGAGGTAAATTATTTTATTTTTTTTTGGGGGGGGGGGGGGGGGGGGAATTTTCAATTGCACAGTATTGCACAATAGCAAGAAATCTTCAATACATAGGTCAATGAACTTCATTGGAAATTTGCCAATATAAAATGTGCTGATGAAGCTTTTTTGGTTATCTCATCTAAACTGCTTTTAAATTATGTATATTTAAAATTTGTCAGCCATTACTATGATGTCATTGGAGGGGGGTTGAAAACAAAATTTAGAGGGGGGGGGTAAATGAGAAATTGGGGAGGGGGTAATTTTTTTCTCATTTCATATTTCATAAATTAAAAAGAAAATTTCAAATTTTTTTAGCAAAAAAAGGGGGGGGGTTACAATAAATTTTATTGTTTTTTGTTTTTTTTGGGAGGGTGGGTCAATGTACAACTTCATAGTGTATTGCACAAAAGCTAAAAAAAGGGGTAAATTATTATTTTTTTTTTTTTGGGGGGGGGGCAATTCTCCATTAAGGTCCAAAGGGTCCAATTGCGGTCGTATCTAGCTGCGCCCAGCGGAGCATTTTATTTTTATTATGGGCCCAGTTTTCAAGTTGGTCTAAATCGGGGTCCAAAATTAAACTTTGTTTGATTTCATCGAAAATTGAACTATTGGGGTTCTTTGATATGCTGAATCTAAACATGTACTTAGTTTTTTTATTATGGGCCCAGTTTTCAAGTTGGTCCAAATCGGGGTCCAAAATTAAACTTTGTTTGATTTCATCGAAAATTGAACTATTGGGGTTCTTTGATATGCCGAATCTAACCGTGCATTTAGATTCTTAATTTTTGGTCCCGTTTTCAAATTGGTCTACATTAAGGTCCAAAGGGTCCAAAATTAAACTTAGTTTGATTTTAACAAAAATTGAATTCTTGGGGTTTTTTGATATGCTGAATCTAAACATGTACTTAGTTTTTTTATTATGGGCCCAGTTTTCAAGTTGGTCCAAATCGGGGTCCAAAGTTAAAGCTAAAAAAGGGGTAAATATTTTTTTTTTTTGGGGGGGGGGGGGGGGCAATTCTCCACAGCATATTGTATTGCACAAGAAGCAAAAAACTGAATATAAATTCAAATCATATGACCAATTCTAAGTTCTTTATTTCAGTTATTCTGTATCAGAAACCTATTATGTGTCAAATATTTAAAGAAATTTTCAATTGCACAGTATTGTGCAATAGCAAGAAATTGATATGTGTGCCCTGTTATCAAAACTTTATTATTAAAAAATTCCATTGGAAATTTGACAATAACTCTAGTTTAATGAACTTCATTGGAAAATTTGCCAATATAAAATGTGCTGATGAAGCTTTTTTGTTTATCTCACAAAACTGCTTTTAAATTATGTATATTTCAAATTTGCCATCCATGACTATGATGTCATTTTCTATTTTAATATGTTATGGTGTATTTAAATGGGCTGTTATGGTTGCAAAGTATAAAGAAATGGGGGGGTTGAAAACAAAATTTAGGGGGGGGTAAATGAGAAATTGGGGAGGGGTAATTTTTTTCTCATTTCATATTTCATAAATTAAAAAGAAAATTTCAAATTTTTTTAGCAAAAAAAAGGGGGGGGGGTTACAATAAATTTTATTGTTTCTTGTTTTTTTTTTGGGAGGGGGGGTCAATGTGCAACTTCTTAGTGTATTGCACAAAAGCTAAAAAAGGGGTAAATTATTATTTTTTTTGGGGGGGTTAGGGGGGGGGCAATTCTCCACAGCATATTGTATTGCACAAGAAGCAAAAAATTGAATATAATTGAAATCATATGACCAATTCTAAGTAATTTGATTTCAGTTATTCTGTGTCAGAAACCAATTATGTGTCAAATATTTGAAGAAATTTTCAATTGCACAGTATTGCGCAATAGCAAGAAATTGATATGTGTGCCCAATTTTAAATTTTAAATTGGTTATTTATGATTTATATATAAAAACAAATAATACTGATATGGTTTGAATAGGTAAATTAAAAGTTTTTAAGTTTTTAGACAACATTCATTCTGTGTCAGAAACATATGCTGTGTCAAATATTTATTCACAATCCAAATTCAGTATTGTATCAAGCTTGAATGTTGTGTTCATAATTGCCCCAACTATTCAGGGTTCGACATCTGCGGTCGTATCTAGCTGCGCCCAGCGGAGTATTTTATTCAGACATGTGTCTGATTTCCTGGACTGTGAACCAAGATGGCCACCACAGCAGAACATAGTTTAACATAGGACCCTATGGGAAATTCACTCAAAAATCTTCTGGTCTGAAACCACTAAGCCAATTAGAATTAGACTTGGTAGCAATGGTCCTTAGATGGTCCTCTTTCAGAATTTTGTGTGATGACCCAGACTGGGTCCTATGGAAAAATTCATTGAAAAATCTTCTTGTCTGAAACCACTTGACATATTGGAACAAGACTTAGCAGAAATGGTCCTTAGATGGTTCTCTTTTAGAAATGTATCCGTTGACCTGGACTAAACCAAGATGACTGCCACGGCTGAAATTAGTTTAACATAGAATCCTATAGAAATTTACTGCAACACTCAAATTTTTAGGTCTGCTCAAGGTGAAAAGTTAAATCCAGGTGAGCGATACAGGCTCTTGAGAGCCTCTAGTTTGTATTAATTAATTAAAAACAATAAATGCATTATACAACAACAATCTACAGTTAAAGTATAAACATTCCAAATTGATTTCATACAATACCTTTATCTTGAAAGATACTATTAACTTCTCCATGGTTCATAATCCATTCTTTGCAACCCGGCCATTTGTGACTTTGACCCATTTTTAAATTAAATGCAAGCTAATCTTTTTTTTTATCTTTCACAAAAAATTTAGCATCGTATTGACGTTTTTATTTTGTACTATTTATTGGATAAATAACAAAATGGATAAACCCACAGGTATGTATTTGAAATGCTTTATAGCAAAGTAAATTTCCTTGAATTTAATGTTTGCATTTATTATTGTGAATTTTTAATTATTGACAATTTTGAGAATTTTATCAGGTACTTTTATAAGATAATGTTATAAAATATGATTAGTAAAAATTTAAGATGCTAGTTTTAATTACTGTGGTGAGAAATTTTTTGCTTTTATTTTATTTTTCTGGGGATTGAAAATATACTAGTAATCATGCTGTTAGAGCATACTAGGTAGATTCTGCATGGTTGGTTGCTTTATTAAAGCAATATTCATTTAATAAATGTATCACATTTATTATTGAATATTTTGAATAATTTTATTAAAGAAGTGGTGTTATATTATTATATCATTATATTGTTGATAGAGCTATTGTAACTATATTGTTGGTAGAGCTATTTTAACAGTTTCTATTTTTTTTTTAAATATTATGGCTGTTATGATGAAACACAACTTGCTTTGTTTATCAACAGGTATCCAGACCATAATAGATCATGACATAAATTATATTTCTTTTTTTACCAAGTATAGCATTTAACCAAAATGCAGAAATAGTATAGGTATATCATTCTCAAGTTAAAGCACACTTAGGTTTGTTGTCTGGGTCTATGAAAATAATTTAATTATGAAACTGACGGGGTCAAAATGTTCATCAGGTCAAAATCTACCTGTCGTGAAATTTTCAGACGAATCGATCAACCTTTTGTTGGGTTATTGCCCCTGAATTGTTAATTTTAAGGAAATTTTGCAGTTTAAGGTTATTATTTGAATATTATTATAGATAAAGACAAATTGTAAACAAAAAATGTTCAACAAAGTAAGATCTACAAATAAGTCAAAGTTTTGGAAAGGTTATTGCATATGGAAGGATTATTTGATCACTTATGGTCTAGATATCTTAAAATATCTTTTTATCTTTTAAAAGTAATAGGAAGATATATAATTGGAATGTTCTATAATCAGTTTTTGTATTCACTTTGTAGCTGTAGGAAATATGAATTTACACTCTTTTGCTGTTATAATAAAGTGAATGATAAAATTTTGGTTATTTTGTATGATAAATTTAACTTATGGTGTAGTTTTTCGCCAGGATTGTCAAAAAAATGTGACAGTAGATGAGAAGATCTATTTATAATAGAGCCCTTATAGAATTTTTGATAAGAAAATGAAATAATTTCAAACTCTGGGAGGTCCATGTAAGCGTTTGATATTAGTTGGCATCTATCAACTAAACTGAATGCAATATTGTAACTTAGTTTAAAATTCGACACTGTTTAAAGTCTCTAAAAAAAATTCTGCACATGTTTGCCTCAAAGTTTTGAAATTCAAAATTTAAAAACTTTATGCAAATCTATGTATTGTCTATAAAATTAATCTAAATAAATAATATATGCATAATTTGAAAATGAAAGAGGCGTTTAGGTCACAAGCTTGAATTAACACTTTTCGAAATTGGACCCCTTTGGCCATGTTGGCCCCAAGTTTTAAAAATTAAAATTATAAAACCCAATTCATATGCAATTTGATATCTACGAATTGATAAACTTAGAATGTCTATGAGTAACTACAGGCTCTCAAGAGCCTGTATCGCTCATCTGGATTTAACTTTTCACGTTGAGGGGGATTAAACATTTAAGTGTTGTAGTCAACTTGGCTGGTTTTTCTATAGGGTTCTATGTTAAACTAAGTTTGGTTGACAGTCCAGGTGACAGTGGACACATTCTGAAAGAGAACCATCCAAGGACCATTACTGCTAAGTCTTGTACGTGTTCCAACTGACTAAGTGGTTCCAGACAAGAAGATATTGAAATTAATTTTCCCATAGGGTCCTATGTTAAACTAAGTTCGGCTGTGGCGACCATCCTTACATGTTACTTATTCTGTATACTCCACCTTTATCAGATGAACCACTTCTTTCAGACAATCTTCTTGAAGTGTAGAATGCCCTAAATTATTTCATATCCTTCCATTAACGTACAGAATTCTTTATACACTTATACAATATATACACAAATGCACCGCCAACACACTTATTTATTTATATTCATTGACGGTATATATATACGCAGTTAAAATCTAAAACCTGCTCTACTCAGCAAATATAATTTCTCCTTTAACACAATTGGGTCCTCCTTAATTCTTATTTATATTGAATATCTGAGAAAATACAGATTAAAATCTAAAACTTGCTCAGGACAACAAATGTCACTATCTCCTTTACACACTTCATTATTCATATTCTTGGAATATCAGGAAAAAAATGCACTTAGATTCTAAAACTTGCTCAAATCAGCGATTCTCATTATCCTTGACCACAATATGACACTTAAAAATACACATTAAAATCTAAAACTTGCTCGAATCAACAATCTTGGTAGACAATCCGGTGATCGGACACTTTTCTGAAAGAGGACCATCTATAAGGTCCAATGCTGCCAATTCAGGTTCCAATTGTTCACGTGACTTCAAACAGGAAGATTTTTCAGTGAATTTTCCCATAGCGCCTATGTTAAGCTAAGTTCGGCTGTGGCAGCCATCTTGGTTGACATCCAGGTCATTGGACACAGTTCTTTAAGGGCACCATCTAAGGACCATTGCTACCAAGTATAGTTCTAATTGGCTGAGTGGTTTCAGACAAGAATATTTTTTAGTGAATTTCCCAAAGGGTCTTATGTTAAACTAAGTTCAGCTGTGGAGGCCAAGTCTGGTTCAAATTGGTCAAGTGGTTTCAGACAAGAAGATTTTTCAATGAATTTTCCCATTGGGCCCTATGTTAAACTAAGTTGGTTCACAGTCTAAGAAATCGGACATATTTCTGAAAGAGAACCTAAGGACCATAACTGCCAAGTTTAGTTCCAGTTGGCTCAGTAGTTTCATAAATTTTTGAAATTTATCCCCCCTTTTTCTATTTTTAGTAACAGCAGCCGTGTCGGTTGGAGGTCGGGGATGCCAGACATAATTTTGGAAGGGAGCCACCCAAGGACCATTCCACCAAATGCCGTCTTTAAAGGGCAAAAACTCCTATAAGGGGTCAATCAATGATTTTGGTCATGTTGACTTATTTGTAGATCTTGTTTGTTGAACGTTTTTGCTGTTTACTTTTGTCTTTATCTCTAACAATATTCAGGGTAATAACCCAAAACTACAAAATTAACAATTCAGGGGCAATAACCCAACATAGGGTTGACTGATTGGTCTTAAAATTTCATGGCAGTTAGAACTTGATCTGACCTACATTTTTATCCCATTAAAGTTTCCACTAAATGCTTTAGTTTTTGAGATATAAGACAAAAACTGCAGTTTACCCCTATGTTCCATTTTTAGCCATGTCGGCCATGTTAGTTGGCAGGCCGGATCATCGGACACATTTTTTAAACAAGATACCCAAATGATGCTTGTGGTCAAGTTTGGTTCCATTTGGCCCAATAGTTTCAGAGAAGATTTTTGTAAACGTTAAGGGTTGACGGACGCTAAGTGATGAGAATAGCTCTCTTGACCCTTTGGGTCAGGTGAGCTAAAAAAGGAATATCAGTCTTAAGCAACCCTGATGCTACCAAGACATTGTCTGCCATTCATGACAAATATGTTGTTCCTGCAGACAAGGCCCCTAATTAATAACATTGTGTTGGTATGCAAAAGTTACTATATTCAATGCTTGATTAATGAACTAGGGATTGCTAGTTCACTTGGCAATCCTAACTATAAATTAGCTACTACACTTTCAAATGAAGAAATAACTGACAATCATAGATCGGTCTTATCGTCATTTGGTATATCCATCAAAGATGATGATTGTGATCTTCCTACCTTATACTGGATACCCAAGTTACATAAGTGTCCATACAAACAAGACTTTATTGCTGGATCTGCCACGAGTTAAACCAAATCATTGTCTCAACTTCTAACTTCTATTTTAACAACTGTCAAAACGGGCCTCCAAAATTTTTGTGAGACAAGCTATTCAAGAAGTGATATGAATCAAATGTGGATATTAAAAGAACTCCAAAGAATTGAAAGATATTTAACGATCTCGATCCATTTCAGTCTCAGATCCAATCCATCGATGCTTTCAAAATAAAAATGGCAACAGCAGATACACATACCTTGTCATTGGTAGAGATAAATCATACTTTGTTAAAAACCACTTTAAATCTAACAAAAAATATGCGCCACCCCTGGCCGACTTGTTCCTCAAATGAGGCAGACTTCCTTGACGGACTTCTTAAGGAAAAAGCAGTAGTTAGCCCGTACCTTTAATTTCAGCTTCCGCTACACAGATGATGTTTTATCACTCAACAATTCACGTTTTGGGAATTTCTTAAATCTCATCTATCCAAATGAGCTCGAAATTAAGGATACCACAGATATTGCCAAGTCTGCATCTTATCTTGACCCTCACCTCGAAATTGACACCAGAGGAAGGTTGAATACAAAACTTTTACGACAAACGGGATGACTTTGACTTTCCAATCGTCAACTTCCCATTTTTGAGCGGCAATATTCCAGAAGCGCCGGCGTATGCGGTATATATTTCACAACTTGTACGTTATTCTACAGCTTGTGACATATACATTGACTTCCTGGACAGAGCCTGGCTCCTGACAGTAAAGTTGCAGACAGGGGTATGTTGTTTCTAAGTTAGAGTCGTCCTTATTAAAGTTTTATGGACGCCATCATGACTTGGTTGACAGGTATGAAAAAAAAAACCGTTTCCCAAATGAAAATGGGCCTGTTCCATTGATGTTATCCCTTCCTCGGATTGGACAAGAGCAGCATGGTGACATCCATAAGTTCAGTTTTACAAATATATTTACTATTTATCAAACAACCGCTTCTAACCGCTTTTTAAAACTTTAAAGCCCATAATTCTACGACGAAAAAGGGAGAGTCCATGTTACCAATTTAGCGTTTAAAAATTACAACTTAATTACAAATAAAACTTTTGGCGTAATAAATTTGGTTATATACGGAAAATATGGCGTCATAATTTTTATACGTAATTAAACCACTGTAACTTTGTTAAAATATTTCAGATCTGTAAAAACAAATACAGAAATAAATTTCTAGTTTTCTTCTTTATCGTGGTGAAAATTTCATTAAACATTTCACAAAAGTTTTTTTTAAAAATGTGAATTTACATCAATAGGAAAAAATGAAGTGAAGTGAAAATCGAAAATAAATGACAAACTCAACGAAGACGAGACCAAAACAATACAAACACTACACTTAAGAAGTAAAAAACATATGAACAACATGGACCCCAATAAAAAAAACAGAGGTAGACCCAGGTGCTGTTGGAAGAGTAAGCAGTCTATGCTTCCTGCAGAACACCAGCCATGCTGCCCATTTTTATGTCTGATAACTTTGTATTGATTGTAGCACATACTCCTCGTCCTCACTTTTAAAAACTTTTTATTTGAAATATGTAGTAACATTTCACATCGATTATAGTTCCAATATATAATTGTGACAATAATAAGTAATATGAAATTGATACAAACTAGCAAAATTACATAATTACACGTAATAAAGAGTTGTGGTGCAAGTTTTTTTTCCATTTTTTAAGCCACAAGAAAAGCAATTGATTTTATTTTTATCTGAAGTAAATTTACATGTAAAGAAATTTGTTCTCCGCAATTAGCGTGCTGTGTGTTTTAGGTAATTATAACAGGTTAACCATTTGACATGTATATTGAGTACCTTGACTGTCCGGATGTTTATTTTTGAAACCCTTAATTAAGGTACAAAGGAACATTGTTTGTATACAGGTAAACAATTTGCTGACCAAAAACAGCTTGATTTCATTTTAGCTCACCTGACCCAAAGGGTCAAATGAGCTATGCTCATCACGTGGCGTCCGTCGTCCTTTTAACTTTTACAAAAATCTCCTCTGAAACTACTGGGCCAAGTGGAACCAAACTTGACCACTAGCATAATTAGGGTATCTTGTTTAAAAAATGTGTCCGATGACCCCGCCTGCCGTCCAACATAGCAGACAAGGCTAAAAATAGAACATAGGGGTAAACTGCAGTTTTTGTCTTTTATCTTAAAAACTAAAGCATTCAGAGCAAACTGTCATGGGGTAAAAATGTTCATCAGGTCGAGATCTACCTGCCATGGAATTTTCAGACGATTGGGTCAATCCTTTGTTGGGTTATTGCCCATGAATTGTTAATTTTAAGGAAATTTTGCAATTTTAGGTTATTATCTTGAATATTATTATAGATAAAGACAATCTGTAAACAGCAAAAATGTTCAACAAACTAAGATCTACAAATAACTGAACATGACCAAAATCATTGATTGACCCCTTATAGGAGTTTTTGCCCTTTAAAGACGACGTCCGGCGTAAACTTTCCTTTAAAGATCTTCTCCTGTGAAGCCACTTGGCCAATTTGGATCAAATTTTGGTGGCATTGTCATTGGGTAGGCCCCTTCTTAAAATTATGTCCGGCATCCCCGACTTTCAACCGGCATTGCTGCTGTTACTAAATACAGAAAAAAGGGGGAATGAATTTTAAAAATCTATGAAACTACATATGGTCCTTAGTAGGATCTCTTTCAGAATTATGTCCGATGATCCGGACTGTTAACCAAGATGGCCGCCACAGCCGAACTTAGTTTAACATAGGACCCTATAGGAAAATTTATTTAAACATCTTATCTGAAACCACTTAGCCAATAAGGACTAGACTTGGTAGCGATTGTCCTTAGATGGTTCTCTTTCAGAATTGTGTCCGATGACCTGGACTGTGAACCAAGATGGCCGCCACAACCAAACTTAGTTTAACAAAGGACCCTAATGGGAAATTCACTCAAAGATCTTCTCGTCTGAAACTACTGAGCCAGTTGGAACAAAACTTGGCAGTAATGGTCCTTAGATCGTCCTTTTTCAGAATTATGTCTGATCACCCGGATTGTGAACCAAGATGGCTGCCACAGTCGAACTTAGGTTAGACTCCATTAATTATCTCAGTTTCAGAGAAATTTTATTAATTTTAAGAGTTTGTAAAGTTTGACTACATGATAAATAAATGATAAATGTCTTAACCTCAAAATTGTAATATTGACCGAAAGAGGATAGATTTTAGTTTTAAAAAATACAAAAACATTAACTGATTTTGCTTCTGACAAGTAATGGGAGGTAATAAACTAAGACTTGTGTATTGACATGTGGTGTGCAAAACTTTGACAGTGATAATCGGCACCTGAACTGGTAAATGAAATTGTGGAAAAAAGACCCGGAAAAGTAAACCTTTTTTTCCACATATGTAATGGAATTTTATGCAGAATCTGAAAAATTAAGCCTAAATTGGATTGAAACGCTGCATCAGACCTCAATTTTAAGCCTAAGTGGAGTAAAATTGAACATTTTTAAAGCTTTTTTTATGAAAATTTTTGAAATGTTGCTATGCCAACTAGGTTTCCATGGATATTTTTTTATTTATTTTATCATGATTGAAACAATGCTAACATAATGGCCTTTCAGAATATATATACATGTATATGTGTATTATTTACTCTGAAGATGGCACAAGACCATGAAATTTGTAAGCTCACTTCACATAGACAATGGTACTATTAATTTATGGAGTCTAACCTTAGTTTAATATAGGACCCTATGGGAAAATTCATTTAAAAATCTTGTCTGAAACCACTTAACCAGTTGGAACAAGACTTAGCAGTAATGATCCTTAGATGGTTCTCTTTTAGAAATGTATCCATTGACCTGGATGGCTGCCACAGCCTATTTTAGTTTAACATAGAACCTTATAGAAAAAGCAGCCAAATTTTAGTCCTGCTCAAGGTGAAAAGTTAAATCCAGGTGAGCGATACAGGCTCTTGAGAGCCACTAGTTAACGCTACATTGTTTGATGATTAATGCAATATTTTAATAAAATGGTGTGTGTGTAAGGGAGGATTACAAATTTGAATGCAGAGATGAAATATAATTTCAAATGTCAGATTTATAATTTATCTTTTTGGGTAGTTATACATGTTATATGTTGTAACCATTTGACATATATATATAATTAATTCTAATATGACGTGGCGCTTTCGCTATAGAAACACAGCCGTGTTAACATTCTATATCGAACAATTATTATTGAAACATGCGCACAGTTTATTTCTTAATTCTATTTACTCGTATGAACGACATTAATTTACTTTGTCACAATTTGACAAGGAAGAAGCTGATTGGGATGGGCGCCAACATTGAATAATTGCACAACAATTGTAAAAAATTAACACATTTCAACCTTATTTCGAAGCAAGAAAAATCGGACCCGAAATGACTTGGTCTTCATAATCATATTATATCAATCTAATTAAAAACCGATCTCTCATCGCTCCCGTTTGCTGATATGTCGCGTGGGAGATCTAACGAAATCCGCTTTGAGGTCACATGTGAGTGAACTGGAACTTATGAATTTATAATGACATGCAAATGAGTTGACTTCCTATCAGTAAGCCAATCAAAAAAGTTGAATTCTGGGGACTGACGATTTCTTCGTAATCAACTTACAAGATCGCGTAAGCCGCAATTTCATTGGTCGAACAGGACACACATACGAGTCAACTCATTTGCATGTCATTATAAATTCATAAGTTCCAGTTCACTCACATGACCGTCCGTGCGAGACCTAAATAGGTAGTCAAGGACGTTAAAAACCCCCTCGATCGATCACTCACATGTGACCTGAAAGCGGATTTCGTTAGATCTCCCACGCGACATATCAGAAAACGGGAGCGATGAGAGATCGGTTTTTAATTATATTGATATTATATCATATATTAACTGTATTTTGTGGGGTTAGATGGTATTATATATCAAAAGGAAATTATCGAAATTATTTTTCGAACATGAGTCCTTTTGCCGTTTGCAGAAATACTCGTACATGATATGTTTTTATCTGGTGTTAAACACGAAAAAAATCAAATGCGATTTGAAGCAGAAAATTGCCAAGTTATGTCCAGGGTGTTATACTTTTCTTTTCATAAGGATGTGTATATTACATGTATTATCATATTTAGTGCAGACATATCGCTGGTGATTTCAAGAACAGTTTTAGATCCTAACTCAAAGAAAATCGTACCCATTTATATATTAATTTTATAGAATGTATCCATGTACAGAGCAAAGAACTGTGGAAAGTCTATTTATTTGACAACTATGATATTTTAAATCCAATCCAATCAAGCGGCTGGTCTATAAACAGTCAATAGATATCGAGTGACATCCTTTCTTCAGTGTTTTCAAGGTTAAATGAGAATTAAGATGATTTTTTTAATCATTATCACATTGATTACGTGATTCGCGATATAAATAAACCTTATCAACATGGTACCGGTATTTACTGATTACTATATTTCATTCAATAATTAGTATTCTGTGATACAAATTATGATGCTAAGTGTGCACAAGGTTGAAAAGGTTGGAAGCCGAAACAGTTACTCGAAATGTTCGTGGACATATTCAAATGCTAAAAATAGACAGAAAGAGTTCAGCCGAAAACCATCTAGGGATAGAGCTAAGACTAAATAAATTCTTATTCTTCAAAAATTGTATATATGTTATAACAAAATGTTTTTTTTAAAACTATCATATTCACGAAGGAACATAATAATAGTCCATTAGCAGAAGCAACTGTTACGAAACAATTTCGGCGGATATTGTATAGTCACTACAGTGAGTTAGAAGATTAAATTCTGAAATCATTTTTATTTATTATGAAACTGTTATATAATTTTTTTTTCTTTATAACAATAAGCATTTATTTCATCATTTTCAAACAACTGTGATAAAATGAGACATATTATTATTCTTTGCAACTGATTTTTCGTTCTCTTTTCTTAAAATTATTATCTTGAGAATAACGAGTAATAACTGTATCAGTGAACTGAACGAAGTAACTGATATCTCATACGTCTTTCGTTGTATTCAATAAATTATTTGATTTTCAGATACTGAAATGGAGAAATTGTTCCTATAAGGTTTATGCATATTTAATGGAGATGTTACTTGAAAATCGTGATATGGATATTTTTGTGACCCGAGTTTTACAGTCATACATTGGCACATTTAATCAACTTTTGCTTGTCGACATGCTGCAGAGATATATCCCAGTATTTCTGAACTGTTTACGAGAACTGATTTTATTGTATGGTATAATAAAATTCATTCGGTTTCATTAAATAAAAATAATAAAAAGTCTTCTTACCTGCCGTGATAAGTCCCAAAATTTGAATCATATTTATATAAAATGGTACAATTGCAACACAAGAAAAAACATTTCAAATGAAATAATATCTATTTTTACATCGTAGGTCTGATACATTGATATATTCCTTGTTTCAATATTATATTAAATCTACAATATGATGTAAGGACATAAAATAAAATAATTAAAAGATAAAACCCCACATCATTCATTAGTAAAAAATGTCTGTTGCTTTATCTATAAAGAAAGACAACTCTTAATTTCTTTTTAACACAAGAACACCAACAAAAAAGAAAACAGCTGGACATGCATGATCCCCGGCCGTAACAATACCCTGCAAAAATGCATTAAACGGCTTAACAGAAATATACATGTATTTACATTTAAATGAGATGGACGGGTTTACTGTTTTTAAAATTACGCTATAACGCACTCCGAAATTTCATTCATTTGCGTAAGGGCGAGGCAAAATTCAACTTGTACATATAAAAATGTAAGGATATGGGGTAAGCATCAATGAACTTATAATGGCTCCTTTGACCCTTTTATTTTGGAAACGATGAAAGATACCAAAAAATTCGGCAGTAACTTTTGTTAGGTTTTTCGTGATGAAGAATTTAAAAGTTTTTAAAAATTAGCGCGTCATCTTACATGTATATCTCAAAAAACGACAATTAACAGATATACACAAAAAAGAATCGAAAGGGTTTTTTTTTTCTTTTCCAGCAAGGAACATAATAAACAAGCCCCATAAAAATCAGATAAAAAATTAAAAAGTTAGACCAATACAGTTTAGCATAAAATATTATGATATATGGCAATTTATTATCTTCCGGGCATAGTACATTATCCCCGCGAACAATACGAATCGTGCATTCACTAGGTCTTGTCATGGCCAGTAGTTTCGAATCTATTCATAAACATTATTGAACATTATTGATTTGATAGGAGTGGTGATAACCCCCTGGGGGAAGCAAGGTATGTGTCATTTGGTGCATCTTACCACGGGGAATAAGAAAATATATGGTTTAGAGGTGGGGATTTTAACGGTTTATGAGATAATTAAACATTATTGATTTGATGGGAGTGGTGTTAACCCCCTGGGAAGCGGGGTATGTGTCATGTGACGCGTCTTACCGTGGGCAATAAGAAAATATATGGTTTAGGGGTGGGGATTGTAATGGTTTAATTGCATATGAAATTTTTCAAAATTATCGACTTTGGGGAGGGGCTGACCCCCCCCCCCCCCCTAAGAGCAACGAGGTATATGTTATTTAATAGGTGTTGTCACGGCGTATAATAAAATATATGATATGATATGGTTATTGGTCACCCCTGTAGAGTTTTTCGATGAAAAAAAAATACCCCATAGTATCCTATAGTAGTATAGTAAACCACTAGCCTCTTTGAACTGCTCATTATACGGCCCAGTGACCCCAATCAAAAAATGAATAGTGTTAGGCACATCTGGAAACATTCATCTTTCATAAACCTCAGATCAATATCTATGACGGTTATTGAGAACTCGAACGAACAAAATCGAAGAGAAAGAAAAAATGTTCGATAAAAATCGCAAATCAAAATCTATGTCTCCCACTTCGTTTGGGAGACTTGATTATCAAGTGTTAATTGATATGTCATTTAATGAATATTTTTATCAACAATGAAAACAAATATCAAAATATATTTTAATTGGATATTGCCTCATTGCCATAGTCTTTTTATGACACGTCCACGATTTTTGGGGGCATATAGATTAACCCTTGTCCGTCCGTCCGGCTTGGTTCAGTTTTTATGTTAAGGTCCATTTCTGAGAAACCCATTAAGATATTATACCACTTAAATCCTCGTATAACACTGAAGACAGATCAACAACACATGGGTCACTTTGACCTACATTTAATGCATTAGTGACTCTGATAAGTTTTGACTTTAATTTCATATCCTAGGAATCCTTGTCGTTATATCAATGATTCTTATAACTGTAAACATCTTACATTATATAATGCATTTCTCCAATATTTTGGGTCACGTTAAGTTTTTGTGTTTAGATTCATTTCTCAGAAACTTATTGAGACATATTAATGAAATCTACATATTCAACTTGTATAGTACAATTCAGCAACAATTAAGTCACCATGACTGAGTGACTTACATGTAGGTAAACCTTTTGCATATAGGTTTATTTTCAAAGACCCTAATATGATAATACATTGATGATATTTGACCACTACAATCATCTTGTATAGTACAACACAATGCAAAAATTAAGTCACCACGACCTACATTTTATACTTGAGTCACTTTGATTAAATGTTGTCATAATGGTGTATTAAAGAACCTATCAAAATGTAATAATGATATTTTTCAATATTACATCTATATGATATAGACATAATCTTTCAATCAATTTAATTGAGGTCTGAAGCTGGCATGTCAGTAACTGGTAGTAGTCCTTTCTTAATAAATATATTGATCATTGTCATTTTGCTTAGTTTCTTCTTTTAACATCGGACTCGGACATCTTTTCGACTGAGTTTTACTGTGTGTATTCTGTGTGTTTGTTTATTCACATTGGCTAGGGTCTAGATCTCACAAAACGTGTTTAACCCCTCCGCATTTTTGCGCCTGTCCCAAGTCAGGAACCTCTAGCCTTTGTTAGTCTTGTGTGTTTTTTTTTAAATTGTGGTTCATTTTTATGTTTCGGAGTTTAGTGTGCCGTCCATTTTGCTGAACTAGTATACATTATTGTTTAGGGGACAGCCGAAGCCCGATTTTAACGCTGCGTTGAAGACCCATTGGTAGTCTTCAGCTGTTTTCTGCTCTTTGGTCGGGTTGTTGTCTCTTTGACACATTCCCCGTTTCCATTCTATATTTTATCTTATTTACATATGTAGAACAACACAGCTTAGTTAGATGTCACTATGACCTTCATTTTATTGAAGCGTGACTTTGATTAAATTTTTACATTTTACTCTTATTTCTTTATAAAACCTGTGTTGGTAAATCAATATTTTACAACTACATTTCATACTTCAGTGATTCCATTAAATTTTAGTGTTTGGGTGTTCATGTCAGAAACAAGTTTAGCACCATGGGTGCATAATTTTCAGTGAGATAAAAGTTACTGTAAGCAGGTTATATAATGGAACTTCTATCTATCTAAAATAGTTCACAAAACAATTCCTGTCATAAGTAATAGACAAGGATTCAAAGTGCAGGAGGCCGAGACATCCGTGTCTTACATGCATACACTCTATAGTTTTTGTATATATTATGAACAACATTGTAGCTATGGAGAGATATTTTTAGCATAATGTTTTTTTTTTCATTCCCCTTTCACAATGCATATTGCGCAATATGGAAGTGTTCGACATGCTAAACCTTCTTTAAAATCAGATTTAAATTTAATTTATGTCACAGGTTTACCTATATATCAGTTGTTTGTTCTGTCCTTTATACAAAAGTAAGTTTCCAGTTCAATGAGACATCCATACATCCCGCTTCAGGGTTAACGATTTTATCTGGAGTCCCATGTAATGTGTGAAAATTTGTCTAGATATTTGGTCTAAGCATTCATTTTCTTACGATTTCAGGTTAAGGAAAATAGGAATTTAATATCAAAATAAAATTTTGCCTAAATATACATCAGGAGGTAAATTATTGAAGAAAAAAATCATATATTGATAGCAATCAGATTTAAGGTAGTTTGATGTGAAGTGAAAATCAACTTTAATTATATATTGTTATATTACATGTTATATTGCTGTAGAGAATTTAATTCACTTTTTTTTAACATATGTATTTTGTGGAGAATTCATGTCTTCATAAAGCAGCAGCCATTTGATTTTTTAAGACAATGAAAGGGGGAAATATGCAGCTTTGATGAGCATGGATGTTTTGCCTTTTAAGCTTATGCACAGTTTTTCCAGGTTTACGAAATATGTGTTTTATTCTAGTTTGGGACTTTAAAGGGTTTCGGGAGGGTTTAGAGAATAGAGAATAATTGACCAAAAGTTAATGGATATAGAATAATCTAAAAAATAGATCAGGATTACATTTCTATTTTCAAGCGTTGTGAATTTAATACTGCGACCCTAAAACATTTTCATTGGGATTTGTGACTTAATTTCTTAATAGAATAATTACATACTCTGTTTATTTAGATGGCCAATAATGTTTATTAGTAACATTTGACTTTGGGTAAGAGTCCCAACTACTTGCGAGGGGTGCACGTATCACTTTTGATTCCGACAGTAGGTTTCTAGCTTTCCTCTGAAATTACAGAAAGGCCAATTGAGACTACCGGTACAGTTCAGTAGAATAGTCCTTTCATGGTCCTCTCTAATATTTATGTATCCCATAACTTGTACTGCACACAAAAATGGCTGACATAGACCCTGTGGATGTCATGATTACAAAAAATGAAATGCAGGCGAGGCAAAACTGGCTTTGAATGGCTGCAGTTTGATAAATTTGTGGATTTTTTTACAAACCCAGATAACTCATTTGTAACTACCATAATTTAAATTCAAAATGTCAAATGTTATTTTATCAATTCTTTTTTGAAAGATCAGCAGAAAATTTTATCAATTTTGTTGTGAGAGTAATTTCCTGGATTGGATTTGTAATTGGGATTAAATAAATTACTCATATCTTATATCTCTTTTATTAATTAAAAAATCACTAAAAATATTAAATCACAGGAATTTTGCCGAAATTGTCTTCTTTGTCAGGTGGAATTACAACTGCTCACTTTTTGGAATTAAGAACTGTTACGTCGGCGCACCTTTTAATATTACACCACGAGGGCTGAAGGCCCGAGGGATGATCTTATACAGACACACCAAGTCCGAGTGGGATAACTATTTTACACCCCAGCTCATTCGGGGTAAATAATAATAAACTTAAATTAAAGATGTCAGTACTATCATACGTTATAGATTTACTTATATATATTATATCTATTGAATACCCCATTGGGCCCCTTAACATAATGTTTATATAGGTAAAATTAACACTTCCTCGATGTGAGCTTCCGTAGTCTAGTGATTAAGGCGGCTGGACAATATATTAAGGGTCTCAGTAGATTCTTTCAAAACTGTTAATGTTAATTTTTAAATGTGATTTATGTTTCTACATAAATTTCCTAACTTTTAATCGTGAGTAAATTGTTTCCGCCAACTTTAAACGAAACAAAGAACTCTTGTTGTGGTGATCTGGCAAGGGTGATCCGCCTCAGATCACCCCTGTAAGAACAAAGGAGCTGGGATGTAACTCCAATTGTCGAAAATGAGGATTTCTTAATTCGTTTGAAAACTTAATGGTAATTTTTTCTTAATCTAATTTAAGTTTTGACAAAAAAAAATCTCTGTGAAGTAAAAGATATTTTTCATCAAAATCGATAGTTCAAAACAATATAAATTAAAAAAAAAATGAAAGAACAAAAATAAAAATACTACTAATTAGAATATTATTTTTTTTTTAATAAACCCCCCCCCACCAAAAAAAATCTTTCTCACTAATATATATATGGACATCAACATCTCCGCCTTGAAATAATTGGATAATTGAAATTTTTAACATTAATCAATTTTATAAAAATTGTTTTATTAGGTATTTGTGTTTGGAGGGTTACTGCAAGACCCCTTAAAATCACTCACCGTTTAATAAAAAAATAATAAAAATTTAAGATTCTTTCCAAATGTAATAAAATGGTTATTTAATTTCATGAAACTTAATAAATCTCAATCACATGTTCTTTCATTCATTATGTCACGGATAATCTTGTCTTCTTTCCAGTTCCCATTGGTAAGATAATTAGTCATGCATGTTATTTCATAAAGCATGGAAAACCATGTGCTATGAAATTGAAAGCTCACAATAACATCTTTTGATTGGTCATGTTTGTTGAGGAGAGGTGATTATGTTCTAAAAAATGTGCAGCAACAGATTTTAATCATTGCATTAAAACTAATCGCACAATTAGTATTTAATGGTGCATTAAGGCTAATCAAACGATTAATTTAATCATCAGTTGAACAACAGACCCCAGCTGATCTGTTTTTTTTTTAATTTTCAAATGGATGGTCCTTTATACACGTGTCGTACACAAACAGAGGAATAATTAACACGTGATTATTCAAAATTTCCCGGATGTTCCATATAACGCATTTGAAATGACCTCGGTAATTATCGGCAAACTTCGGAAATGCCAATATAACTAACTTATTTTTACATATTCTGCATATAAGCAACAAAGTGTTTCAACTTGAGCAAAATATATATACAAAATTCCAGCTTTAAATTGTTTGGTTCAGCCATTCACTGTCAAAAATAGATACAATTTTCGATCATGACCTATTATGGTCCAGATACCTTAAATAATTCTAAGTAGACAAGCGTACGATAAAATTTAAAAGGCTATTACTGGTTGTATTTTAGGTATGATGATGTCACGCACGCTTTATTTAGAAACATATCAAATGCAATACGTCATTCAGGCATTTTACTTCCTTTTAACCATTTTAAGCTGAAAATGGCACAGACATCTTCAAAACAATGTGATTTATGTAGCCAAGAAGATGGGAAGCATTTTTGTTACGATTGTCAACAGGCTCTGTGCGATATATGTCGAAAAAAACACGAGAAAATTCCATCCCTTGTGGATCATAAATTAACAAACTTACAACAGGTAGACTTATCAAGTTTCAACACAAAATCCAACTGCGAATCTCACAGAACTGAATTCACTATTTACTGCAAAACATGTTTGTGTCTAGTATGTCTTAAGTGCGTAACGTCTATCCACGCTGGTCATGAATTTTGTGATATTGAAAAAGTTGTTTCAGGAGAACGACAGGATGTCGCAACAACGATTACAGATTTGAAATCGAAAGTAAAATCTTTATTAGACTTGAAAGAACAGATTAAATGTGTTCACCTTGAAAAAAATCAGGCAAATGCTAAAAAAGTTTTAAAAGATATCACAGAAACCTTCAAAGATTTAGCGCAGATGATTGAACACAAAAAGCAGATAAAGCAAACAGAAGTTGAGGATTTTGAAGAATTAGAACGACAGCAACTGGAGTCATTTCTTCGTAACGTTGATAGTGTTTTAAGGAAATACACGCGATTGTGTGAAGAATTGGAGAATTTACTAACAATGAAACATGACACCACCTTCTATTTATGTTATAAAACCTTAAAACATGATGTCGAAAATCAGGACAGTATTCCAGATGAACCAAGGTTGAACGAAATACAACCTTTCGATGCCAGGGACGTCTATAAAGAAATACTGGACTTCATCAATTCGAAGTTTGAAATGAGGTCGGTAGATTAATAATTATGTCTAACGAAGTTAGGAGACTTACTATTTTTGCTGCGTTTCTTCTTCTTCTTCTTCATTTCTAAAACGGTCATTTAGATTACTTTGATATTTTAATGTAAGCTTATTTGGCTGTAAATTTAAATATTTTCATGTATTTTCAAAAGGCATTGTGTAAAATGTAGAGTGGAGTCTGGAGTTGGAGTCTGGGGTTGGAGTTTGGAGTCTGGAGTCTTGATTGTATGAAAACATATTATTAATTTATCATAAAGCAAGAATGTATGCATGTCAAGCTCTTTGCCTTAATATTTGTCTTAAAACGATAACCAATTTTATTGTAGGTGGGTATGTTTTATATATTATTTTTAAAAAAACTTTAATGTATTATAATTCTTTACTGGCAAAACATTGCAGAGGCAAACATAGAGCTTCTGATCAATAAGTTTTATATCAGTCGGTAAATTTTGGAACTTAAAAATGAAATATTAAAATTATATGCTGTAAAGAAATAACAAAACCCCTTTTGGTACCTCACCAAATTCTTTTTAAAACAAATTTTTGGGTATGACCGTGATGACAGCTACTTGTCATAAAAGTGTATAAAATTGAGATAACATTAATGGTTTTAAACTCTCTTGTAGAATCGTCTGTTGTGATAGGTATAAATATCACTGCAACTAGCAGTGTTAAGTATCAAGTGAAGTACCTTTAAAATTCGGGCAAATAACATTTCGAAAAATTCCATTATTAAAACCTCTACATCTGATAACTTAATAAAATAATTGGTATTGTAACTTGTAACACATTAAGAAAAAACACACTGCATCAATTTGAGGGATTTTAAGTGCATTATCACAATCATCACATCGGGCCAGCAACAGAATATTGTTGATAAATGGTTTTCTTGTAAGTTTAGATGATACAAATTACTTATTTACCTCCCAATTACTTTGTATCATGTTGGAACATGTTTTTTTTTTATTGTGACAAGCCTTAAACGATTTTTTTATATTAACATACATATATGCAACAATTTGAAGAATGAACATGTTTGGACCATATTTTTTTCATAATAATTATTAGAAGATTTCCATAATGTTACAAAATGCACTTCAACCCCAGACTCCAAACTCCAACCCCAGACTCCAACTCCAGACTCCACTCTACATTTTACACAATGCCTTTTCAAAATTTGTATGAAGATTGTCAATTATTGTACTGGTTATTTTTTATATTATGTAATAATTTTGAATTTTCAGATACCATTGTGATATATACTGTCTGTGATATTTTGTCTTTTATACTATAAAGTGTATTCAAAATTCAAAATTCTTCTTATCATTTTTATTATTATAATGGAAGGGAGATGAAAATGATATTAGCATTCCAGGATTACAGTAGAAAAATGAAGTTATCTCCCTTCGACCATAGTCTAAGATTAGCTTTTTTTAACATACTCAAAAAAATTGAAGAAAATGTCAAAGACTAAGAAAAAAGAATATACGCAAAACATTTTAAATAAAATCATAATAATATTTCTGCACAGGAAAATAAAGAACTTTTGAATATATTAAAAACATCAGTAAAAAAGATAAATCTGATATCACTCCAGAACTGGACTTAAACATTTTTTCAGAACATTTCAGAAATCAAGGAAATACAGAAGTAGTTGATAAAAGTTTTGAAAGTAATAAATTAAATGAAGAATTAAAAAGAGAAGATAATTTGACTTTAAAAGAATCTGATAAACCTATAACAATATCTGAAATAAAATCCCAGATTAAAAAACTGAAAAATGGTAAAAGTATTACTTACATTATTAGCTAAATTTTTCAACCTTATATTAAAGTCTTCAAAATACTCAGTTAAGTGGTATAAATCATTTATTATTCCTATTTTCAAAAATGGAGAAAACCCCAATCCCTACAATTACAGGGGAGTTTCTCTCACAAACTGTCTAAGCAAACTTTTTAATTCTATTATAAATAACAGATTGTTAAGTATATTTGAAAACCTTATTAGTAGGTCTCAATTTGGCTTTCGAAAAAACAGTCGAACTACAGACAGTATTTTTATTGTTAAGACTCTTATTAATAAATACATTAACGAAAAAGAAAAAGATGTTTGGATGCTTCATAGACCTGAGGAAGGCAATTGATTCAGTATGGAGAACTGGCATTCTCTTTAAACTTATAAAAAATCCGGATATTGGCTCAAAGTTATATAATATTATTAAAAATATGTATCAAAATACTGAAGCCAGAGTAAAGTTAAATGATTACCTGTCTGACCCAGTACTAATAGAAAGAGGTGATAATTGAAGTTCTTTATTATTTAATATATATATCAATGATATCCCTGATATGTTTAATAACAAATGCTTTCCAGTTATGCTTGAAAAACTATCTTTAAATTGTCTGATGTTTGCAGATGATATTTTATTATTATCAGAAACACCTGAAGGACTTCGGAACTGTTTTAATAAATTGAGTACTGTAAGAATTGGCAACTTTCTATAAATGTTGAAAAATCAAAAGTAATGGTATTTCAACAAAGAAATATACTGGATAATGAATATGATTTCTTCCTGAATGAAACAAAACTAGAAAAAGTATTAAACTATAAATATCTTGGAAATGTGATTGAAACATCTGGGATGATTCATTCCAAACATATAGAATTAGCTAAAAAAGCAAATAAAGTGATGTTTTTCATGTTTAAATATCTCACCCCACTTGATAATATAAATAATAATGTCCATAAAAAACAATTTGAATCCTTAAAAAAACCTGTTTTGATGTATAATTCAGAAATTTGGTATATGGATTTTTATCATAAGATAATAAAAGCATCCAAAAAAGCTAACGATAACTTAAATTTGATATCATATCTTTTATAGACAGTAGCCACCTTGAGAAAACTAACTTAAAATTTTGTAAATTTACCCTTGGTTTAAGTAAACAATCTGTAAACATAGCAGCTAGAGCAGAATTAGCACAATACACCATTGATACAGACATTAAATTGCAATCCCTGCAATACTTATTCAGATGTGTAACTGGAAACAATAATCCTTTATTAGATGATGCATTCGTATTATTTAAGTCCCTTCACCCCTCTGGTACTTACTCCTGGTTTTCATTTGTTGATAATATATGCACTTCTAAGGGACGAGATCAAAAGTTCAATGCAGGACAAAAAACTTAATTCAAATAGTTTCGGGGGGGGGGGGGGGGGTGTAAAACTCGCTGCAAGTTTTGTTATCCGACATCAATTTTCGGATTTAAAAATACGGATTCAAGTGATGTCCAAGTCAAGTCAGAATAAACATACATTGTTGAGGAAAAACAGGACCCATGATACAAAAAGTATACTCTCAAAGCATATGCCCATATTGGTCAATCAATTTTTCCCAAATTAAGTTAAGAGGGGATGTGGGGGAGGGGAGGGGGGTGGGGGATCAGTGAAAAAACTATGTGAATTAAGTTTTTATACCCCCCGCAAACAAAGTTTGGGGGGGAGTATATAGGAATCACCTTGTCCGTCCGTTTGTCTGTCCGTCTGTCCATATATCTCCTCCTAGACCGTTCAAGGGATTTCAACGAAACTTTACAGAAAGGAAGTAGATCATCCAAAGATGTGCATGAAGAAAAATCTTTGCTTTCCGATATCACACAAGGGAGATAATTGGACTTCTATTTTTTTGGCTTATACATTATATATGAACATCGTAAGCACAACTCCTCCTAGACCGCTCAATGGATTTCAACGAAACTTTACAGAAAGGAAGTACATCATCGAAAGATGTGCATGAAGAAAAATCTTTGCTTTCCGATATCACACAAGGGAGATAATTGGACTTCTATTTTTTTGGCTTATACATTATATATGAACCTCATAAGCGCAACTCCTCCTAGACCGCTCAATGGATTTCAACGAAACTTTACAGAAAGGAAGTACATCATCCAAAGATATGCATGAAGAAAAATCTTTGCTTTCCGCCATCACACAAGGGAGATAATTTTACTTGTATTTTTTTTTTTTTGGCTTATAGATTATATGAACCTCGTAAGCGCAACTCCTCCTAGACCGCTCAATGGATTTCAACGAAACTTTACAGAAAGGAAGTACATCATCCAAAGATGTGCATGAAGAAAAATCTTTGCTTTCCGACATCACACAAGGGGGATAATTTTACTTGTATTTTTTTTGGCTTATACATTATATGAACCTCGTAAGCGCAACTCCTCCTAGACGGCTCAATGGATTTCAACGAAACTTTACAGAAAGGAAGTACATCATCCAAAGATGTGCATGAAGAAAAATCTTTGATTTCCGATATTACACAAGGGAGATAATTGGACTTCTATTTTTTTCCAGTCAACTGAAACTTTACCCTGGGCAAGGCAAAGCTTTCCTCACAGTACATCTATCCTACATTGAACTTTTGATCTCGTCCCTAATGACATTGACAAAACCGATTGAAAGTATTAAACTACCAAAGAGAGAAATTTAATTTAACTAAAACTTTGAAACAGAAACTTAGAGATTATTATGAAAGTGTGTTCTTTAAAAAATTACAAACAGTGAAAGAAGATAGTTAAATATACTTATAAAGTAAAATAAAAACTCAATATATATATATATATATATCAAACCGAAATTTGTTTACTTCAAACAAACTTTGAAACTAGAAATGAGAGTTAGTGACCACTGTTTAGAAATTGAAAGAGGACGGTATAAAAACATCAAAGAGAAAACAGAATATGTCAAAACTGTAATTTAAATGAGATAGAGGATGAAATACATTTCTTCTTCAATTGTCTGTAATATGACATGTTAAGGCAAGATTATTTCAATAACATCATTGAAATACAACCCAAGTACAAATAATTATGCGCCTTTTGAAAAACTAAAACTAATTTTATCTTCTAACGATCTTATGCGGTTTGTTGCTCCATTTATAAAAAAAGTCAAAAGTACTGAGGAAACTGGATAATATGTGTATTTGGTTACTCATTTTTTTATGTATTTCTGTCCTACTTTTAATCTATGTTATTTTAATGTTTAAATAATATACAACTCTTCTGGGTATAAATTTGCATTTCAAATAAAGATTATTAGGTCTTTCCACTTTCCGTGGAAAGACCTTTTGCTTTTGTTCTGATTATTTTTTTTTTTTTTTTTTTTTTTTTTTCTTCTGCCGTCTAGGATGTTTTTTTGTTACTTGACATATCGAAAGGATTTTTGGCCCATGATTGCGTACAGTGATTACGATTTCACCATTGACCCTGTGTAACCGAACACCTTTTTTTATAGGAGTTATCTCCCCGCCCCCTTCTTTTCTTGTTATCTTTATTTCTCTGTAACCGTAAAAGATATCGACCTAAAATCTTTTGCAATATCTTCAGTGTATCTGTGCGCAACTTTGTTCCATTGGTCGGAAAGGATCTGACGACATTTCATAGGAGTTATTTCCCTTCAAACGACTTTCACTTTTGGTGTATCATACAAATTGTTATTTAGAGTTGAGATATCAACATGAAACTTTGTATGTAGGGTCCATGACCCCTAGCAAGTAAAATGAGGTCAAGGTCTAAGGTCAAGGTCAAGTTCTAAATTTTGACTTTTGCTTGTTATCGCTTCTCCTCTGAAACGATAAAAGATAGCTGATAAAATGTAATGGAGAAAATGTTAAGGACGTTGAGACCTAGCTTTGTTACATTTGCATAAAAGTTGTATGACGTCATTTTATAGGCGTAATTGCCGTTAGAACGTTTAAATTTGCGGTTTTTCGTTTATTTTTCAACAATGGTACATGATAAAGGCATGGGGTCTTTTGTTCTGACATCAAGGATTGATAACCTTCAAATTGGCGTCAAGGTCAAAGGTCAAGGTCAAGTTCTAAATTTTGACTTTTGCTTGTTATCGCTTCTCCTCTGAAACGGTAAAAGATAGCTGATAAAATGTAATAGAGAAAATGTTAAGGACGTTGAGACCTAGCTTTGTTACATTTGCGAAAAAGTTGTATGACGTCATTTTATAGGCGTAATTGCCCCTAGAACGTTTAAATTTTCGGTTTTTCGTTTATTTCTTAACAATGGTACATAATAAAGGCATGGGGTCTTTTGTTTTAACATTAGGGATTGATGACCTTCAAATTGGCATCAAGGTCAAAGGTCAAGGTCAAGTTCTATTTTTTGACATTTGCTTGTTATCACTACTCCTCTGAAATGGTTGTAGATAGCCAAGGAAATGTAATGGTGGAAATGTTTAGGACACTGATGCGCAACTTTGTTACATTTGAGTTAAAGTTGTATGACGTCATCTTTTGAGAGTAATTGCACCTAGAACGTTCAAACTTAAGGTTTTTCGTTTATAACTTGACAATGGTACATAATAATGGCATGGGGTCTTCTACAATGACCTCAGCGACCAATGACCTTGAAATAGGTCACAAGGTCAAAGGTCAAGGTCATGACCTATATTACGTATTTTGCATTTTTTCACACTTTATAGGGTTTTTTTTCCAGATTTTTAAAGCAGTTACATTTTAAACCTCATTTTTGTTATCAACAAATCTGCAATTGAGGTGGAAAGACCTTCAATTGTTCTCTGAAGAATTGGTTTTTAATTATTATTATTATTATTATTATAGGAATGACTGGTTTTATTTTGTCATGAAAAAAAAAATTGATGCACACTAAATAACACGCGAAGTGGGTTATGTTCAGTGTGCATAACATTTTTGATGTTATTTCGAATGAACAAAAACATGACAGTCATTCCTTAAATAATAATAATAATAATACTATATATAATAATAATAATAATAATAAGGACGGCGTGACATCACAGTCAAAGAGAAAATTTGTTTATTGAACAAATAACACATAAATAAACTTAACCCATCAGAAACGACGTTACATACAAAATAGAATTACTCTTCCTTATTTCATTTAAGCAACCTTGAACTTGTCCGGGTCGTAGCTCGGATACTGTATTGAGGATTTTCGCAGGAAGAAATCCCTCCATGCAGAGATTGAACTAACGGTGTCAGATTTAAAGGGTACCAAAGGGTCTTGCCCGCACTCTCAAACCCTCTAAATTCACATTTTTGTCTCCGTCCTATATCCATATATTCGTACTCTTTCTGGGAAGATGCATTCATTGATGTACATGTATATGAGGGGTCCCTAGGGGTGTGCCCCGCCCCTTAAAATAGATTTTTTTTTATAATTTGGAAACCATTCAGATCTCAACTCTATAACCATTTATATTCTTAATCCTTATGGGAATATACATTTAGAGATGTTTTTAAAGGGGGAGGGGGTCATTCAAGACATCCTTGTGCAGTGGTTTATAGGGAACCTCGTTTGGGAGACTTAGTGTTTGCATCCCTATACAATTATTACTTGTAAATCACAATTTTAGTCATGTTTATCTCCTATATTTTACATATTAACCAAGTTAATGATTAACATTTAACCATCTATTCCTGATAAGATTATAATTCACCAGTTTTGTAACAGTCGTAATCCACGCTTTAAGAATTTCTTGAAATGACGGATACCACTTGTAAATAGTTTAATATATTGTATATATACACATTATTTTCAGCGTCTCGTACGGAACAGAAATCGAAAATAATTTCTTCCTAATTGTTCTTTTTACACATAACTTTCAATTATTATATGTTATTACGTTTACAGATTTACATAAGTATTCAATTATGTTACATATTTAAGTGCAGCTTTACATTTACCCGAAATTCAAGAAAACCATTTTTCACGATTTCAGACTGTGTGGAAACTGTGTTGACCAGGGGAAACAAATAGACGAATTGATGAAAGAAAATAAAGAATACAAAGGAAATATTCAGCGGTAAATATACACGTATATTTTTTTTATAGGACCAAGTAGTTGCTACATTTATATTATTGAAATATTGAGATAAAATACTATATTGCCGAATTTATCCCTCGTAATCCGATATTGTATGGGATGTTAGGCATATTAGGTAGCACAGACAATTCTTTCGAAAAAATACTCAACACTTCAAGTGCAGGTTTATAAACCTGTTTTGAGTTACTGTAGATTAAAAATGAATGGTTTTCCGTATGAAGGAGTGTATTACACACTAGTCAACTTAAACATAACATAAAGCATTTTATACTGCGACCGTTCAAAATACGTTGACAGTATATTTACTAGACGGTGATATACGGTCAGTGACAGTATATAACTACTTGATCTGATTCACGCGACTGAAATGGACAAACTTACTGATTTCAATCATTAGACCTGCTCATCGATCTTTGAAAAGGTGAGTTCTCCTGTGAGCCATAATTTGTTCCTATAAAAACTTAAGGTTCTACTGGAGTAAATTTGACGCGATATTAGTTCAAGGAGAATTTTTTTCATAGGATAATTTAAATGGAAATTATTCCATAATTTAAAATGTTTCCGGGATTTACCTGGTGATTCTGAAATTGGTTCCTTACCTGGTGAAATGTATTCCATTCTTGTGAAATAAGTTACAGATTGTAACATTTGTTCCTTTACCTGGTGAAATTAGTTCCATATTGTGACATTTGTTGGACTGGTTAAACTGGTTTGACACTGTCCATAGCAAAGATGAAAAAGTCCCTAGCAGCCGTGTATATTTTATACTTATTGACTGAGTAAGAGGGGAATAGTAAGTTTATTGTCCCGAGGAACAACTATTGCCCCGAGGCAACGCCGAGGGGCAATAGTTGTTCAGAGGGACAATAAACTTACTATTCCCCGACTACTCAGTCAGTAAGTGTTTTATTATACCGAAAGAAACACAAGAGATAATTAAGGCAAAATTTAAGTCATGTGTACGTACCCGAGATGCATGATCGAGTGACAGAGTTCATTATTTTTTTTTAAATTCATTTTCTCACCATGACATATCCCTTTTTCTATCATCTCGGGATTCAGCATTGACGATAACCTATAACGCGGGAGCTTCCGAACGGGTCGGCTAAAACCTCCCAGCCAATCCCGTGCCCGGGATTAAAAATCCGCGAAACAACGTAACTTGAAGAGGGAAAATAGTTTTTTGAGGGAAAATAGTTTGGAAACTATTGACCGGTGACCGGGGAAAATAGTTAAATCACTGAAAATGTTAAAAATAGTGAAATTATTGTGCATGTATTTATTATAGAAAAATATATCTAAGGTATAATAAATATATATATATATATATATATATATATATATATATATATATATGTTCAGAGCCCTATATTTTAACTATGCAAGTCAAAGTAGAAGGTTAACAATCAAAGTCATTGTTAATATCCCTAGCAGCCATGTATACCACACTCTAGAAACCACACATATATATATATATATATATATATATATATATATATACCAACATGATGAAAGGTTACTTTTAAAATGGAAACAACTTGCAATTGTTCTGTGAACAAGTTTCTTTCCTGTTACTTTTATAACATTTTGTCACAAAGTTATCAATAGAATAAAGAATGGAAAGGGAGAATGTGTCAAAGAGAAACAGTAAACAGCTCAAGGCTACAAATGGGTCTTCAACGCTGGTAGAAAATCTTGCAATCCGGAGCGGGCTTCACCTGGCCCCTAAATAATAATGTATACTAGTTCAGCATAATGAACTGCACACTAAACTCTGAAACATAAAAATGAACCAAATTAAAAAAAAAAAAAACACAAGACTAACAAAGGCTAGAGGTTCCTAACTTCGGACAGGCGCAAAAATGCGGCGGTATTAAACATGTTTTGTGAGATCTCAACCCAGCCCCTATACCTCTAGCCAATATGGAATAAACACACACACAGCGATACACACAGTAAACCTCATGATCAGTTCAAAAAATGTCCGAGTCCGATGTTAAAAAGGTAATGGAAGAAACTAAGCTAAATGATAATGATCAATATATATTAACAAAGGACTACTAGCAATTACTGACATGCCAGCTCCAGACCTCAATTAAACTGATCGAAAGATTATGTCTATATCATATAGAAAATCAGCCCCAGTCCCTCCCGTTAGGGGTTTAGTATTATGCCATCACAAATTATACGAGAAGAACATAACCCGTAGCATGCCAACAACTGGTTTTAGAATAAGTGTGTTTATTTCCGATGCAAAGAACCTATGAGTGAATCAATATTAATTCCGCAAATGCCATCTTTAATGACTTCACAACAGTATCGTAACTATATCCCTTGTTGATAAGTCTGTTTAAAGGTTTGATTAGCTTTTCAGATGAATGACGACATTCTTGTGCTTTGTATAGAATATTACCATAAAAGATGGGATGGGAAATACCTGAACATATAAGATGTTTGCACACCTATTTACGCCAAATATCCGATATAAACTATTAGATATATATTATTGTCTAATAAAACTATTTAGAATCCTTGAAGGTCTTTGTTCTAACTCTTGACTAATTTTACAAACCATTAACCAAATTATTACACTTTATATAGTCTATATTTATAACCCCAGCTTATTTTTATACTCTTTCCCTAGCTATATTATAGTTCAGATAATTAAACTTTGTAAGCAATCTCATGTCTACATTTCTAAAAAAGATTTTAATGAAATCTATATCTTAGGTTAATATAAATGTAAAGATTCTATCAGACAAGTTCTGACAGATTGATTTTCTAAGAGCTATCTTCTTAGAAAATTTAAACTAAAGGCACTCAAGAGTATGTATCGCTCACCTGGGCACCTTCAGCAGGACTGAAAATTTAAGTGTAGCGGTTATCTTGGCTGGTTTTCCCATAGGATACATTGTTAAACAAAGTAAGGCTGTGATTGACATCTTAGTTGATTTCAAGCACAATCTGAAAGTTTAAGATTTGTTATCTGCAACTTAAATTTTCCCATAGGGTCCTATGTTAAACAGCTTTCGTGGCTATCTTTGTTGAAATTCCTTGTCATCAGACATAATTCTGAAAGAGGCCCATTTAAGGACCATTTCTGCCAAGTTTTGTTCCAATTAACTCAGTTGTTTCATACAAGAAGATTTTTAAATTGATTTTTGCAATAGGGTCGTATGTTAAACTATGTTTGGCTGTGGCGTCCAACTTGGTTGATCGTCAGGGCCGTCAGACACAATTCTGAAAGAGGACCATCCAAGGACGATTGGTGCAAAGTCCGGTTACAATTGGCTCAGTGGTTTCAGACAAGAAGATTATTTAATGAATTTTCGCATACTGTCCTATGTTAAACTAAGTTTGGCTGTGGCGGCCGTCTTTGTTAACATCGAGAGACATCGGGCATAATTCTGAAAGAGGACCACTAAGGACAATTTCTGCCAAATTTAGTTCAAATTGGCTTATTAGTTTCAGACAAGAAAGATTTTTTAATGAATTTTCGCATGGGGTCCTATGTTAAATTAAGTTCGGCTGTGGCGGGCATGTTGGTTGACGTTCTGGGTCATCGTACACAATTCTGAAAGAATACCATCAAAGGACCATTGCTGCTAAGTTTGGTTCTACATTTGGCTCAGTAGGCTCAGATAAGGATTTTTAAAATGAATTTCCCTTAGGGTCCTATGTTAAACTAAGATGGGTTGTGGCGGCGATCCATGTTGATCGTCCGTGTCATCAGACCATTTCTGCCAAGTCTTGTTCCAACTGGCTCTGTTGTTTCAGACAAGATGATTTTTAAATGAATTTCCTCATAGGGTATTTACTAAGTTGGGCTGTGGCGGCCAACTTGGTTGATCGTCCTTATCATCAGACACAATTCTGAAAGAGGAACATGTAAGGACAATTGGTGCCAAGTCCGGTTATAATTATCTCGGTGGTATTAGACAAATAGATTATTTAATGAATTCTCCCAGTGTCCTATGTTAAACAAAGCTCAGCTGTGGCGGCCATATTTGTGAACATCGCGGGACATCGGGCACAATTCTGAAAGAGGACCATCTAAAGACCATTTCTGCCAAGTTTGGTTCGAATTGTCGTAGTTGTTTCAAACAAGAAGATTTTTAAATGAATTTTCCCATAAGGTCCTATGTTAAACTAAGATGGGCTGTGGCAGGCATCTTGGATGACATTCCGGGTCATCGGGCACAAGTCTTAAAGAATACCAGCTAAGGACCATTGCTGCTAGGTTTGGTTCCAATTGGCTCCGTAGTTTTAGACAAGAATATATTTAAATGAATTTCCCATCGGGTCCTATGTTAAACTTTGTTGGGCTGTGGCGGCTATCTTGGTTGATTGTCCGGGTCATCGGACACAATGTTGAAAGAGGACCATCTAAAGACCAAGTCTGGTTCCGATTGGCCTAGTTACATGGGAGATTTGTTTTTAAATTCATCCTCATTTTTACCTCACCTGGCTAAAATCTAGGGTTAACTTTTGCCAACCAGTTTGCGTCCGTCATCGTCCGCCTGTCCTTTAACTTTTCACATTTCAATCTTCTCCTAATAGACCTCTGAACCAAATGAAACCAAACTTGGCAGCAATGATCCTGGGAAGGTCCTTTACATAATTTATAATTTTGGTTCCGATCGAATATTTAACAGGGCTGCCCTGCCTAATAATGTATTCTGAATGGCTGAAATTTAAAAAATCTTCTTGTCAGAAACAACACCACAAATGAACTTCTACTTTGCAGGAATGTTTCTTAGATGGTCCTCTACAAAATTTATAATTTTGGTGCCGATTGGATATCCAAGATGGCCTTATGGTAAATACATACAAACAATTTCTTCGTCGAAACCGTTGAACAGATTGAATTAATAATATGTCTGAATGATTGTATAAAATGACGGTCCTGTACCAAATTTGTAATTTTGATGCCGATCGGAAATCCAAGATGACTGCCACTGCAGGGCATAGTTAACACAGTACCAAATGTTTCAAAAATCCTCTTGTCAGAAACCACAAAACCAAATGAACTTCTGCTTTGCAGGAATGGTCCTCTACCAAAAATTATAATTTGAGTGCCGATTGGAAACCCAAGATGGCCGCCACCATGGGACATAGTTAACATTATGGGAAAACATACAAACAACTTCTTCTTCGAAACTGTTTGGCAGATTTAATTATAATATGCATGAATGATCGTATGGTGGTCATGTACCATAAATCCAAATTTATAACTTTGAGGCCGATCGGAAATCCAAGATGGCTACCACTGCAGGACATAGTTAACACAGGATCAATGTTTAAAAAATCTTGTTTTATCAGCCATGTGGATACAACAGACCTTACCAATGGGCTAAAAGAAGCCAGGTGAGCCTCTAGTTTTTAATTTTAGTCACGGCAGCCATGTCGGTTGGAAATCAGGGATGCCGGACAATTTTGGAAAGGGAATTTCTATCTTGTTACTTTTTGCAACCATATAGTTAAGTATTCGGGTGTGAAACAGCAATTAATTGGAATAATTTCAAATATTGCAATTCCATCTTTGGTAAATATTCTGGAAGACTATCAAATTTAAGACTCTTAAATTTTTGGAAAAGTACCTAGCAACCATATATAGAAGTGGCAAGGTGTGAAAAAGGAATTGCTTGGAATAAATGGAATTTCAAACATTGCAATTCAATCTTTGGTAAATATTTGTAGGACTCTCAGATCTTCATATTTTAGGAAAAATAACAATCCAAAGATACTAATATTAGATATTATAATAGTAAATTTATACTATGCTGTATACGACGCATTTCAAGGAGTTACCTCTCATCAGCAGCATTAAAACCGAAACATTTGGAATACCAAAAACCAAAGTTATATTAAACAAGAAGTACTCGACCAAAAATACCGAAATGGGAAGCCAAATTTCAGCTAAGGAGATCTACCATGTGCAATACAAGGAATGACAAGGAAAACTATCCATATCTTAAAGTACAAAACTAAAATTTCAAGATATTTCACAATTAATTTTGATAAACTTTATGTCAAAGTTTAGATCGGCATTGTATTGAATATCGAATGAGTTTATTATCCCCGAACTTTCGAAGAAAGTTGGATATAGCGATTGTCTCCGTCCCTCTGTCACACTTTCTTATGACATCAACTCCTCCTTCACTTTTGGGTTTAGGAATTTAATTTCTATATAGAATGGTTGCATACCACCTGTAGTTGCGCAATAAGGTCTTATAATTTTTATTTTCTAAACAAGGGGCCCACATGGGTTTAACTTTGAAAAAGCTTGTGACCTGCACTCGTCTTTGATTTTTCAATTTATGCATTTTATTTCTATACAGTATTGTCATGCAGTATATGCAGATGCGCAATAAGGTTTTAGAATTTTGTTTTTCTAAAATTGGACTGCACATGGGTCGAAATTTGAAATTTTTAATTTAAGCTTGTGACCGTAACTTCTCCTTCAGTTTACATATATACACTATATTTATTTTCACAATAAGGATTTAGAATATCGATTTTTAAACCGGGGGCTCACTCAGGCCGAATTTCAAAAATTGTCATTTTAAGCTTGTAAACTAAATTTTTTTTTCATTTTTCATTAGGTTTATTAATTTAATTTCTTTATAGAATGACTGCATACTATTTTTTCGATGGGAATAAGGTATTATATTTTTGACTGTAGATAAGTGGCCCAACAACTTACAGGTGGTGCGGGTATCAATGTCGATTCCGACATTTCAATAATTTTCAGCTTTCTGTCTTGTTACTTTTGTTATTGACCTATTAACGCCGGGGGAAATAGGCTGTGTTATAACAGTCTTGTACATTTTAATCTTAGTAGTCGAAATTATTGTCACCTTCCTAGAATTTTCATTGTTGTGCTTCATTTCATTCATTTATTTGTTTAATTGGGGGAATGGATTGGTTTGTAATTTTTTGCGTTTGAATCTGTGGCTAAGGAATAAACTATTGCCTCATCACTCTAAATTCCAAGCAAAATGGATTTTTTTTTAAATTGAAGGATTTGCAGAAACGGCATTGACAAGAGAAACATGAACATCTGATCCAAGACAATAATGAGTACAAAGAAAATATTCAAATAACACGTAATTGCACGTTTGTTGCTATTTTTGCCTAAGTCTGTAAGGGTACCTGATTTTTATCCCCGCACTTCGAAGAAGTTTGGTGATATTGCTATCGCCCCCGTCCGTCTGTCCGTCCGTACGTCACATATTCTTGTGACCTAAACTCCTCGTTAATTTTTAATTTCATGCAATTAATTTCTGTACAGTATTGTCACATACTGTATGTAGGCATTTAAGCTTGTGACCTAAACTCCTCTTTTATTTTTCATTTTATGCATTTAATTTCTATACAGTATTAACAAAAATTGTATTTATATGTGCAATAAGGTTTTATAATTTTGATTTTCAAAAATTGGGGCCCACAGGGGTCGAATTTCTTAAATTTGCTATATAAGCTTGTGACATAAACTCCTCGTTCATTTTTCATTTTATACATTTGATGTCTATACAGTATTGTCACATACAATATGTAGATGTGCAATAATGTATTAGAATTTGATTTTCAGAACTCTGTTGAATTTTGAAAATTGGCAATTTAAGCTTGTGACCTAAACTCCTCTTTTATTTTTCATTTTATGTATTTAATTTCTTTACGGTATTGTCACACACTGTATATAGATGTGGAGTAAGGTTTTAGAATTTTGATTTTCGAAAATTTCGAAATTTTTTTTTCATTTTTCATTTTATACATTTTATTTCTATACAGTATTGTCATATACGGTATGCAGATGTTCAGTCAAGTTTTGGAATTTGAATTTTCCAAAATTTTGGCCTGTATTTAAAGGTATAATTGTGAAAAAGGTGCACAGGGATACAAAATGTGGGTAGTGCGGGGATACCTGTCGTTTTCGGCTTCCATATCAGATACCATATATCTTTTTTATTTCTTATAAATAGTAGACAGCTAGCATTTATTAAATCTCCCAAACGAACGTATTTGGGACGACATATTGTTATTGTTCCGTTTCTTTGCTTTTTATACCCGCACTTTCGAATGAAAGTTCGGGTATATTGTCGAAGGGACCAAAAAGGACCAAATTATACAAAGGGCTTGTGACGTGAACTCCTCTTTCATTTTTATACGACCGCAAATTTTTTTTGCGGTCGTATATTGGTATGACGTTGGCGTCGTCGTCGTCGTCGTCCGAAGACATTTGGTTTTCGCACTATTAATTTAGTATAAGTTAATAGAAATCTATGAAATTTAAACACAAGGTTTATGACCACAAAAGGAAGGTTGGGATTGATTTTGGGAGTTTTGGTCATGTTTAAGAATTAGGGGCCAAAAAAGGGCCCAATAAGCATTTTTCTTGGTTTTTGCACAATAACTCTAGTATAAGTAAATAGAAATCTATGAAATTTAAACACAATGTTTATGACCACAAAAGGAAGGTTGGGATTGTTTTTTGGGAGTTTTGGTCCCAACAGTTTAGGAATTAGGGGCTAAAAAAGGGCCCAAATAAGCATTTTTCTTGGTTTTTGCACAATAAACTTTAGTATAAGTAAATAGAAATCTATGAAATTTAAACACAAGGTTTATGACTACAAAAGGAAGGTTGGGATTGATTTTGAGAGTTTTGGTCCCAACAGTTTAGGAATTAGGGGCCAAAAGGGTCCAAAATTAAATTTTGTTTGATTTCATCAAAAATTGAAGTATTTTGGGTTCTTTGATATGCCGAATCTAACCGTATATTTATATTCTTAATTTTTGGTCCCGTTTTCAAATTGGTCTACATTAAGGTCCAAAGGGTCCAAAATTAAACTTAGTTTGATTTTAACAAAAAATGAATTCTTGGGGTTCTTTGATATGCTGAATCTAAACATGTACTTAGTTTTTTTATTATGGGCCCAGTTTTCAAGATGGTCCAAATCGGGGTCCAAAATTAAACTTTGATTTCAACAAAAATTGAATATATGGGGTTCTTCAATATGCTGAATCTAACCATGTATTTAGATTTTTGATATTTGGGCACGGTTATCAAATCAGGGGCCAAAAATAAGCATTTTTAGCTCACCTGGCCTAAAAGGCCATGTGAGCTTTTGCCATCACTTTTCGTCCGTCGTCCGTCGTCCGTCCGTCCGTCGTAAACTTTTCATTCAAACATCTTCTCCTCAGAAACCATTTGGCCAATTCCAACCAAACTTTGCATGAGTGGTGTATGGAAGGTCCTCAACAAAGTTTCGTCATTTAGTTCTGATTGGTCAAGAAACATGGCCACCAGAGGTAATTCTTGTTTCTGATTGGCTGATTTTCAAAAATCTTCTCCTCTGAAACGGCTGGGCAGATTGGATCGAGGCTTCATAGGAATGATATATGACATGTCCTCCACAAACGATCCTCATTTTATATTGATCCGATGAAAAACATGGCCACTGTTGCTAAAAATAGAACATAGGCGTAAATTGCTGTTTTTTGCTAATAACTCAAAAACCGTTACAGATATCGAAAATCTGACATGGGGTAAAATTGATCAGCATGACAAGATCTACCTACCCTGAAATTTTGAAGGAAATTCCAAAACCCATTTAGGAGTTATTGCCCTTTTTCTGTCAAATTTTCAAAATTTTAACATTTTTTGTCATTTATCTCCAAAACTATTTGAGATAGAAGTGAAATGTAAATTTGAAAAATGTTTGCCATGTTGAGATCCACCTACCCTGAAATTTTAAAGGAAATCCCAAAACCCATTTAGGAGTTGTTGCCCTTTTTTTGTCAAATTTTCGAAATTTTTTCATTAAAAAATCTTCTCCTCTGAAACCGCTGGGCCAATTGGTTTGAAACTTAATAGGAATGATCTTTGACATGTCCTCTACAAACGATCCTCAATTTATTTTGATCTGACGTAAAACATGGCTGTCGTAGCTAAAAATAGAATATAGGGGTGCATGTGTTGTTTTTGGCTTATAACTTAAAAACCGTTACAGATATCAAAAATCTGACATGGGGTAAAATTGATCAGCATGACAAGATCTACCTAACCTGAAATTTTGAAAGAAATGCTAAAACCCATTTAGGAGTTATTGCCCTTTTTTGTCAAATTTTGAAAATTTAACATTTTCGTCATTTATCCCCAAAACTATTTGAGATAGAAGTGATATGTAAATTTGAAAAATGTTTGCCATGTTGAGATCTACATACCCTGAAATTTTAAAGGAAATCCCAAAACCCATTTAGGAGTTATTGCCCTTTTTTGTCAAATTTTCAAAATTTTAACATTTTTGCATTTATCTCCAAAAGTATTTGAGATAGAAGTGAAATGTAAATTGAAAAATGTTTGCCATGTTGAGATCTACCTACCCTGAAATTTTGAAGGGAATCACAAATTCTTTTTAGGAGTTATTGGTTTGTGTAATTTGAGGCCGAGTTCTGTTACATTTATTTAAGGTTCACCCTTATTCCTGGTCAATTTTATCAACTTCCTGCCAGGACTACCACCATCAGGGAACATATTTTAACATTAAACCTTATGAAAAATAAATCTTCAACAAATTTTCCCTGAACAGTTGAACCAATTGCAACAAACTTGGTCAAATAGTTGATTAATTGTCCAATGAAAACCAGACTCCAGGTGAGCGATACAGGCTCTGGTGAGCCTCTTGTTGTAACTTTCAGACATAACTTGTGTGTTAGTTTATGGATCTCTCTGACATTGTACCACAAGGTTCCATATCAAAAAGGGAATGCTGGGATTGATTTTGGGGGTAATCATCTCAAAATTTACGAATTAGGGGCCACAAAAAGGGGCAAAAAACAAGCATTTTTCTAGTTTCATGACAATAACTTGTGTAAGTCTATGAATCTTTCTGAAATTGTACTACAAGGTACCATATCACAAAGGGAAAGCTGGAATTGAGTTTGGGGGTAATTGCCCAAAACATTTAGGAATAAGGGGCCAAAAAGGGACCAAAAATAAGCATTTTTCTAGTTTCCAGACAATTACTTGTGTTCAAGTGTATGGATATCTCTGAAATTGTACTGCAAGGTACCATACCACAACGGGAAGTCTGGGATTGATTTTGGGGGTAACTGCCTCAAAATTTTAGGAATTAGGGGCCAAAAAGGGGCAAAAAACAAGCATTTTTCTAGTTTCAGGACAATAACTTGTGTGTAAGTGTATGGATCTTTATGAAATTGTACTACAATGTTCCATATCACAAAGGGAAAGCTGGGTTTGAGTTTGGGGGTAGTTGCCCTAAACGTTTAGGAATTAGGGGCCAAAAAGGGGCGTACAAACAAGCATTTTTCTAGTTTTCATACAATAACTTGTGTTCAAGTGTATGGATCTCTCTGAAATTGTACTGCAAGGTACCATACCACAAAAGGAAGGCTGGGATTGAGTTTGGGGGTGATGAATCATAAGGGGGTTCAAAAAATTTTGGGGGAGGGATTTTTTTTTTCTTTTTTTCCTTTTTTTTTCTTTAAAATTTTCCATTTTAAATTGGTTATTTCTGATTTATATATAAAAGCAAAAAATACTGATATGGTTTGAATAGGTAAATTAAAATTTTTTAAGTTCGTAGATCACATTCATTCTGTGTCAGAAACCTATGCTGTGTCAAATATTAATTCACAATCCAAAGTCAGTGCTGTATCAAGCTTGAATGTTGTGTCCATACTTGCCCCAACTATTCAGGGTTCGACCTCCGCGGTCGTATCAAGCTGCGCCCAGTGGAGCATTTTATTGAATTTAAAATATTTTTAGTGTTTCCATATTGTTGCTTACCAACTGTAGATGCGCAATAAGGTTTTGGAATTCCAAATTTTTTAAAGGGGCTGGGAGGGACCAAAAAGGGCCGAAACAGAAAAAAAGCATAATTACTTATCCAACGAAAATAAAAAATTGGTTTATTTCCAATCATTATCATGTCATTGTACCAAAGTGGCTGTGATAAAATATCTTCTGGTGTTGTGGATTGATTAATTTGCAAAGAAGCCCAGCTATTTATTACATCCTGCCAAAATTTATTAAAATGTTTAGGATGCAACAAAGCAGGCTTAGTATACTGCGAAATTTGTCTCCACCAAGATCCTTCAGCAGGTCAGTCAGTTAGACTTTCCATGAGGAATTTTTGTAAGGATCTAAATTTTTTTTAATCCAAGAAATTTTAGGTGCATGAATAAAAGATCTAATATCAGGCATTTTTAAACCATCATCAATATAATTACCAATAAGAGTGTTGCGTTTCACTGTCTGGTTTCCCATTCCACAGAAATTAAAAAAAAATATTATTAATATTATTAAGAATATGTGCCGGTGGATCTGGAAGAACAGTAAAACACTGCACAAAAATACGTTATGCCAATGTTTTTATAACGGTTATTTTCCCAATTAAGGAAAAATTTCTGAAAGACCAATCATGTAATAATCTATTGACCTTTTCAGTTTTTTCAATAAAATTATCTGTATATATATATCTGATTTTGACACCCAGTAACTTGAAGCTATCAAAGCGGTTCCAGTATTTCCAATCCACAGCCGTGTCTTGCCCCATCCATATTGCCTGTGTTTTATCAAAATTTGCTCTCAAACCAGAACAAGTAGAGAAAAGATCGACTAGAAACAAAGCTCGATTGACTGAACTATGAGCATACTGACTAATAACATATTCAGAATCATTTATTCTAATACCATTAATGTCAGGGTCATATTTGACTGCTGCACTTAATAATTCCACTGCTAAAATAAATAAGTAAGGAGACAAAGGATCTCCTTGTCTTACCCCCCTCTCTTTCTATGTGAAATATTTCTGAAAGGTGTTCATTGTTCAATACACAAATTTCAGAACCTTCGCAGAGAGTTTTAAACCAATGAATAATAGATTCTCCAAAACCGAAGAAATCAAGACATTTATTTACAAAGTTCCATTCCAGAGAGTCGAAAGTTTTTTCTTTTTTCACACTATTACTAGTTATTATTATTATTCTTTCTTTTTTTCTTTCTCCGACGCGTGAACTTGTCCGACGCGTTGTAGATGTGCTATCCGACTTTGGATTGTTCAAAATGGCTGCTGTTACCATGGAAACAGCAGAACAATGGTTGAGGTGTCGTTTTGGCGACTTTTATGTTAGCATCCTAACACAGAATTACTTGTTATTTTTTTTTTTTTTTTAATTTGCATGATTTATTTTTTTTCCAATCTCCTATTACAACTCCCTTAGAAGCCCAGGAGTGCTGTCTAAGGTTCCCTGTTTTACATGATTTACACCTACCCAGGGAAAGCAGGTGTGTTATTTAGCCCACTATTTGTATAAATACCTAAACTAAATGTATCAATCTTTTTTTTTTACTTGTTATTAATTAAGTCGCCAAAACAAAGTTTGGGAGACTTATTGTTTTTACCCCGTTTCCAACAACCTTAAAGACCCCCACAGAAAAAGCATTTATAACATATCCCATCAAAACATTTGTTTGAACAGAAAAATTAAAAAAAAAAAATTATACTTTATACAAAAAGGGTAGATTTATTCTTGACCATGACAGATTAGAGCAGTCAGAATCAAGTCAGGATTCTGTTCTAAAGCAGTCAGTCGAACTGCTCTAAGTTAACTTGGTGAGAGGTTATGTCTGCACCTAATTGTATATATTTACCAGAGCAATAAACACTTTGTCAAATTAAAGTCGGTGAAAAATATTTTCCATGATCTATTGCCATTACGATTCTTTTCCATTATGATTAACAAATCGTATAATCGTTTCCTTTTTCTCTTTAGGGCCGAAAACAAAATCCAGCAGACGGAGAAAGAGATAACTGTACTGTATTTCTCAAATATTAATGCGCGTACCGCACATAAATATATTGAAAAGCCCTGTCCTTAGATTCTCTGAATTTACCTCTTTGATCATTTTGGAATTAGAATTTTCTCTTCAAGAATTCGAGTAATTATTTTCGTTTTCAATATTTTAGGTCTGAAATTCAACTATAAATCTAGAGTCAGTGAACACACATTTTCGCCACCTCCTGTTTTTCTCATAGGGTTCTAATTTTCTATACATATTCACAAATTTTCAAAAAATTATTGGAAATTCATTTCTCAACCAATTTTCACGAAACTTGCACTGTCGGGAGAAGAAATAAATGACATTTCATGGTTTATTTGTGTATATGTGTGTATTTCCTTTTCCTGGTTTATGAGTGACAATGATTTAGTTACAATTTTTTTTTAGATTAAAACATAACAACTCTGAAGTCTAAAATCGCAAAACTATACACGAATAAACAAAATAACTATTTTCTTTCTGATAGTTAAAATTTCATGAGAATGACTTCACAAAGATTTTTTTTTTTAAATTTGTGAATTTGTATAGAAACCTGTGAGAAAATCCGAGGTTAATTTCACACCTTGTGCATCAAATTTGATATAGAATAATATTTGTATATCATTGGAACGTCATTTATCCAATTATACCTTTGTCAGTAATATAAAATACTTTAGATTCCTTGATACCAGTTCTAATGAACTTAAATTGCATATGAAGACCAAATATTTGAGTATGAAGGCGTATTAGTCCAATCCTGATTTAAAATAAAGTTTCATAACAAAACATGGAACTCTAAGAGAAATGTCATAATCAGAGTCCAAAAATACTGGTAAGGTCTGGAGACAAGCAAACACCCTGAACAAATGGAAATCAAGAGTAATATTCCTAAAGTGGTGGGTAAACCAGGTTTTACAACATGCCAAACCTCCCACTTATATGACGGTTACTATAAATCTGGGTTGTTTACTAAAATGGTTAGCTGTTAAAGCAACCGACTCATAAGTCACATCAGTAAACATTGGTCTACATATCTCAAAGAATTTCATCAAGACTATCGAGTTATTTTTATAAAATATAATTCAGTGATATCATTTACTGTTATATATCAAATGTTTTAGGGACATATTACAGCTAGAAAAACTTTCTACTAAATTTAAAGACGCTGAATCATCGTTCATAGCAGAAAAAAATTTCCTTCAGCGTGAACTGCAATCTAAAATCGAGGAAATTGAGCAATCGCAAGAAAACATAACCGATTTAGAGGAACAGCTCAAGAGGATGAAAGAAAAGTGTGAGAAGTAAGTTCAACATGTCCTTAGTATAATGTATCTTTATGCAGGTAAGGACAGGAGAAATAGTATCCACAAATCACCCTCTATAAGTGATAAAATAAATTTGTAAATCTATAATTTATACTTAAAAAGTTCATATTTATCTACACAATTGAAATTGCATGCTTCATAAAGGAGGAAATATCAATAAAAAAAACTATGGCGGAAGTTAATCCAGAATGTCGAGAAAAAACACAAAAAGCATCGATAAGCTGATCTGATATGCTAAAACGTTAAGCTTTCTGAACTGCAAATATTATTTTGATAAATACATATATGCAGTAGGAGTCGCTCTTGGAACTGGAACTCACATTTTGGTTTGGTTTTTAATTTTTTCACTGCTACACGTGCTTTTGTATATTTCAATTACCATTTAATTTGTTTGCACTATAATTAACAATATAGGTATAACAATTAAACTAACGTACTTAGCAATGTAAAATATATTTTGAAATATTTCTTCCATAACCAACCAAAAAGATCTTTGAGAGGACCGTATCTTAATGCATTTCTATATACATGTATATTATTGAATATAAGATATTACATATGTGTTTTGGGTTGTTTTTTTTAATGAAAGTGATCTGATATTGCTCTTGTTGTATTCAATTATTTTACTGTAAAATCCACTGCAATTGCTACAATTATATTGTTATTTGCTAAATATTTATAATTAATTTAATTTATTATTGTGATTGTATGCATGTTGATCATGTGTAAACACTGTTATATTTTGTCCTTACCTGGGCCATTGATCATGCTGATCTATCTTCAGTTTTGGAAATAATTATTTTGAAAATCTGAATATTTGGGGCATTATAAGGAGAAATGTTTCTCCTCTTCGATTATATTAAGATTAAAGTGTTAAAATATTCTTTTCTCTCTAGGGATCTCATTCTGGTCGCTCATTTTAAATTTAGTAATAGTAAGTCTCTTATCTAATGCTGCATGTTGGGGCGATGAGTTTTCTATTTTATTATTGCGAAAAAAAATATCACTGCATGACTTATGCGTGTAAAATACATTGAAACAAATCCTGATAGAGAAAGATGAATTTACCCACTAAAAAGCAAATTTGAAAAAAAATATCTCTCTAAAATAAAACAAGTCCATATATACATGTATGCCCTTCATACTTTAAACGAATTATTTTACCGATTCAAATACGAGCATCTGTTTCTTTATTAGAAAATAGAAAAAAAATTTGGACTGCATATGACACTTGATATAATTTAAGCCAACCCATCCTTGGTTATTTCTTTTAAGTTTTATATTTTCACTAAAATACTACGAAAAACAGTTTTGATTGCAAAATTCTCCGGGATGAAAATAAATATTCTGTGATACAAAATTAAACATGCTTGGTATTACCGCTTTTATGTTATGCAGAAGGCCTAAAATGTGGAAAACCAAACATACCAAAACGTTGAGAAGACAATTAAAAAATTACCAAAAGGAAAAATTATCAGTATCAATTTCACACAGCCAGGTGAAAACATATATTGAAATACTAGCGTAATTCTATCGATGCACCTTCTATATTAATGTTTCTGTTTGCCCTAGGTTTGAATTTGAAAATCATAACTTAAAGGTAATTGAAAGAGGGACAGATACCTTGTTAGAAGCGAAATCAGTTAAAAAGGTGAGGAAAACCTCGTTATATCGGTAAGAAGGGTAGGAAATGAGTAAATGTCTTGTGCATGCATATTTTCCAGTGTATATTGTTCGGGTGATTTTAGAATGTACTTACTATTATTTTCGTTGTAAAGTTACGTTCATTGTTTTTTTTATACATGAAAGTAAATAATACACGCGTAACTGGCGACATGCGTTTGAAGCGATGATAAAGAAGAAAGTGTGTGTTTGTTTGCAAGTTCCTTCAAAGAATTTGAATTTAAACAAAATATTACCGGGACATTACTCTTAATCATGAAGACATTCGGTCTATTTTGAATTCGCAGGTGGCCATGGAAATATTTTAATTATTTACGGTTGACCATAATTCTTATATTTTTCATGTAAAACATGAACTCCCTTTTGTTTTTGTCAATTTTCATTCTTGCCGTTCCAGAGTTTGACTATTTTTGTTTTACACAGCATATCTCTATGTCTTTCGAAAACTCACATTTCTCACGATAGCTGTGCCTGAAGTTTCTGACAAACGTGCTTATTTTAATTTTCCGATTGTGAACTTCCCCTTTCCTAACAGTAACATACCGGGGTCATAAGATCACAGTTGATTTATTACTGTCGTGCATGTGACTTTCTCGGCAGGGCGAGATTGCTGTTACATAACTTCTAAGACACGGTTATGTTCAGTCTCCAGAACATTTAAGGTTGTTATCACGAATTGATTGGCCGATACGAGTTTCTATCTCATGTATGAAACTAGATATCTTCCGTTAGATCTCATACCCTTATGGTATTGAAATCTTACAGTCAATTTGCTTTACTCACTGCCACTGTGACGGGAGCAAGAGTCGCTGTCATGTTCTCTTGTTTTTTTTGTTTAGGTTATTATATGTTTTTTATTCCTTTAGTTTAGTTATTCATGTATCATTGTGGCATTTGTTTGTTGTGTTCAATTCTCATGACTTTCAAACGTCTTTTCGTTGGACATTGAATTTACCCACGGTTTTTTTTACTTCGGTATTTTTGTCGATATTTTATACACAGTATTTGGATTGAACAGAAAAGCTTCCCAGGCTTTCACTTTTGTAATTTCAGTGTTATGAGATTTTTTCGTTCTGTCTGCCGAAATAGTTCTATTTCTATGTGTTATACAATAACTCATGTTTGCTTTGATGAATCCAATAATTTTATATGTAAAGTTTGGATTGATTAAACAGACCACAGTAGGAAGAAGAAATTTCATTTGATTTTTCACTTATCATCTGATAGAGCTTTTTTCCTTCAGACAACCAATTTTCCATGCACTTTTCCATTTGAACTAAATATGAAGTATAATGAACCAATAGTCCACTTCAATCCTTTCCCCCAAAAAAAGAGAAAAAAGAAGAGGTTCCCAGAAGCCTATACCATTTCCCTGAATTTAAATGGACTTCAAAAGATATGAAGAACAGCTCAACAACATAATAAAAAGTAACTCTTCATGAGAGTTTTTTTTAGTAAACGCTGTCCCATTATGGATGCCTGTACATATTTACCCAAGTCTCTTTCAACACTTTTCATGAGGGTTTCTTTTATTAGCATCTGGTCCATTTTATTTATTTAAGGTCCGCACCAAAGTCACTTTGAGTATCATAAAAAGAACCATTTCATCAAACGTTGATCCAAATTGGCTTTTAGAATATTTTTGTTAATTTTTTCCATAGTTGGTATTGTTATGCCATTTCTGTGCAGGCGTCTGCACCACATGTATGATTTTGAAAAAAGCACGCATTTGTTTGATTCAACCAAAGTTTAACCCTTACAGAATAGGATGTGTTTATACATCCCATATACTGAATTTAAATGACGACAGACATATTTGTCCGAGAGCACACTTTTGAAAAAAAGTAAAATTCCAACTAAGTTTGATATCAGTTAGTCCGTTAGTTTTAGATAATAATATTATTTGATTTTTTGTAGTAACAGAGGCCTTAATGGGTCATAAATTGTTTCTTTTACCCCAAAAATGAAGCCAAAGCGATCTCCCAACAAAGAATCATTTCATTTATTTGAAAGTTCCTATGCAATGACAGTATAGAAAATAATAGTCCCCTTTCTTGCACCCCAAAGCTTTCCTTTACCTGTGTTTTACACACATTTAGATAGTTCTAAAAGTTCAGTGACCATTGCCATATGCATGAAAATAGAGGCTCCAAGGAGATCACTCCCAAAGATATTATTTTCCAAAATAAAGCAAATCGTAATTGACACAAAATCACATAACGTTTGTTTTCTTCATTAAATTAAAGTATAATGAATAGAGTGGAATAAATCAAGTTGTGATAACTTTTAAGGCATATGTAAGTACGCTTGAAAATGTCAATGACTAAATTTGTTATGTGATTCCTAGAAAATAAGTCTTGTTCACATCGAATGCAGCAATTCTATGAAGTTTCTTTGCATGCAAATATGAACTGTATCCGATTTTGAGTTTACAAACTTTCCTTATATATCAATGCTGAAGTCCATGTTTTGCCGTGCGAAACACCAATTAAATATCTCAATATGATAAAAACAGGCACCATCTTAAAAAAAAAGATATCGAGATTACATAGATTCTTGTTCATTTCTTTCCCACGAAATTCCGCATGGATTTCCCACCTGATAGATGGCATTAAAATATAAAATGTTAATTACATATATACATTGTATATGTGAATCTTAATTTTAACCCATTTGAACATATCAACATGTTAACTGAAGACATTGTTCCGAACATCAAACATCACGTCATTTTCGTCATTTATCTGTTCATAGTACATGTGCCAATGATTGACAACGCCCACTGCTACAATATGAAGAGTCTTGAAAATGAAAGGTCAAATATGGAAAATATACCGAGTACTGTGAAAAAAAACTGAAATTTATGTCTTGAACAATTACACATTGTATGTTTCAGTACTGTCAGGTTTTGTTTCGATGCAATGTAAACTGAATGAGATCTTCATCATATATAGTAATAACAAGGTCCACTTTTTTGCTGTTGGAAACCCTATGAAAAATCAATCCGATCACGAAAACATTTATTACAAGGTAGATAACAATTCTGTCCACTTTATTTCTTACCATGGACCGCAGACTTTTGTGACACACAGGAAAAAAACTGGTCCATTTGGTAAGGGTGGAACAATAATGTTTTAATACAGAAGATATCTTTCACAGTGGCTTGGAGTTGAATAAAAAACTTTGAAAGAGAACACCAAACAAATGTTAAGAACCATTGCTGCAAAGTTTGATATCTGTTTGAACTGGTCATTGTTTTCAAATATTAGAGTCTTTAAGTGAATTTCCCAAAGTAGTAGGAGTTTTTCGTTAAACAATGGTTGTTGCGACCATCTTGGTTTGCCGTCTGTGCCATCGTATACAATTTTCAAAGAGGACCACTTCAGAACAATTGTTGCCCGTATTGGTTCCAATTACTGACTATATTATATGAAATGAAATTTTCAGTATATTCATAATCTATAAACTTATAGTAAATTGTTCATGATTGGTTTGGGGAAATACTTTTTGAAATACATTTTGTACAATGTATATCCTTCCACTGAATTCATGCAGTTTACTTTGTGAGGACATTAGTTCAAATTAGTACGACTCGTTTAATAAAAAGTATTATATATTTAAAATAATAATGATTCACGGCAGTTAAAATGATAATTGGATGCTAGTTTTCACATGAGGCTACTAATAAAGGTATCTGTTAATCCATTTCTTTATTATTATTTTTACTATTTTGACTGAATAATCAGAATATATAATAAATGAAATATTAAATTGGTAAAGACACAAAGACATCTTTATCTCTAGCCGAAGGAATATCAGTCGACAAGCTCGAGTTTCGAAATATACCTTTGAAATTTACAACTTGCTTTTGCATTTTTAATTACTTAATTTTTATTTAAATATTGAAAAATTGCTTTTTCAATTTTCATTTTTAAATTTTGATTTGAAATTTAAAAGTCGCAAATTTCATTTTTCAATTTTCAAATTAAAATTGAAAATTGAAAAATAAAAAAGCAAGTGAAAATTTCATTTTTTTAATTTTCAGATAAAAATTGAAAAATGTTTGGCCGCTTTATACACGGACCCAAATACAGTTGTCATATTTTACGTACGATTACTCCGCATAAACCTTTGAGGTTTATTATCATCAACTAAAAACACGCATAAAATATTAAAATAAAATACTCACAAATACTAAGTCATAAACTGGAAGTAAAAAAGAACATAATCATTTGTAAATAAAATAATTTGATATATTGGTAGTATAAATTTACAAAATGTACCTAGAAAAATAGGATTTGGTTCTTTTTTGATAAAATCAACTTTTGAGATATATTGCAAAAGGTCCGAAGTATCGCGAACCCTTATCCATAAATTGGAAATATAATTTCAAACTACTGATGGATGCTGTGGAGGACTATGCAAGAAAATGGACCAAAGGTGAACAAGGGCCACTAGATTCACTTTCAGAGTGGGTTAAAGCTGTGAGATCGTTGATTGAAGTCCGAATTGATAAACTTAGAAGGTCTATGAGTAAAAGAGGAACATCAGTCTTCAGCAACCCCGATGCTGTCAAGACATTTTCCGCCATTCATGACAAATATGTTGTTGTTCCTGCCAAGGCCTCTAACAACATCGTTTTTGTATGCAAAAGCTACTATATTCAATGCTTGATTAATGAACTAGGGATTGATAGTTCACTTGGCAACCCTACCTATAAAGCTACTACACGTTCAAAGGAAGAAATAACCGACAATCATAGATCGGTCTTATCGTCGTTTGGTATTTCCATTAAAGATGATGATTGTGATCTTCCTACCTTGTAATGGATACCCAAGTTACATAAGTGTCCATACAAACACGCTTTATAGGTGGATCTGCCAAGTGTTCCACCAAACCATTGTCTCAACTTCTAACTTCTATTTTAACAGCTGTCAAAACGGGCCTCCAAAGTTATTGTGAGGTGAGACAAGCTATTCAAGAAGTGGTATTAATCAAATGTGGATATTAAAGAACTCAAAAAGACTTAAAGGATATTTTACGATCTCTGTCCATTTCAGTCTGTAACAGCATAAAAACATTTGATTTCTCTACCCTCTATACCACCATTCCTCATTCACAACTGAAGGAGAAGTCGAAAGATCTAATCCATCGATGCTTTCAAAATAAAACAGATACACATACCTTGTCATTGGTAGAGATAAATCATATTTTGTTAAAAACCACTCTAAATCTAACAAAAAATATACAGAGGACGAAATTGTCCTGATGATTGAATTTTTGATCGACAACATAATTTTCCAATTTGGTGGACGTGTTTTCCAACAGACAATTGGCATTCCTATGGGTATTAATTGTGCGCCACTACTGGCCGACTTGTTTCTTTACTCATATGAGGCAGACTTCCTTGAATGGCTTCTTAAGGAAAAACAGAAGTTAGCCCGTACCTTTAATTTCAGCTTCCGCTACTTAGATGTTTTATCACTCAAAAATTCACGTTTTGGGAATTTCTTACATCTAATCTATCCCAATGAGCTCGAAATTAAGGATACCACAGACACAGCCAAGTCTGCATCTTATCTTGACCTTCACCTTGAAATTGGCAACAGATGAATACAAAACTTTACGACAAACGGGATGACTTTGACTTTTCAATCGTCAACTTCCCGTTTTTGAGTGCAATATTCCAGAAGCGCCGGCGTATGGAGTATATATTTCACAACTCATACGTTATTCCAGAGCTTGTGACATATACATTGACTTCCCCGACAGAGCCCGGCTCCTGACAGAAAAGTTGCTCAGACAGGGGTACGTTGCTCCTCAGCTGAAGCCATCCTTATGGGCGTCATCATGACTTGGTTGACAGGTATGAACAAAACCTTTACCAAATAAAAATGGACCTGTTCCATTGATATTATCTCTTCCTCATACCGGATTTGACATGGGCAGCATGGCGGGTGTCCTGCAGGAAGCAGAGACTGCTTACTCTTCCGGAGCACCTGAGTCTCCCCCTGGTTTTTTGGTGGGGTCCATGTTGTTCATATGTTTTTAGTTTTTAATTGTAGTGCATGTATTCTTTTCTTGTCTTCGTTGTTCTCCGGACTTTGTCAGTTGTTACGACGTTTCTCTCCTTGGAATATCCCTTTGGTATATCTTAAATATTGCAATTTAACAGATAAAAAGAAAATCTTATAATTATAAACCGAAATATTGCCAAGAGAATAGCTTAGTGACAAAACAGTAGGAAAAGTCCATAAATGTCGAAATCAAATGAAAACAAAAAAGTCTAAAGAATGGAAAACAACAAACAAACGCCACAAGAATACATGTACATGTATAACTAAAAGAATAAAAAACGTATAATAAACTTAAAAAAGTAGAACAAGACAGCACAGAAGTGTCAATGTAGGCTGTTCATTCCATCTTGTCTATAAAATAGATACTACTTGATTTTGTCATGAACTATAACTATTAGATGCATAAGTGCAAATAATAATTCTTTTTACAGGAACCTATGAATAGCAAAAATAATGCCTCCGACAGCCAGAGTACGAGGTTTATGCGACCGACTACGTATAGTTCATCAACGCTTTCTCCAGAAATGATATTCCAGACCACAGAAGGATTAATAATAAAAGTGTATGCAGGAAACATTTTGAAGCTGAATGTTGATTGTATTGTAAATTATGCCAATGAGAATTTGATGCATTGTGGAGGTTTTGCAGATGTAATATCTAGAGCGGCCGGTTATCGTTTGCAAAAAGAGAGTGATGACTACATATATCAAAATGGTAAATTGGGAGTAGGGGGATGCTGTTCCACCACTGCTGGAGACCTTCATTATAAATATGTCATCCATGCTGTAGGGCCAAGATGGAGCAGCTACCCAACAAATAAAAAGGGTTGTGCATTTGATTTAAAGAAAACTATTGAGAAGTGTTTCATGGAGGCTGAATGGACCAAGATGACTTCAATTGCACTTCCAGCTATCAGTGCAGGTTACAAATATTATCCACTAGAAACAGTTTTTCTGTACATAAACTGCCTTTATATAGTACAATATTGTAAATGTCTCATCTACATGTAGCTGTTTCCTGGAATGATAATGAAATATGAATTATCTTTTTATACTACTGCAAATATTTGTGGTTGTATTATATGATATGAGCCTGTCGTCGTCATCATCATCAGGCATCCGTAGACAGTTAGGTTTCCGCTCATTTACTTTTGTTCTTGTAAACGTATCCTTATAAAATTTTACAACAGTGGTTCCCCGTATGAAATACAGGTTGGGATTGATTTTGGGAAATCTGGCCCCTCCCATTTTTTTTGACGGTTACTTTTAAATATTCATATGATTCTTATATAATTTTTGGTTTATAAATTGTTCCTTTATGAAAACTCAAAAGCTTGTGGAAGATTCGTTTTACACTATCTCTTGCCGTTTTAGAGGTCCAAAAGAACGGAACACCTTAATTTTCAAAACTTTTTTATTTTTTATCCGATTTTGATGATTTTATTTAATGGCCTTCCATAAGAAATACAATAAAAGTTACTCAAGTCATTTTTGTGCTACATTTGTCGTTGCAGAGATAAAAGGGATTAAAGGGGCCAAAATTAGCCATTTTCAGGCTTAAAATTTTCATTTTTCATCTATTTGCAATGGAGATTTTTTTCTTTTAATTCTTCTTCAATTCATCTTGATGAGTACTTTAAGTAGTATGTCAACAAATGTTTACTTTATTTTGCATTCTTGAGATACAGGGGGTGAAACAAAAAATATGTTGCAGTTGTATCATGATGCGCTTAGCGAAGCCCTTTATTTTGTATTCAACGTATATCTTATGATATTTTACCATAATGGTCACCCAAAAGGAATACAGGTTTGGATTGATTTTTCGGAAATCTGCATGGGTGTTTACAGTAGTATGTCCACAGATTTCTTCTATCTTTTACGGTTTTTAAAAGTGCCAAAAAAGCAATGTGCCTTAATATGTAATTTTTTCAAATTTTTCGTCCAATTTTAATGTTGATTTTTTCATTTTAATTAATCTTCGTGATTGCTTTCATTACCGTATTGTTTTGGATGAAAGGTTGATATTTTTTTCCCTGAAAGTCCTAGCCTAGACATATACTCCAAATCCACCTACCTACGGCTCAAATCCGAAAAAAATCGTATTTAAAAAAACATGTAAAAATGACAGCCTATTGACGATATCATACATACAACATTTACAAGGGGAACGGAACATCCGCATTTGTTTATTTTTATAAAAATGGCGATACACATTTATATTTTCAACGGTTGATTCTTTCGCTTATGATATGGGTTTTTCATGGCATAACATCATCAAATTTGATAATGACAGGTACACAAATTCATTATATTCGTGACACATATATTGAAGCCTGGTTGTAATTAACATTAGGATAATTAGAGCTTTGAACGGTCTGTCAGTTGTAAATCGATCAGTTCGCAGTTGTCCAGGTAAACACGTATGCAACAAAGAAATTTTAATTAAATGTAATTTAAACAAAGGTATGGCTTTGTTTTTACAACCTAATAACTAAAATACATGACATCAATCAGTTTTCGATTTACATTTCACACGTTCACACATAAGCGTCGACAAACAAATATTTTGAAAATAAATAACAACATAATTAAAAACGTTTTTATTCACAAATCACAATTAAAAACACTTTCCAAAGTATTAAAATACTAACATAAGGTATATGATATACAATCTTTCTAGAGCTTATACTCGCCATACTTACTACACTGTCTCCTTCAAGAATGATCTTTGACCTGACCAGCGAATCGACCTATCTAAGACCTGATCCCCAATTTTTCCATAAAAATGGCTATTCGACCTATCGTCCCCATCGGCCTTTGGTCCAAAAAATACGGTAACAATTTTTTCTATCTTTTTTTGATCTGAGATACAAGGTGTCAAAGGTAGCAATTTTGGAGGAAATATGAATTTTTATTTTTCATCCAATTTCAATTGAGATTATTTTTTTAATTCATCTTGTTGAGTAATTTCAGTAGTATGTCAACATCTTTTACAGTTCTTAAAGGTGCCATCAATTGGATTTTTTCTTTAGCTTTTGTCATTGTTGGTGTAAAAATTAATTAAAAATTGTTGGAATGATCATTCAGTGGTCCCCTTTTAAAAGTTGGTATTGGGGTTTGGACCTTGGACCAATATGGCTATAGTTACTTAGAATTGACAAAATCAGCAAAAAATATGTTTTAAATCTTCTGGACTGTAGGCCCTTGTGAGTTCTTTGTTTACTTGACATGTGTCATGGCTCTAATCCTTTAAATTTTGACATTTTGATCTTCTCCACTGAAACCATTGGGATAGTTGGGACTAACAATTTTGAAGTGGTCCCCTTCAAAGTGGTGTGAGTTTGGACCTTTCTGTCGTTACTAAAAATATAAAAATCTAATCAGCAATAGAATATACACAATTCTCTACTCAGCCACGCCTGTGCAAGTTGGAATTTAATGGAATATTCCTTAGGTCTGATCTTTGAACAGTAAAAACAGAAAACTCGGGTAAATTATCTTCCTTATCAACTGCAGTCATATTTATTGTTATTGTCTGTTTTATGTGTCTAAGCATCAATGCCAACCTCAAAATAATAACTAAGCCTTTGTAATTTATTAAAATGGAGATCAAATTAATATTCACAAAAGCATGCTGTCCAGGCTACTTTATATTAAATATATAATGTAAGTCTGTTTGTATTTTAGGAATATTTGGTGTACCAAAAGAGATATGCTGCTCGCGATATTGCCAAGCAGTCATAGACTATAGTTACAAGTGTGGTAAAGCAACATGTTTAAAAGAAATCCATTTTATCGATAAAGATACTAGTATTGTTGCAATGATACAAAAGGAATTCGGCAAGAATTTGAATCTTACGCAATCATCAGCAGCTTCTGGTAGCAGAATTAGCCAATCATCAAAAGTTTCTGGTGGGAGAGTGTTCAACCCTAATTGGGGAAGTCATGATAATACTGGTCGTTTTGAAAGATCCTTTTCAGATCCTAATGACAAAAATAATTTGGCTACTGGTAATACAAGTAATGAAGGTAATATGGCTCAAACCGTCAAAGATGGAACATTTCAGAAGCAGTACATCACGGCTAAAGGTTTCAAAGTTACTGTATTTGCAGGAAATATCACAACAATGAATGTTGATGTTATTATATGTCCACAAGACGATAATTGCTTAAGTATAGGAATAATAGCAAAAGCCATAGAAAGCATAAGCGATGAGAGATACAGAAATGAAATAATGAGAATGAAACACATCAATAAATGTGAAGTTAGGAAATTATTAGCATCACCTCCAACGCTACCCTTTACGTACGTTCTTAATACAGTTGCACCAAGATGGGATCGGGAAGCTGTGAATGATAATAAACAATTTATGAGAGATTTGTCATTGACAATTCGCAATATTCTACGACACTGTAGTGACAGTAAGAATATAAGTACTGCAGCTATTCCAATACTTGGTGTAGGTAAGTACAAAAGTCATCAGGAGATAAATGCCCTAGTTTAACATTGGACCCTATGGGGAATTTTGTACAACGGTCTTGTCAGAAACTACCAAGTCAATTGAAATATTTTTGATGTGAGAATGATCATTTGATAGACTACTAAAAAATTATGTTTTATGTGCGGATCGGAAATTCAATAGGGTGGCCACAGCCGAGCCCTAGTATAACATTGGACCGTATGGGGAATTTTGTACAATGGTCTTGTCAGAAACTACCAAGTCAATTGAAATATTTTTGATGTGAGAATGATCATTTGATAGACCACTAAAAAATTATGTTTTATGTGCGGATCGGAAATTCAATATGGTGGCCACAGCCGAGCCCTAGTTTAACATTGGACCCTATGGGGAATTTTGTACAAAGGTCTTGTCAGAAACTACCAAGTCAATTGAAATGTTTTTGATGTGAGAATGATCATTTGATAGACCACTAAAAAATTATGTTTTATGTGCGGATCGGAAATTCAATATGGCGACCATTGCCAGACTTAGTTTAACATTGAACCCTATGGGAAATTTGTACAAAGGTCTTCTTGTCAGAAATACCAAGCTAATTGAAATATTTTTTATGTATGAACAAGCATTGGATGAACCTCTACAAAATGTATGTTATTTGTGCAAATCTGAAATTCAAGTTCCTTGCAACAGCCGGACTTAGTTTAACATTGGAGCCTATGGGGATTTTGTACAAAGGTCTTCTTGTCAGAAAATTCCAAGCCAATTAACATGTTTTTGATGTGTGAATGATAGACCACTACAAAATTTTGCTTTATGGGCCGATCGGAAATTTGATATGGCTGCCACAGCCAGACTTAGTTTAACATTGGGCCCTATTTGGAAAATTATGAACAACATTTACTTGTCAGAAAATATCCAAGTCAATTTACGGTGATTTAAATATTTTATGTATGAACAAGGATTGGATGAATCTCTACAAAATTTGTTTTTTGTGCTGATCAGCAATTCAAGATGGTCACCACAGCCGGACTTAGTTTAACATTGGACCCAAATGTGGAAATTTATACAAAGGTCTTCTTGTCATAAACTTAAATAAGTCAATTGAAATGTTTTTATGTATGAACATTCATTGAACCTCTACAAAATAAATGATTTCTGTGCCGGTTGAACTTCAAGATGGCTGCTACTATCAGACTTAGTTTAACATTGGACCCTATTGGAAAATTTTGTACAAGATTTTCTTGTCAGAAAATATCCAAGTCAATTGAAATGTTTTTTTATGTGTGAATGATTATTTGATAGACAACTACAAAATATATGTTTTATGTGCCCATTTGAAATTTAAGATGGTTGCCACAGCTGGACTTAGTTTAACATTCAGGACCCTATGGGGAAATTTGTACAAAGGTCTTCTTTTGAGAAAATACTAAGCCAGTTGAAATGTTTTTGTTGCATGAAGATCCTTGGATAAATGTCTGCTACAACAGTTATGTTTTTGTGCCGATCGTAATCCAAGCTAGCTGCCACAGTTGCACTTAGTTTAACAATTCTTTTTTACATTGGACACTGGAAGAATACTTTACATAACTTTTTTAGCAGTGCTGGACACTGTAGAACAATTACTTACAAATCTTATCTAGAAGCGCTTTGTCAGTTGTGGTAACCTTAAATCTAGGTGAGCGATTCGGGCTCCGTGGAGCCTCTGGTTTATAAAATATATGGCTGAAATGGTTAAGAAAGACGAAATAAACACTAATTAAGACTGAAAGTAAAGTAACTTATGGAACAAAGTTAAAATTACCGACTGTTACCAGCAGATCACAAAGATTGTAATTTAGACAATTTTGCCATTTTTGAAAATTCAATTTTCCTTAAATTTAAGAGCAGTTACAGTCCTCCTATACATTATTGTCTTGTTGCAGGAGTTGGTGGTCATGAAACTCCATTTGAAAGTTATGCATCAATTCTGTCAAAAGAAATAAAGAAAGAATCTGAAGATAAAAAGCTTAATTTTAAAGAGCTGTTTGTTGTATGCAGTGATGAAAGAATGGTGTCTGCAGTAGCAGGTCAGCTTGACAAAGAGGATGCTTTTACAAAAATAACATCCTTTCAGAGGCAGCGAAGGCCCCAAACCAAAGATGGAGGGACTGATTTTGATAGAAGTAGAAATAGAGGTAGCACTGCGAGAGATACTGCCTCTAATGAAGGGACAGGAAATGACAAGCTTGGTAAAACCTTTAAAGGTGATAATTTAGAAAATTGTGTCATTTGTATGGATACACCAAATATTCCAAGGGAACTAACCTGTGGACATGTTTTTTGTCAGGAGTGCATCGGTCAACTGTTTAAACTTTTCAACCCTGTTTGTCCAACATGTGGTTCAATACAAGGCACAATGACTGGAAATCAGCCTCCAGGGACCATGAAAATTTACAGAAAACCAAATTCACTAGCAGGATACCCAAACTGTGGAAGGATTGAAATTTCATATAAAATTCATACAGGAAAACAAGGAGTAATACTTTTAAATGTTTCTATGCCCTTAAGACTAATAGCTAGTTTACTTGTACATCACAATTGGTATAACAAATGTAATTACATTTTTGTCCATCCACTTTCCATAGAGTATATGGTTTGACTAACGGTTTCTATATCCCCCACAAACAAAGTCTGTCTGTCATGTACCTGTCTCTCAACATAACTCCTATAGTTTTCAAGATATAAAGTTTGTTTTATGCAGGGTGATTTCAAACATATGAAATCATGTTTGCTGGAAGGATTTCCATTTTCATCAGTTTTTCACAATATTAATTGATTGCTTAACTTAGTAAATTGCTTGATTGCTTTTGAGGTACATTGTTTGTCTGGATAATTCCTCCTGCAGTTTTCAAGTTATACAGTTTTTATTATTTTGCAGGATGATTGTATACATATTGAATGTATGTGTATGGGTTTTGTCATAAATGTTTCAATAAATTAATCGTTGAAGTTGGTCATTTTCTGACATCTGTTTATCCAAGTATAAAATAGGACCCTATGTCATCCATTGAAGAACTTGCAGAGAATCATATGTGTCTTATAGAAACAGCAGATATATGAACACACAATAGTTGTGTAAAACTGGGCAGTGTTGAATGCAGGGGTCTGGGGTGGAGGCATACTGGTGGGGCTTTTCTTTTCATGTCATGCTTTTTAAGTCTCAGTGCCATGAAACTGAAGCAGCCTACGGATAGTGTATCATAATTGAATCCAGTGGAAAGTATATTGCTGCTGAAAAAATTGGTAAATTTCAAGATAAAAAAATCAACATATAAATAGAACATTATAGTCAGAATGTACACCACTTGTTTCGAACTGAAGTAAGTGTTTTCTTTCACTTTATTTGCACCATCGTCCCATTTGTTCTTATTCACAGAAAATAATCTCTGAAACCACGTTCATATCCATGTCATATAGAGTAATTCAGTAGTTGGTGTAGGTTTTCAACATTTTTGGCCTTCACCTGAACAGAAAAGTTGTAATTCAACAGATATGCATATATATCTAGTTGCACATCAAAATTGGGATGAAAGCAGTATTCAAGATTCTTAATTTAATGTGCATACATATGGTCTTGTCTAGCTGCTTTCTCTCTGTTAATTTCCAATTTCATTTTTTTCATAGGGCAAATTGAAATGGTTTCAAAAGATTATGTCTATGGGTTCAGGGTCTAAAACTAATATTGTTTTTAAATCTAATGAAAAAAATTGAAAATGCAAGCAAAATATTTAATAAATACATTGTATTTTAAAAATCTACTCCTTTGAAAATTCTAGGGCAATTGAGACCAAACTTGCAAGAAAGGTCCTAAAGTTTTCTCCTTAAAAATTATTTCAAAGGATAAATCTCCATTTTTGTTCAAAACATTTCTTAAATATTCCCATATATTTAATTTTGTATGATGCACTAATGAACCTTATCATTTCTTTGGGTATATTTTCAGCCGGAACATCACACACCAGGAAGATATTTTGAGGGCATTTCACGTACTGGTTACTTACCAGATAATCGTAAAGGTCAACTTGTAGCAAAGATGTTAAGAATTGCTTTTGACAGAAAGCTTGTATTTACTATTGGGGACTCTCGTACAACAGGGAAGACTGGAGTGGTAATATGGAATGATATCCACCATAAAACTAATCCAGTGGCTGATGCACAGTATGTGGAGAAAAAATTGATATAAGATATAACTAATACCTCTCTCTGTATTTCAGTTTTGTAACCTTTTCTTATATCCTCCCTGGGCCCTTTAATTGGAAATAAATAGATTAGATTTGATTGATGCTATTAATGACTGAACCATATACTTACTAAGAAAAATTCAGAATGCATGCATGTTAGTCCTCTACTGTTGAAGCTGAAGGGGACTTTAGTTTTGACATATTGTCTTTGTGTATGTCTATCAGTCAAAACTATTTAAATGCCTCAGCCAAATGATTTAATTTTTGGTATGTTGACTAATAGGGATGAGTTACGTCCAATGAGTGATTTTTATGAAGGGTATGCCTCTTGAAGTCTATTTAATAGTAGGGGACTATAAGTTTGCACTCTGTCAGTCACAGTACAGTTTATCAGACTTTTTTCCAGAGGGTCAAGTGAGCTATTATCATCAATTGTTGTCCGTTATCTTTTACAAAAATCTTCTCCTCTGAAACTACTGTGCCAAATGTAACCAAACTTGGCCACAAGCATCATTAGGGTATCTAGTTTACCAATGAGTCTGATGACCACGCCTGCCAACCAACATGGCCGACATGGCTAAAAATAGCAGTTTTTGTCTCATATTTCAAAAACGAAAGCATTTAGACAAAACTGACATGGGGTAAAAATGTTCATCAGGTCAAGATCTACCTGCCATGAAATTTTCAGACGAATCGGTCAACCCTTTGTTGGATTATTGCCCATGAATTGTTAATTATAAAGAAATTTTGCAGTTTAAGGTTATTATCTTGAATACTATTATCAAATCAAAATCAAATCAAAGATTTTATTGGACAAAGCACATATAATATAATGCTTATTCTAAGTGTACAACATATATAGGAGTTTTTGCCCTTTAAAGATGGGGTCCGGCATAAACTTTCCTCTGAAACAACTAGGCCAATTGGGACCAAACTTTGGGGTAAAGGTCCTTGGGTGTCCCCCTTCCAAAAGTATGTCCGGCATCCCTGACTTCCAACCAACATAGCTGCTGTTGGTATGGAGCATCTATGGAAGGCCCTTTACAAAGTTTGCATAAATCATCTTGGTCCGTGAAACAAAATGGCCGCCATGAGCATTTACATGTTCTGATTGGTTGAAATTTAAAACTTTTTCTCTGAAACCGTAAAGCCAAATTAACTGATTTTTGGTATGGAGCATCTATGGAAGGTCCTTTACAAAGTTTGCATAACTCATCCTGGTCCGTGAAACAAAATGGCCACCATGAGCATTTACATGTTCTGATTGGTCGAAATGTAAAACTTCTCCTCTGAATGAACTGATTTTTGGTATGAAGCATCTATGGAAGGTCCTTTACAAAGTTTGCATAACTCATCCTGGTCCATGAAACAAAATGGCCACCATGAGCATTTACATGTTCTGATTGGTCAAAATTTAAAACATCTTCTCTGAAACCGTAAAGCTAAATGAACTGATTTTTAGACCACCTGGCAAAAGGCCATGTGAGCTTTTGCCATCACTCGGCATCTCTGTCCGTCGTCCGTAAACTTTCACATATTGATCATCTCCTCTAAAACCAATGGAGCAAATTTAACGAAACTTTACAGGAATGATGTATGGAAGGTCCATTACTAAAATGACGAAATTTTTCCGATCCGCCAAAAAACATGGCTGCCAGAGCAGGACATAGTTTAACATTGGACCCTATGGGAAAACAGGTTAAAGTTTATCTCCTCTGAAACCACTTGAGCAAATTTAACCAAACTTTACAGGAATGATGTATGAAAGGTCCTTTACTAAGATTACCGAAATTTTTCCGATCCGCCGTAAATCATGGCTGCCAGTGCAGAACAAAGTTTAACATTAGACCCTATGGGAAAACATGTTAAAGTTCATCTCCTCTGAAACTACTTGAGCAAATTTAACCAAACTTTACAGAAATGATGTATGGAAGGTCCTTTACTAAGATTGCCAAAATTTTTCCAATCCGCCGTAAATCATGGCTACCAGCGCAGGACATAGTTTAACATTGGACGCTATGGGAAAACATGTTAAAGTTCATCTTCTCTGAAACTACTTGAGCAAATTTAACCAAACTTTACAGGAATGATGTATGGAAGGACCTTTACTAAGATTGCAGAAATTTTTTCGATCCACCAAAAAACAAGCACAGGACATAGTTTAACATTGGACTCTATGGGAAAATATGTTAAGGATCATCTTCTCTGAACCTACTAAATAAAACTAAACCAAACTTTACAGGAATGATGCATGGAATGTCCCTCACAAAGATTAATAAAAAATGTTTGCGATCTGTTTAAAAACATGGCCGCCAGCGCAGGACATAGTTTAACATTGGACCCTAATTCAGATGATATGTTTTAGAAAGTTTTAATGTTTTAGAATGCCCTAAGTCACATATTATCATATTAATACATATTTTACATCCAGTAAATCTTCTTAAATATTTTAAGAAGCACCATATTTAAATTTGTGAAGATTTTTTGTCGGGGCCGTTGTCTTTAATTTAGTACCTGAGAATTTGCCGCTTTTCACAACTTCCTGTAACTGAGGTAGGAGTAACAGCTGCAATTAACTTGTTTAAAAAAATATTACATTTAAGACACCAAATATAGCAAAACAATATGATTTAGTCCTTTTCATGTTCTTTAGCATTACAAACTATGTTGATGGTGCCCGTGCAACTCACAATACAATGCATTAGTCATGATTAGATGTTTACATTGCCATTTATAAACATGGAAATTTTAAAAGGTTTTAATTATTTTGAAGAATGGACAGTTTTACATGTTTTGGACACCAAAGGATAATAATTAGGGAACAGCCATTGAACTTTAAAAGGGGGAGGGGGGTATGATTTGTCGGTTGGTTTTTTTTTATTTTTTTTATTTCCATTTTGCAGATGAAAAAAAATATTCTGATACTCTAGAATTTAAAAATCAGTAACGATACTACTTCCTGTTTTCCGATACTTTGAAGTTTTATATGCCCTAAGGGCGTAATTTATGGCATACCCTCTGTCTGTCTGTCCGTTCACCAATCTGATCGCCAGTATGTCCATCTGTTAATATCAGTTTTCCCTCATTTCTTGGCTTAATTTTCAAAATGGCGCCTGTTGCCATAGAAACAGAAAAAAGCCGCGAAAATTACCAAAGATTGCTCATTTCAGTCGGATCCAACAAAAAACATGGCCGCCAGCAAGGAACGTAGTTTAACATTGGACCCTATGGGAAAAACATATTTTGATCATAGGCTCTGAAGCTATTGAAGCAAATTGAATCAATTTGTACTTGAATGATGCGTGGACGGTTCTTAACAAAGATTGCTCATTTCGTTCCAATTCGACAACACACAACCACCAACGAGGAACGTGGTTTAACATTGGGCCCTATTGGACAAAGATATTTTGATCATCTTCTCTGAAACTATTGAAGCATATTTAACCAAATTGTTCTGGAATGATGTATGGAAGGTCCTTTAGAGGGATTGCTCATTTCTTTCGAATGCTACTAACATCATGGCTGACAGCAGGAACATAGTTTAACATACATGCCTATGGAAAAAAAAGTATTTTGATCATCTCCTCTAAAACTATGATAGCAAATTGAATAAAACTGTACAGGAATGATGTATGGAAAGTCCTTTACAAAGTTGGCTCATTATGTTCAAATCTAAGAAAAACATGGCCGCCAGGGGGAAATACTTTTAACTTTGGATCCTATGAGAAAAATACATTTTGATCATCTGCTCTGAAACTTTTGAAGCAAATTCAACCGAAGAATTAATGGAAGTTTGTAGAAGCATTTTGTAAGGTGAGCGATACAGGCTCAGCCCACTGACCCTCTAGTTGATATGGAACATCTATGGAAGGTCCTTTACAAAATTTGCATAAATCATCCCGGTCTGTGAAACAAAATGGCTGCCATGAGCATTTTCATGTTCTGATTGGTCGAAATGTAAAACTTCTTCTCCTCTGAAACCGTAAAGCCAATGAACTTATTTTTGATATGGAACATCACTGGAAGGTCCTTTACAAAATTTGCATAAATCATCCCGGTTTGGGAAACAAAATGGCCGTCATGAGCATTTACATGTTCTGATTAGTCGAAACATAAAACTTCTTCTCCTCTAAAACCATAAAGGCAAATGGACTGATTTTTGGTATGGAGCATCTATGGAAGGTTCTTTACAAACTTTGCATAAATCTTTCTAGTCCATGAAACAAAATGGCCGCCAGAAATGTTTATATGTTCTGATTGGTCGAAATTTAAAATTTCTCCTCTGAACCCATTTGGCCAATGAACTTATAATTGGTATGAAGCATTTATAGAAGATCATTTACAAAGTTTCCAGAAATCAATCTAGTCTGTCAAATCTAATCAAAATTTTGTGACTGCAAGGTGAGCGATACAGGCTCAGCCCACTGAGCCTCTTGTTTTATACCTCAACCAAATTACTTGATGTTTAGAAAATATACTTATATAGATGAAGTTTTGTCCAGCAGTTTTGGGGACATTATGCCCCTTGAAATAGATAATTGCTGATGAATAGATTGTCTCATTTTTTCCAACCCTACAATGCCCGGGCATTAGAAAACTACTTTGAAATAGCTATTTTCCCAAATTCTTCTTTTATGGAACTATATAGTGGTTGCTGCATATGTGTATCTGTCCGTTCATTAAGTGATGATAACTTAATATCTGTTCCATGGAAACAAATATTCGGTGAATCATGTTCCTAGGGTGATGGTAAAAAATGTTGGTCTTTGAGTAATTAAGTCAAAGGTTATGTTCACAGATACTAAAAAAATCGTTTTTGTGTTGCCTGCGGAACGCATGGTCGACACATAGGGATCACTATCTGTCGACTTGCATCTTGCGTCGTCACACTTTTCTTCTATCCTCAACTACTCGTTTTTGTATCACCTGCGGAACGCATGGTTGACACAGAGGGATCACTATCTGTCGTCTTGCACCATCACACTTTTCTTCTATCCTTAACTACTCATAAACTGCTCAAAGGAATTTGATGAAACTTTCTCTGTGCATTAACCTTAATGCACAGGTGTGCATATATATTTCATTTTTAGAAAATTTTTATATCTTTTGTAAAAATTGACGTCTGCAGGCGACATGGAAGACTCACACATAATTAGTAACTACTTGTCATGATGTTTGTTTTTGTTTGCTTTACCCACTAGGGTTCCGGGTCAGGCTTTCCGTATTATGACCTGACAAACTCCTCAACGTAGATTTGTATAATTTGTATGTTTATTCTTATCGAATAAAGATATGTTACATATAGTGTTGTCATCTTGATCTTAAAGATAGCAAGGTCACAATCTTAATTCAACTTTGCAGACCAAATATATATCTAAGATTACATATTGTGTGTTCTCCCTAATAATTCATTGATAAAACATTGAAAGTCTATTACAAGGAGGGTAAAAACAGTTACACTTAAAGTCAAAGTCATTAATTAGTTGAACGTAACAGATGTAAAATGTTTACAAACTGTGTAAATCTGAATCATCTTCAACACTACTTGGAGTTACATACCTCTAGAAGGTATGTCACAAATGGCATTTAAATCTCAACCTAAAATGTCAGGGACATAATTTAGTTTTAACTTTTCATAGCATAGGTTAATTATTACTCAAATCTTTTCTGCTTTCCATCTCTGGTAATTACGCTCCTTTAAGTATTGATGTAACTTTGTTTGATTGTTCCCTCTAATAGATAGTATAATGGAAATTTTATGGAAATCCAGACCTTGAAAGTCATGGTCATAAACATTGTTTTACTAGACATAATATTAAAATGTTTACACAATACATTGACAGAGGAGATTTGATATATAAACATTAAACGGGAGACGATATTTCTTAGATTTAAGATGTGGGCTATTTCTAAACAGAACACTAATCCCAAATGAAATTGGTTAAGAGTCATTTTATTATTTCATTATATTTATAACAATTGTTTATGTTTCATCCACAAACATTTATATATGTTGGGTTATTTAAGAAGAATATAGTTAATATCATCAACAGAATGCCAAAGCAACAAAAAAGTGGGAAACGTCTTCAAATTTGAAATCCAAGGAAAAGAGAAAGTCATGAGAATGGAATTAAACAAACATTAATGCCACAAGGACACGTTTACGGACAAAAAAATAAAAAAAATTAAATACATAATAAACTAAACAGAAATAAAACCATACAACACAGAAACTAAAGCACTAGGAATGTGAACTCCCACTAAAGGGATTGACGTCAGGTGCTTCACCGAAACAGCATATGAACTCTCATCAAACAAAATGACAACATACATGTAAAATAACATGAACCATACATTTCCACCATAACATTTCTAAAATGATATGATTTAAGGATGACATTTCTCTTCATTATGTATCCTGTTATCAACTATACAAATCAATTGAGATGCTTTCAAATTTTTCACCACTTACTCAGTCATGTGAGTAGAATTCATACTTTAATGAGGATGTTTGTCATCTTTTTTCAGAGGGATTGTATAATAATTTATAATTACATAATTCTTATTTCTTTAGATATTGTTACTGAGAATTAAACATATTTTCTAGGTTTGGGTACCCAGATCCAACATATTTGGACAGAGTAATTGATGAATTAGCAGCGAAAGGTGTTACAGAAAAGGATGTCCCACCAGATATGCCATTGGCATAATGGCATATGTAAATACTTAGTAACCTAATTATCACACAGAAAAGTCTGTTTATTAGTTTAACAAAGTATGTTGTTCGGGTGCCACCAAACATCTGTCTGGATGAGCTATGCCCAGGTCTCATGAATCTGGACAGATCTAGAGTAATTGACCATTTTGTGCTTTATTGATATTAAGAAGTCAGGTCCATTGAGTTTTTTCCTAGTTCATGTAGTTATGGCCCTTTGGACAAACATGTATACATGGTTTGTTGTATACATATGAAACTTGGTGCATTGTTTGATCCTACTTTGCATGTGTATGTTGGTAGGATCTTCCAGTTCAGTGAGTTTTCCTGAGTTATGGCCCTTTGGACTTAAAGTTTTTGTTACGTTGTACCATACACACAGGGATAATTGTGACCAAACTTTGGTAGAATGGTCCAAAAACATGTCCAGCATCTCGGACGTTCATCAAATATGGCTGCTTTTTCTAAAAATAGAAAAATTGGGGTATGAATTTCAAAAATCTTCCATGAAACTACATCATGTGTGTGGCTAGATGAAACTAAAGTTTACTGAAGTTGTCCCATGAGGTCAAATTTAAAAATTATGTCTGATCACCCAGACAGTCACTGCCAAAATTAGCTAAAAGTTGGAAAATTAATTGACAGATCTCACTAAGCTATCGGTAATTGGAACCCAACTTGGCAATGGTCTTGTTTGTGTATCAGAATTATTATCCATGACCCTTTGTGTCAATAAAGATGGCAACCACATCCAAACTGTGCATGATGGTAGGATGTTCTATTGAGTTTTTCCCGAGATATGGCCCTTTGTAATATGACATTTTTGGCGTTGTTGGTATACATCTTGTCAATTTGACTTCTCTGACATGGTTTGTTATATATAAATGTATATATGAAACTTTGTGCATTGTTAACTTCCCATGTGTAGATTTGCATATGTATAAGATGTTATTACATTGAGTCTAGTGAAATACCAGGATTTCCAATGAAATCAAATGCGATAATTCACCCAGTGAAATTGAAAGTCATATTTCACTCTAGGAAGTGACGTAACAATTGCCGTCGCCTACAACGTTGCTATACAATGGTCAACGCATAGTAATATGAAAACCATAATCCCTTGTATTTTCTCGTTAAATCTTTTGAATACATTGATAATTTCAATTTAATAAACAGAATAACTAATCTCGAAATTCGAATACCAAAGATCTACAACTCGTGACCGAAAAACACCAATAATTCACTCGTGCACGTAGCACACTCATGAATTAATGTGTTGCTCAGTAACTCATTGTATATTTTTAGGTATTCGCATTTCAAGATAATAGTTATACTGTAATTCTTAAGTCTATTGAGGTTTGAACTGAATTTCGGTTAATGGTGTGTATATTTAGAAATTTCCTTATTTCTGTTTTTTAGAAAAAAGTTTCTTTTGTATATTGTAGATTTCCTCTTCTTTTTATACAAGAGTTACAAGACTTTGGTTATTATAATGTTGGACAATAACTCAATTTAAACTTTGAAGAATTCTCAATTTTATTGACACTGCTGCGATTTATCAAACAAAGCTCCATTTCACTTTAGACAATTTTCACTTATTTTACTCCAAAGATATGTTTTTATGCCTATCTGTTAGCTTTTGGTTCTTCCATTAATTTAACACAGACCATTAGCACCCTATTCTTGTCATTAAGTTTTATTTAAATATTTGTCTGCTTGGAGAAAACCTCAAAAGGTTAACATGGTTAATAACTGTAAATTTTCTACTGATCAAGTAAATATTTTGATAACTTTTATATTTACATTGTACATGTTCGATTCAAGCCCTATTCAGGTTCTTAATCAGGGATATTATTTAGGGAACATGCCATTTCTATGCAGCTAAGTACAAAATTCCGATACATAATTAGATAATATTGAGTCAATAAATCAACATGTGGCCTTTTAGATAAAAGAAATTGCATGTTTATAAACACAGTCACTGTGGTCATCAAAATACGATCCCATCATTAACCATAGATGTCTATTATTTACAGGGTTATAAGATATGTAAAACCATTATGATATAGTTTGAACTAAACTGCCTTTAGCCATATTTTTTTGGTTTGTTCAAATATATATAATAATTTTTGCTTTGATATTTTATTGTAGGTAAGACCAGGTTGAAAATTTACAGAAGTTAGACTTCATCTTTTATGATCTTAATTAGACGTTTACATTTGATTTTGACACTATATACAATGTTATGTTGTACAAACTGTGATATTGGTGTTTAATCTTTTTGGAATGTAATTTTATGATTTTCTATGCATTTTTTAAAATGAAAATTAATTGTAGTTTTGAGGGATGTTTTTTTGATTTGTAGTTTTTAGAACACCTGGCCTAAAAGGCCAAGTGAACTATTGCCATGACTTGTTGTGCGTCATCCTCGTCGTCCGGCATAAACTTTCCTTTAAAGATCTTTTCCTCTGAAACCACAGGGCCAATTGGGAGCAAACTTTGGTGGAGTGGTCCTTGGGTGGCCCCCTTCCAAAGCTATGTCCTGCATTCCCGAATTCCAACTGACATGGCTGCTGTTATTAAAATTGAAAGAAGAGGGGGGCGGGTGAATTTCAAAGATCTTCTACGAACCAAATGGCCAATTGGAATCAGACTTGGCAGTAATAGTCCATAGGAGTTTTTCTTTCAGAATTATGTCCGGTTACTCCCAACTGTTAACCAAGATGGCCACATGCCGAACTTAGTTTAACTTAGGGCCCTACGGGAAAATTATTGATAAATCTTCATCTGAAACCACTTGACCAATTGGAACCAGACTTGACAGCAATGGTCGTTATGACCCAGACTGACAACCAAGATGGCCGCCACAGCTGAACTTAGTTTAACATAGGACATGATGGGAACTTTTTTTTTTAAATCTCGTCTGAAACCCATGAGCCAATTGGAACCAGACTTGACAGCAATTGTCTTTAGATGGTCCTCTTTCAGAAGTATTTCTGATGACCCGGACTGTCAACCAAGATGGCTGCCACAGCCAAACTTAGTTTAACATAGGGCACTATGGGAAACTTCATTGAAAAATCTTCTTGTCTGGAACCACTTGACCAATTGGAACCAGACTTGCCAGAAATAGTCCTTAGATGGTCCTCTTTAAGATTTTTGTCCGATGGCCCAGACTGTCAACGAAGTTGGCTGCCACAGCTGAACTTAGTTTAACATAGGATTCTTTAGGAAAATTCATTTAAAAAAAATCTTCTTGTCTGAAACCACTGGAGCCATTGGAACGATACCAGACTTGAAAGCAATGACCCTTATATGGTCCTGTCAACCAAAAAGGCTGCCACAGCTGAGCTTAGTTTAACATAGGGCACTATGGGAAAATTTTTAAAAACTCTTCTTGTCTGAAACCGCTGGGGCAATTCGAACATGACATGACAGCATTGGTCCTTAGATGGTCTTCTTTCAGAATTATGTCAGATGACTTGGACTGGCAACTAAAATGGCTGCCACAGCCAAACTTAATCTAACATAGGACCCTAGGGAAAATCCATTTAAAACTATTCTTGTCTGGAACCTCTTGACCAATTGGAACCAGACTTGGCAGCAATGTTCCTTAGATGGTCCTCTTTAAGATTTATGTCCGATGGCCCAGACTGTCAACCAAGTTGGCCGCCACAGCTGAACTTAATTTAACATAAGATCCTGTAGGAAAATTCATTTACAAATCATTTTGTCTGAAACCACCTGGGCAATTGGAACGGTATCAGACTTGGAAACAATAGCCCTTATATATGGTCCTGTCAACCAAGAAGGCTGCCACAGCCGAACTTAGTTTAACATTGGACACTATGGGAAAATTTTTAAAAGCTCTTCATGTCTGAAACCACTGGGGACTTAACAGCAATGGTCCTTAGATGATCTTCTTTCAGAATTATGTCAGATGACTTGGACTGGCAACTAAGATCGCCGACACAGCCAAACTTAATCTAACATAGGACCCTAGGAAAAATTCATTTAAAAATATTCTCGTCTGAAACTACTTGACCAATTGGAACCAGACTTGGCAACAGTGGTCCTTCGATTGTTCACTTTCAGAATTATGTCTGATGACTCCGACTGCCACCACAACCAAACTTAGTTTAATATAGGACCCAATAGGAAAACTAGCCACATTGACTGGTACACTTAAATTTTATAGTCCTGCTCAAGGTTGACAAGATAAATCCAGGTGAGCTATGCAGGCTCTTATAGCTGTCTAAACATTTACACCTTCGCTTTGTTTTTAGACTTTGTTTGTCTTTGTTTTTGTTATGAATATTTGTAAGTTTAAAACTCAAAGATGATATCTAATTGATAGTTTTTAAACAACACTGTTGTGATATTGAAATGGATTGTTATTGCAAATATGATGTTCAGCTCACTTTGTATTAAGAGCCACAAGTTTTTTTGGCATCATTTGGTGTCTGTCATGAATGTTTCAGTCAATTAACTGTCACCTGTTCACTAAATCTTTTCCTCTGATACCTGTAGTCTAAACTGATAACGCTACAAAAGTTTGTTTAGTTTGTTTGTTTAGTTGTGGTTTAACGCCGTTTTCAGCATATTTTGGCCATTTTGCGGCGGTCAGTTTTTATTGGTGGAGGAAGCCGGAGTACCCCCGAGACAACCACCGACCTTCGGTAGGACAATTGGCAATCCTTGTCAATTAAGCCACAGGTAAGATTCAAACTCACAACCCCAACGTTGACAGGCTATTGATCAGCAGTAGTCATGACGAACTACCTAGACCACTCGGCCACCAAGGCCCCATGCGACAAAAGTTTATGAATCTTTATGGAAACATCTGTATTGATTAACAAATTACACAGATCTTATTTCTGATTTTAAACATTCAATAATCATTTCCTGTTTGGTTTATTTTTAGCTCAACTGACCCAAAGGGTCAAGTGAGCAATTCTCATCACTTAGCGTCCGTCGTCCGTTGTCGTCCATAAACTTATACAAACATCTTCTCTTAAACTACTGGGCAAAATGGAACCAAACGTAGCCTCAAGTATCATTAGGGTATCTAGTTTAAAAATTTTGTCCGATAAGGTCCTCTCCAACCAACATGACCGACATGGATAAAAATAGAACATAGGGGTAAACTGCAGTTTTTGTCTTGTATCTCATAAACTAAAGCATTTAGAGCAAAACTGACAGGGTAAACATGTTCATCAGGTCAAGATCTACCTGCCCTGAAATTTTCAGACAAATCTGTCAACCCTTTTGTTGTGTTATTTCCCCTGAATTCTTAATTTTTAAGGACATTTTGCAGTTTTTGGCTAAATCTCAAAAACTAAAGCATTTAGAGCAAAACTAATATGGGTGTAAAAATGGTCTTCAGGTCAAAACCTACCTGTTGTGAAATTTTCAGATGATTCTCTCAACACTTTGTTGGGTTACTGCCCCTGAATTGTTAATTTTTAATTTGTTTTGCAGTTTTAGGTTATTATCTTGAATATGATTATAGATAAAGACAAAACAGCAAAAATGTTCAACAAAGTGGGATCTACAAATAAGTCAACATGACCACAATCATTGATTGACCCCTTATAGGAGTTTTTGCCCTTTGGCATCTGGCATAAACTTTCCTTTAAAGATCTCCTCCTCTGAAAACACTGGGCCAATGTGGACCAAACTTTGGTGGGATAGTCCTTGGGTGCCCCCCATCCGAAAGTATGTCCAGCATCCCGACTTCTCGACATCCAGAAGTATGTCTGATGACCCGGATTGTCAACCAAGATGGCCACCACACTCAAAAAAAGTTTCATATAGGACCCTATGGGAAAATTCATTTAAAAATCTTTTTGTCTGAAACCAGTTGGCCAGTTTCAACAAGACTTACCAGTAATAGTCCTTAGATGGTTCTCTTTTAGAAATGTGTCCATTGACCTGGACTGTCAACCAAGATGGCTGCAGTAATAGTTCTTAGATGGTTCTCTTTTAGAAATGTGTTCATTGACCTGGACTGTCAACCAAGATGACTGCTACAGCTGAACTTATTTCAACGTAGAACCCTATAGAAAATCCAGCCAAATTGACTGCAACACTTAAATTTTTAGTCCTGCTCAAGGCGAAAGTTATCGCTCACAAGACAATGGTATATATCTTTTTATAAATATAAAACTGAAAGATCGGACAGGTTTTAAGTGAGCAATACAGGCTATATATTTGGCTGAGTCTGTGTTATTTTTCACTTCAGAGATTTTATTTTCATATTTCACTTTCACGCTTTGTTTTTTATTTAAACCATATATTTTAGAGAGAAATGTATTCATTAGTTTGGTTTCATGAAAGGTTTTCACAATTAACTACTTTTTTAATAACATAAAAAAAATCTTGTCCTTTTAAAGTCTTAAATGACATTTTGGTTGAATTTTCCATCCATGTCCAGATTCAGAATTATATTTGGGGGCCCAAATCTCCAGCCGTTATGGCATTCTTTATTATAAATACATGTATAAAAATTTTAGCCATGAGTTCTCTTCTGAAAGGATGTGGCCAATTGAAACCAAACTAGAATGGGTTCGTTTCAGAATTGTGTGTGGCAATTACACTTTTCCCCCAAAAAAATAGAAAAAATCTGCAGATAACGTAAGATATTTTCCCTTAAATTATTGAGCTAATTGAGATCAGACGTTGAAATTGTCTCTAGGTAGCCAATTTCAAAACTGTCCATAAATCTTGCCTTTGAGGCCTTTTTAAAAACATGAAATCAGCCAAAAATATTTTTAATCTTGTCTGAAACTATGTGCTTAATTGAAACTGAAGTATGGTTCAATGGTCCTTAGATTTTCTAGTTTGAAATATCACCAATCAATGACTGGTGAATACTGGCCCGGTACTAAAGGAAAATTATATTAAAATCTTTGAATTAACTACTTAACAGTTGAGAGAAAACTTTAGTAAAATGGTCCTAATGGTCTTCTTTAATATTTTGTAATGAATCTATACCATGGACCTATGGTTAGCATTACCACAAATAGCAAAAAAAAATTAAAAAATCTTCTCTTCAGGTACTTTTGAGACCACACGTTGGTAGAAAGATTCCTAGTTTGTCTACTTTCAAATTGTTTCCCAGGCTCCATACCTTGGTCCAGTATAGTGGCCATTACTTAATATAAAGAGCAGCAAAAAATATAAAGAATCATCCTCTCTGAAATTATTTGATTAATTTAGACACTACTTTGGTGGAATAGTCCTTAGGGACGAGATCAAAAGTTCATTGTAGGATAAAAGACTTAATTCACATATTTTTTTCACTGACCCCCCCCCCCCCCCACCCCTCCTCTTAACTGAATTTGGGAAAAATTGTTTGACCAATATGGGCATATGCTTTGAGAGTATACTTTTGTATCATGGGTCCTTTTTATCCTCAACAATGTGTGTTTGTTCTGTATATTGACTTGGATATCACATGAATATGTATTTTTCAATCTGAAAATCGATGTCGGATAACAAAACTTGCAGCGATTTTAACCCCCCCCCCCCCCCCCCCCACCCCCAAAAAAAACTATTTGAATTAAGTTTTTTATCCTACATTGAACTTTTGATCTCGTCCCTTAGATGGACATCCAGACCTTGGAAAAATAACATCATAATAGAAAAACCAGCCAAAAATAATCTGCTGCTTGAATAAACTGTTGGAATTGGTTATGAGTCTTGCCCTTTTAAAAAAATATCCAAGGTTCCACCATTTATGAACATAGCAAAATCAGTATACAAAATGGGTAAAATCATATGTCAAAACTGCTGGACCTGTAGGGACGCTATTGATAATGGAATGGTCCTCAAGGGTCCCCTCTCAGAATTGTTTATTAATTCAACAAAGTTATCACATAGTAAATTTATGACTGATATTCCTCTGAAAAACAGTATATTGTATGCATAATATCTTACAACTGAGGAGCAAAAACATAGAAGCTATGCGCCGATGTATGTCAATCACAATTTTTACTTTTTATGCAGATTTGAATTCTAATGTGAGTTTACCTGTCTGATACATTGAATTTTACTTTTATTGAAACAATTATCAATTACTTTAATATTATTTCCTAATTTGTAAGAATGATTAGCAAATTGTATATTTAGCCTGCTGTGATGTATAATTATAAATAAATATATATCCACATCTTCTTCTTTCATCTTAATGGGAAAGGATTAAAAATTTATAACCGATCTCCCAGGTTTATTGTTGGAAGAATGATTTAGATTGTGTGTATGCTTTTAGTGTTGAAGAATGGTTTTGTGCATACATGAACAGGAAGTAGATGGCGGATTGAGTATTCATACATATTTAACCCCACAATATTTTATTTATTCATGTACCAAGGTAGGAGTCCTTTTTTAGCTCAACTGGACCACGTGAGCTATTATCATCACTTGGCGTCGTCCATCATCGTCGTAAACAGTCCTTTAAAGATCTCCTCTGAAACCACAGGGCCAGTTAGAAAAAGTTAGCAGCAATGGTCCGTAGGTTATCTTCTTTCAGAATTATATCCGATGACCCCGTCCTTCATCCAATATGGCCACCAAAACCGAAAGTACATATAGTTTAACATAGAACCCTATGGGAAATTTACTTAAAAGATCTTATATTGAAAGCCCAATTGGAACAAAACTTGGCAGCAATGGTCCTTATGTGGTCCTCTTTCAGAATTGTATCCAATGACCCGGCCTGTCATCGAGGATGGCCGCCACACCCAAGCATAGTTTAACCTTAGACCCAATTGTGAATTTACTATAAGATCTTCTTGTCTGAAACCACTTGGCCAAATGAAACAAAACTTGGCAACAATGATCCTTAGGTGCGCCTATTTCAGATTTATATCCCATGACCCCGCCCATCATCAAAAATGGCCGACAGAGCCAAACATAGTTTAACATAGGATCATATGGGAAATTTCTTTAAAAGATCTTGTCTGAAACCACTTAGTCAATTGGAACAAAAATTGTCAGCAATAGTCCTTAGTTGGTTCTCTTTCAGAATTCTATCCGATGACCATTAAGGGTCCTATGAGGAATTTACTTAAAAATCTTGTCTGAACCCATTTTACCAATTGGAACAAAACTTGGCAGCAATGGTCCTTAGTTGATCCTCAGAATTATATACGACGACCCTGTCTCCCATTGAATAGAGGAACTTAGTTTAACATATGACCTAATCGGAAAGTTCACCGAAAGATCTTCTTGTTTGAAAACAGTGAGCCAATTTGAATTTGACAGCAGTGTTCCAGGCTGTCATTCAAGATTGACATAGTCCAGGTGAGCAATACAGGCTCCTATGAGCCTCTAGTTCAGTAGTCATTCTATCTATTTATTGTATCTGTTTATTATTTAAAACTGCCTTCCTTCCATGTGACATGAAACATTGCTTAGCAATCTTCTCTGAAATCGCTTGGCCAACAACTCTTTCATGAAATTATTTTTTTCATCCTGATTGGACGAAAGGCACGGATGCCATGGGCAATTCTTGTTTTTGATGGGCTGATATAAAGAAATCTTCTCTGAAACTGCTTGGAAAATTGGAACAAAACTTGACAGGAAACATCTATGGGCGGTTTTTAGCTCGCCTGATCTATAGGCCATGTGAGCTGACAGGTATGTCATCACTTTGCTCCGTCGTCCGTCGTCATTCGTAAACTTTTCACATTTTGATCTCAAAAACTACATGGCGAATTGTAACCAAACTTGGTAGCAATGATGTATGGAAGGACTTCCACAAACAATCCACCATTGCCACCGGTCGGAAACCAACATAACTTCCAGAGGCCATCATTGATTTCCATTGGCCAATTTTCAAAAATCTTCTCACCTGAAACTACAGTATGAAATATGTTGAAAGTTTGCCGGATTGATGAAAACTATACCCGCTACAAACGATCCGCTTCTGATTGACATTCAGCTGCTCAACTGATAGCTGCGGCTGTTCAAAGTTTCCTTTGAAACGGTATGCGGAAGGACTTTTATGTCATTTGCTCAAGAACTAATGGGCAGATGGTAACCAATGTTGACAGGAATTATGTATGGAAGGGCCTATACCAACTAAAAACCTTTGATTCTGGTTGAATGAACATGGCTGCTAGAGGTCATCTTTCATTTTTATTGGCCAATTTTCAATAAAATACTCTCCTCTAAAACTACATTGAAATGGTTTGAAACTGTAGAATTGAGGACAACTATACCATGTGCAAACGATCCACTTTTTAGCTCACGTCCTAAAATGACATGAACTTTTGCCATCACTTAGCGTCCATTGTCTGTTGTAAACTTTTTCAAAGAAACCACTTTACCAATTACAGCCATACTTAGTCTGAATGATCCTTATGTTATCTAGAATAAAGTGTATGTTTTTTTTCTTCTCCGTCAATACACATGGCCACCATGTCTAAAAATAGAACATAGGGGGTAAATTGCATCTTTTGGCTGATATCTTAAAAACTAAAGCATTTAGAGCAAATTTGACATTTTACCCTTTAAAGAGAATTTTTTACATTTTTTCGCCATCTTTGTAAACTTTCAAAAATTCTCCGCTGAAACTACAGGATCAATGGATCAATTTCATCCAAACTCCGGGTGAATGATCCTTTTTTGAAAATTATGAGGACCTATACATTATTTTCTTTATTTGGGGCTTGATGATGATCGAGAGATTTCTTCTCTGAATATACCTTGGATGTTCTTGTTTTAGTTAATGGGAAAATTATCAAAACATTCGTAATGTAGTCTTGAGGTAATTGAGGTTGGTGCCCTTTTTAGCTAACATGTCCTAGAAGGACATGCGAGGTTTTGCCATCACTTGGCGTCCGTCGTAAAACTTTTCAAAGATCTCCTCTGAAACCACTGAACCAATAAAAACCATACTTAGTCTGAAAGATCCTTAGGGTATCTAGAATACAGTTTATGTTTTATTGTCTTGTCCATCGAGAAACACGACTGCCATGGCTAAAATAGAACATAGGTGAAAAATGCACTTATTGGCTCATATCTCAAAAACTAAAGCAGTAAGAGAAAAACTTACAAAAAGTAAAAATGTTTATGAGGTCAAGATTTACCTGCCATAAAATTTTCATAAAATTGGTCAACCCATATTCAGCTTATTGCGCCTGAATTGATAATTTTAAGGAAATTTTGCAGTTTTAGGTTGTTCACTTGAATATTATTATAGATAAAGATAATCTGTATACAGCAAAAGTGTTCAGCAAAGTAAGATCTACAAATAAGTCAACATGACCAATATCATTAATTTACCCCTTATAGGAGTTTTAGCCCTTGAAAGATTATTTACATGTAAACAGTAATCAGTAAAAATAATGGTCTGACATATTGTCAAAGATGTTAAGAGCATAACTTGAAATGAATTAAATGGTAGCTGTACAAGTAAAATGGAGTGTCAATGTCATTGAACAAGTCCATAGCAACAGATGAAAAAGTCCCTAGCAACCATATATATTTGTGTTAAGAACCATATAATCTACCTAATATACAAGTCAAAAAGAAGGTCAAGGTCATTGAAAGGTCAATAGCAACCACTGAAAAAGTCCCTTCTAATTTTTTTTCAGCAAATGTATATTGCCTATGTAGAGAATTGTAAGTTTACATCACCGAACACATTACCAATGATAATCTTTATGCAGCGCTCCCTGGTGGAGATTTTGACAATTGATACAGTATTAGGTTATCAGTATGCATTCATTTATATCAGACAGCTAGCGATACACTTACGGAATGCTACTACAGTAAAGAAAAAGGTATGTCCTTCTAACCATATATATTAGATTCAGGACCCTCTAATATAGCTTTACGTGCCAATATGGAGGCTCTAAGGTCAAGGTCATTAAACAAATCCATAGCAACAGATAAAAAAGTCCCTAGCAACCGGAAAGATTTGGGTTCAGGATTCTATATTTCAGCTGTACAAGTCAATATTAAGGCGAAAAATGCGACGGCATACACAAAGTAGCGAAAATTATTATTGATGCAAAGAGCTACACAAGAAATTCAGGCTCTGGAAGCCTCTTGTTGTTGATGTTAATTCGCTTAATCGACGGCTGCGGCTGTTCAAAGTTTCCATTGAAACCATATGGGAAGGACTTCTATTTCATTTGCTCAGGATTTAATGGGCAGATTGTAACCAAAGTTGACAGAAAGGTTGTATAGAAAGAAACTCTATTACGTTCCGCCTTTGGTTCTGTATGAATGAACAACATGACCTACAGAGGCCATCTTGGATTTTTATTGGCCAAATTTCAAAAATATTCTCATGAAACTACATTATGAAATGTTTTGAAACTTTACAGTACCTTCTACAAACTTCCCACTTAAGGTTGAGATTCATCCGATCAACCGACGGCTGTGGCTGTTCTGATTCTATTGAATCCATATGGGAATTTTTTTTTCATTTGCTCAGGAACCAATGGGCAGACGTAACGAACGTTGGCAAGTATCTAGTATGGAAGGACAGATGCAAATGATCCAACTGTTTTCGGTCAAAGTGTCAAATATCAAGGTAACTTTGGCATTTTGTGTTTCTTTAAAAAGCCTTGCGGATGCAAAAGAGCTTACATTTTATACTGGCATAAAAAAGCCAGGGGAACGATAAAGGCTCAGCTGAGTCTGTTGTTCACAAAGTTTCCTCATTTTCTCCAGATCAGGCGACAAACAATAGGCTATTCTTGTTTCTGATTGTTTTTGTAAACAATGTGTTGTTATCTCCCTTGTTTAAGTCAAAATTTCAAAAAATTGTTAATAAATATTTTCTGTTATGCAAACGTGTTATAAAAGTAGTAAATAAGATATATTTTATATTTTTGTTGTTTGTTCCACCAAACCATTGTCTCAATTTCTAAGTTCTATTTTAACAGCTGTCAAAACGGGCCTCCAAAGTTATTGTGAGACAAGCTATTCAAGAAGTGGTATCAATCAAATGTGGATATTAAAGAACCCCAAAGACTTAAAGGATATTTTACGATCTCGTCCATTTCAGTCTGTAACAGCACAAAGACATTTGATTTCTCTACCCTCTATACCACCATTCCTAATTCACAACTGGAGAGGTTGAAAGATGCTTTCAAAATAAAATGGAAACAACAGACACACATACCTTGTCATTGGTAGAGATAAATCATACTTTGTTAAAAACCACTCTAAATCTAACAAAAAATATACAGAGGACGAAATTGTCCTGATGATTGAATTTTTGATCGACAACATATTTGTTCAATTTGATAGACATATTTTCCAACAGACAATTGGCATTCCTATGGGTACTAATTGTGCGCCACTACTAGCCGACTTGTTCCTTTACTCAAATGAGGCAGACTTCCTTGACGGGCTTCTTAAGGAAAAACAGAGGAAGATAGCCCGTACCTTTAATTTCAGCTTCCGATACATAGATGATGTTTCATCATTCAACAATGCGCGTTTTGGGAATTTCTTACATCTCATCTATCCCAATGAGCTCGAAATTAAGGATAGCACAGACACTGCCAAGTCTGCATCTTATCTTGACCTTCGCCTCGAAATTGACACCAGAGGAAGGTTGAATACAAAACTTTACGACAAACGGGATGACTTTGACTTTCCAATCGTCAACTTTCCATTTTTGAGCGGCAATATTCCAGAAGTGCCGGCGTATGGAGTATATCTTTCACAACTCATACGTTATTCCAGAGCTTGTGACATATACATTGACTTCCTGGACAAAGCCCGGCTCCTGACAGATAAGTTGCTTAGACAGGGGTACGTTAATCCTAAGCTGAAGTCATCCTTATTAAAGTTTTATGGGCGTCATCATGACTTGGTTGACAGGTATGAAAAAACCGTTTCCCACATGAAAATGGACCTGTTCCATTGATACTATCCCTTCCTCATACCGGATTTGACATGGACAATATGGCGGGTGTCCTGCAGGAAGCAGAGTCTGCTTACTCTTCCGCAGCACCTGAGTCTACCCCCGGTTTTTTGGTGGGGTCCATGTTGTTCGTATGTTTTTAGTTTTTAATTGCAGTGCATGTATTTTTTTGGTCTTGTCTTCGTTGTTCTCCGGAGTTTGTACGTTGTTAAGATTTTTCTCTCCTTCGAATGTCCCTTTGGTATTTCTTGACTTTACTTAAAGACAATTTTCGTATTTAGAAGTCGAACTTCGGTAGCTCGAACTCAGATAACTCTAACATCACCGATGACTCGAAGAAGTTTGAAAGTCCCGTCAATTCTCCTTTTATGTTTATGTTATAAAGGCCCCGGTTTCTCGAAAACCGATTTCTCGAAACGTCGAACAAAACTTTGGTCCCACAATGATAACATAGTGTATTTCGCTATGGAAAACTCGAACTCAATAACAGCGTGTTACCTGATACTTACAGGTATTCGTTTTACAATCACATATTTCATAAAAACAGAATAGTATGAAAATTGAATATTTACAGTTCGATGTAATAAAGATGTAATAATAAGTGATTAACTTGTTTAATTTTTAATTCTGAAATATTTCATGGTAATGATCAGCTTTAGAAACTCGTATATATATATGACACTGGAAGGAACTTCAGTTTCTCGAACTACCGATAATTTGAACAGATTTCGACGGACCATTGGAGTTCGAGTCATCGAGGTTCTACTGTAACAATAAAAGATTTGAATTTTTTTAAAATAACTTCATACCAAATTACAGAACATTGAAAAGTTCTATATTTTCACCAACATGCTACTCACTTGATGAGTAAACAGTAAAATTCGCACCCCGGCTTAAATGAGCAAAATATCGCCAAAACCCAATCTGAATTAGTCACATTATATTGATTGGAAAGTGCTGGGCCAAATACAGCCAAACTTGATAGATATATACTATTCTGTACATGTTGTGAAAGTCTATGTGGAACAGTCAACATTTGAAAGTTTTGCATTATTAACATGTTAAAGAGATGCCTTATTCATTTCAACATTTGAATAATACTATCAAAATTGGATACAGGTAAATCATATATCCCTGTCAAACAGTTTGTACCATATATCATGTATATACAGTTAGGTATAAATCACTATCATTAATTCATCAGCCATTAGATCATGAGGCCATCTGAGTAAACAGTACTTCAGTACTTTGATTTGTTATTGTTCGTGCATTGGATCGAGGAGAACAGCTCCACAAATAAAACTCAAATGGGACTCCATAAATACATAGACAACTAAAATAAAAAATACCACTGATTTGAAAGAAAAGATTAAATGTGAACATTTGGAGAAACTCAAATCAGCTGCCCAGCATGTCATCAGGGATATCAGAAAAACATTCCAAGATTTGACAAAATTGATTGAATTCAAGAAGGGCATAAAGGAAACAGAAACTGAAGATTTTTAACATTTTGAAAGACAACAGTTTGAATCCATTTTATATTGCGCAGATAGTGTTATAAAGAAATACACTAGCACATGTTCAGAACTGGAAAATCTTTTGGCCGAGAAACACGACATAACGTTTCACGAATGTTATAAAGCATTTACTCGTGATATTGACTACGCAGATAGCATTATAAATGAACCAGAGAAAAGCAAATTTCCAAACTTCGATGTCAGATCGGTCTTCAAAGAAATATTTGATCATATGAATTCGAAATGTAAAGAAAGGTATGGATAAAATTAAAAAAAAAAACTTAACAAAATTAAATGTCCTTTGATTTATTTTTGTTGTGCTTTTATACACATGGTTGGGGTCTACTCTTAATAAATTTGAAAGTATGGGTGTGCCGCAGTAAAAGGTCTGAAATTGTTTTCACGATCATGTTTTCTAAAATATCACCATAATTTCGTAGGTAGGCAATTTTATGCTTAAAATACCCGAATAATTAAGTAAATATTCTATAAATTCTTCCCAGTGTCGTGCGTGAGAAGAGTTGTTATTATTTTGTTGTCTCGGCGCACGTACGCGTGGCACGTGGGTGTCATCCCAGTTGTCCCACATTTTATAATTATAGGTAAAAATGTGTGGGACAAGTGGGAATTGTGTACATGTTAATTAGTTGTTTTCACACCCTTATTACAATAGGTAATTATGTATAGTCTTTTTCTGAATATTATCTGATTGTATTATGTAGTATCTATAGATAAATTGTTCCTGAAGTATATTTATTGCTATAAAATATGTAACTTATTATAAAATAAAATAGATCTTTTCCAGTCCTTTGTACTGATGCCTGGTAACAGAGGGAGATATTCCATGTGGATAGTTTGTAATGCATTTTGCTTTTTGATGATGCTTTTTCCATATTAATATTTTTCTCCTTGGGTGATAATTGAAACAACAATATTTTTTTTCTAATATTTATTAATTGCTTTTTAATTGCTTTATGATATATTTCAATATTTATGGAAATAACAAGATTCACAAAAATTAACAGAGAATGATAATAATGCACTATTACAGTATAAAACAAACAGTAAAATGTTCATACACTTCTACCCAAGGTGAATAAGCTGAGATGCTGCATCTGCATAATTGATAACTGTGATTTCCCCGTTGCGTAGTCTTTGTTTGAGTAGTTGCAGTCTGTTATCAATATTTCTGTATTTGCGGCGCTTTCTTGTTGGTAGTCCCCCTGCTCTAATTTGGATGATATTTACTTCATTGGCTGACTGGATCTGCTTGAGATGAGTAATGAATGTGTAGATGTTCGGATGTGCCTGCTGTATTTGTTTTTTAATCTTGGAATGCCATCCCTCTAAGTGGTTGGTTGTTCTGGATTCATCATGGTCAAAGTGGTTCCAGATTTGCTGATCAGTAAATACAGAAGGGCAGGTGAAGAATGTACCATCTCCAAAGATGGTGTCGTTATTGGCTAGTAGTTGAAGATTCTGTTGCGTTGCGAAAACCAATATGCGTTGTCCATTGTTGTCATCTGCAAGAAGGAACTGTTCACCAGCTGATGTTTGGGTCCATTGACCTTGTAAATCAATGTCGTTGGTTGATGTCGGCAACTTTGGTAGTAGACGGGAACGTTGTCTATAAAGTATGCTTCTAGAAGACTGGAATGTTGGTAGTTTTTCAACCATATTTTGTACTTCTTCATTCCATTCAGGTGTTCTCAATTTTGCTACCTCTTCATCATAGAGTTTTGGTACAGCTCTTGCTTCTTCTCTACATCTTTTTTGATTGTGTTTAACACCTTTGCTGCCTCTAACTTATATGGCTCTGCTCTGTGGTTGTGTTGAATGTTGTAACCTACTGGTATGTTGTTTAAGGTTCTTATAGTAGCTGGGCATGTTCTGACAGCACACCGCCAGTAAACCCTCTCTTCACGACGATTCTTTACCTGGAAACGGTAATTGTTGTGAACAAGACTTTGTCCACCTCTACTGTTCTCTATGAATTCTATGTTTAGCTGTGCATTAGCCATTTTGACTTTGATACAAGTTGACATTTTTACTTTCTATATATACCTCTTTTGAGATGTGTTCACATTGATTTCAACAAGCTGAAGTGACATGTTGCTCATAAGCAAGCCCACTTAGAAAGAAATTGATTAGCCAATTAATGTGGTCAGTGATTAAAAGTTATTATATGACTGCTGGTTTAATTAGTTAAAATAATTAACTTCACTTATTATTTTTATCATTATTATTTTTGTTTTTAATTCAAATCAAAAATATGTATCTACATGTATATTGCTAGATGGTGATAGTGGAGTACTAGAAATAGACTATAACTTTGTCAAAACACTAATTAAATATTTGTTGTTATAAGAATGTTGGACAACTGGGAATATAGTTTTTTCAAATGTGGGACAAATGGGAATAAACCGGCACGTGTTTTCTTATAAATTTCTTTCGTGCAAAGGGTATAAATAAAGAAGCCAATACAAACATAATTTAACCACCTCAAAACACTTCTTTGTGTTTTTATAAACATGGTCTATATTTGCAAGTACAATGGGTAATAATTTTATTTTAAAAAGCCACTGTCTTTCAAATTAGTTTATAAAGAGCTTGGTACATTAAATTAACGCAGTCATTGTTTACCTACGTGCACTGGTACTTGTTCAATTTGCAAACTTCAGCCTGGTCGGCCTCGTGTCTGATAATTACCGTTACTTTTATTTTCTTAGTTTACTTTTATTTAGACGTTTTATGTTTGGTTTACATGTATGACCAGCTGCTTTTAAAGTGACCTGTCTATTTTTGTGCTTAGTTCTGTTGTTTGTGCTTGTATTTAATTGATTATGCTGAATGTACTTTTGGGAGAAACACTTTGTGCACATTTTGGGGATTTTCACATGCGCTAATAATTATGACACTCGCGTACATTTTTAGTTCAACTCCATATCAAGAAGCATGGTGAAGCTAGAACATGTAGGTATAGGTTTGAGATGTTATTTTGTTGTTGTTATTCTGTATCATTTTTTCATTTATTTATAAAAAATGATATAGAATAACAACAACATGGTACGATGAACAACATAATATCCCAAACAAGATGATTTATATATACGACTAAAATATTGACCAACGTTCGAACATACTAGATGTTGAACCGGTAATAAATTAACGATACATTGCAAACTAAAAAATAAATCAACTTCTAAAAAGTTTCAAAACAACATCCAAATATAACGAACAAAGTTTCAATTAAAACGATAAATCAAACTTGGCAAACTTTTCGGATCGCTGATATCCTTTGTCAGTGCTGTTGCGTTTATTAATGTAGTCATGATGTCACCTACAGTAGATATCTTAATACTATAGAGTTATTAAATGGGTATTTTCACAAAGAGCCTGAATTATGTCCGAGGTAGTTGTATTGGGCCTCGACTAGCTGTATTATAGGTCCGAGGCAACGCAGTCAGCTGTATATGCACCTATACAGCTGGTCGAGGCCAAATACAACTGTACGGGGATATGATACAGGCTTTATATAAAAATACCTATTTTATGACAATTTCATTAACCAATGACTTAAAATAACAGTATTTTAATGTTTTATTGAAGTCACAACTATACGCCAAATATATCATGGTCCAGGTTATCATATGCCGGGCTCTTGTTATATTTCTTTTCAACGGCAACAACACGTAGATAGAAAGGTTTTGGTTGATAAAGTTATATGTTGATGTGACCAGTTTAATAAGCTACTAATGTAAGACCCACAGGGTTCCTGCAGTTCGAACACAAATTATATGTGTTTCTATATTTCCCGTTTCATAATTATAGTAAATTGAGAAATAACTGTATTGTATTTCTCACCACGCAACTCCAATTTCTCCAAAACCTCAACTAAGTCAAGCACCACTGATATTAAAAAAAATAATGTTGTCTCCATTCTTATTTTGCAAATGTAATTTGATTTTTGAAAGAAAGAAGGATTAGCTCTTGCACCATCACTTTCAATGCAGGGATCTTCAATGTTATTCAATGGAAATTAGTCAATTTTTCATTAGAATCTGATTTATTAAAACTAACAAACTGTTCAATGTATTCTTTGTTGTTTAAACACCTACAGCGGAAATTAATGATACTGAAATTTTTTGAATGAAATTTTTCAGCCTTTGTGAAAGCTGCATCGAGCTAAGTCAACGAGTTCAACTTTTGATGAAAGAAAACACAGAATACGAGGAAAGGACAAAAAGGTGAAGTGTCATAATTATGAAATTGTATACAACTCTAATGTTGCTGTCTTACGATGTATTAATATACATTTCTAACTGCCTGCATCTGGGAAAATTTCCGTGTCCACTCTAGAACTTTAGTTGTATTTAATTTATATTCAGAATATATTAGCACTGAATGGTCTTCATTTTTTGCATGGGATTGGGCTGTCAATGACTTTTTTTATTTTGTTCATATCGACACTTTTAATCAAAGTAATTTTGTGTTGCAGTAGATGTTTTATAAACAACTCTATTGCTTGTACGTCGATATTAGGTGGAAATTAGTACAATAATGACCCTTTGTTATATATCAGAGGGGGAAAAAACTTCTATTTGAACTTTTAATGGAAAACATTAAACAATGTCATATTTACATAAGATATGATTTTACCACTTACGTGTACAACTGTGAGGTTACTGAACATATGCACGTTTTTGTTTCCAAACGTATCGTCCACGTTGACTGTTAGGACATACCATAATTGCCATTTAAAATATTACTAAAATCTGGATTTATAATCGAGAAATCAGTTGCAAATTATGTGGAAGAAACAATAGTACACAAGTATTTCATTTAACTTCGGATCAGTTACAATTCTCATTGTGTTGAGGTTAGGCAAAAAAATAAGGAACAATTTCGGTGTATAACACGTAAATAACGTTAAGGTAGATCAATACTAATATTTTTAGCACATAGATTTTCCTTATTTTTTCCAGGCAGGACGTTGGATGGATTTACTTTGTAATTTCAATTAAAAAAACACAGGTCACCGTTCTTGATTTTGAGATAACTGAGTCTAAATGTTTGTAAATTTTATATAGATTACTATAGGGAAAATCCAAATTTCTCGTACAATAAAAAAAAACTGGCAGATAGAATTTTTTTTTTTATAAAATTGTGAAAAGAAAACTTATCTGACATGCTTTCATATTATTGAAAGAAAATTGGGGTCATCGTTTAATTTTTCTTGCTATTTCCCCTGAAAAGGGTTGTTTTTAGAATAATATTTTGTAATTTTGCTATTTATGTAATTTTGTCAATTGTTTTTATTTAAATAACTAAAGATATTAATTATATTAGATCAAGTACTAGTTGCTCGTTGAAAATATATATTTACATACAAATTTGCAAGATGCCCTAAAAGGATGCTCAATGTATTTTATAATACAAAATCAATCTTTGTTTAAACTTTTGTGTATTATTTTTATATATCTTTAGATGCTTTAAATGCTGACAATTTGCTTCAAGGTTTTAGTACCACCATGACCACGTCGACTTAAAACACCTGCCTACTTGTTACTTCTTGTAAAGATATATTAAATTTACAGTTATAAAAATGTTAAATGTTGTGAAAAATAAGGAGCATCTCCCTTGTGCAAAGCTCTGTCCTTAGATTCTCGGAATTTACCTCTTTGATCATTTTAACGTTAGAATTTGCTCTTCAACAATTCGCGTAATTTTTTTCGTTTTCAATATTTTAGGTCTGAAATTCAACTGTAAATCAGTGAACACACATATATATATTCGTCACCTCCTGTTTTTCTCATAGGTTTCTATACATATTCACAAATTTTCAAAAAAATATTGGAAATTCATTTCTCAACCAATTTTCACGAAACTTGCACTGTCGGGAGGTGAAATGAATGACATTTCATGGTTTATTTGTGTATGTATTTCCTTTTTCTGGTTTATGAGTGACAATGATTTAGTTACAATTTTTTTTAGATTAAAACATAACAACTCTGAAGTCTAAAATCGCAAAACTATACACGAATAAACAAAACAACTATTTTCTTTCTGATATTTAAAATTTCATGAGAATGACTTCACAAAGATTTTTTTTAAAAATTTGTGAATTTGTATAGAAACCTATGAGAAAAAGCAGAGGTTAATTTCACACCTTGTGCATCAAAATTGATATAGAATAATAGTTGTATATCATTGGAACGTCATTTATCCAATTATACCTATGTCAGTAATATAAAATACTTTAGATTCCTTGATACCAGTTCTAATTAACTTAAATTGCATATGAAGACCAAATATTTGAGTATGAAGGTGTATTATTCCAATCCTGATTTAAAATAAAGTTTCATTACAAAACATGGAACCCCAAGAGAAATATTATAATCAGAGTCCAAAAATACTGGTAAGGTCTGGAGACAAGCAAACACCCAGAACAAATGGAAAGCAAGAGTCATATTCCTGCAGTGGTGGGTAAACCAGGTTTTACAGCATGCCAAACCTCCCACTTATATGACGGCTACTATCAATCTGGGTTGTTTACTAAAATGGTTAGCTGTTAAAACAACGTACTCATAAGTCACATCAGTAAACATTGGTCAACATATCTCAAAGAATTTCATCAAGACTCTCGAGTTATTTTTACAAAATATAATTCAGTGATATCATTTACTGTTATATATCAAATGTTTTAGGGACATATTACAGCTAGACAAACTTTCTACTAAATTGAAAGACGCTGAATCATCGTTCATAGCAGAAAAAACTTTCCTTCAGCGTGAACTGCAATCTAAAATCGAGGAAATTGAGAAATCGCAAGAAAACATAACCGATTTAGAGGAACAGCTCAAGAGGATGAAAGAAAAGTGTGAGAAGTAAGTTCAACATGTCCTTAGTATAATGTATCTTTATGCAGGTAAGGACAGGAGAAATAGTATCCAGAAATCACTCTCTAAAATTGATAAAATAAATTTGTAAATCTATAATTTATACTTAAAAGGTTCATATTTATCTACACAATTGAAATTGCATTCTTAATAAAGGAAGAAATATCAATTAAAAAAAACTATGGCGGAAGTTAATCAAGAATGTCGAGAAAAAACACAAAAAGCATCGATAAGCTGATCTGATATGCTAAAACGTTAAGCTTTCTGAACTGCAAATATTATTTTGATAAATACATATATGCAGTAGGAGTCGCTCTTGGAACTGAAACTCACATTTTGGTTTGGTTTTTAATTTTTTCACTGCTACACGTGCTTTTGTATATTTCAATTACCATTTAATTTGTTTGCACTATAATTAACAATATAGGTACAACAATTAAACTAACGTACTTAGCAATGTAAAATATATTTTGAAATATTTCTTCCATAACCAACCAAAAAGATCTTTGAGAGGACCGTATCTTAATGCATTTCCATATACATGTATATTATTGAATATAAGATATTACATATGTGTTTTGGGTTGTTTTTTTTAATGAAAGTGATCTGATATTGCTCTTGTTGTATTCAATTATTTTACTGTAAAATCCACTGCAATTGCTACAATTATATTGTTATTTGCTAAATATTTATAATTAATTTAATTTATTATTGTGATTGTATGCATGTTGATCATGTGTAAACACTGTTATATTTTGTCCTTACCTGGGCCATTGATCATGCTGATCTATCTTCAGTTTTGGAAATAATTATTTTGAAAATCTGAATATTTGGGGCATTATAAGGAGAAATGTTTCTCCTCTTCGATTATATTAAGATTAAAGTGTTAAAATATTCTTTTCTCTCTAGGGATCTCATTCTGGTCGCTATTTTAAATTGAGTAATAGTAAGTCTCTTATCTAATGCTGCATGTTGGGGCGATGAGTTTTCTATTTTATTATTGCCAAAAAAAATATCACTGCATGACTTATGCGTGTAAAATACATTGAAACAAATCCTGATAGAGAAAGATGAATTTACCCACTAAAAAGCAAATTTGAAAAAAAATATCTCTCTAAAATAAAACAAGTCCATATATACATGTATGCCCTTCATACTTTAAACGAATTATTTTACCGATTCAAATACGAGCATCTGTTTCTTTATTAGAAAATAGAAAAAAAATTTGGACTGCATATGACACTTGATATAATTTAAGCCAACCCATCCTTGGTTATTTCTTTTAAGTTTTATATTTTCACTAAAATACTACGAAAAACAGTTTTGATTGCAAAATTCTCCGGGATGAAAATAAATATTCTGTGATACAAAATTAAACATGCTTGGTATTACCGCTTTTATGTTATGCAGAAGGCCTAAAATGTGGAAAACCAAACATACCAAAACGTTGAGAAGACAATTCAAAAATTACCAAAAGGAAAAATTATCAGTATCAATTTCACACAGCCAGGTGAAAACATATATTGAAATACTAGCGTAATTCTATCGATGCACCTTCTATATTAATGTTTCTGTTTGCCCTAGGTTTGAATTTGAAAATCATAACTTAAAGGTAATTGAAAGAGGGACAGATACCTTGTTAGAAGCGAAATCAGTTAAAAAGGTGAGGAAAACCTCGTTATATCGGTAAGAAGGGTAGGAAATGAGTAAATGTCTTGTGCATGCATATTTTCCAGTGTATATTGTTCGGGTGATTTTAGAATGTACTTACTATTATTTTCGTTGTAAAGTTACGTTCATTGTTTTTTTTATACATGAAAGTAAATAATACACGCGTAACTGGCGACATGCGTTTGAAGCGATGATAAAGAAGAAAGTGTGTGTTTGTTTGCAAGTTCCTTCAAAGAATTTGAATATAAACAAAATCTTACCGGGACATTACTCTTAATCATGAAGACATTCGGTCTATTTTGAATTCGCAGGTGGCCATGGAAATATTTTAATTATTTACGGTTGACCATAATTCTTATATTTTTCATGTAAAACATGAACTCCCTTTTGTTTTTGTCAATTTTCATTCTTGCCGTTCCAGAGTTTGACTATTTTTGTTTTACACAGCATATCTCTATGTCTTTCGAAAACTCACATTTCTCACGATAGCTGTGCCTGAAGTTTCTGACAAACGTGCTTATTTTAATTTTCCGATTGTGAACTTCCCCTTTCCTAACAGTAACATACCGGGGTCATAAGATCACAGTTGATTTTACTGTCGTGCATGTGACTTTCTCGGCAGGGCGAGATTGCTGTTACATAACTTCTAAGACACGGTTATGTTCAGTCTCCAGAACATTTAAGGTTGTTATCACGAATTGATTGGCCGATACGAGTTTCTATCTCATGTATGAAACTAGATATCTTCCGTTAGATCTCATACCCTTATGGTATTGAAATCTTACAGTCAATTTGCTTTACTCACTGCCACTGTGACGGGAGCAAGAGTCGCTGTCATGTTCTCTTGTTTTTTTTGTTTAGGTTATTATATGTTTTTTATTCCTTTAGTTTAGTTATTCATGTATCATTGTGGCATTTGTTTGTTGTGTTCAATTCTCATGACTTTCAAACGTCTTTTCGTTGGACATTGAATTTACCCACGGTTTTTTTTACTTCGGTATTTTTGTCGATATTTTATACACAGTATTTGGATTGAACAGAAAAGCTTCCCAGGCTTTCACTTTTGTAATTTCAGTGTTATGAGATTTTTTCGTTCTGTCTGCCGAAATAGTTCTATTTCTATGTGTTATACAATAACTCATGTTTGCTTTGATGAATCCAATAATTTTATATGTAAAGTTTGGATTGATTAAACAGACCACAGTAGGAAGAAGAAATTTCATTTGATTTTTCACTTATCATCTGATAGAGCTTTTTTCCTTCAGACAACCAATTTTCCATGCACTTTTCCATTTGAACTAAATATGAAGTATAATGAACCAATAGTCCACTTCAATCCTTTCCCCCAAAAAAAGAGAAAAAAGAAGAGGTTCCCAGAAGCCTATACCATTTCCCTGAATTTAAATGGACTTCAAAAGATATGAAGAACAGCTCAACAACATAATAAAAAGTAACTCTTCATGAGAGTTTTTTTTAGTAAACGCTGTCCCATTATGGATGCCTGTACATATTTACCCAAGTCTCTTTCAACACTTTTCATGAGGGTTTCTTTTATTAGCATCTGGTCCATTTTATTTATTTAAGGTCCGCACCAAAGTCACTTTGAGTATCATAAAAAGAACCATTTCATCAAACGTTGATCCAAATTGGCTTTTAGAATATTTTTGTTAATTTTTTCCATAGTTGGTATTGTTATGCCATTTCTGTGCAGGCGTCTGCACCACATGTATGATTTTGAAAAAAGCACGCATTTGTTTGATTCAACCAAAGTTTAACCCTTACAGAATAGGATGTGTTTATACATCCTATATACTGAATTTAAATGACGACAGACATATTTGTCCGAGAGCACACTTTTGAAAAAAAGTAAAATTCCAACTAAGTTTGATATCAGTTAGTCCGTTAGTTTTAGATAATAATATTATTTGATTTTTTGTAGTAACAGAGGCCTTAATGGGTCATAAATTGTTTCTTTTACCCCAAAAATGAAGCCAAAGCGATCTCCCAACAAAGAATCATTTCATTTATTTGAAAGTTCCTATGCAATGACAGTATAGAAAATAATAGTCCCCTTTCTTGCACCCCAAAGCTTTCCTTTACCTGTGTTTTACACACATTTAGATAGTTCTAAAAGTTCAGTGACCATTGCCATATGCATGAAAATAGAGGCTCCAAGGAGATCACTCCCAAAGATATTATTTTCCAAAATAAAGCAAATCGTAATTGACACAAAATCACATAACGTTTGTTTTCTTCATTAAATTAAAGTATAATGAATAGAGTGGAATAAATCAAGTTGTGATAACTTTTAAGGCATATGTAAGTACGCTTGAAAATGTCAATGACTAAATTTGTTATGTGATTCCTAGAAAATAAGTCTTGTTCACATCGAATGCAGCAATTCTATGAAGTTTCTTTGCATGCAAATATGAACTGTATCCGATTTTGAGTTTACAAACTTTCCTTATATATCAATGCTGAAGTCCATGTTTTGCCGTGCGAAACACCAAATATCTCAATATGATAAAAACAGGCACCATCTTAAAAAAAAAAGATATCGAGATTACATAGATTCTTGTTCATTTCTTTCCCACGAAATTCCGCATGGATTTCCCACCTGATAGATGGCATTAAAATATAAAATGTTAATTACATATATACATTGTATATGTGAATCTTAATTTTAACCCATTTGAACATATCAACATGTTAACTGAAGACATTGTTCCGAACATCAAACATCACGTCATTTTCGTCATTTATCTGTTCATAGTACATGTGCCAATGATTGACAACGCCCACTGCTACAATATGAAGAGTCTTGAAAATGAAAGGTCAAATATGGAAAATATACCGAGTACTGTGAAAAAAAACTGAAATTTATGTCTTGAACAATTACACATTGTATGTTTCAGTACTGTCAGGTTTTGTTTCGATGCAATGTAAACTGAATGAGATCTTCATCATATATAGTAATAACAAAGTCCACTTTTTTGCTGTTGGAAACCCTATGAAAAATCAATCCGATCACGAAAACATTTATTACAAGGTAGATAACAATTCTGTCCACTTTATTTCTTACCATGGACCGCAGACTTTTGTGACACACAGGAAAAAAAACAAACAGTCTACAACTGGTAAGGGTGGACGAATAATGAATTAATACGGCAGATATCTTTCACAGTGACCTGGAGTTGAATAACAAATTTTGAAAGAGGAACACCAATCAAATTTTAAGGACCATTGCTGCAAAGTTTGATATCTGTTTGAACTGGTCATTGTTTTCAAATATTAGAGTCTTTAAGTGAATTTCCAAAAGTAGTAAGAATTTTTTGTTAAACAATGGTTGTTGCGACCATCTTGGTTTGCCGTCTGTGCCATCGTATACAATTTTCAAAGAGAACCACTTCAGAACAATTGTTGCCCGTATTGGTTCCAATTACTGACTATATTATATGAAATGAAATTTTCAGTATATTCATAATCTATAAACTGATAGTAAATTGTTCATGATTGGTTTGGGGAAATACTTTTGGAAATACATTTTGTACAATGTATATCCTTCCACTGAATTCATGCAGTTTACTTTGTGAGGACATTAGTTCAAATTAGTACGACTCGTTTAATAAAAAGTATTATATATTTAAAATAATAATGATTCACGGCAGTTAAAATGATAATTGGATGCTAGTTTTCTCATGAGGCTACTAATAAAGGTATCTGTTAATCCATTTCTTTATTATTATTTTTACTATTTTGACTGAATAATCAGAATATATAATAAATGAAATATTACATTGGTAAAGACACAAAGACATCTTTATCTCTAGCCGAAGGAATATCAGTCGACAAGCTCGAGTTTCGAAATATACCTTTGAAATTTACAACTTGCTTTTGCATTTTTAATTACTTAATTTTTATTTAAATATTGAAAAATTGCTTTTTCAATTTTCATTTTTAAATTTTGATTTGAAATTTAAAAGTTGCAAATTTCATTTTTCAATTTTCAAATTAAAATTGAAAATTGAAAAATAAAAAAGCAAGTGAAAATTTCATTTTTTAATTTTCAGATAAAAATTGAAAAATGTTTGGCCGCTTTATACACGGACCCAAATACAGTTGTCATATTTTACGTACGATTACTCCGCATAAACATTTGAGGTTTATTATGAATTGTATCATCAACTAAAAACACGCATAAAATATTAAAATAAAATACTCACAAATACTAAGTCATAAACTGGAAGTAAGAAAGAACATAATCATTTGTAAATAAAATAATTTGATATATTGGTAGTATAAATTTACAAAATGTACCTAGAAAAATATGATTTGGTTCTTGTATGATAAAATCAACTTTTGAGATATATTGCAAAAGGTCCGAAGTATCGCGAACCCTTATCCATAAATTGGAAATATAATTTCAAACTACTGATGGATGCTGTGGAGGACTATGCAAGAAAATGGACCAAAGGTGAACAAGGGCCACTAGATTCACTTTCAGAGTGGGTTAAAGCTGTGAGATCGTTGATTGAAGTCCGAATTGATAAACTTAGAAGGTCTATGAGTAAAAGAGGAACATCAATCTTCAGCAACCCCGATGCTGTCAAGACATTTTCCGCCATTCATGACAAATATGTTGTTGTTCCTGCCAAGGCCTCTAACAACATCGTTTTTGTATGCAAAAGCTACTATATTCAATGCTTGATTAATGAACTAGGGATTGATAGTTCACTTTGCAACCCTACCTATAAAGCTACTACACGTTCAAAGGAAGAAATAACCGACAATCATAAATCGGTCTTATCGTCGTTTGGTATTTCCATTAAAGATGATGATTGTGATCTTCCTACCTTGTAATGGATACCCAAGTTACATAAGTGTCCATACAAACACGCTTTATAGGTGGATCTGCCAAGTGTTCCACCAAACCATTGTCTCAACTTCTAACTTCTATTTTAACAGCTGTCAAGAAGTGGTATTAATCAAATGTGGATATTAAAGAACTTCAAAGACTTAAAGGATATTTTACGATCTCGGTCCATTTCAGTCTGTAACAGCATAAAAACATTTGATTTCTCTACCCTCTATACCACCATTCCTCATTCACAACTGACGGAGAAGTCGAAAGATCTAATCCATCGATGCTTTCAAAATAAAACAGATACACATACCTTGTCATTGGTAGAGATAAATCATATTTTGTTAAAAACCACTCTAAATCTAACAAAAATATAGAGAGGACGAAATTGTCCTGATGATTGAATTTTTGATCGACAACATAATTGTCCAATTTGGTGGACGTGTTTTCCATCAGACAATTGGCATTCCTATGGGTATTAATTGTGCGCCACTTCTGGCCGACTTGTTTCTTTACTCATATGAGGCAGACTTCCTTGAATGGCTTCTTAAGGAAAAACAGAAGTTAGCCCGTACCTTTAATTTCAGCTTCCGCTACTTAGATGTTTTATCACTCAAAAATTCACGTTTTGGGAATTTCTTACATCTAATCTATCCCAATGAACTCGAAATTAAGGATACCACAGACACAGCCAAGTCTGCATCTTATCTTGACCTTCACCTCGAAATTGGCAACAGATGAATACAAAACTTTACGACAAACGGGATGACTTTGACTTTTCAATCGTCAACTTCCCGTTTTTGAGTGGCAATATTCCAGAAGCGCCGGCGTATGGAGTATATATTTCACAACTCATACGTTATTCCAGAGCTTGTGACATATACATTGACTTCCTCGACAGAGCCCGGCTCCTGACAGAAAAGTTGCTCAGACAGGGGTACGTTGCTCCTCAGCTGAAGTCATCCTTATGGGCGTCATCATGACTTGGTTGACAGGTATGAACAAAACCTTTACCAAATAAAAATGGATCTGTTCCATTGATATTATCTCTTCCTCATACCGGATTTGACATGGGCAGCATGGTGGTGTCCTGCAGGAAGCAGAGACTGCTTACTCTTCCGGAGCACCTGAGTCTCCCCCTGGTTTTTTGGTGGGGTCCATGTTGTTCATATGTTTTTAGTTTTTAATTGTAGTGCATGTATTGTTTTCTTGTCTTCGTTGTTCTCCGGACTTTGTCAGTTTTCTCTCCTTGGAATATCCCTTTGGTATATCTTAAATATTGCAATTTAACAGATAAAAAGAAAATCTTATAATTATAAACCGAAATATTGCCAAGAGAATAGCTTAGTGACAAAACAGTAGGAAAAGTCCATAAATGTCGAAATCAAATGAAAACAAAAAAGTCAAGAGAATGGAAAACAACAAACAAACGTCACAAGAATACATGTACATGTATAACTAAAAGAATAAAAACGTATAATAAACTAAAAAAAGTAGAACAAGACAGCACAGAAGTGTCAATGTAGGCTGTGCATTCCATCTTGTCTATAAAATAGATACTACTTGATTTTGTCATGAACTATAACTATTAGATGCATAAGTGCAAATAATAATTCTTTTTACAGGAACCTATGAATAGCAAAAATAATGCCTCCGACAGCCAGAGTACGAGGTTTATGCGACCGACTACGTATAGTTCATCACCGCTTTCTCCAGAAATGATATTCCAGACCACAGAAGGATTAATAATAAAAGTGTATGCAGGAAACATTTTGAAGCTGAATGTTGATTGTATTGTAAATTATGCCAATGAGAACTTGATGCATTGTGGAGGTTTTGCAGATGTAATATCTAGAGCGGCCGGTTATCGTTTGCAAAAAAAGAGTGATGACTACATATATCAGAATGGTCAATTGGGAGTAGGGGGATGCTGTTCCACCACTGCTGGAGACCTTCATTATAAATATGTCATCCATGCTGTAGGGCCAAGATGGAGCAGCTACCATACAGATAAAAAGGGTTGTGCATTTGATTTAAAGAAAACTATTGAGAACTGTTTCATGGAGGCTGAATGGACCAAGATGACTTCAATTGCACTTCCAGCTATCAGTGCAGGTTACAAATATTATCCACTAGACACAGTTTTCTGTAAATAAACTGCCTTTATATAGTACAATATTGTAAATGTCTCATCTACATGTAGCTGTTTCCTGGAATGATAATGAAATATGAATTATCTTTTTATATTACTGCAAATATTTGTGGTTGTATTATATGATATGAGCCTGTCGTCGTCATCATCATCAGGCATCCGTAGACAGTTAGGTTTCCGCTCATTTACTTTTGTTCTTGTAAACGTATCCTTATAAAATTTTACAACAGTGGTTCCCCGTATGAAATACAGGTTGGGATTGATTTTGGGAAATCTGGCCCCTCCCATTTTTTTTAACGGTTACTTTTAAATATTCATTGGATTCTTATAATTTTTGGTTTATAAATTTTTCCTTTATGAAAACTCAAAAGCTTGTGGAAGATTCGTTTTACACTATCTCTTACCGTTTTAGAGGTCCAAAAGAAGGGAACACCTTAATTTTAAAAACTTTTTTATTTTTTATCCGATTTTGATGATTTTATTTAATGGCCTTCCATAAGAAATACTATAAAAGTTACTCAAGTCATTTTTGTGCTACATTTGTCGTTGCAGAGATAAAAGGGATTAAAGGGGCCAAAATTAGCCATTTTTCAGGCTTAAAATTTTCATTTTTCATCTATTTGGAATGGAGATTTTTTTTCTTTTAATTCTTCTTCAATTCATCTTGATGAGTACTTTAAGTAGTATGTCAACAAATGTTTACTTTATTTTGCATTCTTGAGATACAGGGGGTGAAACAAAAAATATGTTGCAGTTGTATCATGATGCGCTTAGCGAAGCCCTTTATTTTGTATTCAACGTATATCTTATGATATTTTACCATAATTGTCACCCAAAAGGAATACAGGTTTGGATTGATTTTTCGGAAATCTGCATGGGTGTTTACAGTAGTATGTCCACAGATTTCTTCTATCTTTTACGGTTTTTAAAAGTGCCAAAAAAGCAATGTGCCTTAATTTGTAATTTGTTTTAATTTTTCATCCAATTTTAATGTTGATTTTTTCATTTTAATTAATCTTCGTGATTGCTTTCATTACCGTATTGTTTTGGATGAAAGGTTGATATTTTTTTCCCCTGAAAGTCCTAGCCTAGACCTATACTCCAAATCCACCTACCTAAAGCTCAAATCCGAAAACAATCGTATTTAAAAAAAACATGTAAAAATGACAGCCTATTGACGATATCATACATACAACATTTACAAGGGGAACGGAACATCCGCATTTGTTTATTTTTATAAAAATGGCGATACCCATTTATCTTTTCAACGGTTGATTCTTTCGCTTATAATATGGGTTTTTCATGGCATAACATCATCAAATTTGATAATGACAGGTACACAAATTCATTATATTCGTGACACATATATTGAAGCCTGGTTTTAATAATTAACATTAGGATAATTAGAGCTTTGAACGGTCTGTCAGTTGTAAATCGATCAGTTCGCAGTTGTCCAGGTAAACAGGTATGCAACAAAGAAATTTTAATTAAATGTTTACAAGATATGCTTTGTTTTTACAACCTAAAAACTAAAATACATGACATCAATCAGTTTTCGATTTACATTTTACACGTTCACACATAAGCGTCGACAAACAAATATTTTGAAAATAAATAACAACATAATTAAAAACGTTTTTATTCACAAATCACAATTAAAAACACTTTCCAAAGTATTAAAATACTAACATAAGGTATATGATATACAATCTTTCTAGAGCTTATACTCGCCATACTTACTACACTGTCTCCTTCAAGAATGATCTTTGACCTGACCAGCGAATCGACCTATCTAAGACCTGATCCCCAATTTTTCCATAAAAATGGCTATTCGACCTATCGTCCCCATCGACCTTTGGTCCAAAAAATACGGTAACAATTTTTTCTTTTTTTGATCTGAGATACAAGGTGTCAAAGGTAGCAATTTTGGAGGAAATATGAATTTTTATTTTTCTTCCAATTTCAATTGAGATTATTTTTATAATTCATCTTGTTGAGTAATTTCAGTAATATGTCAACATCTTTTACAGTTCTTAAAGGTGCCATCAATTGGATTTTTTCTTTAGCTTTTGTCATTGTTGGTGTAAAAATTAATTAAAAATTGTTGGAATGATCATTCAGTGGTCCCCTTTTAAAAGTTGGTATTGGGGTTTGGACCTTGGACCAATATGGCTATAGTTACTTAGAATTGAAAAAATCAGCAAAAAATATGTTTTAAATCTTCTGGACTGTAGGCCCTTGTGAGTTCTTTGTTTACTTGGCATGTGTCATGGCTCCAATCCTTTAAATTTTGACATTTTGATCTTCTCCTCTGAAACCATTGGGATAGTTGGGACTAACAATTTTGAAGTGGTCCCCTTCAAAGTGGTGTGAGGTTGGACCTTTCTGTCGTTACTAAAAATAGAAAAATCTAATCAGCAATAGAATATACACAATTCTCTACTCAGCCACGCCTGTGCAAGTTGGAATTTAATGGAATATTCCTTAGGTCTGATCTTTGAACAGTAAAAACAGAAAACTCGGGTAAATTATCTTCCTTATCAACTGCAGTCATATTTATTGTTATTGTTTGTTTTATGTGTCTAAGCATCAATGCCAACCTCAAAATAATAACTAAGCCTTTGTAATTTATTAAAATGGAGATCAAATTAATATTCACAAAAGCATGCTGTCCAGGCTACTTTATATTTAATATATAATGTAAGTCTGTGTGTATTTTAGGAATATTTGGTGTACCAAAAGAGATATGCTGCTCACGATATTGCCAAGCAGTCATAGACTATAGTTACAAGCGTGGTAAAGCAACATGTTTAAAAGAAATCCATTTTATCGATAAAGATACTAGTATTGTTGCAATGATACAAAAGGAATTCGGCCAGAATTTGAATCTTACGCAATCATCAGCAGCTTCTGGTAGCAGAATTAGCCAATCATCAACACTTTCTTGTGGGAGAGTGTCCAACCCTAATTGGGGAAGTCATGATAATACTGGTCGTTTTGAAAGATCCTTGTCAGATCCTAATGACAAAAATAATTTGGCTACTGGTAATACAAGTAATGAAGGTAATATGGCTCAAACCGTCAAAGATGGAACATTTCAGAAGCAGTACATCACAGCTAAAGGTTTCAAAGTTACTGTATTTGCAGGAAATATCACAACAATGAATACTGATGTTATTATATGTCCACAAGACGATAATTGCTTAAGTATAGGAAGAATAGCAAAAGCCATAGAAAGCATAAGCGATGAGAGATACAGAAATGATATAATGAGAATGAAAATCATCAATAAATGTGAAGTTAGGAAATTATTAGCATCACCTCCAACGCTACCCTTTACGTACGTTCTTAATACAGTTGCACCAAGATGGGATCGGGAAGCTGTGAATGATAATAAACAATTTATGAGAGATTTGTCATTGACAATTCGCAATATTCTACGACACTGTAGTGACAGTAAGAATATAAGTACTGCAGCTATTCCAATACTTGGTGTAGGTAAGTACAAAAGTCATCAGGAGATAAATGCCCTAGTTTAACATTGGACCCTATGGGGAATTTTGTACAATGGTCTTGTCAGAAACTACCAAGTCAATTGAAATATTTTTGATGTGAGAATGATCATTTGATAGACCACTAAAAAATTATGTTTTATGTGCGGATCGGAAATTCAATATGGTGGCCACAGCCGAGCCCTAGTTTAACATTTGACCCTATGGGGAATTTTGTACAAAGGTCTTGTCAGAAACTACCAAGTCAATTAAAATGTTTTTGATGTGAGAATGATCATTTGATAGACCACTAAAAAATTATGTTTTATGTGCGGATCGGAAATTCAATATGGCGGCCATAGCCAGACTTAGTTTAACATTGAACCCTATGGGAAATTTGTACAAACGTCTTCTTGTCAGAAATACCAAGCTAATTGAAATATTTTTTATGTATGAACAAGCATTGGATGAACCTCTACAAAATGTATGTTATTTGTGCTGATCTGAAATTCAAGTTCCTTGCAACAGCCGGACTTAGTTTAACATTGGAGCCTATGGGGATTTTGTACAAAGGTCTTCTTGTCAGAAAATTCCAAGCCAATTAACATGTTTTTGATATGTGAATGATAGACCACTACAAAATTTTGCTTTATGGGCCGATCGGAAATTTGATATGGCTGCCACAGCCAGACTTAGTTTAACATTGGGCCCTATTTGGAAAATTATGAACAACATTTACTTGTCAGAAAATATCCAAGTCAATTTACGGTGATTTAAATATTTTATGTATGAACAAGGATTGGATGAATCTCTACAAAATTTGTTTTTTGTGCTGATCAGCAATTGAAGATGGTCACCACAGCCGGACTTAGTTTAACATTGGACCCAAATGTGGAAATTTATACAAAGGTCTTCTTGTCATAAACTTAAATAAGTCAATTGAAATGTTTTTATGTATGAACAGGCATTGAACCTCTACAAAATAAATGATTTCTGTGCCGGTTGAAATTCAAGATGGCTGCCACTATCAGACTTAGTTTAACATTGGACCCTATAGGAAAATTATGAACAATATCTACTTGTCAGAAAATATCCAAGTCAATTTAAATGTTTTTGATGCGTGATTGATTATTTGATAGACAACTACAAAAAATATGTTTTATGTGCTGATTGGAAATTCAAGAAGGTTGCCACAGCTGGACTTAGTTTAACATTGGACCCTATTGGAAAATTTTGTACAAGATTTTCTTGTCAGAAAATATCCAAGTCAATTGAAATGTTTTTTATGTGTGAATGATTATTTGATAGAAAACTACAAAATGTATGTTTTATGTGCCCATTTGAAATTTAAGATGGTTGCCACAGCTGGACTTAGTTTAACATTCAGGACCCTATGGGGAAATTTGTACAAAGGTCTTCTTTTGAGAAAATACTAAGCCAGTTGAAATGTTTTTGTTGCATGAAGATCCTTGGATAAATGTCTGCTACAACAGTTATGTTTTTGTGCCGATCGTAATCCAAGCTAGCTGCCACAGTTGCACTTAGTTTAACAATTCTTTTTTACATTGGACACTGGAAGAATACTTTACATAACTTTTTTAGCAGTGCTGGACACTGTAGAACAATTACTTACAAATCTTATCTAGAAGCGCTTTGTCAGTTGTGGTAACCTTAAATCCAGGTGAGCGATTCGGGCTCCGTGGAGCCTCTGGTTTATAAAATATATGGCTGAAATGGTTAAGAAAGACGAAATAAACACTAATTAAGACTGAAAGTAAAGTAACTTATGGAACAAAGTTAAAATTACCGACTGTTACCAGCAGATCACAAAGATTGTAATTTAGACAATTTTGCCATTTTTGAAAATTCAATTTTCCTTAAATTTAAGAGCAGTTACAGTCCTCCTATACATTATTGTCTTTTTGCAGGAGTTGGTGGTCATGAAACTCCATTTGAAAGTTATGCATCAATTCTGTCAAAAGAAATAAAGAAAGAATCTGAAGATAAAAAGCTTAATTTTAAAGAGCTGTTTGTTGTATGCAGTGATGAAAGAATGGTGTCTGCAGTAGCAGGTCAGCTTGACAAAGAGGATGCTTTTACAAAACTAACATCCTTTCAGAGGCAGCGAAGGCCCCAAACCAAAGATGGAGGGACTGATTTTGATAGAAGTAGAAATAGAGGTAGCACTGCGGGAGATACTGCCTCTAATGAAGGGACAGGAAATGACAAGCTTGGTAAAACCTTTAAAGGTGATAATTTAGAAAATTGTGTCATTTGTATGGATACACCAAATATTCCAAGGGAACTAACATGTGGACATGTTTTTTGTCAGGAGTGCATCGGTCAACTGTTTAAACTTTTCAACCCTGTTTGTCCAACATGTGGTTCAATACAAGGCACAATGACTGGAAATCAGCCTCCAGGGACCATGAAAATTTACAGAAAACCAAATTCACTAGCAGGATACCCAAACTGTGGAAGGATTGAAATTTCATATAATATTCATACAGGAAAACAAGGGGTAATACTTTTAAATGTTTCTATGCCCTTAAGACTAATAGCTAGTTTACTTGTACATCACAATTGGTATAACAAATGTAATTACATTTTTGTCCATCCACTTTCCATAGAGTATATGGTTTGACTAACAGTTTTATACCCCCCACAAACAAAGTCTGTCTGTCATGTACCTGTCTCTCAACATAACTCCTATAGTTTTCAAGATATAAAGTTTGTTTTATGCAGGGTGATTTCAAACATATGAAATCATGTTTGCTGGAAGGATTTCCATTTTCATCAGTTTTTCACAATATTAATTGATTGCTTAACTTAGTAAATTGCTTGATTGCTTTTGAGGTACATTGTCTGTCTGGATAATTCCTTCTGCAGTTTTCAAGTTATACAGTTTTTATTATTTTGCAGGATGATTGTATACATATTGAATGTATGTGTATGGGTTTTGTCATAAATGTTTCAATAAATTAATCGTTGAAGTTGGTCATTTTCTGACATCTGTTTATCCAAGTATAAAATAGAACCCTATGTCATCCATTGAAGAACTTGCAGAGAATCATATGTGTCTTATAGAAACAGCAGATATATGAACACACAATAGTTGTGTAAAACTGGGCAGTGTTGAATGCAGGGGTCTGGGGTGGAGGCATACTGGTGGGGCTTTTCTTTTCATGTCATGCTTTTTAAGTCTCAGTGCCATGAAACTGAAGCAGCCTACGGATAGTGTATCATAGTTGAATCCAGTGGAAAGTATATTGCTGCTGAAAAGATTGGTAAATTTCAAGATAAAAAAATCAACATATAAATAGAACATTATAGTCAGAATGTACACCACTTGTTTCGAACTGAAGTAAGTGTTTTCTTTCACTTTATTTGCACCATCGTCCCATTTGTTCTTATTCACAGAAAATAATCTCTGAAACCACGTTCGTATCCATGTCATATAGAGTAATTCAGTAGTTGGTGTAGGTTTTCAACATTTTTGGCCTTCACCTGAACAGAAAAGTTGTAATTCAACAGATATGCATATATATCTAGTTGTACATCAAAATTGGGATGAAAGCAGTATTCAAGATTATTAATTTAATGTGCATACATATGGTCTTGTCTATCTGCTTTCTCTCTGTTAATTTCCAATTTCATTTTTTTCATAGGGCAAATTGAAATGGTTTCAAAAGATTATGTCTATGGGTTCAGGGTCTAAAACTAATATTGTTTTTAAATCTAATGACAAAAATTGAAAATGCAAGCAAAATATTTAATAAATACATTGTATTTTAAAAATCTACTCCTTTGAAAATTCTAGGGCAATTGAGACCAAACTTGCAAGAAAGGTCCTAAAGTTTTCTCCTTAAAAATTATTTCAAAGGATAAATCTCCATTTTTGTTCAAAACATTTCTTAAATATTCCCATATATTTAATTTTGTATGATGCACTAATGAACCTTATCATTTCTTTGGGTATATTTTCAGCCGGAACATCACACACCAGGAAGATATTTTGAGGGCATTTCACGTACTGGTTACTTACCAGATAATCGTAAAGGACAACTTGTAGCAAAGATGTTAAGAATTGCTTTTGGTAGAAAGCTTGTATTTACTATTGGGGACTCTGGTACAACAGGGAAGACTGGAGTGGAAACATGGAATGATATCCACCATAAAACTAATCCAGTGGCCGATGCACAGTAGGGAAAAAAATTATATAAGATATAACTAATACCTCTCTCTGTATTTTAGTTTTGTAACCTTATCTTATATCCTCCCTGGGCTCTTTAATTGGAAATAAATATATTAGATTAGATTTGATTTATGCTATTAATGACTGAACCATATATTTACTAAGAAAAATCCAGAATGCATGCATGTTAGTCCTCTACTGTTGAAGCTGAAGGGGACTTTAGTTTTGACATATTGTCTTTGTGTATGTCTGTCGATCAAAACTATTTAAATGCCTCAGCTAAATGATTTAATTTTTGGTATGTTGACTAATAGGGATGAGTTACGTCCAATGAGTGATTATTATGAAAGCTATGGCCTTTTGAAGTCTGTATTTAATAGTAGGGGACTATAAGTTTGCAATCTGTCAGTCACAGTACAGTTTATCAGACTTTTTTCCAGAAACCCTTTAACCAGCCAATTTTATTTTTGGTATGTGAGCTTATAATGTTTGAGTTTCACCCTTATCTGATAATTATTATACCCCACGCAAACGAAGTTTGGTTTCAGTCTGTCTGTCTGTCTGTCTGTCCGTCCGTCTGTCTGTCTCTCTGTCTGTCTGTCTGTCTGTCTGTCCGTCTGTCTGTCCGTCTGTCCAAAATAACGTTCCAAACTCCTCCTACATTTCTTGCAGGATGTCTCATGAAACTTTCTGGGGTGTTAGATCATTTGTGGAGATGTGCATATTGTCAGGAATTCTCTTTTGACAAGAAATGTAAAAGATATGGCTGTTTTAACTTACGCATTATTTAACGAAACTTTATTCCATGTGTTGCCTGCAACTCCTCTTACATTACTTGCATGATTCTCATGAAACTTTCTGGAGTGTTAGATCTCTCTATAGAGATAGACATATTGTCAGGAATCTCTGTTTGGATATGACATGTAAAAGATATGGCTGCATTTTAGGGGAGGGGGGTATTAGTCCCTTTCAGGACAGTTCTTGTTGCAATAGTTAGTGCCCTTAGAAATAGGAATTATTGTCAACATATAGCACTAGGTAGAAGGGGACATTTCAAAGGATCAAGTGAGCTGCCATGAAATTTTCAGACAAATCAGTTAACCCTTTGTTGGGTTATTGCCCCTGAATTGTTAATTTTAAAGACATTTTGCAGTTTTATGTTATTATCTTGAATATTATTATAAAGACAAGCTGTAAATAACAAAAATGTTCAACAAAGTAAGATCTACAAATAAGTCAACTTACCAAAATCATTGATTCACCCCTTATAGGTTTTTTTGCCGGACGGCATCCGGCATAAACTTTTCTCTGAAACAACTAGGGCAAGTGGGATCAAACTTTGGTGGAATGGTCCTTGGGTGACCCCCTTCGAAATTATGCCCGGCATCCCTGACTTCTAACCGACTTGGCTGCTGCTACTAAAAATAGAAAAAAAAGAGGGATGAATTTCAAAAATCTTTTTGTATGACACGACAAGGCCAATGGGAAAGCTTACCACACTTCATAATGATAGGGAGAAGTGACTTCTCTCTTTGAGGTACATCAATAAAAATGGCTTTCATGCCAGGTGAGTGATACAGGCTCAGCCCAATGAGCCTCTAGTTTCCAACCCTACAATGCCCGGGCAATAGAAAACTACTTTGAAATAGCTATTTTCCCAAATTCTTATTTTAGGGAACAATATAGTTGTTGCTGCATACACATGGTTGAGCGTGTAACGCACCAAACCACTCTCACACAATTCACACGATACATGCACATGATTCGCACGTTACATGCAAGCCACTCAATGCACGTTACACGATACATGATTTCGATCGTGCGATTTCTATTAATTGTGTTTGTAAAATAATAATAACAATCCAAAGATACTTATATTAGATATAGTAAATTTATACTATGCTGTATACGACGTATTTCAAGGAGTTACCTCTCATCAGCAGCATTAAAAACCGAAACATTTGGAAGACCAAAAACCAAACTTGTATTAAACAAGAAGTACTCAACCAAAAATACCGAAATAGGAAGCCAAATTTCAGCTAAGGAGATCTACCATGTGCAATACAAGGAATGAACCCTTAGTATTTCTATTATTTTTGAATTTTGCTAAATACTGGTAATTTCTGTAAAAAATCAATGAATAATCATGTCAGACAAGTCTGACGACTGGGTTGGCGAATACCCTCGGGGACCTAGGGTCCACCAGCAGAGGCATCATCCCAGGAGTTTCAAAATAACAATCCAAAGATACTTATATTAGATATAGTAAATTTATACTATGCTGTATACGACGTATTTCAAGGAGTTACCTCTCATCAGCAGCATTAAAAACCGAAACATTTGGAAGACCAAAAACCAAACTTGTATTAAACAAGAAGTACTCAACCAAAAATACCGAAATAGGAAGCCAAATTTCAGCTAAGGAGATCTACCATGTGCAATACAAGGAATGAACCCTTAGTATTTCTATTATTTTTGAATTTTGCTAAATACTGGTAATTTCTGTAAAAAATCAATGAATAATCATGTCAGACAAGTCTGACGACTGGGTTGGCGAATACCCTCGGGGACCTAGGGTCCACCAGCAGAGGCATCATCCCAGGAGTTTCAAAATAACAATCCAAAGATACTTATATTAGATATAGTAAATTTATACTATGCTGTATACGACGTATTTCAAGGAGTTACCTCTCATCAGCAGCATTAAAAACCGAAACATTTGGAAGACCAAAAACCAAACTTGTATTAAACAAGAAGTACTCAACCAAAAATACCGAAATAGGAAGCCAAATTTCAGCTAAGGAGATCTACCATGTAAGATACGAACGGACTATAACGAAACGAATTAATTAAATTTTGTGTCAGATATAAATAGCAGTGAAATGTATTTATATTCCGTTTGATTTGAAGTAAATAAATATGATAAAACTATGAAAAGGAATCCGGTTTAATTAAACGGCCCACATTAAACTTTTTTTTATAAATACAAATACACTGTATTCATTTGCGTATGCTGATTTTTTTATTGGGAAATTTATTAAACTTTATAACAGAACTATAAAATTACATTTTTAATTTATTTAAAATCAATAAACCTTTTCATGTTATTTTAATCTAATTATAATTAGCTAGGGCATACTAACCAAAATTGATATCATAATAGTATAGTTGTCAGCAAAATAAACATTATGCCACACTTATGGCTTCTTTCAAACTAAAGACATCATTCATGGGGGTAGTCTACAAACGAACCTGGACTAAAACAACATTTAGTTAGACAAGGGATTAAGAGTTCCTCTGACGTGTTAAATTATTTACCTGTACATCTACCTCATATATGCAATCTGTTTAATGGTTTAATTATAAGTTAAATTGTAATAATATTTTATTTATTCATTAACAATATAAAGTATAATATAAAATATTAACTGTTAACATATAGTTGATATCAATATGATATATTTTTTTATTATTTAAAACTTTATTAAACCATAAGTGAATAAAAATAATTTATATTCTCTATGTAAAACATTTTTAAATGTAAATATGATATAAATTGAAGGTTATTTGAAAACGTAACTTTAATGTATACATTTGAATATAATATTTATTTTGTCAATAAATTATTTTTAGTGATCTATTTTATTTTCAGTAAATTCATGTATACTTAATTTTATCAAGAAAAATGTTTAGCTATGTCAGATTTCTTCAATCATCTCAGGTAAATTTACAGGTAAATACATACATGTAGAACCTCTTAATCCCTAGTCTAATTAGATGTTGATTAATCCAGTAGTTGTACGTGGAATAAACCGTCATAGGAATATAATAACAGAATAATTACTTACCAGTATGTAAAAATGTATTATGCAGATATAAATTAATAAATGATTTTGTCAAAATAATTTAAAATCAAAAGATTAGAATCCGTGCTTGAGTATTAATATCACTATTTTCAAATATTTGACACAGGTGAAAGTTCCAACCATATTTTAATTCCAGTTTGAAATATGTACTGTTTTGAATTCACACGTTTTAAAATCTGTCTCGACCAATAAAATCTTGTACACATTACACGATTCAAATCGCACATTTTTTACCACATGCACACGATTCGCACATTGCAGGCACACGTTACACACACACGATCCACACGTTACATGTGCACGTTTTGCACATTACACGATTCTTTTGGTGATTTACACGTTCAATCAAGTGTATGTGTATCTGTCCATTCATTAAGTGAAGATAACTTAATATCTGTTCCATGGAAACAAATATTCAGTGAATCATGCCCCTAGGGGACAGTAAAAAATGTTGGTTTTTGAGTAATTAAGTCAAAGGTTATGTTCAGATATACTGAAAAAAATTGTTTTTAGTAACTACTTGATGTTTGTTTTGTTTTGTTGTTTGCTTTACCCACTATGGTCTGCAGTCAGTCTTTCCGTATTATCACCTGACAAATTAAAACTATTTGAAGAAGATTTAAGTAATTTGTATGTTTATTCTTATCCACTAAAGATATGTTACACATAGGTTTGTCATCTTGACCTTAAAAATCACAAGGTCACAATCTTAATTCAACTTTGCAGACCAAATATATGTCTAAGATTACATATTGTGTGTTCTCCCTAATAATTCTTTGATAAAACTTTGAAAGTCTATTACAAGGAGTGTAAAAACAGTTACCCTTAAGGTCAAAGTCATTAATTTAGTTAAACGTAGCAGATGTAAAAGTTTACAAACTGTGTAAATCTGACTCATCTTCAACACTACTTGGTGTTACATGCTGAAAATTTGTGTTCTTTTTGTACACTTCTAGAATGTATGTTACAAATGGCATTTAAATCTCAACCTATAATGTCATGGACATAATTTAGTTTAACTTTTCATACCATAGTTTAATTATTACTTAAATCTTTTCTGCTCTCCATCTCTGGTAATTAAGCTCCTTTTGATTTAACTTTGTTTGATTGTTCTCTCCAATAGATTGTATAATAAAAATTTTATGGAAATCCAGACCTTGAAAGTCATGGTCATAAACATTGTTTTGCTGGACATAATATTAAAATATTTACACAATAGACTGACAGAGGAGATTTGATATATAAACATTAAACGGGAGACGATATTTCTTAGATTTAAGATGTGGGCTATTTCTAAACAGAACACTAATCCCAAATGAAATTGGTTAAGAGTCATTTTATTATTTCATTATATTTATAACAATTGTTTATGTTTCATCCACAAACAGTTATATATGTTGGGTTATTTAAGAAGAATATAGTAAGTATCAACAACAGAATGCCAAAGCAACAACAAAGTGGGAAAAGTCTGCAAATTTGAAATCCAAGGAAAAGAGAAATTCGTGAGAATGGAACACAACAAACATTAATGCCACAAGGACACGTTTACGAAAAAAAAAAAATTAAATACATAATAAACTAAACAGAAATAAAACCATACAACACAGAAACTAAAGCACTAGGAATGTGAACTCCCACAAAAGGAAGTGACGTCAGGTGCTCCGGAATGGTGAGCATGATTGTTAATACAGCGTATGAACTCTCATAAAAAAAGTGACTACAATCATGTAAAATAACATGAACCATACATTTCCACCACAACATTTCTAAAATAATATGATTTCAGTATGACAATTCTCTTCATTATGTATCCTGTTATCAATTGTACAAATGAATTGAGATTGTTTAAAATTTTTCACCACTTACTCAGTAGAATTCATACTTTAGTGAGGATGTTTGTCATCTTTTTTCAGAGGGATTGTATAATAATCTATGATTACATAATTCTTATTACTGTAGATTGTTACTGAGATGAAGCATATTTTCCAGGTTTGGGTACCCAGATCCAACATATTTGGACAGAGTAATTGATGAATTAGCAGCGAAAGGTGTTACAGAAAAGGATGTCCCACCAGATATGCCATTGGCATAATGGCATATGTAAATACTTAGTAACTTAATTATCACACAGAAAAGTCTGTTTATTAGTTTAACAAAGTATGTTGTTCGGGTGCCTCCAAATATCTGTCTGGACAAACTGTGCCCAGTCCTCATGAATCTTGACAGATCTAGAGAAATTGACCATTTTGTGCTGTATTGATATGAAGAAGTCAGGTCCATTGAGTTTGTTCCTAGTTCATGTAGTTATGGCCCTTTGGATAAATATGTATACATGGTTTGTTGTATACATATGAAACTTGGTGCATTGTTTGATCCTACTGTGCATGTGTATGTTAGTAGGATCTTCCAGTTCAGTGAGTTTTCCTGAGTTATGGCCCTTGGAACTTAAAATTTTTGTTACGTTGTACAATACACACAGGGTTAATTGCGACCAAACTTTGGTAGAATGGTCCAAAAACATGTCCAGCATCCTTGACGTTCATCCAATATGGCTGTTTTTTTCAAAAATCTTCCATGAAACTACATCATGTATGTGGCTAGATGAAACTAAAGTTTGCTGAAGTTGTTCCATGAGGTCAAATTTCAAAAGTATGTCTGATCACCCAGACCGTCACTGCCAAAATTAGCTAAAGGTTGGAAAATTAATTTACAGATCTCACTGAGCTACCGGTAATTGGAACCCAACTTGACAATGGTCTTGTTTGTGTATCAGAATTATTATCCATGACCCTCATTGTTTATAAAGATGGCAACCACAGCCAAACTGCATGATGGTAGGATGTTCTATTGAGTTTTTCCCGAGTTATGGCCCTTTGGAATATGACATTTTTGGCATTGTTGGTATACATCTTGTCACATTGACCTCTCCGACATGGTTTGTTATATATAAATGTACATATGAAACTTTAAGCATAGTTAGATCCCCATGTGTAAATTTGCATATTTATAAGAATTGTCCCCGTGTGTTGATTTGCATATGTATAAGATGTTATTACATTGAGTGTAGTGAAATACCGGGATTTCCAAGTGAAATCAAATGCGATAATTCACCCAGGGAAATCGAAAGTCATATTTAACTCTAGGAAGTGACGTAACAATTGCCGTCGCCTACGACGCTGCTATACAATGGTCGACGCGTATAAATAGTAATATAAAAACCATAATCCCTTGTATTTTCACATTAAATCTTCTGAATAGATGGATAATTTCAATGTAATAAACAGAATAACTAATCGCAAAATTCGAATAGCAAAGATCTACAACTCGTGACCGAAAAACACTAATAATTCACTCGTGCGCGTGGCCTACTTGTGAATTAGTGTGTTGGTCGGTAACTCATTGTAGATTTTTAGGTATTCGCATTTCAAGATTAATTATACTCTAATTCTTAAGTCTTTTGAGGTTTGAACTGAATTTTGGTTAATGGTGTGTATATTTAGAAATTTCCATATTTCTTTTTATTTAGAAAAAAGTTACTTTTGTATATTGAAGATTTCCTCTTTTTTTATACTAGAGTTACGAGACTTTGGTTATTATAATGTTGGACAATAACTCAATTTAACTTTGAAGGATTCTCAGTTTTATTCACTGCTGGGATTCATCAAACAAAGCTCCATTTCAGTTTAGACAGTTTTCACTTATTTTACTCCAAAGATATGTTTTTATGCCTATCTGTTAGCTTTTGGTTCTTCCATTAATTGAACACAGACCATTTGCACCCTATTCTTGTCATTAAGTTTTAGCTGGGACTATTATATGTTAGTATAATAGTCCCAGGTTTTAGTTAAATATTTCTCTGCATGTCATAAAAACTCAAAAGGTTAACATGGTTAAAGTCCTGTTCAGGTTCTTAATCAGGGATATTATTTAGGGAACATGCCGTTTCTATGCAGCTAAGTATGAAATCCCAATATGTAATTAGATAATATTGAGTCAATAAATCAACATGTGACCTTTTAGATAAAAGAAATTGCATCTTTATAAACACAGTCACTGTGGTCATCAAAATACGATCCCATCATTAACCAGAGATGTCCTATTATTTACAGGATTATAAGATATGTAAAACCATTATGATATAGTTTAAACTAAACTGCCTTTAGCCATATTTGTTTGGTTTGTTCAAAAATATATAATAATTTTAGCTTTGATATTTTATTGTAGGTAAGACCAGATGGAAAGTTTCAAGAAGTTAGACTTCATCTTTTATGATCTTAATTAGACGTTTACATTTGATTTTGACAATATATACAATGTTACTGTGATATTGGTGTTAAATCTTTTTGGAATGTAATTTTATGATTTTCTATGCATTTTTTAAAATGAAAATTAATTGTAGTTTTGAGGGATTTTTTTTGGTTTGTAGTTTTTAGCTCACCTGGCCTAAAAGGCGAAGTGAACTATTGCCATGACTTGTCGTGCGTCGTCTTCGTCGTCCGGCGTAAACTTTCCTTTAAAGATCTTTTCCTCTGAAACCACAGGGCCAATTGGGAGCAAACTTTGGTGGAATGGTCCTTGGGTGGCCCCCTTCCACAGCTATGTCCCGCATTCCCGAATTCCAACTGACGTGACCACTTGACCAATTGGGACCAGAGTTGACAGCAATGGTTGTTATGACCCAGACTGACAACCCAGATGGCCCCCACAGCTGAACTTAGTTTAACATAGGACATGATGGGAATATTTGTTTTAAATTTTCTCGTCTGAAACCTGTGAGCCAATTGGAACCAGACTTGACAGCAATTGTCCTTAGATGGTCCTCTTTAAGAAGTATTTCTGATGACCCGGACTCTCAGCCACAGCCAAACTTAGTTTAATATAGGGCGCTATGAGAAAATTCATTGAAAAGTCTTCTTGTCGGGAACCACTGGAGTAATTGGAACGGTACCAGACTTGGAAACAATGGCCCTTATGTATGATACGGTCAACCAAGAAGGCTGCCACAGCCGAACTCACTTTAACATTGGACACTATGGGAAAATTTTTAAAAACTGTTCTTGTCTGAAACCACTGGGTAGTTAACAGCAATGGTGCTTAGATGATCTTCTTTCAGAATTATGTCAGATGACTTGGACTGGCAACTAAGACGGCCGCCACAGCCAAACTTAATCTAACATAGGACCATAGAGAAAATTCATTTAAAAATAGTCTTGTCTGAAACTTCTTGACCAATTGGAACCAGACTTGGCAACAGTGGTGGTCCTTAGATTGTTCTCTTTCAGAATTATGCCCGAATATTCTGACTGCCACCACAACCAAACTTAGTTTAACATAGGACCCAGTATGAAAACTAGCCACATTGGCTGGTACACTTAAATTTTATTGTCCTGCTCAAGGTTGACAAGATAAATCCAGGTGAGCGATGTAGGCTCTTGAGAGCCTCTTGTTATAGCTGTCTAAACATTTACACCTTCGCTTTGTTTTTAGACTTTGTTCTTCTTTGTTTTTGTTATGAATATTGGTAAGTTTAAGACTCCAAAATGATATCTAATTGATAGTTTTTTAAACAACAGTGTTGTGATATTGAAATGGATTGTTATTGCAAATATGATGTTCAGCTCACTTTGCATTAAGAGCCACAAGTTTTTTTTTGGCATCATTTGGTGTCTGTCATGAATGTTTCAGTCAATTATCTGTCACCTGTACACTGAATCTTTTTCTCTGAAACCTGTAGTCTAAACTGATAATGCTACAAAAGTGAATGAACCTTTATGGAAATCATCTGTATTGATTAACAAATTACAGATCTTATTTCTGATTTTAAACAATCACTAATCATTTCCTGTTTGGCTTATTTTTATCTCAACTGACCCAAAGGGTCAAATGAGCTATTCTCATCACTTGACGTCCATTGTCCGTCGTCGTCCGTTGACTTGTACAAAAATCTTCTCCTCTTAAACTACTGGGCCAAATGGAACCAAACTTCAAGTATCGTTAGGGTATATAGTTTAAAAATATTGTCCGATAAACTCACTCCAACCAACATGGCCGACATGGCTAAAAACAGAACATAGGGGAAAACTGCAGTTTTTGTCTTGTATCTCATAAACTTAAGCATTTAGAGCAAAACTGACGCAGGTAAACATGTTCAGGTCAAGATCTACCTGTGATGAAAATTTCAGACAAATCTGTCAACCCTTTCTTGTGTTATTGCCCCTGAATTCTTAATTTTAAGGACATTTTGCAGTTTTTGGCTTGTATCTCAAAAACTAAAGCATTTAGAGCAAAACTAATATGGGTGTAAAAATGGTCATCAGGTCAAAATCTACCTGTTATGAAATTTTCAGACGATTCTCTCAACCCTTTTTTGGGTTACTGCCCCTGAATTTTTAATTTTTAATTTGTTTTGCAGTTTTATTAGGTTATTATCTTGAATATGATTATAGATAAAGACTGTCTGTAAACAGGAAAAATGTTCAAATAAGTCAACATGACCACAATCATTGATTGACCCCTTATAGGAGTTTTTCCCCTTTGGCATCTGGCATAAACTTTCCTTTAAAGATCTCCTTCTCTGAAACAACCGGGCCAATGGGGACCAAACTTTGGTGGGATGGTCCTTGGGCACCCCCATCCAAAAGTATGTATGGCATCCCCGACTTCCAACCAAGATGGCTGCTATTACTAAAATTAGGAAGAAGGGGGAACGAATTTCAAAAATCTTATCTATGAAACTACAAGGCCAATTGGTACCAGACTTGGTAGTAACGGAGGATCTCTTTCAGAAGTATGTCTGATGACCCGGATTGTCAACCAAGAAGGCCACCACAGTCAAACAAAGTTTAATATAAGACCCTATGGGAAAATTCATTTAAAAATCTTTTTGTCTGAAACCACTAAGCCAGTTGGAACAAGACTTACCATCTTGGTATCTTACAATTGAGGAGCAAAAACATAGAGGCTATGCACCGATGTATGTCAATCACAATTTTTACTTTTTATGCAGATTTGAATTCTAATGTGAATTTACCTGTCTGATACATTGAATTTTACTTTTATTGAAGCAATTATCAATTATTTTAATATTTCCTAATTTTTAAGAATGATTAGTAAATTGTATATTTAGCCTGCTATGATGTATAATTATGAATAAATATATATCCACCTCTTCTTTCATCTTAATGTGAAAGGATTAAACATTTATAACCGGTCTCCCAGGTTTATTGTTGGAAGATTTAGATTGTGTGTATGCTTTTAGTGTTGAAGAATAGTTTTGTGCATACATGAACAGGATGGATGGATGAATTATTGTTTAACGTCCAGTGGCAGCCAGGTGCATATCAGGACGAGAACATGTTGATATGATAATGAATATGATCCCTGCTTTGTACTAGACCGACACGCTAAGTCGGATTTTTAATGTGCTAGCTCACGAGGTAACTGTCCACAGGAGAGACATTTCACCTCACTCGGACACATTATACTGACTCCGAGCCGACCAGTCTTCGCACTTAGTCCTAGATGCCTAGATGAACAGGAAGTAGGTGGCGGATTGAGTATTCATACATATTAAACCCCACAATATTTTATTTATTCATGTACCCAGGCTGAGTTTGTTTTAAGCTAAACTGGACCACGTGAGCTATTGTCATCAATTGGCGTCGTCCATCGTCGTCGTAAATTGTCCTTTAAAGATCTTCTCCTCTGAAACCACAGGGTCAGTTAGAACAAAGTGGCAGCAATGGTCCTTAGGTGGTCCTCTTTCAGAATTGTATTTGACGACCCAGTCCGTCATCCAAGATGGCCGCCAGAGCCGAACATATTTTAACATATATATAACTTAAACATCTTCTTTCCTGAACAAACTAGACCAATTCGAACAAAATTTGGCAGCAATAGTCCGTAGGTTATCTTTCAGAATTATATCCGATGACCCCGTCCTTCATCCAAGATGGCCGCCAAAACCAAATATACATATAGTTTAACATAGGACCCTATGGAAAATTTACTTAAAAGATCTTATTTTGAAAGCAGTTGGCCAATTGGAACAAAACTTGGCAGCAATGGTCCTTAGGTGGTCCTCTTTCAGAATTGTATCCAATGACCCAGCCGGTCATTGAGGATGGCCGCCAGATCCAAACATAGTTTAACATACTAAGGGTTCATTCCTTGTATTGCACATGGTAGATCTCCTTAGCTGAAATTTGGCTTCCTATTTCGGTATTTTTGGTTGAGTGCTTCTTGTTTAATATAAGTTTGGTTTTTTGGTCTTCCAAATGTTTCGGTTTTAATGCTGCTGATGAGAGGTAACTCCTTGAAATGCGTCGTATACAGCATAGTGTAAATTTACTATATCTAATATTGGTATCTTTGGATTGTTATTTTGAAACTCCTAGGATGATGCCTCTGCTGGTGGACCCTAGGTCCCCGAGGGTATTCGCCAACCCAGTCGTCAGACTTGTCTGACATGATTATTCATTGATTTGTTACAGAAATTACCAGTATTTAGCAAAATTCAAAAATAATAGAAATACTAAGGGTTCATTCCTTGTATTGCACATGGTAGATCTCCTTAGCTGAAATTTGGCTTCCTATTTCGGTATTTTTGGTTGAGTACTTCTTTTTTAATATAAGTTTGGTTTTTGGTCTTCCAAATGTTTCGGTTTTAATGCTGCTGATGAGAGGTAACTCCTTGAAATGCGTCGTATACAGCATAGTGTAAATTTACTATATCTAATATTGGTATCTTTGGATTGCTATTTTTTTTTAACCTTAGACCCAATTGTGAATTTACTTATAAGATCTTCTTGTCTGAAACCAAATGAAACAAAACTTGGCAACAATGATCCTTAGGTGCGCCTCTTTCAGATTTATATCCGATGACCCCGCCCATCATCAAAGATGGCCGACAGAGCCAAACATAGGACCATATGGGAAATTTCCTTAAAAGATCTTGTCTGAAACCACTTGGTCAATTGGAACAAAAATTGTCAGCAATAGTCCTTAGATGGTTCTCTTTCAGAATTCTATCCGATGACCATGCCTGCCATCCAAGATGGCCGCCAAAGCCGAACATAGTAATGGTCCTTAGTTGATCCTCTGTCGGAATTATATACGATGAGCCAATTTGAATTTGACAGCAGTGTTCCAGGCTGTCATTCAAGATGGACAAAGTCCAGGTCAGCAATACAGGCTCCTGGGAGCCTCTAGTTCAGTAGTCATTCTATCTATTTATTGTATCTGTTTATTATTTAAAACTGCCTTCCTTCCGTGTGACATGAAACATTGCTTAACAATCTTCTCTGAAATCGCTTGGCCAACAAGTCTTTCATGAAATTATTTTTTTCATCCTGATTGTACGAAAGGCAATTCTTGTTTCTGATCGGCTGATATAAAGAAATCTTCTCTGAAACTGCTTGGAAAATTGGAACAAAACTTGGCAGGAAACATGTGTGGGCGGTTTTTAGCTCACCTGACCTAAAGGCCATTTGAGCTTACAGGTATGTCATCACTTTGCTCCGTCGTCCGTCGTCATCCGTAAACTTTTCACATTTTGATTTTCTCAAAAACTGCGTGCCGAATTGTAACCAAACTTACTAGTGATGATGTATGGAAGGACTTCTACAAACGATCCACCATTGCCACCGGTTGGATGACCAACATAACTTCCAGATCAGCCCATCATTGATTTCCATTGGCTAATTTTGAAAAATCTTCTCACCGGAAACTACAATATGAAATATTTTGAAAGTTTACCGGATTGATGAAAACTATACCCGCTAAAAATGATCCGCTTCTGGTTGACATTCATCTGCTCAACTGACAGCTGCGGCTGTTCAAAGTTTCCTTTGAAACGGTATGCGGAAGGACTTATGTCATTTGCCCAAGAACTAATGGGTAGATGGTAACCAAAGTTGACAGGAATTATGTATGGAAGGACCTATACCAACTATAAACCTTTGATTTCGGTTGAATGAACAACATGGCTGCTAGATGTCATCTTTCATTTTTATTGGCCAATTTACAATAAAATACTCTCCTCTAAAACTACATTGAAATGTTTTGAAACTAGAATTGAGGACAACTATACCGTGTGCAAACGATCCACTTTTTAGCTCACCTGTCCTAAAAGGACGAACTTTTGCCATCACTTAGCGTCCATCGTCTGTTGTAAACTTTTTCAAAGAAACCACTGAACCAATTACAGCCATACTTAGTCTAAATGATCCTTAGGTTATCTAGAATAAAGTGTATGTTTTGTTTTCTTCTCCGTCTATATACATGGCCACCATGCCTAAAAATAGAACAAAGGGGGTAAACTGAAGATTTTGGCTGATATCTTAAAAATTAAAGCATTTAGAGCAAATCTGATATTTTGCCCTTTAAAGACAATTTTTTTTACATTTTTTCGCCATCTTTGTAAACTTTCAAAAATCTCCGCTGAAACTACAGGATCAATTTCATACAAACGCAGACTGAATGATCCTTTTTTGAAAATTATGAGGACCTGTACATTATTTTCTTTATTTGGGGCTTGATGATGATTGAGAGTTTTCTTCTCTGAATATACCTTGGATGTTCTAGTTTTAGTTAATGGAAAAATTATCAAAACATTCGTAAGGTAGTCTTGAGGTTAGTGGGGTTGATGCCCTTTTAAGCTGTCATGTCCTAAAAGGACATGCGAGGTTTTGCCATCACTTGGCGTTCGTCGTCCGTCGTAAACCTTTTCAAAGATCTCCTCTGAAACCACAACCAATATCAACCATACTTAGTCTGAAAGATCCTTAGGGTATCTGGAATAAAGTTTGGTTTTTTGTCTTGTCCATCGAGAAACATGGCTGCCATGGCTAAAATAGAACATAGGTGAAAAATGCACTTATTTGCTCATATCTCAAAAACTAAAGCCGTTAGAACAAAACTTACAAGAAGTAAAACTGTTTATGAGGTCAAGATCTACCTGCCATAAAATTTTCATAAAATTGGTCAACCCGTATTCAGCTTATTGCGCCTGAATTGATAATTTTAAGGAAATTTTGCAGTTTTATGTTGTTTACTTGAATATAATTATAGATAAAGACAAACTGTATACAGCATAAGGTTCAGGAAAGTAATATCTACAAATAAGTCAACATGACCAATATCATTAATTTATCCCTTATAGGAGTTTTAGCCCTTGAAAGCTTATTTACATGTAAACAGTAATCAGTAAAAATAATGGTCTGTCAAAGATGTTAAGAGCATAACTTGAAATGAATTAAATGGTAGCTGTACAAGTAAAATCGAGGGCCAAGGGTCAATGTCATTGAAAAAGTCCATAGCAACAGATGAAAAAGTCCTTAGCAACCATATATATTTGGGTTAAGGACCATATAATGTACTTAATATACAAGTCAAAAAGAAAGGTCAAGGTCATTGAAAGGTCAATAGCAACCAATGAAAAAGTCCCTAGTAACCATATATATTAGATTCAGGACCCTATAATAAATCTTAACAATATGGAGGCTCTAAAGTCAAGGTCATTAAAAAAATCCATAAGAACAGATGAAAAAGTCCCTAGCAACCAGAAAGATTTGGGTTCAGGATTCTATATTTTAGCTGTACAAGTCAATATTAAAGCGAAAAATGCGACGGTATACATAAAGTAGCAAAAATTATCATTGATGCAAGATCTACACAAGAAATAACAGTTGTTGAGGTTGATTCGCTTAATCGACGGCTGCGGCTGTTCAATGTTTCCATTGAACCATATGGGAGGGACTTCTATTTCATTTGCTCAGGATTTAATGGGCAGATTGTAACCAAAGTTGACAGGAAGGTTGTATGGAAGGATCTAAGTATCTCGTATGGAAAGACAGATGCAAATGATCCAACTGTTTTAGGTCAAAGGTCAAATATCAAGGTAACTTTGGCATTTTGTGTTTTTTAAAAAGCCTTGCGGATACAAAAGAGCTTAAATTTTATACTGGCATGAAAAAGCCAGGTGAACGATACAGGCTCATATATGCCAACAGGGTCTAATTACCACGGGTCAAGGTTCACATGTGTCAAAACTTTGTTAGTTCTCATTACAACAGTGAAAAAATGAATAGGACTTGTTACATGACTGTATTCCTCGTGACATGATTGACGGAACTGTCCGAGTTTTCCAGATGTTAGCCCCCTGTCAAACCACTTGACACTTGTAATTTCAAAAAATCCAGTATAAATGATCCAAATAATTCTACCCGATTCGAAGATATTTGATTTTTTCTGTTTGATGTTACAAAAATTAATCCTGTATATACATTTTAGCTTATCTTGTCCAAAGGAAAAGGGCAAAGATACCTCCTGTCTCCGACGTAATCGCATGTCAAACACGATATGAATGAAAATTGAAAGACAAACAAAATAAAATAATAATTTATAATAAATAATTGATAAATTAAATTAAATAACAGATTTGATTTTTTTAGGTAAAATATAATATACCATGTAAGTCTTACGATGGTTTTGGCGTTCGCAACATGACTTAACACTATTTAGGGCGCGAGCCCAAGAACAAACTAGTACTTGGAAAACTACATCTTTATTAATCAAAAGCTAAACCAAGAATGACTACAAATTATAGAAGTCCAATTCAAGGTTTGGTAAGTAATTTGAAACATTTATACGGACTATTTTCGAATAAACCTACAAATGCAAGTTTTCTGAAGCAAAATCATCGATCATGCATGTAAACAAATTAGTTGATTACTCATCGTTAGACATTAATACTGACATAAAGATAAGATAAATATTAATGTTAAAATTGATTGACTGGATTAATATTCTGGCGATGCATTATAATTATTAAATGGATAATTATCACCCATTTCTCAACTTTACTTTGAAAGATATTGAGCCCCCCCCCCCCCCCCCCCCCCCCCCCCGTTTTTTACACAAACAATACATTTTGTAATATTGGCAATTACGTGATTTACCTAGTTGTTACCAGCAGGAAAAAATTAACTGATGAAGTCGATAACTTTATAAACAACAGAAAAAAATGAAAATAACCTTTCAATCGTAGTACTTATCGTAGACTTTTTTGTAGCTGTTAACTGCATATCGAATGTGCATGTTGCTAAAACAAACATTTTAATTTTCAATATCTTCTGAACATTGTGCTATTTCAATGAACTAAGCGGCTATTATATTTATAGCAGGATTTTCTACTGTTGTACTCTTGTGTATAAATACTATAAGTCGTCTGCCAAACACGTATATAACAGATAAAGTTGCAAATTTATCAATTATCAATTATCGTTCTGGCAATCATTACAATAGGCATGATAGTTACATGATTTGTATATTTTTTTATGATTGCATTGTTCTTCCTTTGAGTTGAGATATTTTGCTACAGCGAAGATAAGCTTTAGCTTATCTAGCTGACGCTGCGCGTAAGATTGTTAGCACGCTGGCTATAACTTTGTACTGAGCCATCTAACCTCTTTCTATGAATGTTCCGCATTTTTTACAGTTTGCGTATTGATACAATGTTTGAAAGTAGTGCAGTCTCCATTATCGGGGCCCCGTTCAACCTGAACCAGTCTCAGTTGTAGGCTTGTGCATTACCTGGGGACATTTTGATCTCTTTCTTTCTAAATAGATTTAATTACATAATTCTTGTACAATGCGACTCCTTATAAGTCTTTAATTTCGAGGTCAAGGTCAAGTCCACCACCTAATCTATTAATACGATTCGATGCTACGTCACATCGGCCAGTTGAAAATTTAAACAAGTTCATGGTCAATATCTGTCGTCACATAACAGATATGAATTCCCACGCTCAGGTGTGCTGTTGCGAGTTAGTAATATTTTCATGAATATTTTTGCGTATGACCAAAAAAAATATTTGTTTGTTTCCCCAAACAGGGCGGTATCAATTTATCAGGTTCGTACACATCTTTCTAGACTATTTAGAGTTTTTCATAGATGGCTTATATAGGTTTAGCCTGCTGCCCAATCTTATTCATGATAACTTTTATAAATAAAATATTGTTTATTTTAAATAATCATAAATAATTCCCCTTTAAGACGGAGTTTGCAGGCGTGCTTTTTAATCAGATCGCCGACAATACATCGCGCAAGCTCAGAAATATTAAGTACACAGGAATTCACGGAGAATGTCTAAATATAAATTCTCATTATATAAAGGAATAAAAAATATGCGAAGTGTGCAGTACATTCTTATTTTAGAAAGGTACACGTTTTATACGGAATGGAATAAAAGAAACATCAATTAAGGTTAAGGATTATTAATAAAACGCATGTATTATTTTTATAATTATTAATTGATCAAATTTATTTTTGTCGATTCCATATTGGATCCATTTACTTTGACTCTCACGAAGATCATTTTTCGACAATTAGTAGAGCATATAAATAGATGTCGTAATATCGGCAATCTGGCAACACGGGAAATTCCTATGGAGCGACCATTTGACTCGATGGGGTGGTTTTGGATGATGATATATATATCCAAGAACAAGACTTATCAATCGTTTTTGAAATTATTTATTTGTTATTAAACGTTTTTGGAATGACGTTACATCAGAGACATATAAAACATGTCTCTGGTTACATTTATCAAATTTCATTCTCACTTATCCTCGGCAAAAACAAAATAGGCTATATCGTCAATTTTCCCCGTCCAGTCCCAATACGAGAATATTTCAAAAATGCATTCGGAATCTTTAGAAATTTGAAACTGTCTTGTATACTGTTTCTCAAATATCCCGTGTATCTCTGAAACACTGTCTTATATACTGTTCCTCAAATTTCCTCGTGTATCTCTGAAACACTGTCTTATATACTGTTCCTCAAATTTCCCCGTGTATCTCTGACCCATCTCTGAAACACTGAAACACTGTCTTATATACTGTTCCTCAAATTTCCCCGTTTAACTCTTTAACGCTGTCTGTCTGTCTTTTATTTCGTTATTTTCTTCAAATTGGATCACAATGTATTACGAAATAAATGTCATCAATTGAGATTTTTTTTGTTTGGTCTGTAGTACTTTTTTTTCTTTATGCATATAGTCAAATTGCACGTATTGGGTTCTTAAAAATGTTATCTATTGAAAAAATGTAATAATAACATTTTATATGCTTCCTATACTAATACATTTTGTACATAACGGAATAAATGCCATTAGTTAACCTTTATTTCGTTCTTAGATGGAATCAAATTTCGCCGTCTTTTTACAAAATGTAATGTTTCCTGTGCTGGGAATTTTCCTCAAATAAAAATACAACAAAACTATTGAAAATTTATGTTTTATCCATTTCATTCGTTCTTGGTCGGTATGGCAATAGGCAAATAACCAAATTCAATATTTGTCCCGAACATTCGTAAGTCTGCCTTTTTATGGCATACATTAGTTATTTTTCCAAATTGTATTGATTGAAGGTCGTATACTTTCCCGCCAGTTTTTGCACGAGATTTTGTGGTCTTGTCAAAGATACATACTTTCATGTTACACAACCAAGTTCATAATACCCTGACGCTTTACTTCAAACAATATAACGCGGTCAAGTTCTCTGGTCTACAGGTGACCCATTTATTTATGCTGACACCGATGTTGGACAAATCTGTTATTACCAACTAAAAAAAAACTCCCCACTGTATAGGAATAAAACGTGTCACAAAATACCGAAATAAATTTGATGCATTGTATGGCAATTTCGTTGACTGACAACTCATCAGCAGTGCTCGAGATCAAAATATTGGAAAACCGGTTAAAGATATAATGATGAATTAAAATAAGCACAACCATCAAAACAATTAAAACAAACAGGTATCCAAACTCAGCTAAGGGAACACGTTTTGGCATAACCCCTTTTGGTAATTTTGGAAATTTTGAATTTCTCTTCAACCTTTTGGATTTCAACATTTTAGGCCTTGAGCACAACTGATGAGTCTTAAATCACATGTTGTGCATCAAAATTGGTATCAAAGAAATGTATCTCTGAAGATTCATAATTCAGAAAATGACTGTTTACTGTTACACAGTAGAATATGTTATGTTGTACGATAGTTTAACTGTTATAAGCCTTTTGTTTTACCTGTTTTAGATCTATGTAGATCTTTTATTTTACCTGTTTTAGACCACATGGTAGATCTCCTTAGCTGAAATTTGGCTTCATATTTCGGTATTTTTGCTTATGAGTACTTCTTGTTTGAAATAGGTTTGGTTTTTGGTCTTCCAAATGTTTCGGTTTTAATGCTGCTGATGAGAGGTAACTCCTTGAAATGCGTCGTATACAGCATAGTATAAATTTACTATATCTAATATTAGTATCTTTGGATTGTTATTTTAGAACTTTATTACTTGTTCTGTCTTAACAGCTACATGACTTATTTTAGTGAATTACCGAATAAGTGAAAATGGACAGAATGGACCATATATTATACCGCCTGCAAAACACAGTTTTTTTTTGTTTTTTTTTTTGTTTTTTTATTTGTTTTATTTGTTTTATTTGTTTTATTTCTTTTTTGGGGGGGGGTATATCTTCCGTCCTTCTGTCTGTCTGTCCATGTACATTGTAAGCACAACTGTTCAATGGATTTTGCTGCCTTTATATGAAGGTTGGGCATCATATGTAGATGTGCATGAAGCAATATAATTATCACAGGATGCTTGCAAAGGGAGATAATTCATCTTATGGGTTTTAAATTTAAAGCTGGGGTATCACTCAGTGAGGTCACTCACAGTTCTAGTTATTCATGGATTGTGATGGTCTTCAATCAACCATTCAGCTTATCCATTAGTTGAATTTCTGGTTGAAGATATCCGTTTAATATAATTTCTAAATGGAATAGTATAAATGTCTCCAAATTTGTTCCATGATCAATTACTCTATTGCACAATGGTAGACTTGAAGTAAATTTATTATACGTTAGTGCAGTATCAGCATGATGGTGGAACCGTAAATTTGGATATTTGGCTGTTATTATAGTTTTGTTTGTTTGGCGCCTCATGCAAATCCACCAAAATTGATTACACCAAAATAAAATTAAATCCAAAAAGATACCTCCGAAATAATTCAAATATCCACAAAAGAATACCGAAGCGATAAAATATTGGGAATAGTCCGTAAATTGGAAGCTCAAGGAAAAGTCAGGAGAATGGAACACAACAAACAAACACCGCAAGGATATATATGTATAAATAAAACAATAAAAATCATATAATATATCAATCAAAAATAAAAGAAGACAATAATAAACTAAAGCACAATTGATTCTTATAATCTTGAAGAATTATTAACTTTAATTCCAGATGCAATGTTTTGATTAATTTTTGTTGAAGGTAATTTAATGTAATTGTATTCGTATAATCAAAACAAGTCAATTCATAAAGTTTCCTAGAATTACAATTTATATTATCAGTTGTCAATCATGACAGGTAGTATCCACAACATTATTACCATTACACGGCTAATAATACAGATAAGTAAATCATACTCATTTATCTCTTTTTTCTGAACATGTCGAACGTGTCAAAATTAAACAAATACTGACACATAGTGCCAAATTTTAACACACCAAAATTTAACACCCACGATTTAACAAAACCCCCCAAAATATCCCGATTTATGGTACTACTTATCTATAGAAAATTAAGTACGGTCTCAAGACCTACTGTAATAAGGCCTACTAAACTAAAGATGTGAATCAGATATGGATTTTTAAAAATTCTAAAGACTTACAGGAATATCTCTCGTCTGCTGACCTTATCAATTGTAATAGCGTATAAACTTTTTTAAAAATATTCTACATTATTTTCGACATTATACATGATAACTAAAATGTTTTTCGTGAGCCAATTCACCAATGTTTCTTGACAAAATACCAAAGGGATATTCGAAGCAGGGAAAATCGAAAACAACTGACAAACTTCGAAGAACAACGAAGACAAGATAAAAACAATACAAACACCACACTTAAAAACTAAAAACATGAACAACATGGACCCCACCAAAACAAAAACGGGGGTTGACTCGTGTGTTCCGAAAGAGTAAGCAGTCTCTGCGTCCTGCAGGCCATCCGCCATGCTGCCAATGACAAATCCGATATGAGAAAGGGTTAACATCAATGGAACAGGTCCATTTTTATTTGGGAAACGTTTTTTCATACTTGTCAACCAAGTCATGATGACGTCCATAAAACTTTAATAAGAGTGACTGCACTTAGGAGCAACATACCCCTGTTTGAGCAACTTTTCTGTCAGGAGCTGGACTCCTTCCAGGAAGTCAATGTTTATGTCAAAAACTCTGGAATAGCGTATGGAGTACGCCGGTGCTTCTGGAATGTTGCCACTCAGAAAGGGAAAGTGACGATTGGAAAGTCAAAGTCATTAGGTTTTGTATTTAGCCTTCCTCTGGGGTCAATTTAGAGATGAAGGTCAAGATAAGATGCAGATGTAATGTCGAGTTCATTGAGTTAGATGAGATGTAAGAAATTCCCAAAACAAGGATTACAAAGATATGCCTATCTGTTATTAGTTAAGGATATGTAAGAAATTCCCAAAACAAGGATTACAAAGGTATGCCTATCTGTTATTAGTTAAGTATGAGGCTTATTTTGTCAAGAAACACACATAATACTCTGAAACTGATGTCAACATGATAGAAATTCTCATCGAAATTTTTGTTAAGCTTGTAGGACAGGTTTTCAACAGACGATCGGAATTCCAATGGGGAAAAACTATGCTCCGTTTTTACCGACGTATTCTTGTTTTCACATGAGGCTGTACTTTTACAATTTTTACTGAATCGGAAAAAAAAGAAACTAGCCCAGTCCTTTAATTTCAGTTGTCGCTAGATAATGTTCTGTCACTTAATAATCCTAATTTAGTATAACCAACATCTTATCTATTCAGGTGAACTTGAAATTGACACCTCACTGGACTTCACACTTCACTGGTTTTTACTTACTGGCAATGTAACGGAGAAGGACACACTTACCCTTCAGGAGTAAGTTCACATTGCTTATGCTTTAGTTTCTGTGCTGTTTTGTTCTATTTTTTAGTGCATTACATGTATTATATTATTTTAGTTATATATACATATATCCTTGTCTCATTTGTTTGTAATGTTCCATTCTCGTGACTTTGTCTTTATCATTATCAAGGAAGTTAATTTTGTACGACCATCTGTCTAATTAGTGTGAGATGTGAAATCATTTCACAGTCAGTTAAGTAGATTATCACTTTGGTACTAGTCATAGTATTGCTTGTTTTAATAGTATGTTTTTACAGTGTCAGGACAGATATGGGGTAGGTTTTGGTACTCGTAATACCGGTTTAACCCCATCAATCTTCAGTACCTGTGCCAAGTCAGACTACATGTATCCTGTACTGTTTATGTTTTTGCGTTACTTTTCGTCCGGGGTTCTGTCTGATTGGTGGCATTGACCGATTGTTACCTCATCGTTGACCGTTCACATTATCTATTTTTGTTTCTAGAAAGCTTCAATGCAACACGCAAGAGGCGGCAGTTGGACTAAAATGTATCAACGTAAATTCATAGAAAAATATAAATACATTGTATACAGAAATTATTAAATGACTGTAAAAATACATATATTATCACCTTAATCACAAACCTAATTGCCTTAATTTTTAGATAAATTGAAAAATTAAGAGTACAATTTGAATACATGAATAATCATGAAAAAAGTACATAAATATACAAAATGCTTTAATAGATCTAGTGATTTCTTTTAACTATTGAATTATGTTTACAAACATAAAAAAATAGGTACTGTTACTATTGATTTTAAAATGTGGTGGGTAAATTTTATAATATGCATATCTTCATATAATAATTCTATAAATATTTTATAACTATTTTTTTCAGTGTTGTAGCTTGTATGATGTGTTATACTTATTTGGTTTGGTTTGCAATGTGCTTGTTGTTTATTTGTGGTTGTGTTTTGTCGCAATTATTTGCTATTTTATTCTGCACATAGTGTTTGGATTTTGGTCCGTTGTAATTTATCCAATATTGCGTCACTTTGGTAATATGTACTTTGCTAAAAACAATTCCTTGTGGTAAATATATTTGCATAGCAGTCTCCATGAATTCCTAGTTTTGTCATCTCTTCTGAAACTACAAAGCCAAATTCAACCAAATTTGCCAGGTATTATATTCAATTTCCTCAATAAAAAATAGTTTTGAAAGGGTGCTTTGTTTTGCTTTTTTATCCAGGTGAGCGATTTAGGCTCTATTTAGTCTCTAATTTCATAATTGTTTGAAATGCAGTCTTGAGTTATTCTTATCATCCAATCAGAGGTTCCAAGGTTTCAGCCTCTATCACTCATCTTTAATAATTTACAGAATAAATTGTCTGACTATGTCAATCTTAACAGTCAAGTTCCAATTGGCTCACTTGTTTTGCCAAATTGTTCACTGGTTTAAAACGAGATCTTTCCCATAAGATCTTATGTTAAACTTTGTTAGGCTCTGGTGGCCATCTTGGATAGCGGGTGGGGTAATCGAATACAAGTCTGAAAGTGGACCACCATATGGACCATTACTGCCAAGTTTTGTTCCAATTGTCTAAGTTGTTTCCGACAAGGAGATCTTTTAGTATATTTCCAATAAGGTCCTTTGTTAGACAGCTTGGATAGAAAGCGGGGTCATCGGATACAATTCTGAAAGATGACAACCTAAGGACCATTGCTGCAACGTTTTGTTCCAATAGGCCAAGTGGTTTCAGATAGAAGGTCTTTAAGTAAATTTCCCGAAGGGTCCTATGTTAAACTATGTTCGGCTTTCGCTGCCATCTTGGATTGCGAGAGGGGTCGTAAAGAGGACCACCTAAGGACAATTGCAGCCAAGTTTAGTCCAATTGGCCGAGTGGTTTCAGAGAAGATCTTCAAAGACATGCTAAGCATCCTTCTAATTTTGCTATGGCCCTTGTCATGTCATAGACATATGGTAAAGATTAATTACTCCACTGTTATGTCGCGTCGATATTCTTTCGCCGATATTTATACTGTGAATGAGAGAATCATATTTCGTAGTCAGAAACTCATTTTATTTATATCTAATCATACCCTATTAATTTTTAAAAATATATGTAATGGTTGTCGTCACAAGCAAACGAGACTCCGTTAAAAACTGGAACTGATACTCTGTGGAGCATTTAAATCTATTTCCAGGAACTTTTCTCACAACAATTCAATAAAGAGTTTTTAAAAATTCTTCATAAGCTTCTTCCATTTCTTCATCCATGTAATATTCATCGTAATTGTCAGGTCTGAAAATGTAGTTATAAATTGAATTTACTTTAAATTATATTATTATGATTTTTCACCACATACAACGGACGTAGTTGTATCCGTATTTTGTCAGCCAGTGTTTATTGGAATGTCAAGAAAAAATCAAAAGTTATCTCTTATATGGTTGATATCACAGACACAAATTGCTCCAGGTAAGACCAAAAAGAGCACAAAAAAAGGATATTTTCGTATTTTGACAACTCTCCTAGTCTCCTAGTGCTTAATGATTCAAGGAAAACATGGGATGAACCTCTCCATGTATAATAATCTGAGTGTTCCTTTCAATGATTTGTTTTGTTCAAATAAGTATTCATTTAAGAAATATATAAGCAAATACCAACTCTTTATCGCCCCTTTGAATCGGCATCCCATGTCGCCCACTTTTGCCATTGAACATGAGGATATAATATGCTTAGTTATATTGTGAATGCCAATAATTATTTTTTGACAAAGCCGCAATCAACGGAGAAAAATAACTGCCGTGTCGACAAGTAAACTGGTAAAATCCCTTTCAGTATGTATGATTCAGACCAGTGAACTAGATAAGTTACAACAAATTAACTATACCATTTGAACATTAATTAAGTCTTAATTTTGGAAATTAACGACATGAAAAAGTCAATTCAAACATGCCCACCGTAACCTCATAATAAAGAATAGTAAAAAGTAATAAAAGGGCATTTCATTACTACTGTAGAAATGTTATCCGGTGCAACATGCATTTTGAGTCAATATTAATGAACAGTAGTATCCTTTTTAACCCATGACTATTCTGTAGAATTCTGTAAGAGCGGTGTGCACCGACAAACTGACGGGAAGAATGTTTGAAACCAAAACACTACTCTTCTATCCAGAATCCAAAGAATCCAGCAACATGTATATCTTGTGTTTTAAATTTCAGGAAAATATCGTTATTTTATATACATGTGTGTAAATTACTGTATATTTTCTTGCATAAACTTACTGTTGGCAATGATCATATTCTTTGTTGAAATCATATGACGATGCCCCAAGATATGGTCCATCATACAATTCTCCTGATTTCCATCTAGCATATTTTTCAGCAGCTTCCTCTTCTGTACGACTAATTAACTCTGCTTCCTCACGAGTTATACACTTCCCTTGGCTGTTGTAAAATACTGGCTCGAACTAAAAGGACATAAAATGAAACATCATAAAGTCATTACATTTACATGCTGACCAAAGCCCCCAATTTATGGTAAGTCATAAAGCTGATCCTTACTGTCTCAGTATTAAAGATGCTAAACAGGTCATGATGGTATCTACATGAAATACATGGGGTATTTGTAGATTTATTCGAAGAGTATAAACTACGTTTGTAGGTATATCTGGTTTCATTTAAAAAAAAGTAGAATCATGCGACATAATTTGCATTTTAGTTTATCACAGAAGGTCCAGAGAGGCAATAATTTATACCAAGAAGTTTACCTGAAATGTTCCAAATGATACTTTTATCCGTTTTCAACTCCGCACTGCAGCCCCTTTTTGCCCCAATCCATACAACTTGTGTTTTATCAAAATTGGCTCTCAACCATGAGCAGGAGGCGAACAAGTCTATCTTATTTAAAGCATAGTTTAAAGCCTCTACATTATCCTCGAGGATGAAGGTGGAGTCATCAGCATATTGGTCAATTAAATATTCTGAATTTGGAATTTTTATGCCGTTTATATTATTATCAATTTTATAGATGCCCTTAGAAGCTCTAGACAAAGAATAAATAAGAAGAGATATAAGGGATCCCCTTGACGGACTCCTCCTCCTATAGTATACAGGTAAGACAAATAGCCTTTATCATGAATGCAACTTTTTGAGTTTTTGTATAGTGTTTTGAACCATTGCTACCGAATCATATAAATTCTGAAGTATCACATATGAAATCCCAAAGGCTTTTTCAAAGTCCAACAAAACAAGCAAACCTGGAACATTTTCCTCTTCCACTTTTTGAATTAAATCATATATTAAATGAGTACATTCACCCATATATATACCTTTCATAAAGCCAGTCTGAGTTTCACTTATTAGATAATCAAGTACTTCTTTTATTCTATTTGCGATGCATGTTGAAACTATTTTGTAATCAACATTAAACAACGAAATAGGACGCAACTTTTTTAGAAAATGTTTTGGTTTACCATCTTTTGGTAAACAAATTATTACTCCTTGAGTTTGGGAAATTGTGTTATCTCCCCTTCTAAATTTTTTCTCTGCTCATATGACAAGATATCAATAAAAGGATTTTCTAATGAAAAGAAATTTGATTTGTGAATATCATTGATGTTAGTTTTTTTTTGGATGTATAGACTTTCTCCTAATAAGTTTTTTGCTCTTCACGTATTTTATTTTGATCATCAATTACTTCGCCATTATCTAATATCAAACTAAGGATAATTTTTTCCATATAATTTCTTTTTTTTCAAATTACAAAACCTTTTTCTCCCTCAATTTGCAATTTTGCTTTTGCTCTCATTATTTCCCCTTTTATTCTGGACTCTAAGTTCTAATTCAATCCTTGTGATATTTTCAATATTTTCACCTACATTTTCCACGTTTTTTAATACTTTCAATTGATTCAATAAACCTGTTTCTTCCCTAAAGCGCTCTTTCTTCTCAAATGAAGAGTAAGAGATTGTTTTGCCCATGAATCATCATTTTAAGAGTTTCCCAAAACAGCTGATAAGATATTGAAAATTGAATATCTTCCAAGTTGTCACAATCAGTTATTTTGTACTGATCAACACAGTCGGCAACAGGTTTTTAGGATAGTAATAAAATCTTTGTCATATAAAAAAAAGCATTGTTAAATTTCCATGTACCTTTGCCTTTCTCATTGGTATTAAATTGAATAGATAGAGATATAGGTGAATGATCAGATCTATATGCCACATCAATATCGCAAGAAGAAATCATTGACTGAAAATCAGAGGATGCAAGGAAATAGTCCAGTCTTGCCTGCTTCTTGTTTGGACCTATCCAAGAAAACCTCCTTTTTCTGGATATAACTCCTTATACACATCTAATAAATCTAATTCTGTCATCATCTCATGTACTTTTTTCTGAGATTTTTTATTATTTATGTGAACATAATTTAATGTATCGAGACTATAATTGTGTGGTATGTTCCAATCACCACCAATAATAACAGATGTATTCCCAAAATTTTCAATATTTTTTTGAAGATTTTCATAGAAATCAGGTCTAACATCATTAGGACCATAAATTACTGCAATTGTCATTCTCTGTTCAAAACTTTTTATATCTAAGATTGCATAATTTCACCTTGATCCACCTTTTGTCCAAAAATTTCAAACGGGAAAGTGTTTTTAAATAAGATAGCTACTCCCCTACTACTCGTGGTATGAGATCCAAACAAAATTTTATATCCCTATTCTGCTTGCCAATATTTTTCAAGTTCTTTTTTTACAATGAATATCTACTAAGAAACTAATGTCAAAACTTTCTCTTCACTTAGTAAAAATATCTCTTCTTTTAATGTTATCAGATTACAGACCTCTACAGTTCATGCATCCTATTTTTATACTACCAATTTTCAAAAATTCTAAACTTTATTACATGGTTAAAAAATACAATGGTTTAAATAAAACAGTCTGTAAGGGCATTTTGGGCATGATCATGATTATATAGGAAAAAGTAAACATGACACAAAAACAGTTTTATTACCCGTTTCCAAGAATTGAATTCTCAGTAACTGATGCATTTTCTAAATGTATGTTCAAATCAATGACACATAAAATCACTAAACAGAAATGGATTAGGATTTTCAATTTTTGAAGTTTTTTTTTCAAAGAACCATAATATCTACATCATTCCCCAGGAACAGTTTATCGAACAGCTGACCCTGAAGTTACCATCACAAACCCACATCCATATGTAATGCATGTGGGAAAAAACCAAACAAGCACAACCTGGAAGGCCAAAGAACGAAGAAAAAATGGGAGATGTAAAAAGAGTAATTTGAGATTTTATGGAGTATTCTTAATCAGTAAAAATCACTATATAGTTTGAATTTCCATGTTGACAAGACTCCCAACGGCCTTATAATGCCAAAATGTTCGAACTCGTGAACAAAACAGCACATGTGCAAGTGAGTGGGGGGGGGGGGGGGGGAGGCACTGCTATAAGAAGCGAAGGTAACGTTTGCTTTTATCATCCTTATTATTTTCATTGGCATTTTCATTTAGGTTATGACTGTGATGTAAAAGAAGGCATCATTGTAACTGTTCGACTTGTAAACTGTAAACTTGTGTATTTCTTCAGTTAGGTGTATGAAACATGTATGAAACGAAAACATCCGGTTGCGTTCTGCGCATGCTCGCATACCAATCTATTTAAAATGCAAATGAGCCATGTTGACAATGGATAGGATAGGATAGGAAGGGTTACTGGTTTAAAGCTGCATAAATGAACAAACATGCATGTAGAAAATGAGCAAAATCACACAGTACCCGATCCCTCGTTCCGAGTGTTTTCACAAAGAAAGACCTGACTAGCTTATCTGTCACCTTCCGCATCTCAGAATATGGGGTATCGGGAACCCCACCTATTATTAGGTTCCACTTCCTTCCCCAGTACTCCAGCTTCAACCTTTCTTTCCCTCATTTGTGATTTTCTTCTCCATGTGGGGAATTGATTTGTTGTGAATGTCTTTGATACTATCACTCATTAATTCGGCATGAGAGTCAAGGTTATCTACTCTGTCCTTAAGAATCTTGGTCTCAGTTTTCACAACTTCAATTTCCCCCTCTAGTTTGAAATGTAGGCTAGCAAAACACTCGGAAACGGACTTGTTTTCAGACATTTTCTTTGGTGTCTCATATCGTTCTTGTTTTCTCACTGATATGCATTTTTATGTTCGGAAATGCTACAATTAATTACTGACCTCTTGTTTTAAAGTTAGGATGTACTCAAATTGTCCTAATTGTATAAATTTCCGACAAGACTATAGGTTCGCTAATGCAGATATATTGCTCTCAAAACACAATGTTCATTTGATTTCTGGTTATCGTTATTCTTTCCAAACCTTCTAGTTTAAATACATTTATGCTAACACATAGATTTATCTCATAAAGTGTAGAGCCTAGAAAACACGCTTACATCGCCATGTTGCCGGAAGTATCCCATCAATTATACTTCTAATTATCATATACTAATCCATATCGCACCGGATATTATCCCCAGACTCCCAGACTCCCATATACGACGGATGTGGATTAGGTCATGCATTAATCTATATGTATTAGCCTTAAAAATGGGTTTTCAAAAATAAAGCAAATATTCAAGGCAATATGGTATATTTCATGAAACTTACAGGATCATAATTCATTGTGCATGGCAATAAGTCAGTTGATTGTGAAGATGCAGCACTGATTCGACCCCAGTTACTATCTTTCAGTTCAAATACGGATGAAATCATTTTGCGACTTGTCCTACAATAGAAAACATGAACGTTTATACAGAGCATTTATTTATATAAATCGTATCATCATTCCAAAAAAGTAAGTACATTCAGACTGATAATTTCTAAAAATAGACGAAACATTTTTGGTAATTGTTGCTGATGTCACTTCACAGGATTTTATCACTGGTTGCACATTTCTGGTATAACCTTAATTGGATACAGGAACAACACGAATGATATTCTGTTAATTTAGTTTAAACTTATTTATTTATCGTTTATTGGGAAACAAGTTATACCAACTTATACTAATCCTCTCTGCGAGAGTGGCCCCTGTAGCGGCATTTTAGCCTACTCTTTTTCGACATCTGCAGAGGAGTGTTTTACGTGCTAAGGATGTTGCTCTCCCTTAACACGGGACAGCCATTTTTTTGTCCTCATCCGACCGACTTGTGTCGAAAATGGTGTCGATAAGGAGTCGCACATTTGGTCCCTGAAATTTTCATCCCGAACGGTAATCGAACGTGTAATACAACATGTACACGCAAACCTAACAATGCTCGATACACATTTGATAATTAACGATCGTGCGATTTCTAAAACTTGTGACTGTAAGATATGAACGGAAAATGACGAAACGAAGTAATTATATTTTATATCGGATATGAATAGCGGTGAAATATTTAATATAATTGCATTTGATTTTAGATAAATAAGTGTGAAAAAATTAAGTCGATGTAATACCATCGACATTCAACTTTTTTAATAAATACAAAATATTTATTTGCATGTGCTATTTTTAATGTGAAATTTAACGACGTATCTGTGAAATTATCTGTGAAATTATATTTCAAATTCATTAAAACTCAATAAATATGTTTACCTAATTAACTAAAGCTTATTTAGCATAATTGATATGATAATAATAAAGTTATCAATAAAATAAATATATCGCTACAATATTTTATGGCTTCTTTGAAATAAAGGACATCATGTCTTGGGGTTTATTCAGCGTATGATTATTGGTCTGAAGAAGCATCTAATTAAACAAGGGATCAAGAGATAATCTGAAGGGGAAAATGTCTCTTTATCTGAGGTGAGCTTTTTTATTTTAAAAAGGAATAATTACGAAATCTGACAAATCTAAATATTTTTTTACGACGTAAAGCATATTTATTTTAAAAATGAAAAAATACAAATCCAAAACAATTCATTGACATAATAAATTTATTGAAAAATTTATAAATTTACAGTTACATTTAGAAAAAAAGCGGATTATAAACATATTTAATGTACAAATATTTTACATAGAGAATGATTCTCAATAGATTGGACTAGTCAACTCACTTATTATTGGTGATTAAAAAAATAATTACATTGTTTTTGGTTTAATTACATTTTGAATAAAGAATAAATATACTATTTATATCAACCTATATGTATCAAACTTTAATATTTTATAATATATTTTTTAATTTTATAAATAAATATAACTTTTTTACAAAAAAAAATGTTTAATGAATCCACAAACATTGTAGTTTATAACATATAATCATACAAAAGGGCGATGGGAATTTAATTCTTGACCATTATAAAAAAAATTTATGTAACATTCCTTACTTTCTGAGGTAGATGTACAGATCAACATATATGTTTCCTTCAGAGGACCCCCTATGTCCCTTATCATTAGATGTGGAATTGTTTTAGTTCAGTTCATATCGGGGAACACATCGTATTGGTTACATAATAACCAAACAATTGCTCATATAACAAATGTACTATGACGATATATATTAATACATGACATGTGTCAAAAAATTAAAACCTTAGCAGGATTTCAATAATAACTTTAGATAATTTTTACAAACAAGTTAAACTTCAAATCTGTCTTTAACTTGCACATGTTGTATGCAGGTTATACGATCATTTAATTTAAGAAAGATTTCCCTTATAATTTGTTTTTTTCAACCCACATTAATTTGATGAATTACAAATTTTTATAAAATTAACATTTTTAAATAGTTCACACTGATGAAAGTTCGTTCCAGCAATCTTTTAATTTGAGGTCGAAATATGCTCTGATTTGAATTCACACATTTCAATATTTGTCTGACCATTGAAATCTCATATATTTTTCACGATTCAAATTGCACGTTTATAACCACACGCAAACTACACGCACACAATTTGAACGTTGCACGCACACGATTAACACCATACACACACACGATTCACACGATTTTTGGTGACTCACACGCTCAACCGAATGTACCAGCTATTAGTTACTGACCTTGCCTATGATCAAGAAACTTGGAAAGAACAATGACTTTAACATACTGTACATGCATGACAATGAAATGGATATATATATATATACAACGAAATTATTTTTTTATTGTGTTTCTAAATTTTAAGAACATTTACGTATTTGAACTGGCTCAATATCAACAAGAGGCTGTCGAATGACAGCAAACCGGATTTTCCTGCATTGAAATGATGTTTGCAAATCTGGATTCCCAAACAGGATGACGTAAAGAAATATAAATGAATTTTTGTAGGGTTTTGTAGGGTTCAGAAATGGAAAGGCAAAAATCAATCTTGACCTCCTATTTATCTTTCAAGAACCATAACTCCTGAACGGTGAAAGTGAAAATCGTTAATATCAAACTTGACCTCCATTTTGTCATCAGTAACAACACATTAAAATTTGAAAAGCTTTGGTTGAACAGTTCATAAGCTATCACACGGACACCACTGGAAAAGCCATTTTTCAATCTTTCAAGAACCATAACTCTTGAAAGGTGAAAGTGAAAATCGTCAATATAAAACTTGACCTCCATTTTGTCATCAGTAACAACATATTAAAATTTGAAAAGCTTTGGTTGAACAGTTCATAAGTTATCACACAGACACCACTGGGAATGCCATTTTTCAATCATTCAAGAACCATAACTCCTGAACAGTGAAAGTGGAAATCGTCAATATCGAACTTGACCTCCATTTTGTCATCAGTAACAACATATTAAAATTTGAAAAGCTTTGGTTGAACAGTTCATAAGTTATCACACGGACACCACTGGAAAAGCCATTTTTCAATCTTTCAAGAACCATAACTCTTGAACGGTGAAAGTGAAAATCGTCAATATCGAACTTGACCTCCATTTTGTCATCAGTAACAACATATTAAAATTTGAAAAGCTTTGGTTGAACAGTTCATAAGTTATTGCACGGAGATTTCTTTTAGTACACTTATTTTGCTAAGTAACCCAAGTACTTCAAATTATAGCTGACTTAATAGGTAGGATCATCAAAAATTATTTATCCTTTATTATTGATAATCAAATGAATAAATACATATAAATATGTAATATAGTATTTTTTACATGAAACAGAAGTGATAGATAATTTATGAAGGACATTAAAATTTGCTGTTCAAGATTAATTACAGAAAAAAGGGATTAACAGTCTGGTTAGCCCAACATTTCATTTTATAATCTTTTTTACAATTATTTGCCTGCATATCGTTATTTTTCATTTTATAATTATTTTTTGTCTTTCTTTAGATCTATTTAACTATTTTTGTTTTGAAATTTTTCAAATATAACAAACCCATTCTATAAATTCCATAATAATCTTGACCACTTTCCTTTGTAATTGTGGTTAGATACTGTAGATGAAACATTTTTTCTTTAAACACGTGTGAAAACCATAGGTGGCATGTACATACATTGTAAAGTGGTCTACTCAGGTGTGACAAGGTACAGTTACCTTCAAAGTTAAAAGTAACTCCTCTTAAGCTTTAGTTTGATCTAGTTTATAACGAGACTCTGCCATTTTTTTATCATCTAAGAATATTTGTAAACCTTTTGTTAGGAAAGAGTTTAAAATCAGAATACACTTAAAAAATTAAATCACAATATAGGACAAAAAGTTTTATATTTTCTAGATTACTCTAAAGAGATGGGGGTGGTTGTATTGATAAACGGATAAAAAGTCACTCGAAAAAAAATCACATTATAAAAAGTCACAAAGTCAATATCAAGTAAAGTCTCAGAAAAAAGTCAAAATATATATTGTGCATGAAAATGGTAACATGTATATACACATATATAGGAAAATGTCACAACGTATATTATGCAAGAAAATGGTCACACATATGTAGGAAAAAAGTCAGAATGTATTTTTTCAGAAAATGGTCACAAATATGTAGGAAAAACAGTCACCTTTTATCCGTGACTTTTTGCAAGAAAATGGTCACACATATGTAGAAAAAAGTCAGAATGTATTTTTTCAGAAAATGGTCACAGATATGTAGGAAAAACAGTCACCTTTTATCCGTGACTTTTTGCAAGAAAATGGTCACACATATGTAGGAAAAAAGTAAGAATGTATTTTTCCAGAAAATGGTCACAGATATGTAGGAAAAACAGTCACCTTTTATCCGTGACTTTTTGCAAGAAAATGGTCACACATATGTAGGAAAAAAGTCAGAATGTATTTTTTCAGAAAATGGTCACAGATATGTAGGAAAAACAGTCACCTTTTATCCGTGACTTTTTTTCCTGCAAAAGGAATTTCATGTTGTTGCAGGTTTAAGTTAATCTAACATTTTTGTCTCATCAGAAGCATGATTTGTGAATGAAAAAGTAATCTGTTGAAATTTGTTGTAACCTTTTTAGAATACTTACAATAAGATAAGTGTTACCAGGTATATTGTATGAAGATATTCAAAAACAGCTAATGTTGAAATTATCACAGCCATTTTTGTTTAAATAACTAGTAAATTAAATAAATTAACTGTTTTATTACTTATTTCCTTATTGGAATCTATGGAACAAAGTGTAATTAACAAAGAAATTAATTCTAACAGGTGATAATTTCTTGAGACAAATCAAAAATATATTTATACGAATTTTGTTTAATTGGAGGAGAGTTATTTTTAAGATCATAAACTTATTAAGCCTGTTTAGACTATTTAAAACTCCAGCCAGGACTGTTAAGACAAATTCAGACTAGGTTCAGACATGTTGAGACCCTTGAATGGAGGTCGAGATAAGTACAGACTGGTCTAGCATTAGTCGAGACAGTTAAGACTAAGTCGAGACTCAATCAGCACAGGTCAAGTAAATTTCAGACAAACAGAAATTGTTCAGACTATTTCAGACAAATTGAGACTAGTCGAGACTGTGGTTCAGTACAACATAAGTACAATTCAGTACAAAAACTGGACTATTCAGACTTTTGCAGGTTTGTAGTGATTACACCACGGCGCCCTTATATATTCTGTTCTTGGCTATACGTTCCCAATTTAGGATAGCTATTATTCTGAGTAAGATTTTATTAATTCTATTAAATTTTTAAGATGTCTAATGACAACATTATTATCCACTAACGCATATTACAAACTTGTATGTAAATTTTCTATCAGATTATTTGTTAAAACACCTTATATTTCGATACTTTATTCTGAATCTGACAAATTGTATAGAATATTTATTTTCTGTTTAAAAATACCCATTACTGATTAAACAATTAAACAAATAATTATCGCGAGAATGACAGAAATTAAGTTAACATTTTACTATTCATGTGTTTCTATTGTTATGGTCAACACTGGTTTGTACTGATTAACTGTTTAGCTTCAAATACATTCTTTTTAATACTCTTATATCGAAAAAGATTGTATACGAAGTGCTAAGGAATACAAGTCTTTTTTTATTCTTAATTTTTTTACTGGAAATATATCACACACAAAGACAAAATTGTTGTACACAAGTACGATGTTACGTCATTAGAAATTTTCAAATACTGATTACTCATATTTTCAATAAAAAAAAAACATGAATTATACTATCTCTAATACAGTATGCCAAGCTTTCTAACTGCATTAACTTACTTATTTAAATACGAACTTGAAGATAGCTTCAGGAGATAGGCAAATATGTCCCCATAGTTCCCCCCATCATGTCTGTTCAAATAGGCTGTATCTTCTATAACTGCACCTGCCATCTATGAAGAAAACTCAAAAACTGTATTTATACGCGTAACAGGGTACATTGCGATTAGTGATTTAACTACACGCAGTTTACTCCCCCGTCCCTTAATAATCAAATACTAGTAAATACGGCATTACATCGTCATAGCATCTTTTTTTCTCATTTCTCTTAAAACTTTTACCGACAATGTGTCCCTCTGCCCATGTTACTCCGATGAGTTTTAAATGAACTTACCTTTAGTAATTGTGCTATACATTTTACATTCTTATCTGTTGGCTGTACAAGCAGTAAACATAATAAGTCCTTAATGACAAATCTCAGAACAGCTATTTTTTCTGTTCCTGCTGCTCCTTTTTTAACCTGTAATTAAAGTGTAAAAATATCCTGCCTAGTTTCTTAGATATACCTGTACAAAACATGTACTAATCTAACAACAGTGTTCCTATCTCTTATCTGTGTTCAACCAGTTTCTCTTGAAAGGAAACATTTCTCCAAAAGACTTCTATGTCTACCCAGAAATGAAAATTGAACATTTCAATAGCCAGTATTACGATATTTTTTCAGGAAAACGCACTCAAAGCAAACCTTATATTCACTTGTATTACCTTGCATCGCAGTTCCATAAGTGACCTGTCATGCCCTTACTAATGACTAAAAAGCTCATCAGTTCGATATTTTGAAAAAAATATTTATTATTATATTTCTTAATACACTATTTTTATATACTGTATCTAAATACGCAATTAGGTTTCAGAATATTGATTTTTACAAACTGGGGTCAACAAGAGTGGAATTTAAAAACTATTGGATTTAAGCGTTCGACATTTTTCACTTTATTTTTTTTTTCATTTCTTTACAATATTTTCATAAATTGAAATGCACTGGAGCAATACAGTTTTAGAATTTGGATTTTCAGAAAAAAAATGTGTGGAACTAAGGAATATCTCCCTTGTGCATAGCTCTGCCCTTTTCATCGTTTTGGTATTCTTTAATTTTCTTGGATGCTTGTTTTAGTTTTCAACATTTTAGGCAAAACTGATGAGTCGTAAAGGTGTCTTCAAAAATGCCAACATTTTAAAAATATCTATGCCAACATACAAAATACAATAGACGTTTTGATAGTAATTAAGTATCTGATTAAACGTAAAAATCAGAAATTGACAGCGAGATCTCAATAAATTAAATTTATAATTGTGCATTTAAAATAAAACAAGTCCACACTAAAAATAATTTTTTTAAAGTATTGAATTGCAGTATTAATTGCTGCATTATTTCTAATAATAAAAGATTGGTTGGTTGGTGGCTCTTAGAATATAAAATTGCATGGCTTGGATAATTTAAGAAAATAAGTTACTTAAATATGACCAGTGCAAACTTGCCTGTCATATTTATAAGTATGTTGTGATTGATGTGATTGATGCACAAATAATTAAATATTATTTAATTATTATAGATCAAGAGTGGACACACAAAAATGTCTCGCCTGTCGTGTATTTCTAATGAAAGTAAATGCTATCAGTATTCAAAAAACAGAGCAAAACACAAAAACTTAGCTATAACCACTGAACCATGAAAATGAGGTTAAGGTCAGATGACACGTCAGTTGGACATGCACACCTTACAATCCTTTCATACACCAAATATAGTAGACCTATTGCATATAGTATTCGAAAAACAGGCCAGAACACAAAAACTTAATTATAACCACTGAACCATGAAAATGAGCTCAAGGTCAGATGACATCTGCCAGTTGGACATGTACACCTTACAATCCTTCCATACACCAAATATAGTAGACCTATTGCATATAGTATTCGAAAAACAGGCCAAAACACAAAAACTTAACTATAACCACTGAACCATGAAAATGAGGTCAAGGTCAGATGACACCTGCCAGTTGGACATGTAAACCTTACAATCCTTCCATACATCAAATATACTAGACCTATTGCTTATAGTATCTGCGATATGGACTTGACCACCAAACTTAATCTTGTTCACTGATCCGTGAAATTGGGTCGAGGTCAATTGAAAACTGTCTGACGGGGATGAGGAGCTTGTATGGTATGCACATACAAAATATACTTATCCCATTACTCATATTAAGAGAGAGATTAACATTGCAAAAAATCTTAACTTTTTTTTCAAGTAGTCACTGAACCATGAAAATGAGGTCAAGGACAATGTACATGTGACAGGCGGAAACTTCGTAACATAAGGCATCTATATACAAAGTATAAAGCATCCAGGTCTTCCACCTTCTAAATATAAAGCTTTTAGGAAGTTAGTTAACGCCGCCGCCGGATCACTATCCCTATGTCGAGCTTTCTGCGACTAAAGTCGCAGGCTCGACAAAAATTATAAGAATATGACAATGAGAACTATTCACCAAAAGCTGTATAAACATCACATACTGACTAGTTTCTTTTCAGTTCAGTATCAAAATGGCAAGTGCACAGTTAGATATCAGCTGTATTACAAATATACTTGGCAACCAAACTTTAGTCTATAGTGGCTATAACTTTAGAGTAAAGACTAGACGTAATGATAGAGTATACTGTATATGCACTACCCGCAACTGCATAGCTACTATCAACACTCTTAACAACATCCCTACTAAAGTACAAGGACAACACAACAATCAAGATGACAAAATCAAGCTGCAAGTAGATTCAGTACTCAAGAATATGAAGAAATAAAGGTTAACGTGATGAAACTACACCAGTACCAACAATATATCAGGATGAGGCTACCAAACTATGTAATCCAGAATGGAACGACAACACAGAGAGAATGGCTCAACAACTACCAACATTTGAGTCATGTCAAGGACAACTGTACAACCAGCAACAAAACTTATACCGGCACTACCAAAGACCAGACCTGATATCAACAATGCGGGAGAGTGGGCACAGACTACCAAGGGAGACCCGTTCCTACTAGCTGATGAGATATTCACAAAAAACTTATATTCTCTACAGAACAGAACCTGGTGAACCTTATAGCAACTGACAGAGTTTACGCTGATGGGATTTTCTACACCCAATTGTATACCCTGCATGCCTTTGTTGATGGAGCCATCTACCCACTAGTGTACTCACTCCAACTATTGGTTCAGGTGAAATTTGATTATTTTTTGTTTGTATAAAACAAACATATTAATTAGTAATTGTTTATACAATATTTAAGGAATGCCAAAAAATTTTTCCACCTTTTAATACCTATTTTTCAAATGTTGGCATTGGTTGAATGAACCGTCGTAAATCGACGAAATGCTCTTATCTTGTGCATCAATATTGGTATCAAAGACTTATTTTTACTAATTATTTTTACTTATTATATTTACATATGAATTAAAAAGGTTAATCTTTTATTTGTTTATACAATAATGAACATAAAATCAAATGAGCTACTGTTTATACTAAGATTTGTGCATTTTATATTATTAGGTTGTACATTCATTCGCTTTTGATGTCTTAAGACCATCTTATCTCCAAATTTGTCTTCAAACCTATATTGTTGTGTTAAAATTATGACAAATTGTGTAAATAAACATCACTGAAATTTTGTTACAATTACTATCAATAAAAGGTCAGGAAGTAGTTTGAATACGAGATGTGCTATACTTAATGTGTATACTTGATTTTGTAGCGCAGGCTGATACGCCTTATTATATTAAATAAAATGTTTGAGAAGAAGGATTTTAATTTAACAGACTTGATTGATTTGTAAGTTTTAAAAAGTAAGGAAAAACAATTGTTTCTAAGTACCACAAAAAAACTCCAGAATAAAAAATTCTGATTTTCCAAAACCCAACCGCCATCCCTTTGCAATTTTGTTTTATACAAACAACAGAAAAAAATTTCAGAAAAAAATGAAACTAGACGATATCTACAGGACATGCATTTATTTGTATAAGCATGCAATGTTTTTTGTAGCAAACATTTCTATGAGTTACAGTTTATGAAATGTGAACAAGCCGGATACACTTCTGAAAGGGGACCAACTAAGGACAATTGCTGCTAAGTTTTGTTCCAAATGGCCCAGTGGTTTTAGACAATATGTTCTTAAAGTAAATTTCCCATAGGGTGCTATGTTTTACTATGTTCGGATCTGGCAGCCATTTTGGATGGTTGGTGGGACCATCGCAAACATTTCAGAAAGAGAGTACTTAAGGACCATTGCTGTCAAGTTTTGTTCCAATTGGCCAAGCGGTTTCGGACAAGATCTTTCAGTAAATTCCCCATAGGGTCCTATGTTAAACTATGATCGGCTCTGGCAGCCATATTGGATGACGGGTTTGGTCATCGGATACAATTCCGAAAGAGGACCAACTAAGGACCATTGCTACCATGTTTTGGTCCAATTGGCCAAGTAGTTTCAGACAAGAAGATCTTTAAATAAATTTCACATAGGGTCCTATGTTAAACTACGTTCGGCACTGGTGGTCATCTTCGATGATGGGAGGGGTCATCGGATACAATTCTGAAAGAGGACCACCTAGGGACCATTACTGCCAAGTTTTGTTCCAATTGGCAAAGTGGTTTTAGACAAGATGTTCTTAAAGTAAATTTCCCATAGTGTGCTATGTTTTACTATGTTCGGATCTGGCAGCCATTTTGGATGGTTGGTGGGACCATCGCAAACATTTCTGAAAGAGAGTACTTAAGGACCATTGCTGTCAAGTTTTGTTCGAATTGCGGTTTCAGACAAGATCTTTTAGTAAATTCCCCATAGGGTCCTATGTTAAACTATGATCGGCTCTGGCAGCCATATTGGATGACGGGTTTGGTCATCGGATACAATTCCGAAAGAGGACAAACTAAGGACCATTGCTATCATGTTTTGGTCCAATTGGCCAAGTAGTTTCAGACAAGAAGATCTTTAAATAAATTTCCCATAGGGTCCTATGTTAAACTACGTTCGGCACTGGTGGTCATCTTCGATGATGGGAGGGGTCATCGGATACAATTCTGAAAGAGGACCACCTAGGGACCATTACTGCCAAGTTTTGTTCCAATTGGCAAAGTTGTTTCATACAAGAATATCTTTAAGTAAATTTCCCATAGGGTCCTATGTTAAACTAAGTTCGGCTTTGGCGGCCAACTTGTGAAGGATTTCATCATCTCCTTGGTTTTTTTCTGATATGCCCTATCGTTGTTTTTAAAGATATCATGACCTTATTTAGACAATAGGTAGATCTCATCATGAAGTATTACCAGATGACCCTGCTTAGGATTTCATCATGCGTTTTAAGGGTTTTATCCCCTGGAAACAATTTCTTTTATTTGCATATAATTTAAAAACTGTTACAGATAGAATTGATTTGAAAATGGCAAAATGCACATGAACAGATGGCGATGTTAATAAACATGAAAATATTTTGTTAAAAGAGTTATTTCCCTTGAAATATTATACACAATTTTTGAAAAATTCTATTACGAGAACCGGAAGTGCTAGAGACATGGGACCTTCACCAATAATCTCAGTTCATGTGACCTTTCATTTGCACCCAAGATCAAAGGACATTTAGGGCAAAAAAGTTTTTACGCTTAAATTTCAAGCTTGAATATTAAGAAAACAATAAGAGATAGCTGTATACATACAAACAATTGAGATACTAGTTATACTTAATGTTTGCCATCATAATAGTGACTTATAATATATCTTATGTGTTGTACATGTATGTTTTTTCTAATCATGGTTGTTTGTATTGTCAAATATGCTCATGTGGGTCCTTTAATTCGAAATAAAATCATAATCTTCTTCGATCTCATTTTACGTTATGTCGTCTGCACTAAGGTGAAGTCTGGGTATTATTAACAACACACAAAATTGGAAGATATTTAAAGCTTGCAGACAGTTTAAAAAACTGGGTCAACCAAGAGCTCTGTGGTTGTTAGGTGACTATTGAGTAAAATAGTAATTAAATAATTGGAGTAAAAGAATTTTTTATCAGAGAAAACGCTGTTGAGTAGCGGGCTAACCCATATTTTCTCGGTAGTTTAAGTAGTTTAAGTATGTTTTATATTTAAGTAAGACAAATCAATAAGTTGTCAAATGTAAAGTATCGTTATCCTTTATTTGACAATTCCCCTTCCGTGCCTTAGTTTAAACTTTATTTATAGTGGATTGGGAAACAAGTTATGCCAACTTATACCAATCCCTCTCCACTTGGCAGGTGCTAGAGCAGTCCCTGTTGCAGCTTTTTAGCCTACTCTTTTTCGACATCTAGAGAGGAGTCATTAGCATGCTAAGGGTGTTGCTCTCCCTTAACATGGGATAGCCATTTTTCATCCCCATCCGACGGACTAGCATCGTCTATCGAGACCATCCTCGTAAATGGTGTCGATAGGGCGTCGCAAATTTGATCTCTGAAATTTTCATCCGTGCCTCGTTAAAAAAGTTTGGATTGGTATTTAATTCTGAATTATCCTGTTTATTAATAGAATTTTCTCCCTAGTTCTTCTGAAATCAAGCTGGTTCAGTATTGCTTTTTGGAAGAAAAGCAACTTGTTTGACTTTATGTAACATGGTATGTGTGGAGACCAAAATTGATTGTGGAAAGAGGTTATAAAGGGTGATCGCGTAATAATGTATAAAACAAATGTCATATCATATATTAACTCGAAGACTCGTGTTCATATATTAAGGCATATATCGTAACGTTACACTTTTAATGTTTTTATTTTGGAAATCATGTGTATCTCATAAAAATCACGGTTGGAGACTTAATGCGCCTCATAATATCATGCGAACATTTCGGCATTTAACATTAAAAATATTGTTCAATACTTTAAAGTAATTCGTTCCAAAAGATTCTTGCCTTTCTAACTATACCCATAGATGTATTAACTGTGCAGGCCTAATGGCCTACGCAAAAAGATATAAACCGTAATGTTATATGTAAAAAGGTGGTTTTCCAATTTCAAAATTAGAGATACACGTATATACAATAAAGTACAAAATACAAAATTTATCTTACTTCCAAATGTAGAAAAAGTTCACCCATAAACAATGTAAATTCACATAACCTGCCCTCTGTCTCCGGATGTGAAATCAATTCTTCCTTCTTCACATATTCTTCTTTGCACCTGCAAATTGCCCTAATTTTAATGTTATTAAATATTTTAAAACATTTTGAAAGCGTATAGATATTACATGTATTATCTCATAGCTATGTCTTTAAAACATTTATTGATCCTTTTTGACATTTTTACACTATAATCTGCTGTAAAGTATATATAGACAAAACAAGATTTATCTGACAAAAAGTCGTCAGAAACTCAGCCTGTTAGTAGCTATTACCTGTATAATGGAGTTTATATTTAATCTGTACTACATATTTACCTAATTAATAGATTAAAGACAGACTTTCCAAATTTATATTGTGGTGATTCGAAAAAACATACAGTAAAAAAAACATATATAGTTTTTTAAAACAAAACTGCCGAAATAAACACCACACATTGAACATTTAATTGTAAATATAACATTGGTATAATATTATTACATCTATTATTGGACGATAGACTTATCGCACTTTGAACATCCGAAACTGTTGAGTTATACTACATGTATCTCTTCAGAAAAGAAAATGTAGATCTTTGGCTTAATGTTTAAACAACCAATTATAAGATTGGTACGAGTTGGTAAGAGAATGAGTTGGTTAGGTATAAGTTGGTAAAAATAAGGTACGAGTTGTCATTAGTTTTTGTGACTAGTTTTTTTTAACATAGCAAGACCATAAAAAGACATAAGGGGACATCACTAGTATTAGATTGTAAATGTATTAGTTGTTCCGGTTTGTCATCTGTTGTGCGTTGGTACATGTAGGTCGTCCTTGATAAAAACGGAAGTATTTTTTTACTGTAATATTGATGCGCAATGCGAAATATTTACAAATTTCGACTTAAGTTGTATGGTTATAAGTATGATGTTTTGTATTAAAACAGGAAAAACTGTGATAGAGTACTCAGAATATCTTTGTAGGATATATTGTTGGTCTTTGCAAATATTTAGATTATTACTACTTTTATGAATTCTTAATATATTGGCTTAGTACATATTTTGGATTGCTTCTTATGTTCTTGTCCATTTCAGGAAAAAAGGGACTACGTTATAAGACAAAAGCTGTCTGTTGCACACCTGAGACTAACGACTAACATATACGTATTTAAAACAGAAATAAATACAGAAAACAACTTACCAGCACTTTGGTTAATGTTTTTTAGTTTCCAATTTGTTCTCAGTTATTTAACAAATAACCAAAACACGCACTTTTAAGGAATATTGTTAGAGATAAAGAACTGAAAACGCTACAAGTCAAGCATCAAGGCGACAATTTACTATGAAATTTCTTCACTTGATGCAAATCGGAGAATTATACGGGTTTAACCTTGAATCTATATTTCCTAGTTACGCAGAGTGGAAATAAAAAGGTAATCGCATAATGGACATAAAGGATTATTAATATTGTAAATATATCATAAGTAATTTATCATGTTAATAGATTATATCTCAATGAATGTTATTCCCAAACGTGCCTTACCTTGTTAAAAAACGAGCGCTAAAATTGGCATATTCTGGAATATCTAATAACTGAACGGAAAGATATTGCACACTTTTTGCCCCGCTGTATCTGAAGTTAGGTTCTGTTACACTCTAAAACGATAAACACTCATCAATCATCAATATTGTCTTATAACTGTGCCGATGCTCAATAAATGTATGTGCAGTACTCAACGAAAATAATTCGGAGAACCTTTAAAAGGTTCATGAAAATAGCTCTAAAGCTGGTGATTAAATAAATAATTATTTGAAACGACTTTTCCATACAACAATGAGAAAATGTCTTTGGTTTGTTCGATTTAAGTTATGCTTCAAATCATGGTACAGAATTTTCAAACCCAAATGAAAAAGACCATCCAAAGATAGAGCAATTTACAAAAGGTATGTAGAATGGAGATGATCAGTACTTTCCAAGACTTAGTCTATCACAGAATATTGATAATATTATTTTAGCTTGGTCTCCTGATAATGACAATGAATGTTGTAGATAAAGAACCAATAGCAGTGACTTTTCTTGAGTGTATAATTTTTATTTGAATAATATATATCAGTTTCTCATGACTTAATCTGTTAAATGTATTTGCTGGAAATGTATAGGTGGATGTATGGGCTAACTTTTAACGCCAAGTGGCAAATTATGACAAAGAAATTTTGACCTTCTGCACATTATCACGAGACCACTTGAAAACATATTTTTCCTTTTGTGATGTGTACATGACAACCGTATTCCTTATTATAAGGAATTTTGTAGTTTTAAAAACTCCTGTGAATTACATTACTGTATGATAATTAATTACAAATGAAAGACCTTATATTATAAAATTAAAAATTTTTGAACCCATGGGTCTGACTATTTGTCATCTGCAGGCACATTTTGAGGGATCAAGTATATTTTTAATTATCTTGATTTCTATATCATAAAATATTTAAAGAAAATCAAAATTAGTCTAAAGCAAGACATATTGCCTTACAGTCTTTCAACGCTTGTAAAGACCAGTTATGATCAGCTAAGCCAATTAAACATCATAGTGTGAAACATTAATATATAAATTAAAGCTAGATAAATTCTTAAAAAATGATTACATTTCGGTTGATTCGAAAATGAATTTATCAAACCAGACTCTATCGGACACTTCTGAAACATCTATAGCTAAATGGAATTATACAACTTTGATCAATTGATGTAAGTTTTGTTTTTGTTTGCAGATAGAAAGCACTGAGAGTGGATACTTTCAATATTTGAATATCATAAAAATCATACGTCTTGAATGTTTAAATTGTCTCAAAAAGTTTAAGGCACATCACAGATTTCGTCTTGAGAAAGTAAAAGCTTTGGTTAATTAGTATTTGTCACAATATGAAAGCGACAAAACAATCATATTGTGACTTGGTTAATTTTCAAGTTCGGATTTACAACGACGGTACAAACTATGGATGGTAGATTCATCTTCATATGTTATGAGATGAGATATATACGCATTTCCTCATTCAGCCTGCACAGGAAAGTAGCTTTCAATGACCTAAACATGCTATGTATAATGAAGACAAGACCTTACTGCATTAGTAATCCATAATTCGTTTTCACCATTATATAATTTTTCATTTTAACATGTCTTGAGCATCTTTCTAACCAGTCCATGATTTTTTTTTCTAAAATGATCTTTTTTTCTGGCAGATTGATAACATAGGTTCATTGAATTACCATAATGGAAAACTTTGAACCATTCCAATGACTCCAAAGCACAGTTTACTGAACATAAATGCACGTATACCTGTTCAAATAACATTTCCACTATAATATTTATAAGACAGTCTTCTCTGCAATGTCGTAACATGTGTACAACAGGTTTCATTGCTTCTTCCACATTTCCGGGTTGTACTGTCAAATCGTACAATATTTTACTGAAGTTCTCTATGATATGATCTGCGGTATCTATATCACACTTCACAACTCGTTTTGGTCCCATTCTAAGAAGCCGTTGAAAATCTTCAAATGAATTATTCTGTAAAAAAATGTTTTAATCACCAGATATACAAGCAGCAACAAATATGACTACAGATTTTATATGCCTGCTTTTATAATTTACAGCCTCTAGTGAATACTGTAGATTTCAATTAATCTTTTATGAGGAGACAAAGGGAACTGAGATCTTGATAACTTTGCTTAATATCAATCCACGTTTCTCTTTTCTAGCTTACAGTTACCTTCAGTATGTTGTTAAACATACTATATTGACTTTTATAGTTTAATTGATAAATTGTACATAAGAAAGTCAGAAAAATAACAATCCAAAGATACTAATATTAGACATAGGAAATTTATACTATGTTGTATACGACGCATTTCAAGGAGTTACCTCTCATCAGCAGTATTAAAACCGAAACATTTGGAAGACCAAAAACCAGATTTATATTAAACAAGAAGTACTCATAACCAAAAATACCGAAATATCAAAGCCAAATTTCAGCTAAGGAGATCTACCATGTGCAATACAAGGAATGAACCCTTAGTATTTCTATTATTTTTGAATTTTGCTAAATACTGGTAATTTCTGTAACAAATCAATGAATAATCATGTCAGACAAGTCGGACGACTGCATGGACTGGGTTGGTGAATACCCTCGGGGACCTAGGGTCCACCATGCAGAGGCATCGTCCCAGGAGTTTCAAAATAACATTCCAAAGATACTAATATTAGATATACGGAAAATTTTGGACTCTGTTAAATTTTTTTAACTTCTACTTGTCTTTTCCTTGCTCTTTATTTGCCAAAATAACCCAGTTATATTGAACAAATATAGGTGAATGTTTTTTATGTACTTTTTATTATACTCTAGAAACATCCAATGGCTTTCCTGTTTAACCAAATCAAGATTCCCCAAACAAAGACGCATTTTAATGTAATTTTCTGTTTTTGGTTTGCTCATTCAAGTAGAAAACTAATACAAGAGTTTGTCAAAGCATCATTTCTTCTACGTTTTTCATGCAACTCTCAGGTGACTTAATGAAGTAACTAAATATCAACCACCAGACGAAGAGAAGAAGTCAATTTGTAGATGTTTGGGATATATCTGAAGGACTTTTAATACAGCTGATATTTAAAGTGTAGAAATTCTATACAAGCATGTACAGATCTACACAGGCTAAAATTGTTATATGATTAGTCTCTTGAATTCATCTATATAATCACAGGCTTAATAAATATCCATTTAAGAATTAAATAGCAAATGTTTTATGTGTTAGAGGAAGAAGATGAAACCTGCACACCTACCTGGAAATCTGTGTTAATTTGATGGGATACTGTAGCATAGCTGCACACCTGCGTTGATGGCATCTGTTCAGCAGGCTTGGGAGGAAATCTATATAACTAAAACGAAAACAAAATTCTAAAGTTTAGTATTTCTTCTCCAACAGATATTGCTTCATGCTTCTTATTTCGTTCTATATCTTTTACGACGAAGTACCAATATTATAAGTGTTTTAATATATGATAATTTGAATTATTTCTTAAAACTTTTACAATAAAAAATCAACATTAAACAAAAAATTAGTTTAAAAATTACTTATGTTGTTTAAAGAAAGGATTATTGCTGTTAGTTGAATTTCATAGTTATAAATATCTGTAACGTTTATGAAATTGACATGCCTTTGTCAAATCACTTCGGCAGAATATAGTCAAATTAAAATTAATAAAAAAAATGTGCATTATGTGATCATTCCATTATTTAAGGCTTAAAATATTCCCTGATATCATAATGACCGGAATATTGTAGAGATCTCCGTATAACACCGTCCAAGAAAGATGCAATGGAAGGATACACTGGAATGGTTCTAATAGAACGCATATTAAATTATCACATATTATAACAATCAATGCAAAAATGACCAATGCATCTAGCAGATATGAAAATGTAAAAAAAAATACTGTTAAAGTAGTTACATTGTAACAAATGGGAAATAAAAAAGCAGAAATAAAGAATAAGAAAAGCAACACATTTAAAACCTTGAGAAACATAAATTTGAAAGAAACCCCCTCCCAGCAAACAAAGTGATATTCTATTGATTCATTTATTCTAAAGGGCAATAGTTTTTCGTGAAGACATAAAATTCGTTGCTTTATTATTTTTAATTAAAATTTACTGTTATAAAATTGTAAATTTTATGAAATCCAAGGAGTATCTTCATCGTTTATACCTGTGTCCTTCGATGGTTTTGCAAATTATCCACTTTCGATTAGTTTAATTGGGGTCTGGAGCTGGCATGTCAGTAATTGCTAGTTGTCATTTGTTAATCATGATAATATATATTGATCATTGTCATTTTGCTTACTTTCTTCTGTTACCTTTTTTAACACCAGACATCAAACTCTGATATCTTTTGAACTGAGCTTTACTTTGTGTATTGCTGTGTGTTTGTTTCTTCTACATTGGCGAGAGGTATAGGGGAGGGTTGAGATCTCACAAAACATGTTTAAACCCCTTTTGGTTATTAGTACTTCTTGTTTTAAAATAAGTTTGGTTTTTGGTCTTCCAAATGTTTCTGTTTTAATGCTGCTGATGGGAGATCACTCCTTGAAATGCGTCGTATACAGTATATTATAAATTTACTATATCCAATATTAGTATCTTTGGATTGTTATTTTGGTTCATTTTTATGTTTCGGAGTTAAGTATGCCGTCTATTTTGCTGATCTAGTATACATTATTGTTTAGGGGCCATCTGAAGCCCACCTCAGGGTGCGGTATTTTCTCGCTGCGTTGAAGACCCATAGGTAGCCTTGAGCTGTTTTGTGCTCTTTTGTCGGGTTGTTGTCACTTTGACACATTCCCTGTTTCCATTCTCTATTGTATATATATATATATATATATATATATATATATATACGTCTAAAAAGTTGCAAAACAACATCAAAATAAAACAAATAAAATTTTGAATTATAAAAATAATTGAAACTTAGCAAACTTTTTTTTGCATCACTGAGATCCTTCATCAGTGCTGTCAGTGATTCGAAAAATTTTGCTAAGTCTGAATTATACACATTTACACTATTTTCTTCCCATTGCCCATATTTTATTATTATTGATAGAACGTCTAGTGCCTGTGTTTTAACAGTAAAGCCACATATTTTTAGTCTCAACAGCTCGGATACCACAGTTACGATTTTTCTCTCCTTCGAATATCCCTTTGGTATTTCTTTACTTTACCTATTTATCTTTTAGTTTGCATTGTATCGTTAATTTATTATCGGTCCAACACCTAGGAAGTTCGAACGTTGGTTATTACTTTAGACGTATATATAAACTAAAATACTGTAAATGTTCATTGTACACAACGGGACCTATTATTTATTTATTAGTCCAGATAATCATTGCGTCTCAAGGGTTTAATTATTTTTGAATTTCTTTTTGGATCCCTCATCACTGGAATATACGTCCAAGTAAAAATTTTCCAAGACGGATTAATTATTTGAACTAACCTATTATGTACCATCGGTATTGTGTACACGCCATGTGATTTTTGGAAACGCTTTGAGTTTTAAATTGCACATTCAAATGCTAGAAGATGTACACTGAATGAATCACGCGTTCCTGTGACGGTGATCAAATAAAATGGGGGCTTTCATATGTTTAAATCTATTTTACCTACTATTAACACTGTGTAAACAATATTTTCATTCAATGTTCGACGGCGGTATTACTTGTTTGGTACGAAAAGGAAATGTAACAGGCGGGTCTGACAGCTATGCGTTTCCAAGCCCCACAGTGTAGTAAAATGTCTAGAAATGCTATTCTGACAAAACCTCAAAAAAAAGTTTCACAATAAACCACTAATTTACTGACAAATGGACAGACTGACGGACAGTAGCAATTAAGACATGCAGTTCGTTCCACTGGGACTTTAAGCTGTTTATATAATTTTTTTAAAAGTTTTCATATTTTATTAATCATGTTAACCATGTTAACATAGAACAAACATTCGAAACATATAATTCAAAAATATAAATAGGAATTCCTTACAAAAAAGTAATAGTTCTATATCAAAAATAATTATAATTTGGGAAAAACAACATTGGCAAAGTAAAAATGACCCCAGAAAGAATAATCCTGGAAAAACATACTTGGTGGTAAAGACATTAAGTGGAAATTTTTTAACGTAGTCTCCAACTGAAATCTTTGATTAAAACTACAAAAATTTAATTCGATCCTTCTTGGAGGGGAACTTGGCTTTACATTTCGTAAAAGTATCCAAATATGCAAGCTCCAAACCAAATGGAGAAAGTTTGATCATTTTTTTTTCAACGGATCTCATGCCTACTGGAATCGGAAAATTTAAACAAAAGGCTTTAATCAAAAACTATGCTACGCTTTAATCATCTTTTGCAAAATATTTAAATTAATCTAAATATCTAATCATAATAATTAGTTTTATTTATTTTAAATGATTATTCCCGTTTTATAGAATGTTAAATTTTACCAAAATAGATAATATCACAAAAATAAAATTAACTTTGGCAAAAATGTTATTTCAAAAGGGGGGATAATAACACAAATAATAATACACTTCCCAATGACGGGCGTTTTTTTATAACATTTTCACACAAAACTCAGTTTTCTACGAAAAAGAAATTCTTCTGATGACAAACTTGGGAACTACTGAATGTCACTATTATATGTTATATCTCAAACATTTTCAACATTTTATGGTTTCAGAGTTTTTACCGCTCAAAGAAAACAGCCTTTTCCTTTAGTATATATATATAAGCATTTTCAACATAAAACAATGAGTTAAATTTTAGCCACATGTCTTTTTTGGCATACCTATTTACAGGTATTACTATTTATAGACAATGGGGGACACCTGGAGATTTTAAGACAAACGTGATGACTTCGACTTTCCTATTGTTAACTTCCCCTTCGTGAGTTGCAATATACCAGCATCGCCTGCTTATGGCGTCTACTTTTTTCAGTTTATCCGATATTCAATGGCATACGTGAGTTATCATGTCTTTCGACAAAGAGGATTACTGCTGTCACAAAAGCTTTTTAACTCGGGGTTTATCAGGGATTAGTTGATGTCCTCACTTTGGTTACAGCTGAGTTCACTCCTGTTTTTTATAGATTTCGTGTTGTTCATTGTGTTTTTTTAAGTTTTCAGTGTTTATTTGTTGTGCTTGTGGTTGCTCATTTGTCTTCCCGGGTTTTGTTTGTCCAATGGATTACGTTTTTTTTTATTCCTCTTTATACAGAAAGTAATAATTCTAATTCAAACTTCAAAGCCTCGAATTGCATTTAAGAAAAATGTGGTTATACACTTGTTTTATTAGTTCTTTTTATTTTGGACAAAAACATATGTTTAACGAAATACATCTTATTCTGTAATTTCAAATCATATCATATCTATGAAAATAAAAGGACAATATTTCAAATATATTACACAGGATGGAAATTTTGTATTCTTTTTGTGTAAATTTCCTGGGGTGAATGTTTTTCGGTTTTTAATCGGCCCTCAAATATATGCAGAATTTTCTTGTTTAAAAGGTTGATTTAGGAGCCATGTTATCCATTACCCCTTCCGTTAGCAGACTGTAAATTTGGAATCCGCATCTAACCAGATTCTGGCCTTGCACTTTGTTTTATTACATCTCCATGCAACGTTGTTATTTTTCAAAATTATGTCTACTCTGAACGTGTATCCGTCGAAGCAATTTTTCCGTTTTCTGTCTTTTTTGAAAAGGACAAATATACGGAGCAATCAAAAAAACGTAATCCATTGGACAGACAAACCCGGGAAGACAAATGAACAACCACAAGCACAACAAATAAACACAGAAAACTAAAAAAAAACACAATAAACAACACGAACTCACATAAAAACCAGGAGTGAACCCAGGTGCTCCGGAAGGGTAAGCAGTTCCTGCTCCGTATACGGCACCCGTCGTGAAGTTCAACAAAGTCAATCCGGTGGAAGTCACAAATCGGTGGAGGCACATGCAAGGTTACGACAGTGGGAACAGGTCCAACATCATCTTAGATATTGGAACACTGTAATGGTCAATCAATTCATGATGACGACCGTAAAATTTCTTAAGTGATGACATCAACTTATCTCTGATAAAACCCTGGTTAAGAAGCTTTTGTGACAGCAGTAATCCTCTTTGTCGAAAGTCAGGGTAACTCACGCATGCCCTTGAAAATCGGATAAGCTGAGAAACATAGACGCCAAATGCAGGCGATGCTGGTATATTGCTACTCAAGGAGGGAAAATTAACAATAGGAAAGCTGAAGTCATCACGTTTGTCATAAAGTTTTGTCTTCAAACGTCCCTCATAGTCTATTTCAAGAAACAAATCCAAATATGAAGCGGACTTTGGTGTATCTGTAGTATCCTTAATTTCAAGCTCACTGGGGTAGATAAGATGTAGAAAGTCTTGGAATTTGTCGTTATTTAACGACAACACATCATCTATATAACGAAAAGTGAAATTAAAGGATTGGGCTTGTTTCTTTTTGTTTTCACGTAGTAACCCTTGAATGAAGTCCGCTTCATATGAGTACAGAAACAGATCGGCGAGGAGAGGAGCACAGTTGGTTCCCATTGGAATGCCGATTTTTTGTTGAAAAATTAGACCGCCAAATTCAACGAATATGTTGTCTATGAGAAAATCTAACATGTTTGTAATTTCATCTTCAGAATACTTTTTGTCAGAATCAGAGTGGTTGTTTGAACGGATTCTTATGTAGTTTAGGAATCCAATAAAGAGCAGGAAGGTCCATTTCTTCATCCTTTGTAGAAATGCCAAAGGAATGAAGAACGGTCTTGTGGTTATCAAGGACTTCCTGCTTAGTGAGAGTGTGGGTCGGTGTATAAGTTGGGTTACCCGCAGTGTTATCTATTCCCAAATTCTTTTCTAAGACACTCAAAATAATAATTCTTACAAACAAAAACGATGTTATTGGGGGCCTTGTCAGCTGGGACAACTGCATATTTGTCATGGAGGCGAGTCAAGATGGAATTAGCTTTAGTGCTCATAGACCCTTCGAGGCTTTTAATTCTGATTTGTATCATTGACCTAATAGCCTTCGCCCACTCTGAAAGTGTGTCAGCAGGCTCCTGTTCCTTTGAAGTCCATTTTCTGGCATAGCCCTCAACAGAATCCATAAGTAATTTGAAATTATATTATAATTAATTGACTGAGGTTCTCGGTATTTGGGGCCTTTAGCTAGCATATTTTTTAGCTTTTGATTATCAACTAGATTGAGATCTCCAGTGATAATATAACCCACAGGACTATAATTGAATGGAGATGTCGAACAGGAGCAGTCAAGGGGTTTAGACTTGAGGTCATCGGAATTAAGGTCCCGCAATGCCCGTTTGTAATTGAAAATCTTGGTTGCAATGGGTTTTGTATAAGAATAAGAAATAAGTGGAACAGTTTGGTCTTTGAAATATATGGAGGAATTTTAGATTTTACTGTTTTGTGGTGAAGGATATTGCTGAGATTTATGGCATCCAAGCCTTTATTAACAAAGTTAACTTTGAGGAACGACCTTTTGTGAGATTCGTCGTTATGGATGCGAACTGGTTTGAATAATCTGTGAGAAGCAATATCCAATACTACAGCAGCGAGTTTGTATTCAGCTGAATTAAAATTCTTGATTTGTTGCTCCATTGCTTTTTTGTGGAGTGAGCTAAGCTTACATAAAGGAATGGAATATAGTTTAGTTCGAATGTGATGTAGTCCTAAAGGTTTTTGTACGTACGGCAATAACGCATTTAAGGAGATATCATGGTCAATAGGCGAAGTGTAATGTCGATGACCATGACTGCGTTTACGGCGTGGAGTTATATTGAAAATATTCATCACAATACCTTAATCCAAAATTCTTCTGTTTGTCTGCGAAGGGGTGTGCAGTTGGTTACAAATTAGAAAAATTTACCTATTGATATAGTTCTTAATCTGAGGTTCATGTATTGTGTAGCGTTCGGTGATTGATACAAATATTAATTCTCACCTGCAATTACTTACCAGTAATGAAAAATGTGTGGTAGACTAAAAATTTGCGCGAAATGGAAAAAAAATTGCGCCATTTGAAATCACAAATATTTTCAAAATGCGCCCATATTCAATGAGTCCGTCTAAGCGCACTTTTAGTATCTTTTTCATATGTTTTAATTAATAAAACTTGATTAGTTACCTAATCAAGCTGAACGAATGAATACTTATTACCTTGAATTTTTGTAAATTAGGAAATTAAACTTTCTTTCATCTTTAAATTATTGCTTTTAATGTTTGTTTACTGACCTACATGTATGGTTTCTACCGAAAAGCAGTGAAAAGTTTGATATTTTCTCAAATTTGAGTTATCAAAAACAAAAATTTATAAATAAACAAATTTTTACCAGATCATTAGTTCTGTTTAGAATATTCCAAACTTTGAGAAGTCTCTAGAAAGACTAAAGAGGACAAATATACCTAGAGCAAATTAAAAAACGCAATCCATTAGGCAGACAAACCCGCGAAGACAAAGGAACAAGCACAACAAATAAATACTGAAAACTAAGGAACAATGAACAACAAATTTGAAATTGTAAAGTAAGAATATTTCTTCAGGCATTTGAAAAACTGATAAAATAAATGACTAAACATATTTTTCTGAAATGTCATTCTTCGTGATAAATTGATAATTTTTTATACACATCATAACTTGTAAAACTCGTGTATCGTTACTTTTGTTGAATAGTATATAATGATATATAATAATTTTTATTGTGTTGTTCATGTTGTTGTTAGTACACGTCTTAATGAAATGAAGAAGAAAAAAACACTTCATGTACATTTAGTTTGTTTATTAGTTCAACTTTTAAGTCTTTTATTTAATGGTTATGGAAGTTATACGACTTATTCCATATTTTTTAACAATCTTACTTTATTCAATCTATAAGATATTATGGATTTTATCATATTTAAGGTGTTCTACATTACATATATGTTATTCCAGTGTACCTGATCATATTCAAAACTGACACCTAACGGTAACAGGTCCCAACTATAGTGGCAGTAAAAGGTGTGAGAGAATAAATCATAAATTAATTATGATCATTCAACAAATTTTGAATATTGTTAAAAATGATCACTGTATCAATGGTTTATGACTCTGGTTTTTCTCACCTGATTTATTAAAACATAAATTTTCGTCTGATCTTCTGATTTTCAGGTACTAATCACAAAGTTTTATGATAGTTATAATTTAATTAAAAATTTAAAATAGTATTGCCACATTAAAAACAGTAAAAATCAATCACAAATACTTTGTGTAAGCTAAGCATTTAAAACCAGTATAACACTCTTCGTTGAATTATTATTATAATTATTATTATTATCATTTCTTAAATTTAAGTACAATCAAATATATTTTCTTTATTATTTGACGTCAACATATCCAGATTATAAACAAAATTAATGCAAAACTAGTTATTATTTTCAGCTGCGATTAATCACTCCTTTTTTAATGTTATAATTTTTTCCTTAGGTAAACTCAGGTGTAACACCAATCAACCGTAACAAAACACTACAAACGACAAAAACATTTTACATGAGCTTTGACATCATATCTTGATGAAGAAAATATTCAGTTTTCAATACACAAACACAAAATTTTACAAGAAAGTATATGCCATTTTAAAAGTTTTGTCTCTTAGTATTTTAAACTAATTTTCATATTGCTCAAAACGCATAACTATGGATAAAAATATTTTAACTATTCAAAACAAATTTGCTTATGTTTAGAAAAAGTATAATACCCTGTTCACACTATGCATTTTTAAATCGGTTCGACCCGAATTAATTAATCCGGATTAAATTCCAATAGTGTGAACACGTTAAACTGGGGCGAACCCGGATTAAAATTACCCCTCATCTGAGGTGGAGTTAATGTGGGGCGAACCCGGATTAGTTACCCCACATTCTAGTGTGAAGGCAAAGTGGAGTTAATGTGGGGTTGTTGCCATAGCGTTACGTGACGTTTTCTGCCATCTGTCATTGCCAATATCAGGATAGCCATGGATGCCGAACAAGATAATTCTTAAAAAAAGAGAGGTGTAAATTCTTTACTTTCAACGCGTCTAGAAAGAAAAATTCAGTTAAAATTGGACAATTCAACAAGAAACGCCCATGTATTTTCTTTAATTATAAGAAAAATGGGTGGCTTGGGGTATCTTCGGACGGCACCGGAATATAGACAGAGAATTAATAGTCTTAAAAAAACTACTTTAATGCAAAGATGTTGCGCATGCGTGTCTATTTTTGTTGAAGGGAAAAACCCAAAGTGGGGTAATTCTTTTTCAAGTGTGAACCGGTGTAATTAATTCGGATTAACTAACCCGGGTTCGACCCGGTTTAGATTTCATAGTGTGAACACGGTATAAGTCTTTAAGTCTGAGATTGAACACAGCCCCACCTATTTCCACTGTACCATCTATTGTAGCTAAACGAAATAAATTTGGATTATCAGCTCCTTTCATCTGTTTTTTTTTTTTTTTTTGGAAAAGGGTCAATTAGTCATGCCAATAAACCAGAAACCCGATTTTTTTTAGTTCATTTTTAAAATTAAAATGAAGGATTATAAATTTCGGAGAAAAGTACTAGATTTGTGTATTCCTATAATTCATATTCAGATAAAGGTATTTTTAAAAAATCTTTAAGATATTTTGTAAAATCAATACATGATGTCTACAAAACGAATAATAAATAAAATATAACTTTCCAACTCGTCCCTAACATTAATAAAGGATGGTCCTCCCTATTGAATCATAACAAAATATATAAAAACCAAAGATTTCAGTAATTTTTATCTGTACTAAATCGACCCAATTTGGTCTTAACAAGGTCTTTCTAAAGTAATAAATGGTGTTATGCAATGATTGGATTTCATCTGAACCGATCTTGATCTGTTGCAAGCGTTCTGATCGTAAAATTGGTTCGAAAGTCTTACTTGGTTTGAAGTTTTTTCCTCGCGACAAATCAAGATACACAAGACGAATCAAGATTGAAATGGCCGACCAGGATCAAAATCGAATATCTGGAGTGATGGTTACAGTAATTTTTAAATACTGTCTAACAAAACAACACCTTTACGGAAGAAAAAAAATGTTGTTAAGCTTAAAAATAAAAAGATAAAACCCAAACCTTGGTTTGACCAAGACTTAAACAGTATGAAAAAAGAATTATACCATAAAGTTTCCCTTATGGAAAAATTTAGTGGTGATCCAATTATTCGTGGATCTTTTTATAAACATTTAAAACTCTACATAAAGCTGAGACGCAAAAAATCAAGGGAGTTAAAACAGTGATCAAAATATTCATGAAAAATTAAAAAAACTAGAAAATGAAAACATTTTTAATGAATTAGGCTACAAGATATCTAATTCAGAAATAAACAAAGCTGCTGCTTCTTTGAAAAATTCAAAAGCAGCAGGTTTCTCTGAAATATCAAATGAGGTGATCAAATACAGTCAAGGATATCTATTGACATCACTTAGTAAGTTGTTTAATCTTATTTTTACCAATGGTTTATATCATAGGTCTTGGGGTTTAACCTACATTAGTCCAATACATAAATCTTGTTCAAAATATGATCCTGCAAATTTTAGAGAAATTGCAATTGGAGATAATATTGGAAAATTATTTAATAAAATTTTAAATAACAGATAATCAAAATTTTGGTGGATAAAAATATTATCAAATCAGAACAAATAGGGTTTGTAAAAGGATGTAGAACGAGTGATCACATGTTCGTTCTAAATTCTTTGATTCAGAAATATGTAAAAAAAAAATGAATCTAAGCCACTTTATACTTGTTTTGTCGATTTTAAGTAAGCCTTCCCCTCAGTGTCTCATGTTCATTTATTTTATAAACTTAAACTACTAGAGGTTGGCTCAAAATTTTATAATATTGTAAAAGACATGTATACCAACTCTTTTGCTTGTGTTAAAGTAGATAGAGTGAGGACAGATTTCGTCAAATGTGGGTTGGGAGTCAGACAAGGAGATAGCTTAAGTTCCAATTTATTTAACATGTATATAAATGACCTGCCAGACCATTTTGACAGTTCATGTGATCCAGTTCATTTAGGATCAAAATATATACATTGTTTGCTTTATGCAGATGATGTTATTTTGTTATCATGTTGTCATGCACCCGTTTTGGGGAAAATTCCTTCTACACGTAAACGTACCCGTACACGTTTACGTTGCTACACCTCTCTAACATCTGCAAAAGGACTTCAGTCCTGTATGAACAAATTATCCATATTTTCTAATCGGTGGAGATTGAATGTTAATCTTAAAAAGACAAAAATATTAGTCTTTAATACAAGTGGCCGTAAAACGGATATCAAAATTAAATATAAGGATGAAATAATAGAAAATGTACAAAGATACAAGTACTTAGGTATTGTTTTGGCAGCCTCTGGAAGTTTTTCTACAGCTAAAGAGGAATTATATAAAAAAAAAAGGTCATAAAGCGGTATTTAAATTAAGTAAAGTTTTTTTTCAGATCATACACCGAATGCAAAAGTTTTGCTACATATTTTCAATCATACAATAAAACCCATATTACTGTATGGATCTGAGATTTGGGGGTACTTTTCCCCAACAAAATTTACAAATAATTTAGATAAATATATTATTAAAGAAATAGACTCTATTTTATTAGAGAAAATCCACACAAAATTTTGTAAATATATATTAGATGTTCGAGTTAGAGCATCAAATGACTGATGTAGAGGGGAGCTGGGTAGTCTGCCTTTACTATATTCCATATTATGTAATTTAATAAAATATTGGTGCTATATAGTTAAAACAGATTACAGGTCAAACTCTTTATATATATGTCAGATAAAAATAAAGATTCTTGGGTTGCCTGTATTAAAGTTATTTTTAAATATTTGAATTTAGAGTATCTTTTCAAAAACCCAGAAAAATTTAAAACTAACCATATAGTGAATAAAGTTAAAATTCAGCTGCATAATAAGTTCATATGCATGTGGAAAACAAATTTATTTAATGATCAAAGGAAAATTGTAAATCAAGGAAATAAATTGAGAACATACAGGCAGTTTAAAACTAATTTTACTTTTGAACAATACCTTCTGATTGGCAATAGAGAACAAAGAAGACTTTTGTCTAAATTTAGAGTTAGTGATCACCCTCTCCAAATTGAGACGGGTCGATACTTACAATTAGAAGTAAAAGACAGAAAATGGAAAGCTTGTTTTGAAGAAATTGAAGACTAAGTCATTTTCTATTGCATTGTAAAAGTTATATAAAAGAAAGAAATTTTTATCTTAAAGAAATAGAAAATAGATTTAAGCATTTTAAAAGTCATTCTGATATGAATAAATTTATTTGGTTAATGTCAACTGAAGACGAATTTGTTATTACAAAAGTATACAGACTATTGTCTACCTTATATGAAAAAAGAAAAGAAATATTGGAGGCAGACAACCCACTTACCTAATTATAATTATAAAATTAAATTTTAATGAGCTCAGTTCACAGTGTGTCTCCTGTAGAGTAAACAAGTATTGTACATATAATGAAACATTTTAGTTTTGTGTATTCTTTTTTGAATATTATTTAATTTGTATGTCACTCAATTAATACCAATCATTGATTTTATTATGTTTAATGTATTATTATGTTTATATTTATTATATGCATTTATTTCATTATTGTAATTATTCTGCAATGGGCGCCATGATTGGCTAAATAAAATTATCTTTATCTCTTTATCTTTATCCTTGAAGGTCATCATTTTCATATAAAGTTTCACTAATCGATAGAAATAATTTCTTTTAATGTGACTCGTAAGGAAAATCGTTTGACCCTAAACTAACACAAATTTCCTCCCACTCTCGTGTGAATATTATGCTCTTCAGTCTATAAATCAGTATATAGAACTGCTGAAGATATCTTTCAATACTTCTATATACCAAAAAATTATAAGTTATACATGCAACAAGAAAGCCCCAAGACAAATATACTTATCAAACTGGCTTTGATAAAATTGATAAAATTGATAAGAATGACTTCAAATACTACGTTCTCACCTTTTCATCTACTTTCTTCGAAAGTTCAATTTCTTTCTTTAAACTTTGGATCTCTCGTTCCATCTGACGAGTTTCATTTTGAACTCTATGTAAGAAATTAGATAATTATAGGAAATAGTTTTTTTTTCACTTCACTCTAATTCTTCGATGGCTGAATAATAGATAAAATGTATATGTTAGAAAATAAGCTCAGACTATCCTGACTCTGTTGTGTTCATGTTTGTGTTTTGCACTCTTTTATGTTATTTTTTTTGTCCGGCGATCTGTCAGTTGGGTTGCTTTGGTTGATTTGTATGTCATTGTTGATCCTGCCAGTTATCCATTTTGTTGTTTAATGCATACATTGAATTTTGATTGAAGACTAAATAGTAAATAATGTGTTCAGGATTAAATATAATAGCCAAAATATGAATGAAATTACATTCATTTAATATATTTCACTTAATCATTATTATCATTTACATATATCACAATAATGATACAATTCTTTGATACCAATTTTGATGCGTAAGACGTGCACATAACGTCGATTTACGACTCATCAGTTGTGCTCAAGACCTAAAATGGTATGATACAATTGGGCTACGAAGTTTTTAAACCAACGATATTTCAAAGAATACTGCTTTCTTCAACTATTCACTTAGCACTTTGTCAGTGCAAAGGCTAAGGGACCAAACAGAATTCATGTAGGGAATGCAAATATAAAGTCGATGGGGTAATGCATTTTCTCTAAAACAAACATAAAAACATCATCATATTGTGTCTGTTTGTCACAGGTGGATATCTGAATAGGCAGACATCCGTTTGGTATTTTTCTTATATTTTACAACACAGGAAATTGAATTAACCACAGACACATGAACTCTTCATGTTACAAAATGTAGTATAATATCTCAATTAATAATTTTTATAAGACAACTTGCTAAATTTTAATTCAAAAATTTCTAGCTGTATTTTTGATTTCGCGTGAAATATAAGTAATATTTTTAGTCATTATTTCTTTATTCAATCCTATACGATAATTTAGCTAACGATGTTCATTCTTAAAGGCTAATAAAACTTTCAAATCAGACAAAGCCCGGGACAGCCAAAACTATGACAATATTTTTGGTAATTTATGTATTCATGTTTTGTTTCTCTGTATGTTTACTGTTACTAATTTTATTTGTATTACAAAACTGAAAATAACATAGTTTTCAATTTGAGTCTCGGATTACATGTAAATGTAGCACTTATGACCAGGTTGAAATTAAAAGTCCAAACTTTTTGACGACTTTGAACTAATCTTAAAGTAGAGTTTCAAGGTAATTAGCGTAAAATGAGTATCACGTTATGTGTCTAAAATGTCCACATGGTCGTGTTCAAACAATTTTTGAAACAAAACTCACACTTGTTCTACAGCGCCCCATATGTTTGTGGTGACTTAATTCATTATGCTCAAAACCGTTTACCAACACAATTAAAACATGACGATTAATTTTCTTTCCATTTGTGATGACAAGAGACATGGAAAAAATTTCGAAATACAATTTCAATTAAAGTACAAATAATATAATGCAATAAAAATTGTTTGTCAATTGAGATATCGCAATTAGATGCTGCTATTGAAAAGACATGAAGTTATGCTACGTCTTTATATCAAAACACTTTCTAGACATAAACTTAATAGATCGTTTTGATATGCATTTTTAAGGTTTCAATAAATGTATAATTCATATAATTATGATGTACCTTTGGCATCTTTCTTTAGCTAATTCCAGCTGATTCTGGGTGTTGTGTAGTTCACTCCGTGCATTCTTCTTCAATTCATTAGTATTTTTCAATCTCTTTTCTTTCTCCTTTCTCAATCTAATGTTCATCAATGAAAATTTATCGTTCTAATAGCATATAATAATCACGGCTGTTACGTTAATTTTACACTAGAAACGAAACAAGTCAAATAATCTGGCATCAAATACATGTAGCATGTTTTGGAATTTTCAGGGACCGTGAGACGTCAGAACATTTCGGGTATGAAAGAACGTTTATGCCAATAAAAGCTTGTCTGTTGGATTTCAGTAACCAATAATACTAGTAATTACTTCCAAAAATATTATGCGTCAATTTCTCGTTTTGACCAATCATAATGGAGATACATTTTAGTCCTGTATACGAAGCAGTTATTTTTAAACAAATATATCTTAATAAGTACATGTAGTAGAAACATCTTAAAATCATAAGTTTTTTGAAGAAATTGTAATAAAATTGAGTCATGTGAGTTAGTATGATAGAACATAAATGTACTATTCTTAATACGTTGACAAGTGCAGATTCTAGACAAATAGGACATTTTTTTTAGTTTTAAATATATAATGCATTCTGGCGTTGCAAGGCCTAAACCAACTGTAAAACATGCAATTTTAGAACAACCGGACAACGATTTTATTGATGTTCTTTATAGAATAAACAATTAAATAACGAAAGACAAAATTTGAAATATCCTACTTATTTATCAAGACGGCATACAAAGACGTTTCACAACAGAATAGAAATAATGTCTAGGAATCCACTATATATGCATACTGAAAAGAAAATAATGTGAACTCATAAAAACTCAAGTCCAAACATGTGAAAAGGCGAAAAAATAATCCAAATACTCTGGAACAGTTTCATAATAAAATATTCCTTAATATCAACTTTAAATGTTGAAAACCAGAACAATGACTCAACTGTTGGAAACCAATTCAAATGACAAAAAGGATAAATAAAAAAGTAACAAAATGCCAGGACCTTAACTGGACACACCTTGAGCTTTTCACTAAGGCATATGATTAGTGGTAAATTTAACTACTGTAATAAATTAACTTCGATAAACGTGTATAAATAATTCCACCTATCATGTTTTGTACAGAAATAACACTACTTTATAATAAATCATGATACTACATTTCCTGTATTAATGCGCTTAAGTACTTACACTTATTTTGAATGTTTTATTCTTTGAGTTATTTGTTGGAATTCTAGGGTTTTAGATCAATAATTATTCTTTCCGAAATACTAATTTACTTAATTACCTCTTCAACCTTTCTTCGCCTTCTTTGTTCTCCTTCGTGATCTGGTCAATCCGTCTTCTATATTTAACACAATTTTCGCAAAGTCTGCAAAATGTAAAGAATATTTTATTTTTATACCTCGGATTTGCATTTAAATTCTGTTTTTGTACCATGTTTTCCAAAAACAAGTCACACATACATTTTGTGGAACTAACATCTTATTACTAGAGTTTATTTAATGCATAATTGATAAATAAATATTGACTGTAACATGTATTAGTTATAAGAAAAACATCGTTTATATATTATGGTTTTATCGTCATGTACCTGTTTGTAAAAATATCATTTTGATTTACCTTTCGTCCCACTTTGAATTAATGAAGTCCAATATACCTTCAAATAGAGCTTTAGAATTAAATTGTGCTATTTTGTTCCATAAAGGCTCATCTGGAATGCTACCCTGACTTTCAACATCCAATTTTAATGTTTTGTAACATAAATGGAACTTGATATCATGATTCTCTTTCATTAGATTCTCTATTTCTGCGCAAAGTAGTGTTTGTTGCTTCAACACGAGATCGGCACTATTAATAAATACATCTGTTTGCATTTGCTCTAATTGTTCAGAATCTTCAACCTCTGTTTGCTTTATTTGTTGGTTGTATTCAACAAAATCCTTTAAATCTCTGAAAGTTTCTTGAATACTTGTTAGAGATTTACCCGCGACGGTTTCAACTTTTCCAGCAAAGTCACATTTGATCCTTTCTTTTAACGCTACCAAAATTTCTATTTTTGATTTCAGTTCGGTAATTAATGTAATGGCGACCTCCTTTTCCCGTGAAACCACATTTCCGATATCACAAAGATTATGATCGGTGTCGGTTGATGTTACACATTTAGCGCAGAGGAAAGAGTTACATGTTTTGCAGTATAAAGTTAATTCATTTCTATGGTTTTCGCAATCCAAATGTGTGCCACAACTTGGCAAATCAGTCTGTTGCATGGTTGTTAATCTATGGTCCGCATTAGAGGAAAGACTGTTGTTCGTTTATTGGCAGACAGTACAATGAGCCTGTCAACATTCACAACAAAAATTGCTACTATCCTGTTGACACAAACCACAATTTACCGGAAGTATTTGCGCCATTTTATAGTATGAAAGAAAGGAAGTGACTTCATGACGTATATTACTAAATATAAAATAACAATCCAAAGATAAGATAAAGGTTAAAATAAATATACAAAAATCTACATCTATGAAAGATTGAAAATATTATTAAAATATATTGGGTCAATAAACAGAATACATGTAAGCCAGAAAGAATACTTATAACGACGAAAAACCTTAGAGGCATCCACAGGGTTTAAGCTAATTTGTTTAATAGGTTTTTTGGCTACCAGACTATACAATTCTTTATCAAAGTCAATTTAAAATGTTTGCTTTTCTATTAAAGATAAACAAGAATGTGTACAATGAATCATTTGCTATATTTAGCAGAATCAATCAAATAACAATATTAAAGTTTTATTGACTTCCTGGTATCTATATTTCAAAATGGCGCAAATATTTTCAAAAAAATGTGCTTTGTGTAGCCAGGTTGATGGAAAATATTTTTGTTATGAATGTGGATATGCTCTTTGTGATTTGTGTCAGGAAAAACATAACAAAATTCCGTCTGCTGCAAGGCATAAATTAACAAGCCTACAACAGGTAGATTTATCGAGTTTTAACACCCGTTCAATTTGCACAAACCACAAAGTGGAATTTGTTTTATGCTGCAAAACATGCAACTGTCTCATCTGTTGTAAATGTGTAACATCTACCCATGCAGATCATAAATTTTCTGATATCGAAACAGTCGTTTCATCGGAAAGGAGAGATGCATTGGAAACTGTCGCAGATTTGAAATCGAAAATGGAGACTTTGTTAGATCTGAAGAAAAAGGTATGTGATTACTTAAAAAACCTTCGAATCCATTCTGAAAAGGTTTCAAAAGATATAGAGGAAACCTTTAAAGATTTATCGGTGTCTATTGAATGTCAACAGAAAAAGTGGGAAAGGGAAGTTGAGATTTTTGAAGGCCAGCAACTGAACGAACTAGATACATTTATAAATCATGTTGATCTTGTTCTTGAGAAAACCAAACAATTATGCATGGAAATAGATAATTTACTTGCAGAGAAAGACAATAAAGCGTTCCACCTACGTTACAAAACATTAAAATTGGATGTAGATAGTCTGGAAAATATTCCTGAGGAGCCAGATTTAAAGGATAGACCAATAGTTAATGCTAAAATGATCTTAAAAGATATAATGGATGTCATCAATTCAAAGTTTGCTGAACGGTAAGTCGATCTTATGCACCAAGTAAGGATTGGTCGATTGTTGCTTCCTTAACGCGCAATAGCAAATATGTCATGTTTATTCAGAACGAGAACCAGTTTAACAATTTATCAAACAAAATTCAAATAGGGATGGGACGGGGACACCAAGAGGGACCAATTTTGACTGAACTGTAAAGGAGGATGGTTAAGTAGGGTCCTATAATATAGCTTTTTGTAGCCTACTCTTGTTCGAAAACTGCAGACGATATCTTTAGCGTCCTTTCTTTATTATCACCTGACAACCCGCTAACGACAGGGTCTCCCTATTCGCCACCTGGGAACACGCTAGGCACCTGTGTGGGTTGAGCTTTCATGATCCGTCACAGGTACATTGTACCTGGCACCAAGAAATGAAGAATTTTTAATGTATTCATGTATTACATGTACATGTTATAATAGAATGATGGCATAGAGGTCTCTCTGCTAAAAGATTATGGATGTTTGGTCTCCCAAATATCGGTAATAAATTTTACACTCTTTGTCATTAACATGCGTGATCAATGTCACTTTTGATAAATTGGTACTTAATCCCAGGGGCTAAGTGTTTGGAAAGTAGCAGACGTTTTATGCATAACAAAATTTATAGGAAGACATCTTTGAGTCCTCACTACAAATCACCGAAAGTCTGAAAAGGCCAGTGTTTGTACTGAATTGTACTTGTCCCAAACATTCGGACTTTTACTGAATTGTACATAAGGCGTCTGAACCACAGTCTCCACCAATTTCAATTTGTCTGAATTAGTCTGAACAATTTCTATTTGTCTGAAATGTACTTGACCTCTGAATTGAGTCTCGACTTAGTTTAAACTGTCTCGACTAATGCTAAACCAGTGTGAACCTATATCGACTTCCACTCAAGGGTCTCAACATGTCTGAACCTAGTCACAATTTGTTTTAACTTCATCAAAATGAGTTTATCCATTATTTCAACCTGTCCTGGCTGAAGTTTTAAATAGTATAAGCAGGCTTAAAAAGTCTATGATCTTAAAAATAACTCTCCTCTAATTTAGCAAAATGCGTATAAATATATTTTTAATTTGTCTCAAGAAATTATTCCCTGTTGGAATTAATTTATTTGTTAATTACACTTTGTTTCATAAATGAAAATAAGGAAATAACTAATAAAACAGTTAATTTATTTTATTTACTAATTATTTAAACAAAAATGGCACTTTGTTAATTTTAACATTAACTGTTTTTGAAAATCTTCATACAATATACCTGGCAACACTTATCTTATTGCAAGTATTCTAAAGAGGGTATAAAAGAAAATCTACAAATTACCTGTTCATTTATAAATCGTGCTTTTGATGAGACAAAATGAAATTAAGTTTGTAGAAAAAAAAGTCACGAAAAAATTGTGACTTTTTTCCTACATACAGCAGATATATGTGACCAGTTTCTGAAAATGTGTTTGAAATATATGTTTAAAACTTTTTGTGCCATATCAGCTGTATATTGTGATTTAATTTTTTAAGTGTATTCTGATTTAAAACTTTTTCCTTACAAAAAATGTAATTGGTCAAGACCGTGATTCAGACAACTTAAGTACACCTAAGTAAAAGTCAGACTGGTTACAGAAGTTAAGTACAATTCTGTACAAAAATGACCTTTTCAGACTTTTGCTGCTTTGTAGTGCCTCTTGAAAAGGAAATATTGAGTTTCTGGGTCAGAAAAAGGGGAATAACTGATTTTGTTTCCAACCCTTTTTACATCCGATAAATATAGAACTTTATGATGCATCTAGTCTTTTAACTTTGCAGGCTTTGTGTAAAATGTAAAGAGCAAGACAGAGAATTTTGCCAGTTGATGAAGGAAAGAGACAAAAACAAGAAAAAAATTCAGAGGTACAGAAATGTATCAGATATGTATAAATATAAAGCAACCATTGAGATTGTTTTTGTATGTATAATTCATTATCAATATTCAATCACTTTTGCCATCACTTTTCGCCCGTTTGTCAACATTTCACATTTTAAACTTCTTCTAGAGAACCACTGAATTTATTGAAACCAAACAAGGCATGAATGTTCCTTATGAAGTGCTGACCAAGTTTTCTTACTGTGTTGACGATCCGTCATTCAATATGGCTGCCAGTGGGGGACTTAGTTTAACATAGAACCCTATTGTAAAACGCAAGAATGTTTCTTATGAGGGGCTGACCAAATAATGTTACTTTGGTGCTGATCCGTCATCCAAGATGGCTGCCAGTAGTGGACGAAGTTTAACATAGGAGCCTATGGGAAATACATATGAAAATCTTATAGCGAACCGCTGAATGGATTGAAATCAAACATGGCATGAATGTTCGACATAGAGTCCTGTGGGAAATACATACAAAATTTTCTTCTAGAGAACAGCTAAATGGATTGAAACCAAACATGGCATGAATGTTACTTACGAGGTGCTGACCAAGAGTTGTTACTTTGATGCTAATTCGTCATCCAGGATTGCCACCAGCGGGGGACATAGCTTAACATAGGACCCTATGGGAAATACATACATCCATTTTCTTCTAGAGAAACCGCTGAATGAAACCAAACACAACACGAATGTTCATAGTGACGTTTTGACCAAGTGTTACTTTATTGTCGATCTGTCGTTCATGATGCCTATCACCAGATCCTGTGGGAATAACATAGAAACGGCCTATTGAAAATTATTGAATGGAGTGAAACCAAACATGGGATGAATGTTAAATTTAGCAAAAACTACGTTATGCTTCATTAATATGTTTGTATTTGGATATAGTCTGTTAAATCGACAACAAGCTTTATACAGATATTGATGATTAAAAATTATTTATTAATATTTTTCTGCCTATGAATACAAATTTCTTAAAAATTGGGAAAAAATATTTTGAACTTACATTAAACTAGAAAGTTTGAATGTCGGAATAGACAGTTATCCCTGTACGCCTGCAATTAGTTGGGACACTTACCCAAATGAAAAATCTAAAACCTTATGCCCATTTAAAGATGTTATGCAATCATCCTATTGATGAAATTACATCATTATTTCCAATTACAAATAAAAAAAAAGTATTAAGGTCACAAGGTTAAATTCATCATTTTTTTTAAATTCATCCCTATTGGCTCCACGTTGTGGATATCTAACTTCTGAAAGTTTATATTAAATCTACATATTGTGCATGACAATACTGTTATTAAGAAAAATGCATACATTGGAAAACGAAGGTCAACTTTATTGGACAAACTTAAATTGACAATTTTTGAAATCCAAAGCCTGTGGGTCGCAATTTTAGAAAATTAAAATTATAAAACCTTATTGCAAATCTACATATTGTGCATGACAATACTGTTATTAAGAAAAATGCATACATTGGAAAACGAAGGTCAACTTTATTGCACAAACTTAAATTGACAATTTTTGAAATCCGAAGCCTGTGGGTCGCAATTTTAGAAAATTAAAATTATAAAACCTTATTGCACATCTACATATTGTGCATGACACTACTGTATAGAAATAAGATGCATAAATTGAAAAATGTAAGAGGCGTTTATGTCACAAGCTTAAATTGACAATATTCAAAATTAGACACCCGTGGGGTCAAAGATTAGAAATTTACATTCTAAAACCTTATTGCGCATCTACATAATGTGCATGACAATACTGTATAGAAAAAATGCATATATTGGAAAATGAAAGACAAGTTTATGTCACAGGCTAAAATTTACAATTTTTCAAAGTCGACCTCTGTTGGCCCCAATTTTAGAAAATTGACATTTTGAAACGTTATTGCGAATCTGCATATGGTGCATGACAATACCGTATAGAAACAAAATACTGACGGACGGACGGATGGAGACAATCATTATATTCTTCGAAAGTGCGGGGATACTCATTTGCAACTGTTTTGACAGTGATTTACAGTCCTAAACTGTCCTTTCCAAAAGACTAACCATGCATTGTTTTGGATATGATGTTATTTGAAAAAAAATCCAGATTTTCCAATATGTAAAACTTGGTCTTTTTGTGACATACGTGTATGGAGACTGTCAGTCTTGTTTTAACACCCCCTAACTCATGTATACCAGATCTTTGATATTTACAAATATATGGAAAATGTGCATGAAGGAGTAGTATGACATTTGAAGAAAATTTACCTGAGTGTTTACTTAATAGAACTTTTTTCACAAAAATTGTGTTCCCCAGTTTTTTTTTATACATTCAGTGTATCACATTGATTTTGTTACTGGTAATCATAAGCCTACCAGTTGTAAGAATTGGATATTCCATGTAAGCATTTCATACACATTAAACGCATCCCATGCTATTGGGTATTTTATCTATGTTATAAATACAGGTAGCCGGAAAGGTCAACAATGACATAGCAATATATTATCACAATCCACTCGAAAGACCGTCTGACGTAAATTATATAAAAGAGAACAAAACTCAAACATATAATAATTCAGAGAGTCGGGATAATCCGGATATGAATGTTGGAATTATAATATTTTTCAGGTGAAACCTAAAATGCATATCCTGCGCCCTGGTGTAAAATATACTATATAACCTTTTCCCTACCGTTTCAGTAAAACTCACTGTCCGAATAATTGACGGACACAATAAAAACAATTATATGACAAGCTGATAAGTGTAGCTTTCTAGTTGTAAACTTCACCTTAGTGGGTTGTTATTGACACGTACCCATCCCACGGAGTATACATACAGTTCAAATTGATTCGTTGCAATAAATCATTTGTTCTCAACAGAGCGATTTAATACTGACACAAAAACTTCCAACACGAGGTTTTTGTTCTATTGTTTTGTCTTTAATTCTAAGGACCAATACGATTTTCTCTAATTGTGTCCGCAATTACACATATCTTGACCCGTTTGATAAATGCTGATATCACCACACGTGGGTCAAATGCTCTTGAAATTTCCCGCCAGAAAACATTCGGAATACCTCTCGGAGTTTAAGATTTTCATTAGAGAAAAAGATTTTAAAACTCTTGACGCGTTAATTATAAAATTTATTCACTCTCGATAATTAATTTTTATTTTTATAAACTGCTCGAACAAGCCTGGCAGTTTATAAATGAAAATATAATTATCTCGAGTTGATAAATGTCATAATCAACTGGTCATCGTTCTAGAGTCTACATGTAGTAACTGCTAGTAGTCCTTTGTAAATATATATAGATCATTGAAATTTTGCTTACATTTTAGAGATATAGGGGAATGGTTGAGATATCACAAAACAGGTTTAACCCCGCCGCATTTTTGCGCCTGATCCAAGTAAGGAACCTCTAGCCTTTGTTAGTCTTGTTTCTTTTTTTTTTTTAATTTTGGTTCATTTGTATGTTTCAGAGTTTAGTGTGCCGTCCATTTTGCTGAACTTCTATGCATTATTGTTTAGGGGCCAGCTAAAGCCCGCCTCCGGGTGCGGGATTTTCTCGCTGCGTTGAAGACCCATTGGTAGCCTTGACTGTTTTTTTTCCTCTTTGGTCGGGTTGTTTTCTCTTTGACACATTTCCCGTTTCCAATCTCTATTCCATGTATATGTAACAGTGTTATTGGCATTCTTGAGCTGATATTTCACTGAATTTCCTTTTTCATTGTTCAATTACATATGGCTATAAGATTATTACTGTTAATGAAATTGTATATTAAGGTTGACAAAAAAGATGGAGAAACAGTTTAAAGCAGATACTGAATCAATCAAAAAAATAAATGAAGAACAGCTTAAGACGAAGGAAAATCTAGAACTGACTGAAGAAATATATCAAAAGTTGGTATCTAAACTTCTATGAATAATTATCTTTGATAATCCTAATATTCAACTAGAGATTGACCTCGTTTCAAAGATTAAGGATGATTGTTGGTCTAATAGGAAATAAATAGGATTTGAAATAGGTGTTTTAGTTTGAGAGAACATATGAATAGTAAACAAATAAGCAAGAAATAAATATAAATTAATATCATTTTATAGCTATAAAGCCTTGAAAATTTGCAGGAAATAGGTTTTCTCTGGATTTTTCATTGTCTTTGCATTGGCAACTTCAGTCTCTCAAAAATGAAAAAATAAAAAGGATTTCATAAAATTTTGTCAAGTACCAATTTAAGGTATATGTGATTGAATTATAAAGGAAAAAGTGGTGGTTCATGGGAAAAAATTTAATGTTTAAGAAATGGATAAAACCCGAGGATTCCGAAAATCTTACAAAAAGACCAAAACATGACCAGCGAGCATCCTTAAGTGAAAGTAGATAATGCAATGTGTGATATAAATGTATATATACTTTGTAGATGTATTTTGTAATTGATAATCTTAATGGAACAAACAATAAATTATTTGAACTGACTTAAAACGATTTATATATATATATTGCGGGAATATTAACTAAAAATGATTTACGTTTCATATAATGTTTTAACACTTAGAATTATCTAACCTTTAATTTAAATGTTTCATAGAGGATATTGTAATGTGTTGTATGGAAAAAAAAGTAATTTTCGCAATTTAAACGAATCCATTGATAGAAGGTAATCTTTTTCTAGGAAGATATCGCAGTCAGCAAATGCTTTAATGGATGGAACGGAAATAGATGTTATAGAATTCCGTTTTCTCAGTATTTAGAAAAATGTTAAATATCACGTGTTGTCTATGTAAAAAAGGTCGGACTATTATTTCCCTTTAACCAATTAGAATTTTCATCATCGCATCTCTCACATTTTGAATTTTTACATGTATCAATGAAACGTACAATGTATACCATATAGAAAAGAAATTAAAGACGGCGAATACTCCAGTCTACTTCATATACCTTGTTGATGATTAAAAACAACAATGTAAGTTTTGTCCGATCATTGTCTTAATTTTGGTTTTTTAATGCAGAGGTCGTTCTAGCTCTGTGAGAGACCTGTAAGCATTTGTAAAATTAATCTTACAAGTGTAGTTTACATTCGTAAGAATTTCTACGAATTTCTATTCCATAGGGCCAAAGATGAAAACCAACAGAAAGAAAATGAACTAGAGTCATTAAAAAAGGAATTTCGCCTTGCAAAGAAAAGTAGTACGCAGGTGAGATAATATATTTTTCGTTCTTTTATTTTTTATGTTAAATTGTGCAAACTTTTAAGATATTTTTTTAAATCCTTGCGTATAAAAATGAAAAGATAGAGATAGATGGATTGATAGATAGATGGTGCTACCTTCAATGCAGGCTTATTGTTTGTACACTGTACTCTACTTGTAGGTTCAAAGTCTTTCTCCCTACCCTGAGGAATTGGTTCCCGGACGGATGCCAAGCTCACCTGTTAACCCACATATCAAGGTAGTTTTAGCTCTTGTAAATATTGACAGCTGTGTCTTTAATTTCAACTTTCATATACTTTAAGGGAAAACGATACAGTGAGGTTCCTCTACAGATTTTTTGCTCCAATATAAAATTGAAACTTTGCGTACATATGGCTATGGTGGAGATATTTGATAAAATTTCAACTTTAGCATGTTTCGTATGGTAAATGTACCTGTGTATCAAGGTTTCTATGGAAGGATTCTACAATGTTATAATGAGAATGTGTAACTCCTGTCAACGTCATTATCTTTCCCTGCTTCTTTATCGTAAACAGTTCTTAATAATATTTTCAAAATGATTATAAATCCATGAAGTATTGTTTTTTATTTTCGGTCATTTCTGGTTAAATTACAATATAATATGAAAATAAGTAAAATATGACTGGAACACAAGTCAAACTCAAGGTTTAATGATAAAAAACCTAGCAAAAGACGTATTGCTCAATAATGTAGTCGATGTCTCTGAGAAAGAGGAATGGTGTTTGAAATTCTAGTTTGTTTGTTTTTTGTTTTTTTTTACTTCCTCAATCATGAAGTTAAACGTTGACTTAGTTTACTAAGGCCTAATAAGGGAAACCAGTAAAAGATGCACGTAGTTCCAAACGTTCGGGAATTTACCTTATTTAATTCGATCTTAGACTTTAATATGTAAATCCATATTAAAATTAGCAATTACAAAAAAAAAACAAATCCAAAATCCGAATGCTGAATACAATTAGGAATGGAAATATGTATAGGGTGAATGTTGGTTATTGCACCAATCATAAAATTGATTTAGAAAAAATGTACACAAGTGAAAAACGGCTAGCTTACGTGTGGTCATTACACAAACTACATATAAATATAGGAAAAATTGATGTAAGATATGCTAGTCAACAAAAGTAACGATACACGAGTTTGGGACCAAATATCTTCAAGTTGGTAGTTCCTTTACAAAAACTTAAGTATGAGGGTAACAATGGTCTGCTATTTCATTTCTTGATCTAATGCGTCTCATTTTGAAATTTGGATATAACTTGACATGGTTGAAAATGGAAATTTCCAAAAAGAAGGTTAAATTAAATTTGCGGAAAATCAAGAAGAAAATCGACACACATTTTGTGAAATGAAAATCCAGTGGCTGAAATCAGTAGAAAAAAAACTCAAATCTTTTGTCACACAGACATTATCATTCGCATAACGGGGTAGAAATACCGATTTTTTAATTTTGGTTTGAAAAATGTAATATTTGAAATCTCAAAAATTGGAATTTTTTATTTCAACTTTTTTGCACAAAATCCATGCTTTTGATGGGAAAACAATCTACTATGAAAATCAGACATGTGGTTCTATTTTTCTGCTTAGTACAGCTATTTGAAATTATGAATATATGAAAAATGCATTACTCTGTATCGTTTCTTTTGTTGACTAGTATATATGACAAACATAATTATTCATTACCCTTTCCACTCAAATGTTATCACGTTTGACCATTTGGCCTTAGTTGTCTCTTAAAATTTGAAATTAACTTTTTTCAGCTGATTATAAAATCTGAGTCAGTTTCAACAGGAAGTATCCTAGAAATCTTCAAAGGAATTTTAACAGAAATTATCACAAAAGAAGGAAGTCTAGAGAAGGCTATGAGGCCTATCGTAAACATTGTAGATGAACGATCTATACATGACATAGTAGAAATGTTATTTGACGAGGTAATATGTTATCGCATTGCAATGATCTATTAATATTAAACATCTGCTATTTTTGTTTTGTTTTGTTTGTGGTATGTTTTTTTTCTTTCTTTTTTTTTTGGTATTTTGGTTTATGTCCATATTCTGAGAGTATGTGATTATTGATTGGTATTTTATTTGATCATTTGTCTTGTGATCCATTATTTTCATTTATTTGTGCATCAACTTTATCTACGTTAATAGTTTATCAATCCTATGAAACTCTAAAATTTATAGTAATCATCTCTGTAACACCCCGAACTAAAAATTTATTAACAAGTTAAATACTTGGCCTATTCCTAGCAATATTAGTTGATTTCCACTTTAATTACACCATGATTAAGCAACAAGAATTCTGATTGGTGTTTATTTCACAAATAATCGCAGTTTCCTTTCATTAATCACAGGCGGGAATTTTTTCATTGGAGGGGCATTTTCGAAAAATATTCCTATTCGAGGTAATTACCAGATTATCATAAGCGGTCGGGATAATTACAAGAAATACTAGTCTTGAGAATATATATCCCTCGTCTGTCAACTTAGGATATTTTGCCGTTCTTGACTACTATTTTTTCTGTAATAACCCTCCATATTAGTTCATGATGTTTAAAATCCCAATCGAGAGTTGCCTTTGTGAAGTATATACCGGTACCTCTTGACAGAAGTTGGACTAGTCATGAGAGTACATCACATGACAGTGATCTTCAATTATAATTTGAATGAAATTGTGAATGTTTTTTGAATTTCTGTTGGCAAGTATTCCTGCATGCATTTATCTTGTTACCTTGTCAACTTGGTCAATATTTATATATTGTATATTTTTTTAACTCCCTAGAGTGTGAATGGAAAATAACTCAATGTGTCGCTTGTTCATTAATAGCAAGAACAAGCACTGATGCCTTTTTAATCTTAGTACAGGATGTGAGGCTTTTTGTTGAATACATTCCAGCATTGTTTAAGATGAAAAACCACAGTGAGAGGTTGTATGTATTTTACAGTGTGTCACCAATCATCGATTTCGGAATGCAGGAGCCTTAACTGTAATGTACCTATCTACACAGCTTATAAATAGTTCAAAACATTCCAACTTTATGATCCTTTTTCTGACAAGGTAAGGAATTGTTCATTCGTCTTTATTTTGTTTACGATTTTTCTATATTTGTTTTGAATCCACTGCATTTTCTTGTAATTACTATAATATGCACTGAGACATACATACATTTCTCAGCTTAAAAGAAATGAGTGAAAGAAATGAATGACTATTACTAAAACAACATTTCAGGATTTTTTTTTATATTTTCTATCTTTACATATGGCGACCATCCCCATGACTCTTAAAACTAATAATTTTTTGGATGAAATCATTAAGATGACATCTTTGAAAGTGCTGAAAATCATTTTAAAAAATTTAAAAGCCTTCAAATTAAAATGACTTTATCATTTTTACTGCTGTGAAAGGAACATTGTTCTGCATTGCAAATACTACAAAGACACAACAAAGGCATTTAAGAAAAACACATAGAAAAACTAACACAATCAGAAGAAGAAAACACATAAACTTAAGCATTTGCATTGTGAATTCCCAAAAAATTGGAAGACATCAGGCGATCCGGAAGGGTAAATTTATGCATGTAGAGTATGTGTATGCAAATTTCAGCATATCACAAGACTGTTTATGGTTTAAATGAAACCCTTAATATAATGTTGTGTATTTCATTGTATTTTATTGTGACCCATTGAACAGTTTTAATTTGTTATTTTGCAGATGTAAAGAAGAATATTTGAAAAGGGAAACATTAATCTTTTATCCGGAGACGGTGTCCAGGTTATGCGGTTATACTTTGTTCATGGGTGAACTTTTTCTACGTATGGCAGTAAGATATTCATAATTTTTATACGTCCGCAAATATTAGCCGACGAAGTATGGTATGACCCTTCGTCGTCGTCGATGTCGCCAGCGTGGTCGTACTTTGGCGTCCGTAGACAGTTAGGTTTCCAGTGATTTACTTTTGTTCTATTGAATGTTTCCTTATGATATTTTACCACAATGTTCCCCAGAAGAAATACAGGTTGGGATTGATATTGGGAAATCTGGCTCCTCCCGTATTTTTTCTGGGGGTCATAATTTTTTTTTATAATTTTGGTGTAATTTTTTTTAATGTTCGTCCGATTTTTATCATTTTTGGTTTTTTATGTTCCTTGATGAAAATAGGAAACTTATGTAGTATCTACACCGTATGGGATCATAGGTTTGCACTCCATCCGTACGTCAGTCAGTCCGTCTGTCCGTTAGTCATACTACAGTTTTCCGCACTTTTTCAGAAACCATTTAACCATATGATCCTATTTTTGGTATATAAGCTCATAATGATAAGCTAGATATAATTTGACTTGACGCTGATCGGATAATTATTGCGAGAGTAATTTCCCTTGGATATAGGAGTTATTGTCAAAATATTAGTTTTCCGGACTTTATTTGCAAACCGTCTTACCAATGTAAGTGGTCTTATTTTTTGGTATGTGAGCTTATACTGACGAGATACAGATCAAGTTTGAGATTCACGCTGAATGGATCATTATTGTTATGACCCTTGGAAATAGGAATTATAAAAGTTTTCCTACTTATAATGATGAGATACAGAGCAAGTTTGAGTTTCGACCTGATCGAGTAATTATTGTGTAGACCTTACAACCATATTGCCCAACAATACCAGAATGCTTTAATATTTTCGGAATAAAAAGGGCCGAAAAAGGGACACACCATAACTTTTGAAACTGTTTTTATTTCTTATCACATTTTTTTAATTGTCCGTCATTAGAAATACAAAAAAAAGTTACTCAGGGCATCTTAAGGGCATTAGCTATTTCGCAGGATACATAAAAAGATTATTTTTCATTCAATTTTTATGAGGATTATTACTTTTAGTTAATCTTAATGAGTGCTTTCAGTAGTACAATGTATGTCCACAGATCTTTCATATGTTTCACAACCGCCTCGGTGGTCTCGTGGTAGCGTGCTCGCCCCGAGTGCGGAAGGTCGCGGGTTCGATCCCCGGCCGGGTCAAACCAAAGACATTAAAAATGGTATTTGCTGCTTCTCCGCCAAGCACGCGGCATCTAGGAGTAAGAGCAAAGACTGGTCGGCTCCGAGTCAGTATAATGTGTCCGAGTGAGGTGATATGTCTTCCTCGTGAGCTAGCACATTAAAAATCCGACTTAGCGTGTCGGTCTAGTACAAAGCAGGGATCATATTCATTATCATATCAACATGTTCTCGTCCTGATATGCACCTGGTTGCCACTGGACGTTAAACAATAATTATCCATCCATCCATCCATATCTTTCACAGTTTTTTGTGATATAAGTGGTTAAAGTGGCTACAAAAGCAATATTATGTGTTTGGAATTTTAAATTTTATTTGTTTTTCATCTGGTTTTTGTGGTATGTCCTGTGTGCTGTATAATATTACATTATCCAACACTGTATTGGGTAAAGCATAATAATGTGTCCACATTTACTTTAATTCTTTACCTGTCCACATGTTGCGAAGCTCTTTAGTAATAATGTGTTCATGTTATCTTGTTACAGGTACACTAAAACGGTAAAACGCTTTAATAGTAACTTAAGTTTTCAGTAGGAAATTCTTCTTATGTCGACATTAATTTTAAAACTCTTGCAATAAACACAAAATACCGAAATACATTTGATGTACTGTATGGCCTATTCGTTGACTGACAACTCATCAGCTGTGCTCGAGATAAAAATATTGGAAAACCGGTTAAAGATAAATTGATAAATTAATAAGCACAACCATCAAAAATCAAAAAAATTAAAACAAACAGGTATCCAAACTATGCTAAGGGTTACCTCTGCATCAAAAGGAAGAGCCTTAGAAATTTCTGGTAATTTTTGTAACGATGATTTACTTCCTTCGGTGTTTAATTTTTACAAATATTTATACATGTAGTTTAACATTTATCCACGAATCAATAAGAGGATAATAATTGCAACTACTTGGGATCATTTGGTACAATGACCTATTTATGTCCTTCATTATTCGATGCCTAACTAACAAAAATATATCTTACAACGACATAAATATATAACAGACAGAAGTTTTTGACAATATTTAATATTTATTGGATATGCATAACATATGAGGTCTCCATGTCATGGAATAACAAAGAACGATTTTAAAATTCGATATAGATTGATAAATGTCGTTTGACTAGCTTATCAGTTTTATCTAATGAAAACATAAACAGAAGTCATATAATGGAATTGTGTTTGTGAGGTCCACGTCAAAACAAAGACAGAGGATCGGACATTGCAAATGTAGACCGAATTTTGGTAATATGGTCCGTATCAGACATCTTTTCAAAATTGTATTTAAAACACGCATTCTGTTCACTTCTACATTATCCCAAGAACACTTTTATCTATCGCATTAATTAGATTTAATACCGTAACATGGCATAGACATGTGTTCTACATCACAAACTAAACTGTATTTTTTGTCTAAATTATTAATGATATTTTGTCGTGGTCATCCAAAGTGACTTAGTCCCATGGTTCAATGGAAAGGTTACAAGAAAGCATAACATAACGGTATATAATCAGAATATTTTCAGTGGGAAAAAGATATTTTAAACATTTTGTAGAATGTAATTTTGTACATTTTAGGAAGAAACAGGAAACAATCAGATGGAACAACTGGCAGTCAATAGACTTATGATTAGAGATTTGTTGTTGCTGCTTCTAAAACATCCAAAAGATCAAACTATTAGGTGTGTAGCAGCATTACTTAAAGTGAGTGTATTTTTGTAATTTTTAAGAAAATATGATTTATTTTGTTCTGTTGCAGTGTTTTGTTACAACCAATTTTAATATATATATATATATATATTATTAACATATTTTATCTTGTATGAACGTTTGACTATATACAGTAAAAGATTTTTATACATTTTTTTTTATATAAATCAGAAGAGATTTATGAATCATTAAGCAATTACCTTCGTGTTACCCCAGAGGACATGACTTTAAAAACTTCTTGAAGGGTAAAATGTATATATAAGTGATGCATATTTATATAATGGTTATCTAGGTTGAAAATAATTTATTAATCATCAGACGTTGGTAAATTCCGAGTCCAGATACAGAATATATTCAAGTGCTGTGAATATGAACCTCCTATCTTTATATATATATGAGATCGACACGTAAAGGTGCCACATGTACATTACTGTTCACAAGACGACAGGTCATCCCACCGGACACTGTTCCTGATACCTGTACCAGTCTTTGATATTTCCCTTTACATTTCACATGCTTTATATAGTTTTGACGAGACCTAAAATAATATCCACATTCTCCCGCATTTGAGAGAATCACATTATCTCAAGACAAACACGGCAGTTTTGAAAAGGTTATTAAAAGTGTTCATACAATATACAATAATAACAATAAGCTTTTTTTTTTTACAAAAATAGCCATTGATCAGTAGTTTTTCCATTTATTTTTTATATGTTTAAAACTTCATTGTCTGTATGAATAATTGTTACGTCATAGTCTATAGGTATAAACATAATTCGAACCCTAATATAGTATGCTCCGACATCCTTTATCCAACGTCAATGCGACAATGCTCGATTGACGTAAGAGGAACAGGAACGGTTCTTAGGTTGTTACCTTCACAATTGGTTTCCATCAGTCTGAGAACCTGTACAATATACCTGTTGTTATCTTCTCTAAAACTACTAACACAATTGCAACTTAAATGAATGGTTTACAGGTGGTCCCATTTCAAAATTGCGTCCTAGTGTGGCTGTCAATACTAAAAACAGGAAAATCAGCAAAATGATATTTTAAAAATGTTTTTATTGGAAACTACATGGGTTACTGAGACCAAACATTGATTGAATGGCAATTTGGTTGGCCCCCTTCCAAAATTATTTTTCGGACCACTGATTATAATGACTGGTATTACCATTGTTACTAAAGTTATACAAATCACGACGTCGTGAAAAGGTTCAATAGATGTGTATTTTTTTAACAGAAAGCAGGAAAAACTATCGAAGCTACAGCTCACTTGAACAGACCTGATGAAGGTGATTATAGCCAGATCTTTACGCATCTCACTGAACTGGCTTCGTGTAAGGATTTGAAAAGGTATCTTAATACAGCCATATAATTTATACCTTTATTTATGTTTTCCTTTTTACGTTTAAATATGCTTAGTGTAGAACATACACTTGTATATTTGTTGATTTGAAATTATATCTTAATCGTATTCTTACATTTTTCCCCCCGTCTCCTTATTCTTTGGAATTACCATCATCTAAAGTATTATTTTGTGATAGTCGAAAAACAAAGAAAGACCATGGGTATATCGAAATAAATGTACGTGACGGTGAAAAATATACATTTACATTAAGGGGGCATTAATGAACAATACCAAAACAGGGCAAAAACATTGTAAACAAAATAAACTCCTTTTAAGATATGGAACAAACTCCTATAGAATCCGGATATAAGTAAATATTCCAGATTGATTAGCATTTTCCTATCCATGCAGAAATGAGCTGAGAAGGGAGACCCAGTACGCAGATAATGCTGGTATATTTCCACTCAAGAGAGGTCAATTATCAATGATAAAGTTGATGTGTTCATATACCGAGAATTGAACCAAAAAGAAGAACCCAAAACATTAATCAGTATGTTGAAGGGATGATTAAAATGCCAAAGTGTAACACAGAAAATGCATTTTAATACCACAAAGAAGTTATACCAAACATAATAATTCTTATCATACATTACATATTGAGAATGGATAACAAAGTTTATACAATTCTTATTGTTTACTTAAGAAAACAATTCATTGTTTATCAATTGTACACCTTTGGTAGTAAAAAAAAATGTAACAATTTTAAGTGTATTATTAACTTTAGAGAACGTTTTATTATAAAACAAAATCTGCTAGTTTTATTATTTAGATCATGTCTCAGGTTTCCAAAAAACGATTATAAATTTTTGCAGGGAAAGCCGACAAAAAATTGGATCCGTGTTGAGACTAAGGGCTGGAAATTGGGTTCTGCGAGACGGTTCATCTTAAAAATCAAATTCTTAGAAAGTATGGTACCAATTTTGAATGTTTATTGTATTTTTCTGTTGGTTAACATCAGTTCAAATTCAACTGTTTCCAGCAATATTTTCAGTTAATGCATATTCCATGACAAGAACATGATCCTCTGAACATACATATTTTACCCAATTATCAAAACTAAATATCTTGATCTATAAATATTGCATCAAGCATTGTTTAGACCACTTTAAACGCTACAGACATAATTATCACTTTACCTTATCGAAATGACCATAACTGGTCTTGACTGGTCTTCATTGACTGCGAGTTGACATGAACAACAAAATGTTTAAGGTCAACAGTGACATGCTAATCAATCAACATCATCCAACGGCCAGAACCCCAACAAAAAATAACATAGAAGCGTACAAAACACACGTTCATTTGATCTTGTAATCTTGATTAGGTTTGAAACTTTTTTGGTGCTGATTACAGAAAATAGTACATATGTATTATAAGCATTCTAATAATGAGTTCTTTGAACGGATGCAGCGTTTAATTCCTTTACGAAATAAATAGTAGGATTCTACCTAGAAGCTGTTAGGAATGTAATAGGAATCTACCTAGAATCAAAGTTTGTAGGAAGAAAGTAGGCATACATGGAAAATGAAAAAAATATCTGCCTGGACTATTTTATTTTCTTACCAGCAAATTCCTACTATTTAACTGGAATTTAGAAGTCTTTATGGATTTTTTCTGTTCTTGATTATCTTTAGTGGGAAATTTGGACTAAGAAAATGTGATTAGATTTTTCATTTTGCTACTACAAGATTCCTGGTATGGATGAACATACTTAATTTATTCCTTCAAGAAAATCTTTCTACCTATAACTTTATTGTTGTAAATTATACCCATTGGGGTTAAACAATACAACAGATAACATATAGAATGAACAATAACAAAACAATACATACAGATAAGATACAGTCCTGAAAAATTAAATTATTTTGATCGATGTAGACCCTATTTTCGCAGTTACAAATACTTGGTAAAAGTTCACTTTTTGGATTAAGAATATCAAAAATCTGTGATCCTTCGTCACACGATAGAAAATGCTGTTTTATTTCAACTATCTTTTCAAAGAGATTAGATCTTATTTGAGTATTGGATTTGCAATGTTTTATGTACTCGGACATAACACCGACTAGTTTTAAATCATTTAGTATTAGTAAAAACTTTATTCTGAGTGAATTATTTCTTTTTTTTATTATATAATATATTTCGGTATGATAAAAGTTGATTTTAAAATTATGACAACAAATTAATTATTTTATTTCTTATAATTTTGATGTTCAAATTTCATAAACTAGGGTCATAAATTGTTCTAGGGTCATACATTGTTCTAGGGTAGAAGCGTACAGAATGGTTCTAGGGTAGAACTGTCATAAATTGTTATATGTCAGGACACAGCCTGTCATAAACGGTTCTAAAGGTGTCAGGATGACAGTTCTAGAACTGTTCCAGAACAGTTCTTCTGAGAGTTTAGAACAGTTCTAATGAGAGGTTACAACTGAGCTCAACTGTATCTATTGTGTATCTTTTCATGAAATTTGTTTTCTTCTAATGAGAGTATATCACAAATAGTACCATTTCTGACAGCACATTCAGCTGGACTCATAATAGGAATATATTCTTCAGAATACCAAGTTTCACAATTGTATAACAAAACTGGTCTAATTAAAATATCAAACAATTTACAAGCCAATTTAACAGGTATATTTAAAAAAAATTTAAAGTGACTTTTGAATGCAAAGCTTTTCTTTGAAAGTTCTTGAAATCGACTGCTTAAAACTCCCCTTAAAATTAATAACATTGCCTAAGAAATTTGACACCCTTGATTCTAGTAGAGCTTGCAACTATTTTGAAAAACCTTCATTCAAACAAGCTAAGGGTCACTTCTGCATCATGTTTGATTGTAAATGATTGGTTGTTTAATAGTCGCAAAAGATTCTTATTCATTCATCATATGAAGAAAAAACTGAGTAAAAAAGTGACTATACTTACTCGTTTGAGATTCAGAATAACTACTTTTACTTTTTTTTATTTCAGAAATCAATGACGTTAAAAATTTCATCAGTGATGATATGCAAATCCTTGTCCAGAATTTCAGAACTCTATTAAATATCAGTCCTGATACAGTTGTATCATTTAATGTGGAAACGGTCATGCATTCAAAAGATTCAAATTAAACTGACATTTCAGAGAACTTCACAATACATAATGAGAATAAAAATGTTCACATATATGCTTCTAGACTTGCTTTTGCTTACGTTGTGCTAGAGTTCGCCCCATAAATTTTATCGGTACTGAATATTATGGTCTTATCAGTTTTTTTTTTTTGGTTTGGGAGCGGGGGGGGGGGGGTCAAAATACTCTGCTTTGTTCAGTTGCATGACATCTTTAACTACAATGACAATGAACAGCACTGCTCCGTCTCTAAATGCAGGGCAAAGAATTGTAAAACATGTAACATTCTAATTAATGACACAACATTCACCAGTAATTTGACAAAGAAAACATACAATACCAGAATACAGCTTTGATGATCTGAGCTGTAAATCAGAGAATGTTATCTACGGTTTAGAATGTAATTTATGTGGACTGGGTTATGTCGGGGAAACAAAAGGTAGACTTAACAAACGCATGAATGGCCATCGCTCAAGTGTAAACAGCAGCGATTTTCCTGAAGTCTACCAGCACTTCAACCAACCTGACCATTCTATTCTTTCAATGAAAGTCCGGATTATTGAGATAATTTACCATCCTACCAATAATCTTAATTTAAATACACACTTACGTCGGGATTGCAATACCATACGGATGCAATGACAAAATCGACAGTGTAGATATTCTATCAAGTCCTAGATGTAGTGATGTGAATGTGATGAAGCTATTTCCTAATCATCAAGGACGTAAACGGAGGCATGGCAATAGACATTATACAAAACCTCAATGTCATGATTTTTCCATCAAAGGCCTTCTCCCTTTCATACAACAACCATTATGTCTTCATCAAATTCGCACTAAATTATATTCTTTACCCCTCCGAAAATTACACACTTTATATCAAGCCGGCTTAGACAGTAGAACTACTGATTCTAATTCACCTGAATACACACTGACCTCTGTTGTGTTGGATATTGGAAGTTTTTCAAATCAGTTGGTACACATGAAATTGAACAAGACAACCGTTCTATTATTCCACTCTTTTTTCCCCAAGACCGGAAATGAGATGCCGTAAATCTTGGAAATATCCTTCACCACAAATCGGTCAGATTAAAAGTTCCGCCTTATTTCAAACATCAGTCCATTTCCATTATTTCTTATACCTATACTACACCCGTTGCACCAAAAATCTTCCATCACAAACGTGTATTGCAGGACCTCAAAATCGACGATCTCAAAGCTAAGCCACCTGATTGTTCATGCAACAGTTCTCCATTCAAATATAGTCCTGTTGCCTATGTCATCACAGGAGACTTAAATATCATAGACAATGAGTCTCTTCATGATGTCTTGGCAAAAGGTTCTTAGTATCGTGAACCACAATCCATAAATTGATGGATGCTGTGGAGGACTATGCCAGAAAATGGAGCAAACGTGAACAAGTAGATTCGCTTTCAGAGTGGGTTAAAGCTGTGAGATCGTTGATTCAAGTCCGAATTGATAAACTTAGAAGATCTATGCGTAAAAAAGGAACATCAGTCTTCAGCAACCCTGATGCTACCAAGACATTGTCCGCCACTCATGACAAATATGTTGTTCCTGCAGAGAAGGCCCCTAATAACATCGCTTTTGTATGCAAAAGCTACTATATTCAATGCTTGATTAATGAATTAGGGATTGCTAGTTCATTTGGCAATCCTACCTATAAAACTACTACACTTTCAAAGGAAGAAATAACCGACAATCATAGAGTCTTATCGTCATTTGGTATTTCCATCAAAGATGATGATTGTGATCTTCCTACCTTGTACTGGTTCCCAAGTTACATAAGTGTCCATACAAACAACGATTTATAGCTGGATCTACCAAGTGTTGCACCAAACCATTGTCTCAACTGTCAAAACGGGCCACCAAAGTTATTTTGAGACAAGCTATTCAAGACGTGGTATCAATCAAATGTGGATATTAAAGTACTCCAAAGACTTAAAGGATATTTTACGATCTCGGTCCATTTCAGTCTGTAACAACATAAAAACATTTGATTTCTCTACTCTCTAAACCACCATTCCTCATTCACAACTGAAGGAGAAGTTGAAAGATTTAATCCATCGATGCTTTCAAAATAAAAATGGCAACAGCAGATACACAAACCTTGTCATTGGTAGAGATAAATCATTCTTTGTTAAAAACCACTCTAAATCTTACAAGAAATATACAGTAGACGAAATTGTCCTGATGATTGAATTTTTAATCGACAACATATTTGTTCAATTTGCTGGACGTGTTTTCCAACAGACAATTGGCATTACTACGGGTACGAATTGTGCGCCACTCTTGGCCGACTTGTTCCTTTACTCACATGAAACTTCCTTGACGGGCTTCTTAAGGAAAAACAAAGGAAGTTAGCCCGTACCTTTAATTTCAGCTTCCGCTACATAAATGATGTTTTATCACTCAATAATTCACGTTTTGGCAATTTCTTACATCACATCTATTCCAATGAGCTCGAAATTAAGGATACCACAGACACTATCAAGTGTGAATCTTATCTTGACCTTCAACTAAAAATTGACACCAGAGGAAGGTTGAATACAAAACTTTACGACAAACGTTTGACTTTCCAATAGTCAACTTCCCATTTTTGAGCGGCAATATTCCAGAAGCGCCGGCGTATGGAGTATATAGTTCACACCTCATACGTTATTCCAGTGCCTGTGACATATACATTGACCCACTGGACAGAGCCCGACTCCTGCCAGAAAAGTTGTTCAGACAGGGGTATGTTGCTCCTAAGTTGGAGTCATCCTTATTAAAGTTTTATGGACGTCATCATGTATGAAAAAACCGTTTCCAGAAATGAAAATAGACCTGTTCCATAGATGTTATCCCTTCCTCATACCGGATTTGACATGGACAGCATGGTGGTTGTCCTGCAGGAAGCAGAGACCGCTTACTCTTCCGGAGCACCTGAGTCTACCCCCTGTTTGTTGGTGGGGTCCATGTTGTTCATATGTTTTTAGTTTTTAATTGTAATGCATGTATTGTTTTGGTCTTGTCTTCTTTGTTCTTCGTTTGTCAATTGTTACGATTTTTCCCTCCTTCGAATCCCTTTGGTATTTCTTGACCTTACTATATCTCTAACGGGAAGCTTAATACTACAATTTACGATAAGAGACATAATTTTACATTATCCGTTTTTAGATGGCGACGTTCCCTTGGCACCATCGTATGGTGTTTATATATCTCAACATGTAACAACCTGTTTGATTTTAACGAAAGAAATATCTGTATTATTGAAAACTTATTACATGAGGGATTTCGATATCACAAACTTGTCAAAACTTTTACTAAATTTTATCATCGGTACAAGGTCCTCATTCGTAAATATAAATCAACGTGCAAATATCTTATATGTTCAGGTATTTCACACCCCATCTTTTATGGTAATATTCTATACAAAGCACAAAAATGTCGTCATTTACATGAAAAGCTAATCAAATCTTTAAACAGACTTATCAACAAGCGGATATAGCTACGATACTGTTGTTAAGTCACCAAAGATGACATTTTTTGGAATTAATAATGATTCACTCATAGGGTCTTTGCATCGGAAATAAAAACATTTATTCTGAAACCAGTTGTTGGCATGGTACGGGTTATGTTCTTCTCGTATTATGTATGATGGCATGATACTAAAACTCTAACGGGAGAGATTGTGGCTGATTTTCTATATGATATAGACATACACTTTCGATCATTTTAATTGAGGTCTGGATCTGGCATGTCTGTAACTCACAGTAGTCCTTTGTTCATATATATTGATTGTCATTTTGCCTAGTTTCTTCTGTTACCTTTTTAGCTCACCTGGCCGAAAATTCCAGGTGCATGAGCTTTTGCCATCACTTGGCGTCCGTCGTCCGTTGTCTGCCGCCGTCTGTCGGCGTAAACTTTTCCTTTAAGAATCTTCTCCTCTGAAACCACTGGGAAAATTGGGACCAAACTTTGGTGAAATGGTCCTTGGGTGGCCCCCTTCCAAAATCCCCGACTTCCAACCAACATGGCTATTATGACTAAAAATAGGAAAAAAAGGGGGATGAATTTCAAAAATCTTCTATGTAACTACATGGCCAGTTGGAACAAGACTTGGCAGCAATGGTCTTTGGATGAATTTCAAAAATCTTCTTCTATGTAACTACATGGCCAGTTGGAACAAGACTTGGCAGCAATGGTTTTTAGATGGTCTTCTTTCAGAATTGTGTCCGATGACCCGAACGATCAACCAAGGTGGCCAACACAGCTGAACTTAGTTTAACCTAGGACCCTATGGGAAATTCATTTAAAAATCTTCTTATCTGAAACTACTGAGCCAACAGTCTGAAAAGGCCAGTTTTTGTACTGAATTGTACTTATTTGTCTCAACCTGTCTTACTTTTACTGAATTATACTTACATTGTCTGAACCACTGTCTCGACCACTCTCAATTTGTCTGAATAAGTCTGAACAATTTTTATTTGTCTGAAATCTACTTAACCTGTGCTTATTGATTCTCGACTTAGTTTGAAGTGTCTGGACTATTGCTAAACCAGTCTCAACCTGTCTCAACCCCAATGAATGATCTCAACCTGTCTCAACCTAGTCTGAATTTGTCTTAACTTCATAAACATGAGTTTATTTAATCTCAACATTTCATGGCTGTTGTTTTGAATAGTATAATCAGGCTGAATACATCTATGATCTTAAAAATAACCATCGTCCAATTTAGCAAAATGTATATAAATTTATTTTCAATTTGTCTCTAGAAATTATGACCTGTTGGAATTAATATCTTTGTTAATTAAACTTTGTTCCATAAATGGCAAGAAGGAAATAATTAATAAACAGTTACGTTTTTCTAATTTACTAATTAATTAAACAAAAATGGCACTGTGATGATTTCAACATTAACCATTCATACAATATATCTGGCAAAACCTATCTTATTTCAAGTAAATTGTCATTGTATATTGTGATTTCGAACATTTAATTACCTCCCTTATCAAATTAAAATTTTAACTGTTTTAAACAGTGGCTTATTTGTTTTTCAATTAAAAATATATTTCAAAGTTAAATGGATCCGGCATACAGTCAATGTAGGTCAAGGTGACTTTAATAATTACTTTTAAAGACAGTGATAAAATATCCTTATTCTATGACTTAATAGTTGGTTTGATGTAGACCTTTTCTCAGAATTTTTCTCATGATAAAATATAAATTATATTTTCTCGTCAACTATCATCTTTCATTTTTTTTATTAATATAAAGTCCTCTGGTTGACAGGATCACATTATTAGGGTCTATCATATGCAGTATTCAAGTCAAAAAGATTTTTTTAAGTTGTACAAATCCTGCGAATATTGATTTATTTTCACTTATCCTGCTATGTTTGCCACCAGTAGTAAACTACAGAATAAAGTCCAGTCATAGATTTGAAATATGAACCATTATAATTTGTTATATGAACTACTTAATGATAATATAATAAAATGATATTTTTGAGAATTCTATAGGTAAAAAAAATTGCGACAAATTATATTTTTATTAAAACATCATGCTTCTGGTGGATGAGACATTTAAATATTAAATTGACTAAACAGTACAACAACATGAAATTTATGTTTTCCTATTATTAGACTCACAAATTTTAATTATGACAGTTTGTCCTAAATCTCCCCCTTTTTTAGAGTAATCACGAAAATATAAAACTTTTTGTCCCAAATTTTTTTAATGTATTCTGATTTTAAACTCTTTCCTAATAAAAGGTTTACAAATATTCTTCGAAGATAAAAGATATTGGAAGGGTCATGTTATAAACTAATTAAAACTATAGCTTATATAAAGAGGAGTTACTTTGAAGGTTAATCTACCTTGTCACACCTGAGTAGACCACTTCACAAATATGTATGTACATATGTCACCTGTAGTTTTCACACCTTTTAACACTAACATGATGTTTAATCTACAGTATCTGACCACAATTACCAAGGAAAGTAGGAAACTTATTACACAATGTATGACTAAAGGACACCTGGTGTTAAATATACATGTATAAGTACAGTTTTTGTTTGTTATGTAATATCATTAGTACATTTCTGGAATTTATAGAATGGTAATGAAAAATTACAAAACAAAAATATTTCAATATATCTAAAGAAAGACAAACAATAATTATAAAATAAAGTTTAACATAGGACCCTATGGGAAAATTCATTAAATAATCTTCTTGTCTGAAACAACTGAGCCAATTAGAACAAGACTTGGAAGCAATGGTCCTTAGATTGTCCTCTTTCAGAATTGTGTCGGATGACCTGGACTGTCAACCGAGTTTAACATTAGACCCTATGAAAAATTCATTAAAAAATCTTCTTGTCTGAAATTACTGGGAGGTTTGAACCAAACTTTGCATCAATGGTCCTTAGATGGTCCTCATTCAGAATTGTGTCCGTTAACCCAAACTATGAACCACGATGACCACGATAAACGAACTTTTAACCTCGTGGGAACTGGTAGCTATATGTATTAGGCAATGTACTATCAGGTGAGCGATACAGGCTCCTGAGAGCCTCTGGTTTAACATTGAACTGAGTTTTACTGTGTGTATCGCTGTGTGTTTGTTTATTCCACATTGGATAGAGGTATAGGGGGTTGAGATCTCACAAAACATGTTTAACCCCGCCGCATTTTTGCGCCTGTCCTAAGTCAGTAACCTCTAGCTGTTTTCTGCTCTTTGGTCGGGTTGTTGTCTCTTTGACACATTCTCTGTTTCCATTCTCTATTCTACCTAAACCAATGTTTAAGTTAAAGTGAATAGGAAAATAATGGTAACAGTTCTGATCACAGTGGTAATTTCATCATTGAGAAACTTCGAGCGACAGATACTTCCGAAAGTGATGATAGTGACAATCAAATTATCATATCCAAAAAAAAAACAAAAAAAAACAAGAGACTCACAAACCACCAGCCCTACAAACAAGACTCTTCATGTCAAACTGTTTTGGAGAAAGGAAACGAAATTTAAATCATTGAGTCATTTGCAGTTTATAGTGGACATATTTTTATAATTTCTGAGTAGTAACATTTATGAAATATCAAATGGTTTATAATATAGTCTAACACTCTACTGATAGAAAATTATCTACGTATTGGTGAGTTTTGCGTGAGTGAATGACATATGTGTGTATACATAGAACTAATCCCTATCCATGAAAGGGGAGGGGGAGGTCAGAATTTTTATCTGAGTGAGTAGAGGGATTAAATATCTATGTAGTTATATCCATTTCATAATTACTAGCCCACCTCCCAGATAAAAAAGTGATAAGTTCCTAAACTATGCTTTGCTTGATCTTTGCTTTCTTACTCGTGTTGCCTTTGTCGCTTATATTCGACTATTTAAAAATACAGGTAAATGAGTTTTCATACTCTTGTCGAATACAGATTCTTGACAGGCTAGTGATCATTAGTAGTCATGACGAACTACCTAGACCATTCTGTCACCGAGGCCCCTCATAGTACAGAATGAGTTAGCTTCCTGTCCTCGGTGCTAAAGACTGTTTTAAAAGGGAGACGAGAACTCTCACTTGATCCTTGGTGTTTGGTTTAATATTTCCCGTAGTTTATCTTTATCAGTATAGTCAATTAGTATTGAAATTTTCTAGGATTTTAATGTGTGTTTTATAGTATAGAAAAAAGTGATATTCATCTTAAATATCATCTTAAATTTCTTGGCGTTTTAGAGTATCTACCCGTCTCAATACTAGTAGCTAAAGGGTGATTACTAGACTCTCCATACCAATGCCCGGTAATAAAATATAATATTTTCAATAATTTCCAAAATACCTTTCATTTATTGCCATTTTCGTTCTGCCATTACATTAAAAAGTGTGTTTTATTTAGAAACTTTTTGCATAGAAGGGAATTCCGATGTGGTGGCGACGTTATTATGAGTTGTGTTTTTGTTGGTGTGAAAAATCTGTAAAATTAAGTTGTACAATACCAGTGCTTGAAATAAAAATGAATTTAAACAAGCTATATTGTTGAAATGACGTTAGGTTCCCATTTGGATATTTCTTTCCGTAATTTTCCTGATAAAAATTCCAACAACTATTAAAACAATTAAAAAACAAAAATTAACAAGTATAATCAAATGTAGACTTTTTTAAACTTTTTTGAAGCAGTGTTTATATAAAAACTTTATTTTATAATCAGCGTAGAGTACGCTAGTAGTAGAGAAAGCAAAATGAGCCATCAAATGGAAAGTTGTGAATTGGGGATCATAGAGGAATATTCAGACGAATTTAAAGCGACAATTTTTTTCCGTCAACGAAATGGCCATACAGTGCATCAAATTTAGTTCGGTATTTTATGATATATTTTATTAAGGTAAGAGTATATACAGCTTCTATAGGGTTGATATGAATATTTTTAGGCTTCCAACAAATTTTTAATCATATGCAAGTTAACTAACAGCTCAAATGAGCGGCTTTATCTTGGGAAGACATTTAAGGTCATATCCATTTCTACACTGAACCGCAAAAGAAACGTCGCACAAAATGACATGTTCACATACATTTATTTCAAAGTGACATTTATATATTTTAAATTAATTTTTACAAAATTTAATGAATGATTTACAGTCTTTTGGTTACAATGTTCACAAAAACGTCACAATTGTCGCAACGTCACATGTTTTCAATGCTGTGCTCCCACGTTCGTGTATGTCCTCCATCGGCACCAATTACTGCGGCACATCTTCGGTACATGGAGTTGATGAGCCGATTAATAAACGCCATCGGAATACGTGCCCATACTCTCTGAAACGCTTGTGAAAGTTCAGCTGCAGTTGTCGGACTTGGCTGCTCATTATTCAACCGTCTTTGAACTTCGTCCCATAAATGTTCAATAGGGTTTAAATCTGGACTCAAAGCCGGCCAATCCATAACATTAATGTTATTCTGCTGTAGGAAGTCTCTTGTGGCTCTTGCGGTATGCGCACGTGCATTGTCCTGTTGGAAAGTCTTGTTTTGATGACGTGCGAAATGGGGCTGAACATGGGGTGTCAAGACTTGGTCGATGTAACGGGCAGCTGTTACGCCATTTCCTCTGCCTGGGCCAAGGTTCTGAAAGATGACTGGACCAAGTTTAACGTTAAGGCCGATTCCACCCCATACCATGATGCTAGGCCCCCCCCCCCCCCGGTCTTCGTAACGTTCCCCGCGTCTTCTCCACACTCTGGTTCTGCCATCGGCTGTTGAAATGCAGTAACGGCTTTCGTCAGAGAAGATGATGTTACGCCATTGTCGATTTCGCCAATTCTGTCGCTGAGTGGCCCACTGAAGACGAGCTTGACGGTGTCGAGGAGTAAGAATAGGTCCTCTTGCTGGACGGCGACATCTCATGTTTCTAGCAGCTACTCGCCGACGAACCGTATCATCACTTATGGGTCGTCCATGTGTTCCAACAGTGTTTCTGGCAGTTTCGGCAGCTGGGGTGAACCGATTCATCAAATGGTGACGAACAATGCCTCTATTCTGTCTAGGGGTAGTGACTTGGGGTCTACCACTCCGTGGACGGTCATTTGTGCTGTTTGTTGCATTGTACCGTGTCCGTAGACGTTCAATTGTTCGAACAGCACAGTTGAAGTCGTTGGCAATAACTCTGGCAGATTGCCCAGCATCCAATCGACCAATGGCCTGTTCTCTCTGTTGTGGAGTCAGACGTGGCATAGCTTCTGTGTCAACACTGATACTAACACTCTTTAATTTTCTCCGGCCTTTTATACCCATAAAGGAGCATGAATTTCACGAACATTTAAGATTTAAGAAAAATTACCGCCAAGTGTTTCCCACGAGCGGTTTTAGGTACGGTCGCTCTACGATATCAACTGAAAATTATTCAACCGAAAATTTAATTCACAGGTAATTTAATCTTACCTGGTGATGTAATCGTAATACTGATTATATAAAAATCATTAATTAATATTTATTTTGAATTTTGTTAACATTTTGAAAAAGCGTCGTTTCTTTTGCGGTTCAGTATATTATTAAATAGCGTCTGCTAGAGACCATCAGTGGATATTCTCAAGAATTTCGTTGGAACTTAACATAAAACAGGTCGGAGATGAATGAAGGTAGGAATTATTTCATTTTCAACAAGTTTAATGGCTAAATATTAATAGAATCCGTGATATTATCGAGCACTGTTCGTTACAAAGTACTGGTATTGGTACTGCTTGTCAAATGTTTTTTCTAAGTTGTAATCATCTTTGATAACTTTGAATAATTGTAGCTTGCTACTCTAATTTAAGTTATCTATTCTATTAAAATATTTTTTAAAAAGTTGTTGCTGGTCCCCATTTTATAAGATTTTTTATTAAATCTATGGGTAAGATTAAAATTAGTTTCTAAATTCATATTTTGCTCAACATCTTGTTCAGTTCTTAGATGATGGATATATGTATACCATGAGTAAATACCTTTATTATGTAACATAAAAAGGACAAATATACCCAAGGAGCAATAAAAAAAACGTAATCCATTGGACAGACAAACCCGGGAAGACAAATGAACAACCACAAGCACAACAAATAAACACAGAAAACTAAAAAAAACAATGAAGAACACGAACTCCTATAAAAACCAGGAATGAACTCAGGTGCTCCGGAAAGGGTAAGCAGTATCTGCTCCATATAAGACACTTAATAACATTCTTATAAAACTTAGGCATTATCTAATATAAGCTGGTTAATCTATCTTCATATACTACTGACTGAGTTTTAATGAAAAGGGTCTATTGGTATTACCAAATTCTGACCTTACAGCTATGTTGCTGGAACTTTTTTTTTTACACCATACGTTTTACAAAACTTTGCATGAACACTTTCGACGATCGATCTATTAATAGATTTGAAGCAAGCTGATTCTATGTTAATCAAGTTATTTAAAAAATGTGAAAACTTAAAAAAACAGATAGTTTTTAATATAATTGAGAATAAAAATCAGCCTTCTTGGCGCACTAAATAAATTATACTTTTATCTATATCTCATATAAAAATAAACAGTAATGATCAAGAACTAGTAGACCGAAATTGCAAAAATAGATGAATGTTTCCTTGTCATAACCTAATGCCTAAGGAGAAAGCTGAAATTTCTTTATTCGGGTATTGTTTTCATATGAGATAGATGAATTTTCGTTTTCCCCTTCATAGCCGATTGCATACGTAAAAGACTGACATTTCTGACATTTAGTCATAGTAGGATAGATGAATGATTAGTTTTTCAACGGTAAAAATTTCTCGAAATATACAGCAGAATTGGGTGCGATTTTTATGGCTGAAATTTTACCTGAATAAGTATGACATTCCGTTTCATACCCTACGGCCGCTGTTGTTTGTATTTTTCAGGATAAATGTGACAGTGTAGATTTCCTTTTTTATTGTTGATACCCTTAAGTATATCGATCTATATCTGTAGAACTGACTACATGTACATCTTGCAAGTTTGAGCTTTGTGCACAACATTAAAGCAATTACAGCGAGTTCATAATGACGTCGCCAAAAGATACAAAATGTGTTGCTGTAGTATTTACCACGAACATCCCTCGTTAGGTCCTAAAATGTGAGGTTTATCTGAAATAATTCCGTAGACTTAAATCAGTATCAAATACAATGTATCTTAAATACTAAATCATGAAGCTGTTTTCCTTTGAGTAGAAGAAAAAGACAAACACTGGACAAAAAAATGAACAACAGGAACTCCTATAAAGACCTGGAGTGATTCCAGGTGCTCCGTATACGGCACCCGTGGTGAAGTTCAATAAAGTCAGTCCGGTGGAAGTCGCACATCGGTGGAGGTACATGAAATGTTACCACAGTGGGAACAGGTCCAACATCATCTTAGATATTGGAACACTGTAACGGTCAATCAATTCTTAATGACGAAAATTTCCTAATTGATGACATCTTTGATAAAACCCTGGTTAAGAAGCTTTTGAGAGAGGAGTAATCCTCTTTGTCGAAAGAAAGGGTAACTCACGCATGCCCTTGAATATCGTCTGAGAAACGTAGACGCCCTATGCAGGCGATGCTGGTATATTGCTACTCAAGAAGGGAAGGTTAACAATAGGAAAGTTGAAGTCAACACGTTTGTCATAAAGCGTTACCTTCAAATGTCCTTCATTGTCTATTACGAGAAACAAATCCAAATATGAAGCGGATTTCGATTTAACTATAGTATCCTTAAAAGGTATACGTAAAAGTTCACCATTTGTAAAAAAAAAACTAAAGTCAGAGAAAACCTCTGGATATGATCATAGTTTAAACAAGAAATAAAAGAATGTAAACAGGTTTTGTTTTCACGTTTTTGTAAACTTTTTAGCTCATCTGCCCTAAAGGCCATGTGAGCTATTGCCATCACTTGGCGTCCGTCGTTGTCCGTCGTCGTAAACTTTCCTTTAAGATCTTCTCCTCTGAAACAACTGGACCAATTGGAACAAAACTTCGCAGCAATGCTCCTGAGGTGGTCCTCTCTCAGAATTGTATTTAATGACCTGACCTCTCGTCCAAGGGGGCCGCCAGCGCCGAACATAGTTTAACATAGGATCTTGTTGGGGGTGTAATCACAGATCATCTTGTCTGAAACCACTTGGCCAAATGTAACAAAAATCGGCAGCAATGGTCCTTAGGTGGTCCTCTTTCAGAAGTGTATCCGATGATCCAACAGAGCTGGACATAGTTTAAATAGTTGGAATATTTACTTAAAGCTCTGCTTGTCTAAAACCACTGGACCATTTGGAACAAAACTTAACAGCAATGGTCCTTCGGTAGTCCTCTTTCAGAAATATATCCGATGACGCAGTCCACCATCCAAGATGGCCACCAGAGTCCAACATAGTTTAATATAGGACCCAAGACCCAAGCTCTTCTTGACTGAAACCGCTTGGCCAATTGGAACAAAACCTGGCATCAATGATCCTTAGGTGGTCCTATTTCAGAATTGTATCCGATGACCCGTCCGTCATCCGGGATGGCCTCTAGAGCCGAACATAGTTTAACATAGGACCCTACGGGAAATTTACTTAAAGACCTTCTTGTGTGAAACCACTAAGCCAAATTTAACAAAAGTTGGCAGCAATGGTCCTTAGGTGGTCCTCTTCAGAATTATATCTGATGACCCCACCTGTGATCGAAGATGGTCACCAAAGGCGAACATAGTTTAACATAGGACCTAATTGGAAAAATCAATGGAAGATCTTTTTGTTTGAAACCAGTTAGCCAGTTGGCTTGACAGAAATGTTCCAGGCTACCAGTCAAGATGGACACCGTCCAGGTGAGCGATTCAGGGTCCTGGGAGCATTTAGTTAATAATTTATTAAAAATATATATTTCTGTTATCCAGCAATATATGAATGGGCAAGATTCTATTTCTGTCGAAAATACAACTATCGCATGTTTCCCATGATGGAAACCCAGTCAGCAAGCCAACGCTGGACCATCGTTGACCCGATGTCAACTAATATTTAAATGACAATGGCCCAACATTGGACCAACATTAAACATTAGTTCAGTGACAATAGCCCATCGTTGGCCCAACACATGTATTGTTGTTATAACGATGGGCCAACGTTGGACCAATGTAGTAAATGTTAGGTATCAAATTTATTTAATGCTGAGCCAAAATTAATTATTTCTGATGATATCGGCCTAACATTATGTGGACAGTTTACTATAAATGACTAACACCCCGTGTTTGCCCATACATGTAATATCCAATAAGTGATGTCGCAAAGTAACAGTCATTAGAACTGAGGAAAGGAGACACTTAAGCTGTATTAATATGCGTATTTTTCCTTTTGTGTGATATATGTATATCTGTCTGTATATTTGTATGATATTTCTGTATTGACATGTACCAAATGGTATTTATCCCCCCGCTTAGCGAAAGCGGGGGGATCATGTAATACAGTCCGTCCGTACGTACGTACGTACGTACGTACGTACGTCTGTAGTGGCAAGGCATATCTCTGAAACGGTAAAAGATAGAAACTTGAAATTTGGCATCATGGAAGAGTATATGACCCACTAGGGAATAGACCCCTTAAAATTGGAATTCGACCCCTTGGGGCCAAATTATGAGCGAAAAACGAATTTCGCGATATCCAATAAATGGAGATATCTCCAAAAGTGTTAAAGCTAGGATATTGGAACTTATGTCACTACTTATATTGCCTTTCCCAAGTTGAAAGAGGGTATCAAAATTTTGGTCCCGCCCCTAGGGGCAATGCCCTAAGGAGTTAAAAAATGTCTAAAAACGATTGTCCAAGAACTCCTCCTACGCCGTAGAAGATAGAAACATGAAATTAGGTACACTAGTAACACTTGAAGAGTTGTCTGTGCCAAAGGTTTCGGAATTTTGATTTTTGCCCGGGGGGTGGGGCTACACCCTAATATGTAAAATCTCAAAATATGGTAAGATCAGTTCATATCCCCACCCCTTAACCATATATATTTTTATTCCACATTTAAAGACGAGTTACATGGTCACCCCCGGGGGTCAGCCCCACCCCCCTCATTTGGAAAATTACAAGATATCTCAAAAACAGTTAAGATCCCTACCCCTAAACCATATATATTCTTAGTGGGCATGACAAGACAAGTTTAATGGTCATCCCCGGGGGTCGGCCCCACCCCCCTAATTTAGAAAATTACAAGTTATCTCTAAAACAGTTGAGATCCCCACCCCTAAACCATATATATTCTTAGTGGGCATGACAAGACCAGTTGAATGGTCATCCCCGGGGGGTCGGCCCCACCCCCCTCATTTACAAAATTACAAGTTATCTCAAAAACAGTTGAGATCCCCACCCCTAAACCATATATATTCTTAGAGGGCATGACAAGACCAGTTGAATGGTCATCCCCGGGGGTCGGCCCCACCCCCCTCATTTACAAAATTACAAGTTATCTCAAAAACAGTTGAGATCCCCACCCCTAAACCATATATATTCTTAGTGGGCATGACAAGACCAGTTTAATGGTCATCCCGGGGGTCGGCCCCACCCCACTTATTTAGAAAATTACAAGTTATCTCTAAATGAGATGCCCAACCCTTAACCATAGCTACTTGTATTCGTTATTAAAAGATCAGTTCAGATATTTTAAAATGTTTAATATTGGTGTTGTGTATTATTATCCATCTTAAAACTTTTGCATTCGACTTTGTCCGAGCAGTAGAAGTCCAATTTCATATTTCTGTGTTGTTTCTTGATATCCAAAGATCAGTGTCAAACTTTTCTCTATTTATGCAATTTGAAATTATGAGGGGTTCAGACTTTGTGCATTCCGACTTTGCTGGGAGCGGGGGGATGTGCAATCTCCGATTGCTTTCAAAAATCGGATTCATTTTCTAAGAATTCTTCCGTGAATACCTGTAATTCTCTTTCTGGGAATAAAAACATTTCTGTTTTACGATCTCCATTAAAATTAATTTACATGAAACTTGGTATTATTTACGAAATCATATTCATTGTTGTATATAAAATATAATAAATCGCTGTTGAATCACTTAAAAGTATATTTTAATCCACACAACTTTGTAGTTATTAAGATAATATCAAGTTTTTTTCACAACAGGTTTCATCAAATTGTACATGTATCATGCAGGTGACATTCAATCAAAAACTTCACGAACATAACCGTCTGTAAAAATTTTCATTTCCTGCATCTTTCAGGTCCACACAATAAATTGTATTAGGAGTCAGGGCATTTCTGCACATTTCTCAAAATATTTAAATTTCGGTTGTTGTACTTGTTTCCAACACTGATTTCTGTAAAGAAAAATAGTCTGAATATTCTCATATATCTAGTATGCTAAGCCAATTTTCAAATATTTCTACTGTAAGAAGTAGTAAATGGTGTACTTTTACCTTATCACTATGAAATACAATACTGACAGATAATAAGTTTGTTTCAAAAAGGGGGTCAATATCTAACAAAGTAAAGTCGAGAAAGTGGATGACAAAGTCAATGATCCATGTAAATTAATTATTACAATGTATTGTTAGAAAATTAATTTTAACATCAATATTTATATTATCTAGAGGCCAGTATTTAGTGTCTAACGATCAGTAATCAACAACTGACATAAATTGTTTGTTTACATGCATGATCGATGATCTTGCATCAGGAAACTTGCATTTGTAGGTTAATTATTCGAAAACAGTAATTATTATAAAATAACAATCCAAAGATACTAATATTAGATATAGTAAATTTATACAATGCTGTATACGACGCATTTCAAGCAGTTACTTCTCATCAGCACCATTAAAACCAAATTTCGTTTAAACAAGAAGTACTCATAATCAAAAATACCGAAATAGGAAGCCAAATTTCAGCTAAGGAGATCTACCACGTGCAATACAAGGAATGAACCCTTAGTAATTCTATTATTGTTTTAATTTTGCTAAATACTGGTAATTTCTATAGCAAATCAATGAATAATCATGTCAGACAAGTCAGACGACTGGGTTGGCGAATACCCTCGGGGACCTAGGATTCACTATGCAGAGGCATCGTCCCAGGAGTTTCAAAATAACAATCCAAAGATACTGATATAAATTGTATACATAAAAAGTGCAGTAAGGAACTTTTCCGCGAAGTTGAGCAGAAATGTAGGCAGTTTGATTGTGAATAGGGATGTCTAAAGATTTAAAAAGAAATTGCTGGATTTCTTTATTGCAGAGGATTGAGCTAGGTATATTGAAATTATTTGCTCGGAGCCTCCTGTTTTAACTATATGGGAAAAAATCTAGTGCATTAAAACATTATGGCAACATTACAGCAACGTTTGGAATTTACAAAACATATCTACCACAATTTGAAACTACCAGAACTAATCTTCATTGAAACAGAAAAGGAAGAAAATTCATTGGTTAGAATTTCAGCAATGATGCCCCGATAAGATATGATTCTGCATTTATTGCACAATAAGGTTGCCGGCCATTTTAAAAGTCAAATAAAATTTCAAACGGTCTGCTGCCTGTTCTTGGTACTTTGCATAATTAAGATTGGTTCACGTTTAAACTACTTAATGTTGTTTTACTTCATGCAAATGTTTGGAAAAAATCATTGGTTAGAATTCAAATGGAGCACCAAAAAGGATAAGGAATTAATTCACAGAAGCAAAAATAATAGATTGAAAATAACACCATTTGACCTCCTAATTGCACATTTAAAGTTTTTAATTGATTCACTGTTGTCTTTATACAACAAGAACATTAGTGATAAATATCATATGGTCTAAGTTTAAGGAAATCTCCTATTTAAACTATATGTCAAAAAGAGAATGTAGTAAAAATTTATGGCAACATTATGACAGCTTTCGCAATGTGCAAAGATGCTTTGCCTAAGATATATGTACCACAAATTGAAACTACAAGAACTAATCTTCCTTCAAATAAAAAATCAAAAAAAACTCATTGGTTAGAATGTCATCATTGAGGCTCCAAAGGGTGGACATTATCAATAAAATAAGATTCTGCATTTATTGCACAATAAGGTTGCTGGTCCTTTTAAAGTCAAATAAAAGATTTTATGAAGAAAAAAATATCACGTAGGAAATCAAGGTTAAGAAACAATTAGTATGTTTTCGTGAACTGAGGTTCCATTTGGGTAACTAAGAATATTTTTTTTATATTTGCCCGAAGCCAAAATTATTGCAACCTTAAACGGTCTGCTGCTTGTTCTGGGTACTTTCCATAATAGAGATGGTTCACGTTGAAACTACTTAATGTTGTTTTACTTCACGCAAATTTTTGGAAAGATTCATTTATTAAATTTAAAATAATGCACCAAAAAAAGATAAGGAATAAATACACAGAAGCGAAAATAACATCCTTTGATCTCATTATTTCACATTTAAAGTTTTTAATTGATTCTCTTAATACACATCAAAATCTTTTCGTCTCTGTTATCCTTATACAACAAGAACATTAGTGGTAAATATCCTTTGGTCTTAGTTTAAGGAAATCAGATGTTTAAACTATATTGAAAAAAGATAGTGTAGTAAAAATTTATGGCAACATTATGACAGCGTTTGCAATGTGCAAAGATGCTTTGCCCAAGATATATGTACCACAATTTGAAACTAAAAGAACTAATCTTCCTTCAAATAGAAGTTCCAGAAAATTCATTGGTGAGAATGTCAGCATTGAGGCCCCAAAGGGTGGACATCATAAATAAATAAAATTCTGCATTTTTAGCACAATAAGGCTGCTAGCACTTTTAAAGTCAAATAAATGATTATATATATATATATAAATTAGGTGGGAAATTAAGGTTAAGAAACAATTAGTATGTTTTCGTGAACTGAGGTCCCATTTGGGTATATCGAATTTTTTTTATCTTTGATACAAGCTCAGATTATTGCAACTTTTAACGGTCTGCTGCTTGTTTTGGGTAATTTCCATAGTAACGATTGATTCACGTTGAAACTACTTTATGTTGGTTTACTTCATGCAAATTTTTGGAAAAATGCATAGGTTAAAATCTTTTATTTTACTTTAAAAGGACCAGCAACCTTATTGTGTAATAAACGCAGAATCTTACTTTTTTAAAGTCCACCCTTTGGGGCCTCAATGATGACATTCTAACCAATGAATTCTTTGGATTTTTTATTTGAATTAGTTCTTGTAGTTTCAAATTGTGGTACATATATCTTGGGCAAAGCATCTTTGCACATTGCAAAAGCTGTCATAATGTTGCCATAAATTTTTACTACACTATCTTTTTCCATATAGTTTAAACATCTGATTCCTTAAACTAAGACCAAAGGATATTTACCACTAATGTTCATGTTGTATAACGTGAACCAATCTTCTTTATGACAATACTCAGAACAGGAAGTAACCTATTAATGTTGCAATAGTTTGATCTTAGATCAAACAGAAAAAAACATATTCCGATATACAATATACCCAAATGGAACCTCAGTTCTCGAAAACATACAATTTTTTTTCTGACCCTTAAGTTCCAACCAAAATTGTTTTTATATAAAATCATTTATTTCACTTTAAAAGGAAAAGCAATCTTATTGTGCAATAAATGCAGAATCTTATTTTATGTATGATGTCCCCCCTTTGGGGTCTCAATGCTGAAATTCTAACAAATGAATTTTCTAGATGTTCTATTTGAAGGAAGATTAGTTCTTGTATCTTGGGCAAAGCATCTTTGTACATTGCAAACGCTACCACAATGTTGCCATATATTTTTACTACACTGTCTTTTTTCCATAAAAATATTTATTGACATTTACGATAGTAGGATCGAGACCAGAGTTACTGCGCAGTGTTTACCACATTTCGTCCATATTGTCTTTTTGGACTTTTGAAAATATTTTCGGATAGATATGTATATGGTACGCATAAGTGTTATGTAAAGGCAACGAGATATTGACATTTACGATTATGCTATTTTCTCAGTAGGTTCCAGACCACAGCTATTGCGCAGTTTTTACCGCATGTCGTCCATATCGTCTTTTTTGGATTTTTGAATATATTTCTAAATATATATGTAAATATTACGCATAAGTGTTATGAAAAGGAAACGAGATATTGACATTTACGATTATGCTATTTGCTCAGTAAGATCGAGACCAGAGTTACTGCGCAGTGTTTACCGCATTTCGTCCATATTGTCTTTTGGACTTTTGAAGATTTTCTAGATATATATGTATATGGTACGCATACGTGTTATGGAAAGGCAACGGGATATTGACACTTACGATTATGCTATTTGCTCAGTAGGATGGAGACCACAGTTACTGCGCAGTTTTCCCGCTTTTCGTCTGAATTGTCTTTTTGGATTTTTGAAGATATTTTTAGATATATATGTATATATAACGCATAAGTGTTATGGAAAGGCAACAGATAATAATATTTACGAGAATTGGTAGTAAAAAGCAAATTTTTGAAAGGTTGCTATGGAGTGAAAGTTGATATTTGGCGAGATGCTTAAAGTATTCATATCATATGTTTCCGTTTGCACGACCTTCTACATTCGGCAATAGTTTTGCCAATAATAACATGAGCACTGAGTGTTATTTTTTTTAATTTTAAAATTTTTACACATAGTAAGTATACTTTCAAAATTAGTGAATATTTCACAAGTTTGAAGAAGTGCACTTTTTAAAATTCAGATTTTATTTTTAAAAGATTGAATGCTTCATATTTGTAATATTATTGGGGTGTAAAATCTCATTTGTTTGAAAATTCTTACAAAAAAGATGCGTCCGTTTAAGGTTTTCACAACCATATAAAACTACTAAAATGGTGCATCCATTTTTTATAAATTGCATTTTAATAATTGGTAAGTATTTAAATAAAAATTAAGGATTTCAATGAAATAAACAAGCAATGTAATTATTTCTATATAAAAGGTTATAAATAGTACGAAAGTTAGTAAATCGAGACAACTATAATTCCTTAAATTTGATGTTGCAAACCTGTTGTTACTTCGTACAAGTTATCAATTGCAAGGAGGCTTTTATATTATTATTTACACAGAAGGTGTATCTTTTATTAACAGAATTTGAAGGTTTGGGAAGTTCATATGAACAGTCTGGATGTTTCAAGTTCTTATCAATTTTATGACCATACATTAACAAGAGAAAACAATCTAATTTATTATCCCCCCAATTTCGAAGAAAGTTCGGGGATATAGCGATTGTCTCCGTCCGTCACACTTTCTTGTGACATCAACTCCTCCTTCATATTTGAGTTTAGGAATTAAATTTCTATAAAGGATTGTTGCATACTACTTGTCATGCTTGTAGATGCGCAATACGGGTATAGGATATTGATTTTCTAAACAATAGGCCAACGGCGGTCGAACGTCGAAAATTTTGAATTCAAGCTTGTGACCTAAACTCGTATGTCTTTTTTTAATCTATGCATTTTATTGGTCCCCTATAGGCAACGCCGAAGGGGACGATGGGTTTGCACGACATCCGTCAGTCGCACTTCAGTTTTTTGGACTTTTTTTCAGAAACCTTTTAATCAACTGATCTAATTTTTGGTGTGTGTGCTTATAATGATTATTTTCAGATCAAGTTTGAGTTTCATGTTGATTGGATTATCATTGATATTGTGAGAGTGAATGCACTTGGAAATAGGAATTATTGTCAAAATAATAGTTATCCTGACTTTCTTTTTGCAAACCGTTTTACCAAGTGATCTTATTTTCTTATTTGAGTTTATGATGATAAGATACAGTCAAGTTTGAGTTTGACGCTGAACAGATAATTATTGTGAGAGTTCTGGTCCTTGGAAATAGGAATTATTGCCTAAATAATAGTTTTCCGGCTTTTTTAGCAAACGCTTTTACCAAATAATCTGATTTTTGAGTTATAGCCCTTGGAAATAGAAATTATTGTCAAAATATCTCAAGCCGGTAGGGGACATTGTATTGCCCAACAATACTTCACAATGCTTGTTTCTATACAGTATTGTCATGCACCATATGCAGATGCGCAATAAGGTTTTAGAATTTTTATTTTCTAAAATTGGGGCCCACAGATGTCGAATGTCGAATAAATTGTCAATTTAAGTTTGTGACGTAAAATCCTCTTTCATTTTTCAATTTATACATTTTATTTTTATACAGTAGAGTCATGCGCCATGTATAGATGCGAAATAATTAGGTTTTTTAGTTTTCTAAAATTGGGGTCTACAGGGGTCGAAATTCAAAGATTTTTAATTCAACATTATTATGAAAACTCTTTATTTTTGCAATTTATGGATTTTATTTCTATACAGTATTTTCATTCACATAAGGTACATGCGCAATTATGTTTTATTTTTTAAAACTGGGGCACACAGGGGTCTTATTTTAAATATTGTCAATTTAAGTTTGTGACATTAAGTCCTCTTTCATTTTTCAATTTATGTATTTTATTTCTATACAGTAGTGTCATGCACAATATGTAGATGTACATTAAGGTTTTAGAATTTTAATTTTCTAAAATTGGGGCACACAGGGGTCGGATTTCAAATATTGTCAATTTAAGTTTGTGACAGAAACCTCTCCTTCATTTTCCAAAGTACGCATTTTTTTCTAAAAAATATTTTCATGCACAATATGTAGATTTGCAACATTTTTTTTTAAATTTTGATTTTCAAAAGGGCAAGCAATCTGTTTGTGCAATAAATGCATTATCGTATTTTATTCATGTTTCCACCCTTTGGCGCCTCATTACAGAAATTCTCACCAATGAATTTTCAAACATTTTGCATGAAGTAAAACTAAATCAAATTGTTTCAAAGTGGACAAATGTTTACTAGGGCAAGTCAGAACAGGCAGTAGATCTTTAAGGATCGCAGGAATTTAGTCTTGAAAATTAAAGCAATTATTTCCCAAGTGGAACTTCAGTTGAAGAAAACTGGCTATTTATTTTTCTAAGGTTGAATTTATCCTGAAAATTTTTTTTATTTCCCATCAAAAGGAAAAAGAAGAATCGGTTTATACAATAACTGCATTATCGTATTTCAATTTATGTAGATTCCAAAGGACATGGTATGATTTGGCCTGTTGAATTCCAAAATCAAAAAGTATTGAAATATTTATTATCAGCTATCATTAAGTACTCTTAAAATGCTTCAACAAGAAATTTCTGTAATAGCGGCAATATGCTGTCAAAGATGGCTAATACATGTATTGACGAAATCAATGAAAACACTAAATTTAACTCATTTTTGGACCTTTCAATTAAAATTTTGATATGAGCAACAGCCTTGCCCAAAAATTTATTTTCACTGAAATGTGTCTTTTTGTAAGACAAACATTATATAAAAAATGTTTTTTGTGCAAAGCTGTTGCTCACAGTTGTTTGGACCAAAATAAACTGTGAAAACATTCAATTTTCTTCGCAGTTTCATCATGGGAAGGAATTTTTCCAATGATTCATAGATTTTGAAAGTTTGATCATAATACGATAACAAGGGAAAAGCTGTCAAAATGACAGCAAACCATGTTTTCTCAAATATTTGTTGTTGAAACATTTACTAGTATTTGTAAGGTGCAAATCTTGTCTATAACTGTTAAGGTCAATTATTTATTTTTGGCTTTTCAAACTTTTGGTCTCCGGTGTACCCGATAATAGTTTTAAGAGAAACATGCGTTTATAATATACATGTACTATATTATTGGGGTGGATGAGAGTATCTATCTATGTATTAACTCCGGTAAAAGTGAAAATGGTCAATATCGAACCTGACCTCAATTTTATCATCACAAACAACATATTTCAATTTGAAAAGTATTGTTTGATCGGTTCATCTGGTATTGCACGGAAACGACAAAATATGCCATTTTCCAATGAATCAAGGACAGTAACTCCGGAGCGGTAAACGTGAAAATGGTCAATATCGAACTTGACTTCCACTGTATTATCGGGAACAACATATAATTTGTAAAGCTTTGGTTAAAGGGTTCTTTAGTTATTGCACGGAAACTGTTGGCAGTCCGTCGGGCGGCCGTACTTCACCAAATTAATAACCAGATTTCTTCGTTGTAAAATCCTGTTAAAAATAATACAAATTCAAATCTGAAATCTCAATTTCAATTTTCTACGTCAGATGGGACCAAATAATGACTGAAATCATATCTCCTTTTTTACTCATCATAATGGGATTAAAAATGCATAGCAACCAATAAGGAACAAGTAACTAACTTCACATTCTTTATATAGAAATGGAACGGTCATGTTCATTGGTCGATTCAACCATTGACCTCAAATAAAATGTCTAGCGCCGCCCAAGAACACTGTGTATGAAGAGATTTTTTACAAACGACGCTTCAATGGGCGTTTGAACACGTGTACTTTATTTATTTGTATTGTTTCATTTTTCATTGTTTGATTATTTCTGTGTCTAAACCATTGGTCCAAATAAAGTATTAGAGCTTTTTAAATACATAAATAAAAAAACAATATTATATAGCTACAAATTCTAAATCGAGAATGTGTATATTTTGTACACAACACTGTTTTTAGTAAAATCCCGGAGTACAATCAACATCGGTATATGTATTTGTAAGATATTTCACAGTGTATAACCGGACAGTGTTCAAAAACGGTAGTTGCTATACTGTCCGACCAGATAAAGTTAATTGCTTTCAAAATATTTAGCAATTTGAGGATTAATATCAGTGAATAGTTCGCTTTTAGTGGATGAACGGAAGCAAAAAGAATAAAATTAATGCAAACGGTATGTCCTTTGTATTTCTAGTCAAGTAAAAGTGTACTATTTGAACATACGAAAATGGAAATCATCTTCAGTAGATAGTGTGTTCAATGTCGAAAAAAAAATAAAATAAAATAAAATTTTCTCCACAAATTGTGCAATTTATGTCAAATATTTTCTCACTATCCGATGAAATAGACGTCGAAGTGTCCAGTGCAAGGAAAATATTATCGTTAACTCTTTCTCTTTCCTTACAACGCTTCGCATTGTACGTTACTGTAGGTCTAATTGCAACTGTACATAATCATTAATTGCTCAGTCTTAAAATTCATCTGTACGCCTAATTTGTTTTGTTTTACTTAATCGAGAACCTTTCTACAGCATTGCACTCATTCACAAATTTAGTTTTTTTTTTCGAAAGTATGGAAGGACTGGTTCGGGACTACATAATACCATGTAGTTAGTCAGTGAACTAAGATGATATGTGATTCAAAATGCACTTAATATATATCTTACATTAGTATATCGGGTCTTCTTTCTTGAAGTCAGAAGCTCACATTGACAGGGCATAGTACAGACCATAAGGAATGTAAAAGAGTGTTGATTATAAAGATTAATCAGTGTGACTATAAATGGTGATTGAATGTTGTAATACGTAAGATGCATGTTACTCTTGTTTTTTATTTCACCTCTTTGATCCTGCTGTTTGGAGATTTAATATTCACCTGACTTAAAACCTGGAGGTGTTTATTCCTTCATTCCAAAAATTATCTGGACTCAGGCTTCTAAGATTTACCATATAATACCCACAAAAATGAAAGCAGTGGTGGTATTTTTGACCTAAAAATATGAACATTTGGGGAATGGATTCAAAATTAGTCTGGCGTAAAATATATAAGATACTTGATACGACCGTAACTTTGAGTCGACCCTTTGTATATCGCGGAAAATTGATTAAAATCAGACGATAAATAAAGTTTTAGGTGTCCTACAAAATACCTAATTTTGACCCCTTTAATCCCTTCATCTCTTCAACGATGAAAGTACCACGAAAATGCCCGAAGTAACTTTTAGTACATTTCTTATGATCAACCATTAAAAAAATCGTCAAAATTGGTTAGGAAATAAAAAATATTTGAAAATTAAGGTTTATCTCTTTTTTGGCCCCTTTTATCTCTAAAAGGGTAAGATATGGTGAAAAACAAAGCTTAATAAATATTTCGATTTTTATCAAGGAACATTAAAAGCCAAAAATCATAAAAACTTGAAAATTTTTTAAAAGTTACAAAAAGCCCTTAATGATCCCCAGAAAAAAACGGAACCAGATTCACAAAATCAATCCAAACCTGTATTTTTTATGGGGGTAAATTCTGTTAAAATATTATACGGATACATTTAATTAAACAAAAGTAAATGAGAGGAAACCTAACTGTCTACGGACGATGACGACAAAGACGACAGGCTCATACCATAATACGTCCGCAAATATTTGCGGTCGCATAAAAATAACTCTTGAAAAAAGATGATTTGTTGCAGTTTTAAATGTACATTTTGCTTGAGAAAAAAGTGTGCGCATTCAAGAAACAAAAATATTTTATAGGATATGTATAATATCCAAATACATATTCATGTTAAATTAAAGTTGTTTCTTGCATGCGGACGTAAAATCCTGTTGTTAAGTTTATGTGAAAATTGGCAAAAATCATCAAAAAATCAACAACAAAAATATGGTACTTTCTTTTTTTGGAGGCGGGGGGGGGTGGTGGTTAGTTAATTTTTTTTTTAAATAAATATATCTTTTGCTTGATTTGGTTTTTATTTAAAGCCCATTGTCTTTCGAAGCATTATGAAACTTTTTATGCCGGTAGTAGGTTAAATTAAGTTGTTACATATATTACTACTGTTCAGATAGTAGATTGCCATTTTTGTGACAGAAACAATTCTCACCAAAATGCAAACTATGATTTCATGTATTGATGGAAATTTTATGTCTCAACTTTCACTTACGACTTAAGGATTTTCCTTTCAAGATAATTTACAGTAAATGGTCAAAATGAGGGTGCCGATGGTAGCTTGCTGGCGATAACTACCTTTTGACCGCTTTTGCTCCGCTATTTGTATCGTGTCTTTAAATCGTCAAAAATGGTCATAAATACATATATGGCTTGTCTTTTTACATTGACTTCCACAAACGTTTTCTAAACACGTCGGTCCCAGTGCCTTTTCAAATTATTTTCATATTCGGATTTATCGGAAAGTTTTGTAAATTTTCTTTGATCCAAATAGGCTGATAATGCCAGAATCGTGGATGAGTAGTGATAATAAAATTATTGGTTCAGTGTCTAGGATTACATTATATTCTTATGTATCGACGTCGATTTCCTTTGCTCATTCGTGTCAATTTAATGAATGAAATGATCATAACCATGATAACGTCATTCATGAAACAACTTAATGTCACGTTACGTTTGCTGTAAAAGTCACCATTTCATTTATCGTTATTTTGTTTATTATGTTTTACAAATAAATATGAGTAAAATGACAGAAATTAGTAAATTTTAGACAACTGATAATGAGTCGGAAACTAGAAGGAATGTGCAATTAGGCGTACATAACAGGAAAATGCTTTGGCAATTAGACATACAGTAACGTACAATGAAGAACGATTGTAAATGCGTCCGCTGTAAGGAAAACGATATCTTTTATGATAATATTTTCCTTGCACTGAAAACTTCGATGTCTGTATCATCAGATAGTAAGAAAATATTTGAATAAATTGCAGAATTTGTGGAGATAATTAGATTTCTACCTCCTTTCTTCGACCTTGAACACACTATCTATTGGTGTTTACATGATGATTTTCATTTTCTATGAACACCATTACTTGATCAGAAATACAAGTGACATACCGTTTGTATTAATTTTATTCTTTTTGCTTCCGTTCATCCACTAAAAACAAACTAATCACAGATAATAATGCTCAAATTGTTTAATATTTTGAAAGAAACTAACTTTACCTGATCGGACAGTATAGCAACTTCCGTTTTTTAACACTGTCCTGTTATACACTGTGCATTTGCAAACGAGGGGACGACCATTTTTTATTTTGTATTTTGCTACCGGCCATAAAAAATAGGGTAGGTATGTGAGGAAATGATTTTTTTTATTGTATTTTTTTCTCTCTCCATTTTTGAACTATGGACTTCTGTGGCACAATAATATAACATGTGACATGTCAATAAAGTTATTTTAAGCTGAGTTTCAGTCCTGTTTAATTTAAAAATTAAATACGCAGTGCCTAGGGTAAAGTATTGTCTTCCAAAAGGTGTCTTTAAATACCTTGGTTTTAAGTAAAAAATTAAGGAACAAAAATAATGACAGCCATGACAACAGACTCAAAAGTGATGACATGTTGCTCAGGTTTAAATCCTTAAGCATATATAAGAAAGCAAGACACAACAGAACATCAAATTTAATTTAAGGAAGCTGAAGACGATTCTTTTCCATAAGGTCTCTAAGTGACAATGTATTTTCCATCTTTTACGCTTTCATCGCATATTGGAAGGACAGTTTTTAATTTTGCTAGCAGCTATTGGTGAACACGTCTTTCCGGACAACAGTAACAACATGTATCAGGATGTCCAAGAGCACAGCTATAATAGGCAAGCTCAATCGGTGATTCACAAGATAATGATGTTCTACACATCACAATTTAAATAGTGGATTTGATGGTGGTAGTATAGGTGAGCCACCAGTGTAGTCATATTCACTGTGTGCGCAAGCAAGAGAACATTGTTGACTTTCAGCGAGTCGTAATTTTGGGTACACGAGGCTTGCGACATTCCACACATTCTGACAACGATCTTGCATTTTGGACTGTACAAAAACTTTTCGGTGATTCAGGTATTTCAATGTATCTGTTGTCTGAGGATTTATTTCTGGTGGCACATCCTACAGAGGCTTCTTGTCTAGTTTCCAAATCATCTACTGCCACATCATCATCTGAGGATTCTAAATGCTTTTCCTGTACCTTCTCTTGCTTTTTCACCTTCGTTTTCTTTTGAAACAACTGGCCAATTGGAATAAAACTAGCAGCATTACTCTTTCAGAATTGTATCCAAGATGGCCGCCAGAGTCGAACATAGTTTAACATAGGACCCTATGTGAAATTTATCTAAAGAACTCCTTGTCTAAAACCACTTGGCCAATTGGAAATTTTTTTTAGCAACAATGGTCCTTAAGTGGTCCTCTTTCAGAATTATATCCGATGACCCCACCCGTTATCTAAGATGGCTACAAGAACCAAACATATTTTAACATAGGACCCGATGGAAAATTTACTTAAAGATCTTATTTGAAACTACTTAGCCAATTGGAACAAAACATAGCATCAGTGGCCCTTTGGTGGTCCTCTTTCAGAATTGTATCCCATGACCCCATCCAAAATGGCCACCAGAGCCGAATATTTTTAAACATAGTACTCTATGGGAAATTTACTTAATTTACTTTTTGTTTAAAATAATTAAGTTTATTCAATCCAGGTACTAGTCATAGGTAGTTGGAAACTTTTTGCCCTTCCCATTTTTTCCAAAATCCAGTATTGTTATTATTATTATTTTTTAAATTTTATTTATCTTTGTGTTTTATGTGTTAAAAATACATAAATTTACCAGGAAAAGGATTTGTTCCCTATCAGTTGCAAGTTTACTATCCACAGTGATTACCGATATATATATACATGGTATACAAGAGAGTCGATGTAGATATTATAAACTTGCAACTGATAGTAGACAAATGCTTTTTATAGTATATTTATGTATTTTTAACACAGAAAAAACATAAATATGAATGAAGTAAAAAAAAATACACAAATAATGGATTTCGGTAAAAATGGGCAGGTCAAAAAACATGTCCTGTCCCCAAATACCTATGGTAATAGTAACAAATTTACCGGTCGATTACATGCAGTTAACCTTCGCTATCTTAATCGCATTTTAGTATAGATTTAGGATAACTCGAATAGACTTTAGAAACCTGCACCAGTAAAAAGTAAGATAATAAAATGATAATAAAATGCATCACAAAATACCGAAATAAATTTGATGCACTGTATGGCCATTTCATTGACTGACAACTCATCAGCAATGCTCAAGATCAAAATATGGAAATATAATAATGAATTAATAAGCACAACCATAAAAATTTAACGGCATTTAAGTAATTAATAATGTTAGGACAAAAATTCTAGCGACTGGGCTGATAATGCCCTCGATCGGGGACTTGCAGTCCACCAGCAGTGATATAGACCCAGTAATCATGCCAGGACCAAAATTCTGGCTACTGCGCTAATAATGCCCTCGGTGACTTATTGTCCACCAGCAGTGACATAGACCCAGATAACGTACTCCAAAATATTTCGATTAAGTTGAAATAGATTTACTGGTTCCTATGTGTTCGAGAGACGCGTATACCTTATATTGGTATCAAACATGTGCACTTATATTGTAAACATTACAACTGGTTTGTGAAAAGCTGATTAAATTAACGGATCAATGACTTTTCTCTTTGAATATAATATTTGATATAGTGTTAACATAAATTATCAGATACAAATCTAAGCATGCATACCAAAACCTCTTTTAATGCTTCCATGACGTAAAGTAAACACAGTTAGTTCGGTGCCACAAGCACTAATAGTCCGTTGCCATGAAAATCGTAGAAAAATGATATTATACCGCAAAATAGTAAAGATAACATTATTTCAAGGTGAGGAAAAGTTTCTTTGTTTGAAAATTCGTCTATAAAAATACAAAATATACTAGGAATCTTCAAATATTTAATTAAATAATAGGTTTCAAGCAACAGGGCCTGTATTGTGTTTGAATTGTGAAAATGATTAAAAAAAGAATGGACCTGCTCAAGCTAATGTGTAAACCAATTTACAAACTATAAAGAGGGGGGCAAGGGGTATAACTGTTATGCTGTTATAGGGCAAATTAATTCTGTTATTCCTAAAATATGTTTGCTGTTAGCTGTTATTGTCTTATTCCTTGTTAGCTGTTATAGGACAATTATTTTTTTTTTGTTATCTGTTATTGTGAGAATGTAATTGCTGTTATCAGTTATTGAAAATTGGAATGTTAGAATTTCGACAGCCAATTTTAGGTAGAAATTGAAGATCGCTGAAAATTGGGGTCCTACCACTGCTAATATGGTGGTCCTTACTCGGAGGAGGATTTTTGTTACATACCCATCAAAGACCATCACTTAAACATATGTTTCTTTCCCCTGTTGTTATTGATCCTCACCAGAAAGTGAGGCGGCAAACCAAGATGATAGTCGTGATAGCATAATAGAAATTCTGAACTCGGTGATTTTCAACCTCCTCAATTATTCTGGTCGCAATGTTTTATGATTAAATGTATCTTTTTTTTTGGCTTTCCGAATTTTATTAAACAGAATATGTTATCAAAACTTGAAATATACATTGTTCATATCTGAGTTTAATAATTTTATACTTTCTGTTGTTTGCACATGGACAATACTCAATATTCAATCAGAATATCTTACATTTGTGCACTATATGCCAAATTGAAACAGATATATACAAACGAACAGATGTTTAAAAGGTGCGGCAGTCCGAAATGAAACCTTGTGATTTTTCCTACTTAAAAGTAATATTCTTTATTCTAAATTCTAATCCAATGTTTTTTTTTAACCTGGATTTTCACTGGATAATTTTGAAAATTTCAAGCCATCAATTCTGCAGTCGATGTCCCATGAGATGACGACACTTGCAACTTGTCACTTTCGTAATCCAAAATTACTTTTGTTAAAAAAAATTCAATCTTAACCCTTGTATTAAAATTGAAATCAAAATTGTGATAGTATTAAGGATGACCGCTGGTCTAATAGGATAGATTAGATAAATATGATTTGAAATAGGTGTTTTAGTTTAAGAGAACATATAAATAGTAAACAAATAAGCAAGAAAAAAATATAGATTCACATGCTCATTTTAGAGCTATAATTAAGGCCTTGAAAATTTGCAAGAAATGGAGTTTCTCTGGATTTTTCATTGTCTTTGCATTGGCAACTTCAGTCTCTCAAAAATGTATGAAAAAATAAAAAGGATTTCATAAAATTTTGTCAAATACCATTTTAAGGTATATATGATTGAATTTTAAAGAAAAAGTAGGGGTTCATGGGCAAAAAATTTCATGTTTAGGAAATTGATAAAACCGAGGATTCCGAAAATCTGACAAAAAGACCAAAACATGACCAGCGAGCATCCTTAATATATATCAACATTTATTGGCATTAGTGCATGACCTCAATTTGCAACCATCAAATCCACAATATTGTTTGAACTTTGGGCATCTTTAAAATAGATTTTACTGATATACAGTAAAGATTAGTAGGTTCTAAATAGAGTTCAAAGTGAACTCGGGAAAATATTAAAGGAGTTTTTAAAATGCAGGCCTTCACTGAGTGGAGAGAAGCGGTACGAGGGGAAACACGCTGTATTTGAAAAAGGACTGGAAGATTTTCCAGTAGTACACTTTTGAACGAGTATACGGACATGTACCTATTTCTATTTAAAGTTTCCTGTTCCTAAGTAAATTCATTATCTACATGTCAACTTTCAAATGTTGCTTTCTTATTTTAGTTATGATCAGTTATTAAACATAAATTAACATACTTTTAATGATGTTTAAAACTGTTATTAGCCATTTTCGATTTACTGTTATCTGTTATTGATTTTCATTTACTGTTATCTGTTTTTATCACTTTCGATTCCTTGTTATCTGTTTTAAGCCAAATCAATTTGCTTTTTTGCTGATATTGGACCCCCCTTGCCCCCCCCCCCCCCCCCCCCCCCCGTCAGTACTGTACGTGGTTGTCAAACATACATTGTGTGTGTTTACATAAAGAACCCACCTATCGTCAAGAATTAAACCGTAAATAATCACCTGTAAGATTAGTAATACACGTATGTAGGTCATCGGCTCTCTATATTTAAATCTACTAACCGAAGCGAAATACTGAATCAGATCAAGAATTCACTTCCTGCTTCAAAATGGCACAAATATCTGTAAAGAAATGTGATTTGTGTGAACAAAAAGATGGAATTCATTTTTGTTACGAATGTCGTCATGCCCTCTGTGATGGGTGTAGAAAAACCCACGACAAGTTTCCTGCTCTTAGCAGACACAATGTAGGAAGCATACATCAAGTTGATCTACTGAATTTCAACACAAATCTTCGATGCGGTAGTCACGAAAAAGATTTTGAAATATACTGTGAAAGCTGTAAAAGCCTTATTTGTAGCAACTGTGTGACAACTACCCACATCGATCATAAATTTTCAGACATCGGGAAGCTAGTTTCTTTGGAAAGAGAAGATGCACAGAAAACTATTGCCAATTTAAAAACGAAAATACAAATCACATCTGATTTAAAAGAAAAAATAAGATGTGAACACTTGATGACTCTAAAATTAGCTGCTGAACGTGTAACTGGGGATATAAGAACAACATTTAGAGAGTTGACACAATTAATTGAATCCAAAAAGGGGATAAAAGAGACAGAGGTTGAAGATTTCGAACATTTAGAGAGACAGCAGTTGGAATCCTATAGACAGAACGCAGGGACTGTTATTACGAAATACTCGCGCATATGTTCTGAACTTGAAAATCTTTTAGCCGAAAAACATGATATAACGTTCCACGTATGCTACAAGACATTAACGAACGATATTGAATACCCAGATAGCATTAACGAAGAACCAAATATAAGGGATTTTCCGGACTTCGACGTTAGAAGTGTCTTTAAGGAAATATTTGACTTTTTGAATTCTAAATGCGAACAAAGGTAAGGAATTACATACATAAACTGCAGCTTAATTTTAATTTGTTTCAGTTTTTTGTTGGGTTTGTTTTTTTTTAGAGGGGGGAGGGTGGTTAGGATGGGGAGATACATATATAACAGTAAACATGGTAAGGGACCGTGCAATATTTATCAGACAGGTAGGACTGGTGCAAATTCTCATCGTGGCTTTAAAAACGTAAACGTCCTATACTGATTTAGGCTATAAAAAGTGAAGTGCCCAGATTGTTTTAATGAATTTCATTGAAATGTAAAGAAACTTGCCATGTAGTAAGAGAAATATGGACTGGGGATAGATACTAAGTATTATTGATATCTAAGATATTACAAAGAATAACTTTAGTTTTTAAAGTTGACTGTGTATGTGTTGTTTGATGTGCCAAAAAGATGTAATTGAATGTACAAAGTACCTGTAATAGTGGTATATGGGCACAGTTCAGGTCGTATGCGCAACCGGAAGTAGTGGATTTTCCCGCCATTTTCCATTGCTCATCGCTGTTTTTCTCTTGCTCTTTGCTGCTCATCGCTGTTTTTCTCTTGCTCTTGGCTGCTCATCGCTGTTTTGTCTTGCTCTTTGCTATTCATCGCTGTTTTTCTCGTGATCTTTGCTGATCATCGCTGTTTTTCTTTTGCTCTCTTTGTTGCTCATCGCTGTTTTTCTCTTGCTCTTTACTGCTCATAGCTGTTTTTCCTTTGCTCTTTGCTGCTCATAGCTGTTTTTCTCTTGCTCTTTGCTGCTCATCGCTGTTTTGTCTTGCTCTTTGCTATTCATCGCTGTTTTTCTCGTGCTCTTTGCTGCTCATCGCAGTTTTTCTCCTGCTCTGCTCTTGCTCATCGCTGTTTTTCTCTTGCTCTCCTCTTACTCATCGCTGTTTTTCCCTTGCTCTTTACTGCCCAACTCTGTTTTGTCTTGCTCTTTGCTATTTATCGCTGTTTGTCTCGTGCTCTTTGCTGATCATCGCTGTTTTTCTTTTGCTCTTTGTTGCCCATCGTTGTTTTTCTCTTGCTCTTTACTGCTCATCGCTGTTTTTCCTTTGCTCTTTGCTGCTCCTCGCTGTTTTTCTCTTGCTCTTTGCTGCTCATCGCAGTTTTTCTCTTGCTCTGCTCTTGCTCATCGCTGTTTTTCTCTTGCTCTTCTCCTACTCGTCGCTGTTTTTCCCTTGCTCTTTACTGCCCATCTCTGTTTTGTCTTGCTCTTTGCTATTTATCGCTGTTTTTCTCGTGCTCTTTGCTGATCATCGCTGTTTTTCTTTTGCTCTTTGTTGCCCATCGCTGTTTTTCTCTTGCTCTTTACTGCTCATCGCTGTTTTTCCTTTGCTCTTTGCTGCTCCTCGCTGTTTTTCTCTTGCTCTTTGCTGCTCATCGCAGTTTTTCTCTTGCTCTGCTCTTGCTCATCGCTGTTTTTCTCTTGCTCTTCTCTTACTCGTCGCTGTTTTTTTCTTGCTCTTTACAGCTCATCGCTGTTTTGTCTTGCTCTTTGCCATTCATCGCTGTTTTTCTCGTGCTCTTTGCTGCTCATTGCTGTTTTGTCTTGCTCTTTGCTATTCATCGCTGTTTTTCTCGTGCTCTTTGCTGATCATCGCTGTTTTTCTTTTGCTCTTTGTTGCTCATCGCTGTTTTTCTCTTGCTCTTTACTGCTCATCGCTGTTTTTCCTTTGCTCTTTGCTGCTCATCGTTGTTTTTCTCTTGCTCTTTGCTGCTCATCGCAGTTTTTCTCTTGCTCTGCTCATGCTCATCACTGTTTTTCTCTTGCTCTTCTCTTACTTATCGCTGTTTTTCTCTTGCTCTTTACTGCCCATCGCTGTTTTGTCTTGCTCTTTGCTATTTATCGCTGTTTTTCTCGTGCATTTTGCTGATCATCGCTGTTTTTCTTTTGCTCTTTGTTGCCCATCGCTGTTTTTCTCTTGCTCTTTACTACTCATCGCTGTTTTTCCTTTGCTCTTTGCTGCTCATCGCTGTTTTTCTCTTGGTCTTTGCTGCTCATCGCTGTTTTTCTCTTGCTCGTTGCTGCTCATCGGTGTTTTTCTCTTGCTTTTTGCTGCTGGTCGCTAATTATGACCTTACTCGCGTGCTCATTTCAGTTTTTTGGTGCTACTTGTCACTGTTTTCGCTGCTGCTGCTGCTCCTGCTGCTTGTTTCTGTTCGTCATCGCTGCTCTTCTCTTGCTCATCGCTGTTTCTCTTTGCTGTTCATCGTTAATCATGACTATACTCACGTGCTCATTTCGGTTTTTGAGTAGGATGAGGGCGAGGAGGAGGAAGAGGAGGAGGAGAGGAACTTACTCTTACTGTCTTGTTTTATAGTCTGTTATATCTGGGTTAATTTTTAGGTTTTCTTTTTCCCTCTAGTTCACATTCTATAATATTTATCTTTCTTAACATAATTTTACTTCATTTCCATTTATTCTGTACATTTGAGCAACTATTTTTAAGTATCCACGGCTTTTCGTACGTTTCGGAACCATTTTAAACTCGGTCGTTTCCGGCATCGGGGTGCTGTCTTACAGGTCCGCGTTCATGGAGGCATCCATGTTGGATTACGCAATACCATTAACATGACGTCATGAGTTTTTTAGCTCAACTTACCTGAAAAATCAAGTGAGCTTTTCTCATCACTTGGCATCCGTCGTCCGTCGTCGTCGTCTGTTAACTTTAAAAAAAATCTTCTCCTCTGAAACTACTAGGCCAAATGTAACCAAACTTGGCCACAATCATCATTGTTTAAATCTAGTTTAAAAAATGTGTCCGACCACCCCGCCTGCCAATCAACATGGCCGCCATGGCTAAAAATAGAACATAGGGGTAAATGCAGTTTTTGGCTTGTATCGCTGAAATTAAAGTATTTAGAGTAAATTGAAACGCCAACCCACGTATTCGCCACCCAGTCGTCAGACTTGTCTGACATGATTATTCATTGATTTGTTACAGAAATTACCAGTATTTAGCAAAATTAAAAAATAATAGAAATATTAAGGGTTCATTCCTTGTATTGCACATGGTATATCTCCTTAGCTGAAATTTGCTTCCTATTTCGGTATTTTGGTTGAGTACTTCTTGTTTAATATAAGTTTGGTTTTTGGTCTTCCAAATGTTTCGGTTTTAATGCTGCTGATGAGAGGTAACTCCTTGAAATGCGTCGTATACAGCATAGTATAAATTTACTATATCTAATATTAGTATCTTTGCATTGTTATTTTGACAGGGGTAAAAATGTTCATCAGGTTAAGATCTATCTGCCATGAAAATTTCATACGAATCAAACAACCCTTTGTTGGGTTGCTGTGTCTGAATTGGTAAATTTTAGTAACTTTTGCAGTTTTTGGTTATTATCTTGGTGTAAGGGAGGTAATCCAGACACATTTAAAGTAAAATGTTGCGTATGATTCGATTACTTCCCTTACACCAACTGTACACTGCTTGTAAATTATGTATAAAGAAATGTAGATTGTCTTGGGGTGATTTATAGGTGTCATTTTATTTTTAGAAGTTACTTTTAATTAATATTAATTTTAGCCATATGTCATTTTCTATTTTAAGACTTTTATGATGTATTTAAATAGGTAATTATGTTTACAATCTCCATGAGATATTTGAATAGGGATTATGACCATAACTTGAGGGAAAGAATATTTTTCTGGAAAAAGGGAAAGAGGGGGTTGAAAAAATGTAGGGGGGGGGCAATTTTTTCTCATTTCAGATCTCAGAAATTAAACAGAAAATTTCTTCAAATACTTTTTTTGCCAAAAAAAGGGTGGGAGGGAGTACAATAATTTAATTTTTTTTTGGGGGGGGGTCAATACGCAACAGCATAGTGTATTGCACAAAACGAAAAAAGGGGTAAAATTTTATATTTTTTTTTTGGGGGGGGGGGGGTCAATTCCTAACACAAAAAGCAAAAAATTAATATAAATTCAAATCATATGACCAATTCTAAGTTCTTGGACTACAGTTATTCTGTGTCAGAAACCTATTATGTGACAAATATTTAATTACAATCCAAATTCAGCCCTGTATCAAGTGCGAATATTGTGTCCATTTTTGCCCCAACTGTTCAGGGTTGGACCTCTGCGGTCGTATCCAGATGCGCTCAGCGAAGCAATTTATTAATGCTTTTCATTATGATTTTAACCTTATTTTACATGATTTCAAAAACCACAGTAGATACAGGTGAGCGACACAGGCTCTTGAGAGCCTCTTTTTTCTTTTTTTAGTGGAAATTTCAAGTAAAACAACGGATTGAAACATGTCGGTGAACGCGACCGTTAAACACCAGGTAGACTCAAGGCTTGTATGTGTCTGTGCAAATTGGAAAATAATACTAGTCTTAAAGATCAAATTATCTCTTTTCGTTCTTTTAGCATATTTTAATTCTCATTCTGCACACCATCCCTAAGTTCTGTTGCCACACATTCACCTTGACTCTTTCATAACCCTTCGACAAACTGAAATAAAACTCATGAGACAATAACTTAAAGACAAGAGAAATCTAAGCTAAGAAAAAAAAATACACGATTTACACAATTTTTAACATATTTTTGGAAAATTTGGTGGCCCTTAAAAGGGCCTTTGGTATTGTTGTATACCCGTCAACAGGGATACAACTTCTTTATCTTCTTGTGGTTCCCAGCCACCGCAACCACACTCTCAAACTCGTTGGTAAGTGACCAACTCCCCTCTCTGTGGGTTATACCCACATAACACGGGAGTGCCCCTGTTATGAAAAACGTTGTCTGGCAGCCAGGGCTTGGACCAATTTCCCTGGCTTTCTTCACCACTCTCTGTAAACACAGCTCCATTTCCGACATGGACCAAAAGGTCGACTTCATTGGAAATTCATGATGAACTTTCACATGAAGTGACACGATATGTGACAAGTCGATCGTAATCGCCATTGTCAACACTAATGACGCCGTGACGTCAACAGGACAAAAACATGTACACAAAATGAATTCCGGTTATAGAAACGATACATGTTTCGCAAAACATGACAGGAAAGATAACTCTGCATTTATCCGGGTTTGTGACTGGCTACTTCTGTAGGCTGCATTAAACCCTCCTTTTTTAATTTCTTTCTTTTTATAATTTTATATATACCTTTTGCTGCAGAGGTAACTCTTGGATACCTGTTTGTTTTAATTGTTTTGATGATTTATGGTTGTGCTTATTAATTCATCAATATATCTTTAACCGGTTTTCCAATTTTTTGATCTCGAGCACTGCTGATGAGTTTTCAGTCAACGAAATGGCCATACAGTGTATCAAATTTATTTCCGTATTTTGTGATACGTTTTTTTTCATAATAAAATTACAGTTATTGCTGTCTTCCGTTGGTGGTGATGGTGGTGGTGGTGGTGCCGGATATGGCGTCAATGAACCGGAAATGACGTCACAGGAAGTGATGTAACCGGAAGTGACAGTAAGTTGTTTGTGCGCATGCGCAACCGGAATAAGTGGGTTCTCCAATTTTTTCTTTATTTGTTTATCGAAGTGACGTCAGTCACGTGCTGGGGCGCGGATGTGTCTACGCATGTGTGACCGGAACCTGAAGTACACGGAAGTGGTTTGCGCGCATGCACAACTGGAAGTAGAGGATTTTCCCGCCATTGTCCCATTATTTGTTTACAGAAGCGACGTCAGTCACTAGCTGGGAACCGGATGTGCCGACCGTGCATGTTCAGGCTGCTTGTTGCTGTTCGCGGACCTGAAAGATAAATGCAGAGTTAACTTTTCTGTCCTGTTGACGTCACGGCGTCATTAGTGTTGACAATGTCGATTACGATCGACTTGTCACATATCGTGTCACTTCGTGTCGGAAACTGAGCTGTGTTTACAGAGAGTGGCGAAGGAAGCTAGGGAAATTCCATTAAGCCCTGGCTGCCAGAGAACGTTTTTCAGAGGAGCACTCCCGTGTTATGTGAGTTTGAGAGTGTGGTTGCTGTGGCTGGGAACCACAAGAAGATAAAGACGTTGTATCCCCGTTGATGGGGATGCAACAATACCAACGGCCCTTTTTAGGGCCACCAAATTTTCCAAAAAGATGTTAAAAATTGTGTAAATCGTGTAAATTCTTTTTTCTTAGCTTAGATTTCTATTATCTTTATGTAATGGTGTCATGAGTTTTATTTTAATTTGTTGAAGGGTTATGGAAGAGACAAGGTGAATGTGTGGCAACATAACTTAGGGATGGTGTGCAGATACGATATGACCAATGAGAATTAAAATATGCTAAAAGAACGAAAAGAGATAATTTGATCTTTAAGTTGTATTTTCCAATTTGCACAGACGCATACAAAACTTGTCTAACGGTCGCGTTCACCGACATGTTTCAATCCGTTGTTTTACTTGAAATTTCCACTAAGAAAAAAAATCATGACGTCACGTTAACGGTATTGCGTAATCCAAGATGGATTCCTCCATGAACGCGGACCTGTAAGAGAGCACCCCGATGCCGGAAACGACCGAGTGCAAAATGCTTCCGAAACGTACTAAAAGCCGTGGATACTTAAGAATAGTTGCTCAAATGTACAAAATACATGTAATTGGAAATGAAGTAAAATTATGTAAAGAAAGATAAATATTATAGAATGTGAACTAGAGGGAAAAAGAAAACCTAAACAAATAACCCAGATATAACAGACTATAAAACAAGACAGTAAGAGTATGTTCCTCTCCTCCTCCTCCTCTTCCTCCTCCTCGCCCTCATCCTCCTCAAAAACCGAAATGAGCACGTGAGTATAGTCATGATTAGCGATGAACAGCAAAGGGAAAGAGAAAAACAGCGATGAGCAAGAGAAGAGCAGCGACGACGAACAGCAACAAACAGCTGTTATGATATTGTAATTATAATATTTATTTATCTTGGCCTAATTTGTTTTGTGTGGCCTCATAACATGTAGTTGTTTACCAAATAATGTTATAACTGTGCAGTTTAGAAATCACTGGAACAATCATAGATACTGATGGAATGATTAAAACTTTCTATTTGACTTACATAATAATTCTGGAATGATCAAAATATACGATGTGTAATTCAAACCTCTACCGTATTCTAGACGTTTCCGTTCTACGGTGTTCGAGAGATTTCGGTGACAACTATATATATACAGACATTAAAGTTAGTCTTTCGGATCAGACATTAACATTCTTGTGTTCTCAGATGTTGGATTGACATACTTATTCACGTTAACTACATCATACTAGATTGTGACTTATTGGACATAATATTCTGTTTGGGTTCCCGCAACAGTGAAGAGAAGAATTTCGGATAAAGATAAGACAAAAGGATCGGACAATTTTAACAGTTAAGTTGACATTTCAATTTATATAATATTTCTTGTAAACTTGTGTATAATAAATCTTGTTAAATTTTTTTATTGATTTGTGTTTTTTGTTTGCTACAATTTAAAGGTGATTTCTAGCCGTAATACAGCAGGAGCAGCAGCGAAAAATAGTGACAAGTAGCCCCCAAAAAAACTGAAATGAGCACGCGAGTAAGGTCAGGTGTAGCGATGAACAGCAAACAGCAAGAGAAAAACAGCGATGAGCAAGAGAAGAGACGAGATGACGAACAGCAACAAGCAGCAGGAGCGGCAGCAGCAGTGAAAACAGCGACAAGTAAACCCCCAAAAAATGAGCACCCGAGTAAGGTCATGAGTTGCGATGAACAGCAAAGAGCAAGAGAAAAACAGCGATGAGTATGGCACGTCAAACGTTTCAATATTCAAAAAAAAATATTGATTCCAAAAAAAAATTATGTTCAAAACTTACAAATATATATGCAATATTTTTCTATTTGTATTCAAAAAATAAAAAGTTATCGTTTATCATTACTTTTTGTTAAATGAGATGAAATAAATATTGTATTAATTGGACATAAATATAGTTTTGGATTTTATCTAAAATATCTGTTTTTACTTGGCATTTAATTACCATATTTAAATGATTTGTTTGGTTACTTCCCTTGGTAAACTGGTTTTGAGAGGTAAATATGTTTTAATGTTAATGAAATAATTATATATTAAATTTCTGCTTTAAAATAAATTAAAATAAAGTTCTATAAACGGCTTTAATATGTAATAAAAAGTTTAGGGCAAAATACAGAAAATTTTGTCAGTTTAATAATATAAGAAACCAAGCTGTACAATTATTCATTTTTGTAAATTCTGTTGATTGATGTAATGCCACTTTCAACTAATTAGGTGGGATTTACATCTACCTATATGCTGATTAAGGATGATTGTTTTAAGAGTCTATATGGGAGATTTTAAATTTTAAACTTGGGAATCTTTTGATTTTTGACATACCATTGTTAAGATTAATTACAATATCTAATAATTTTGACACTTTACAATATAAAATTTTAAATATGGTTTAGATCAGGGACGAGATCAAAAGTGCAATGGAATAAAAAACTTAATTCACATAGTTTTTTCACTGACCCCCCCCCCCCCCCTTAACTTAATTTGGGAAAAATTGATTGACCAATGTGGGCATACGCTTTGAGAGTATACTTTTTGTATCATGGGTCCTGTTTTTCCTCAACAATGTATGTTTGTTCTGTATATTGACTTGGACATCACTTGAATCCTTTTTTTCAATCCGAAAATCGATGTCGGATAACAAAACTTGCAGCGATTTTTAGCCCCCCCCCCCCAAACCCCCAAACTATTTGAATTAAGTTTTTTATCCTACATTGAACTTTTGATCTCGTCCGTAAGTAAAGTAAGATATTACCCAGAATGCAATATTATTGAATATATATAAAAAAAACAAGTTTTGAACATAATTTTTTTTCATCTTTTGAATATATATATATATATATATATATATATATATATATATATATATATATATATATATATATATATATATATATATATAACATATTGGATATACATTTGTAAGTTTTGAACATAAATTTTTATTTTTTGAATATAAATAGAAAAATATTGCATATATATTTGTAAGTTTTGAACATAATTTTTTATTCTTTGAATATAAATAGAAACATATTGCATATATATTTGTAAGTTTTGAACATAATTTTTTTCTTTTTTTGAATCAATATTTTTTTTTTGAATATTGAAACGTTTGACGTGCCATAGATGAGCAAGAGAAGAGCAGCGATGACGAACAGCAACAAGCAGCAGGAGCAGCAGCAGTGAAAACAGTCACAAGTAGCATAAAAAAACTGAAATGAGCTCGCGAGTAAGGTCATGATTAGCAATGAGCAGCAAAGAGCAAGACAAAAACAGCGATTAGCAGCAAAGAGTAAGAGAAAAACAGCGTTAAGTTGCAAAGAGCAAGAGAAAAACAGCGATGAGCAGCAAAGAGCAAGAGAAAAACAGCGATGAGCAGCAAAGAGCAAGAGAAAAACAGCTATGAGCAGCAAAGAGCGAGAGAAAAACAGCGATTAGTAAGAGAAGAGCAGCGCTGACGAACAGCGACGAGCACCAGGAGCAGCAGCAGCGAAAACAGTGACAAGTAGCCCCAAAAAACTGAAATGAGCACGCGAGTAAGGTCATGAGTAGCGATGAACAGCGACGAGCAGCGAAAAGCGACATGGAGCAAGAGAAGAGAAACGAAGTGCATCATAGAGCAATGAAATGGACCGCCGCTGCTAAGACGGTTGCTAAAGACACCCCTCCATTGACCTAATGGTGACAGCATCTGCTGGAGGAAAGGGGACATAATACAATCCTACCTTTAGTTCTCACAGAAAACATCACCCGTGGGGAAAAGCGCGGGAAAAGGGGGATATAATCCAACAGTACCTCTGTACTTCGATTATTCTCGGACTTCGACATTACAGTGAGAGTATCAGACGCTCGATGCAAGACCCTTACTTATACAGATCCTTACTTATATAAGTGCGGGAAAAGGGAGATAATACAAACAGAATTCTGGTCAAGCATGACACTTCCAGGTCCCAGTTAGTGACTTACGTCACTTCCGTCAACAAATAATGGAAAATGGCGAGAAAATCCACTACTTCCGGCATGCGCGCAAGTCACTTCCGGTTCCGCCTTCAAATGCGCAGACGACAGAGTCCTGGCATATGACTTTCGTCACTTCCATAAACAAATGCCTCGAAAACCCACTACTTCCGGTTGCGCATACGCGCAAACCATTTCCGGGTGGTTCCGATCACGTGACTTCCGGTTCCGGTCATGGCCCTTCCTGTGACGTCATTTCCGGTTCCGATGACGTCATATCCGGCACCACCACACCACCACCACAAATACGACCTGAATTGTGATCATATACCATGATACTACTTGTACTTTTTATAATTTAGATTGAAATACAATGAAACCTTGCAGGAGGTAAAAGTAATATGTACTAAGGATAAATATTAATTATCATTTATATCTGATACAAGGCAAAACGAAATGCTTTAGTTTCTAAAGTTTACTATGCGAGTTGTCTGATATGCCATTTACATGATTTAAGAATGGTTTCATCTACAAAATAAAGTGTTCAGATTTTTTTGTTAATTTCTTGAAATACAATGGAACTTGATTGGTAGTGAGAGTAATATGTACTTAGTAGTATACATCCTCATTTATACCAATATCTGAGATAAAACAAAAGAAATACCTTGACTGTGCAAAGGCTTAAAATTTTAAAAAACTGTCCCAGTGTTGTTCTAATAGTCCAGCAGTAATGCTTACAGTGTGACAAAGGGTATAGGGAATAGTTATGCATGGCTGTATGGTATCTGTCGATTTCAGAATATTAGGGTTTTATGGAAAAGGAATATTGCTTTATTTGCCGAGCGAAGCGAGGCGGATATAAATATTTTTTAATTACCATATCGAAAATATTTTTAGCTCACCTGGCCAAAGGTCATTTGAACTTTTGTCATCACTTGGCATCTGTTGTCCGTCCGTTAACTTTTCATATTTTAATCTTCTCCTCTGAAACCACTAAGCCAAACTGAATTAAATTTGGCAGGAAGCATCTATGTAAGGTCCTTTATAAACAACAAACATGGCTGCCATGGGCAATTGTTGTTTCTGATTGGCTGAGTTTTCAAAAATCTTCTCCTTTGAAACAGCTGAGCCAAATGGAACATATGGCCCCATGGGCAGTTCTTGTTTCTGATTAGTTGATATAAAAAAATCTTCTCTGAAATCGCCTAGTCAAATGGAACGAAACTTGACAGAAAGAATCTATGCGAGGTTCTTTACAAAGATTCCTCATTTCGTCCCGATCAGGCAAAAAATATGGCCGCGATGGCACTTTTTGTTTCTCATTGGTTGATTAAAAATTTTTTTTTTCTCTGGAACTGCAAGGTCAAATGGTCAAATGGAACGAAAATTGACAGGAAGCATCTATGGGAGGTTCTTTACAAAAATTTTTATTTCAACCTGTTCGGAGTACAATATCTGGAGGACCGCCAAATTCTAGAATATGCTGACCTGTAAGTAGAAGAACCTTGATTAAGAAAAAATTGGTTCCTACAAGGCTTACCACACTTCATAATGATAGGGAGAAGTGACTTCACTGAGGTACATCAATAAAAATGACTTTCATGCCAGTTGATCGATACAGGCTCAGCCCTCTGAGCGTCTAGTTTGTTTTGTTTTTTAAAGTAATTATAAAAAAAGTTGCTGTCCTATCATTTTTCAGGATGAAAAAACTTAGTCCTATGAGTATAAGAGCAAAAAACGTATGTGTCCTACTGCAGTTTGCACCGGTCCTACCTGCCTGATAAATATTGCACGGTCCCTAAAGTCGGTATAGAGCCAATTGAATAAAATTCTAATTCAATAATCAATAGTGAATTGTACAATGTTGTAAAAACAGGATTTCATATACAATTTACATTATTTGGGGTATTAACAATTTAACAGCTTATAGCTGATATATTTTTTATTATCTGTTTATACGTGTATTGCATTCGTGTTAATGTATAATTATTGACCTACGTCATCTTATCTCCATACACGATTTTATAGAGATAATCTAATGGTCACATGATATTCCGTTTTTTTTATATTGTTTGATTAAAACTCCTTTCACTTTCGCTTTGATTGCGGTTCTTTTTCAAGCTGCCCAATAAGAATCAAGTTTATTTCATTCATCATACAACGACATCGCATTGAATAAACAGAAAAAAAAATGTCCGGCTGAAAGAACAGTCTCAGATGTTTTCAGAGGTTATCCTACATGTGCAGAATTATGTGGTGTTTTTTCTTTCACTTTTTTCGGGTTAGATGGTAGATATTCGTTTGTTTCGTGCAAATAGCCAGTACATCGTGCATGTCATTTTGTAGTTTCTCGTTCTTTTTTATTTACGTCCACCCGTATCCATATCCCTCTGTATGAACCGAATAAAGTTCAGTGAAAACTGAACCCCTCAAACGGAGCAGTCAACATTTCCCCTGAGTATTTTAGTGACTTGTAAACTCATCACGGTACATTTTCTTAGCCTGCAATTTTTATGCAAAACGAATTGTTTAATTCGATTTTTAAAATGATTTTTTATGTAATAAAGAAAAATTCGTAATTATGCCAAATTATACAAACCTAGAAAAAATTCCTACTGTATAGAATCTGATTTGTGAAATTGCATATATGTATATTTATTTCACTTTTGAATTATAAAATATGAATTAATGAAGAAAACGGTATTTTGGGGGATTTGTATGCAGTACGAATATCAAAAAGTCTAAATTTAAAATGACGGAGTTAACGGTTTATTACGTCGGTCAATATTGTAACTGCTACAACATACTATTGATAGTATACAATAATTAACTGAGTTCGAGGACAACAGCTGTTTTGTTTGATCTAAAGAAAAAATAATTACCCTTAGGCTGAGGTTAACAGTTTTCATGGTCTGGGCGTCAAATAAACACCTGTTGTACCAGAAAACAGGCTCTAGTAACTGTAGTTTTATATCTTTTATATTTGATAAATAATTCATTGATGCCATGCTCTTTGCTTAATTTCTTATTTTTTTTAATTTTTAACAGCAAGGTGTAAAATATTAAGAAATATAATATATACAGTACCCATTTTAGAATAAGCGCAGAGCACGGCATCAATGAATTAAGGACAATATGCATCATGATCTATATCACTGAAGCGAACCCTAATGCAATCCACATCATCCAGGCGTTCTTGATCCTGAACAACGTATGTTTTTTGTATGTATTTTAATATCAATCTTGTGTCATTTGAATGCATGACGTTGTACTTTCGACTGTGACACATAATGATAGAACACCTTAATAAAAACAGTTTATACTATAAAAAATATATAGAGTTAAAATATTAAGGTATAACAAAGACCTTTGCTACAGTTGATAGACATTCAAATAAAAAAATATATATGAAATACATGTAATTATCGTTTTTAACAATATAAATGTGTAGCATAGTTTTTCAGCCTGTGTGAAAATTGTGCACAACAAGGTAAACGAGTAGATATATTGGTTGAAGAAAACAAAGAATGTAAAGAAAAGCTTAAAAGGTAAATTTGGCTCAAACTTGCAGCATAATGAAATTTAGATAGATTTGGTTGGTGCAAATACTGCTGATCTGTTAGCGACGGAATTCATTTTTTATGACACAAAAACATATAAAATGCTCTGGTCGGTCTGGAAATTATATGAAACTTATTACCTTTCATGTCAATAAAGAGGACAAATATACCTTAGGAGCAAATAAAAAACCGCAATCATTTAGACAGACAAATCCGGGAAGACAAATTAACATCCATAAGCACAACAAATAAACACTGAAAACTAAAAAACAATTAACAACACGAACACCTATAAAATCCAGGAGTGAACCCAGATGCTCCGTAGGGTAAGCAGATGCTGCTCCGTATACGGCACCCGTCATGAAGTTCAACAAAATCAAATCCGGTGGTAGTAACAAATCGGTGGAGGCACATGAAATGTTACGACAGTGGCAATAATAATAATAATCAAATCAATCAAACTTTTATTGTCATATAAATCATGAAATACGATTTGTGACAAACATAATAAAATGAATTACAACAAGAAAGATAAACGTTATTGTAAATGCAATAAAGTAAATTGAGTATATACAATTCTAGTCCCATGCCCTCAGTCTGTTTTATAAAGGAACCTACTTTTTCTACTTGTTTGAGTGTCGATGGCTTTAGAATAAATTTCAATTTTTCTATGTCTGTAAGATTATCAAAATTGATGCTCTTTTTCGTTACATGTAATAGTGATAAAAGTAATAAAATTTTCCCTTATATATATTTTTATTCTTTTCACAATATAAGAGGTCTTCTAGTAAGTTACAAGTTGGACATAGTCTATTTTCCCTTTGAATTTTTAGCTGCCTACCTTTTTCAATAAGTATAAGGCTATGCCACTTATTCTTAATTTGGTCATTTGTTGTCTTTTTTTTAAAGCTTTTACAGTTTAAGAGATAAATATCCTTATTATTTTCATTTTTAATATTTTTATAAAGGTAAAGCTTACAATTTTGATTTATATTTTCAACTTTTCCTATAAAATTGCCAAAACCAGAAACAAAGAATGTACGTTGAGTACATTATTTGACATATTGATATACAATGACATATACTGACAATGACTAACACAATACGTTAGTATACAGCTAAGAAATAAAGAACTGGCTGCTGAGTTGAAAGATGCCAAATCACTGTATCAAGATGAACTGAAATCAAAAATGGAGGCAATTAAGAAAGCAGAAGACACAACAAATAAGTTACAGAATCAAGACCTAACGGATGAGTTTGAAAGGTAAGCTTAACCCGAACAAGATGAAATGAATCCTATTAAAATTAAGAAAAGAGGAATGTTATACAGAAATTGTTTCCCAAAAATATCATACTTAAGAAATTCAAACTCGATAGCAGCGGGGCATATAGTGTTTCGGTGTTTGTGTCCGTCCCGGTGGGTTCGTTCGTACTTTGCACGCTGTAGGTTACAGTTTAGATTGAAGGTTTTATGTGGGAAGTACATGTAGATGTCATATCAACATGAAACTCGTCACTTTAAAATACCTCAAGATGAGATCTATTCAACATGGTCAAATTGGAACTGTGACCTCAATGTTTGGGTTGACTTATAATGTTTTAGCTGTTTGTTTGGACGCGGAGCACAGTGTCCATCGCACAAATATATTATTGTTTAAATTAACGCATCGTCTCCATTATCAAACATATGGAAATCTGAATCATCAAGTAACATGGTGAGCGAACTCCCAAAAATGTCTTTTTGATATTGTGTAAATTTCATTTGAATAAAAACATGTCTTCTTTTAATTCAAATATTCGAAATATTGTACGGCCCCTGTTAATGGTAAAAGAGAAATCGACAAAACATTTAAAATCTTTATCTCTGAAAACACTGGTTCAAATAGGACCAAACATTTGTGGAATGATCCTTAGTTGATCTTAACCTTTAGTTGAATTTCCCATGGATGGTCTCCTTTAAAAGTTATTCCAATTTTACATAAAAAATGCAAAAAAGAAAAAAATCAATTCTCCTCTGAAATTGTTCGGGTAACTTATGATATACTTTGGTTGATTGATTCTTAGGTGGTCAAGGTTTTAATTCTGTCCGTCGACAGAAATTGAATCATTTTGACTGCTGTTACTAAAGAAAATAAGAACTTAATCAGAATGATCATTGTTTTTTGTATCATCAAATTTTTCCTAATGTCAAATTAATTGGCATTTTTGAAGTGAGAAAAATACTGAAATAACGTAGAAAATTCCGGAAAGATGACTAAGTTTTATTTATGATGATTATACACACTCATATGAAGAATTATTGCGTCAATCAAAATTACATATACCTTCCTCACATGATTTAGTTAACGTAGAGAAACTTGGTTACTATTTCAGATACAACCAAACAGTAGGAAATCGTCAACTGTCAATAAGAAGGTAAACCCTCAGATCTCTTAAATTTTATGCAGCTTAATTGTGGCATGAGTTACCAAACAATTTTGAATTGGGTCGAATTATAATCAATTTTGAAAATTAATCTTCATGGAATGGTATTTCATGTCACAGTTTTGCTTGTCACAAATTTCATCACTAGCTTTATTTTTGATATGGCTTACTTAGTATCATTTTGCGATGTGCTTTAACTACTAATCAGCTTATGTTGTGTGTTTCAAATTAAATTATATTTACGTTTAAGCTAATAAACTAATGCCTATACGCTTGTTTAACAATAGGTTTTTTTTACAGTATATATGAGCTCCAAAAGTAAAAAATGTGTGTATTAAGCTCTACTCTTTTGAATTTTTTATTTAATCTGATTTGTGGTCCTGACCGTATTATTGCCATCATCACTAAAAATAGAAACATCAGCCCCAAAAAAAAACATTTAAAAATTTCTGAAATTACATGGCCAGTTAAGACTGAATTTGGTCTTTGCTCCTAAGGTATATTTAAGTCTCCCAAACGAAGTTTGGAGACTTATTGTTTTTGTTGCGTTTCTTATTATTATTATGTCGCCCCGACGAAAGTCGGCGACATATTGTTATTGTTCCGTTTCTCTGTTATTATTCTTTCTTTCTTTCTTCCAATGATTTTTGTCCGGCTTAGTTCTCGGAGATGCCTGGATAGAATTGAATGAAACTTGGCAGAAAGTAAGATTACTATGTGAAGGTGTGCAATCAATACTTTTTTCCCCGAAATGGCCGCCATTTTCAAGATGGCCGCCATTCAAAGATCGGTACCCTCCGAAAATTTAAAACGTTTATATCTCAAAAACTGTACCATAGAATTTCATTAAACTTCGTAGGTTTGTAAAGTACAATTAGAAGAACAAACTGATGAAAAAAAATTGCGATCGGTTGGAGACGTTTTGCGGCCATTTTGAAAAATGATGTTAAAATGGCGAAAAACTTTACATGGATAGAATTAAATGAAACTTGGCAAAAAGTAAGATCACTATGTGAAGGTGTGCAATCAATACTTTTTTTTCGAAATGGCCGCCATTTTCAAGATGGCTGCCAGGGGCGACATCTGCTATTGCTCGCAATTGCAATTCTAGTTATTATTATTCTTCTTCATCTTCTTTCTCGCGCCGCCAACTTTGTCCAGGGCACTTTTGTAATTTATACTTGACCGATTTCAATCAAATTTTGCACAATGATAGTACCCCTTGAGATGTTGGTCCTAACCATTTTTCAAGTGTGGGGGCCCCAGGGGCAGTGCCACGCCCCTTCAAATACCTAAAAAAATTGATATTTTTTGAATAGGTCAAAAATAGTTTACATTCCTACCCTATAACCATATATATTATTACTGCTTATGATAAGACGAAGGATTTGGTACCTAAGGGGGGTCTGAGGGGGCCCTAGGGGCAGTGCCACGCCCCTTCAAATACCTCAAAAATTGATATTTTTTGAATAGGTCAAAAATAGTTTACATTCCTACCCTATAACCATATATATTATTACTGCTTATGATAAGACGAAGGATTTGGTACCTAAGGCGGGTCTGAGGGGGTCATGCCCCGCCCCCCTCAAATGATAAAATACTTTATATCTTGAAAACCATTGAGATCCCCACCCTATAACCATATATATTATTACTTCTGATGATGAGACGAAGACTTTGGTACTATAGGGGGGTCTGAGGGGGTCATGCCCCACCCCCTCAAATGACAAAAGACTTAATATCTTGAAAACCATTGAGATCCCCACCCTATAACAATATATATTATTACTCCTTATGACAAGACGAAGCATTTGGTACCATTGGGGGGTCTGATGGGGAACTTCGTTTGGGAGACTTAGTAACAGTTTACTGTTACAATTATTACTTGTTGTCCTTTTTTTGGTAGAACATTCCTTAGTCCAGAGGTTCGGACCTTGGAAAGATATGACCACCCTTACTTAAATTAGTGAAAAAATTAAAATTAAGATTTAAACTGAAAGCAACAGTTAAGAGCAAACTTTGGAGAATTAACCTTTGGGGGTTAACTTTCAAAAGTATGTCCAGGATAGAGACTATGAATTCTGTCATTATAAAAAAAAACACAAATTAACAAAAATATGTGTACTGTAAATTCCTGTCCTCTGAAATTACCTTACCAGTTGAAAACAAATGTTGTGGGAATATCCTCCGTGGTGCGCCCTAAAATTATGTCCAGGATTCATGCCTTGAACCAATAATGGTCATTGTTTTTAAAATAGAGAAAAAACAGCATCAAACAATTTTAAATCCTTTTTAAAAACTACACGGCCTATAGGATAACTGGTATAGACCAGTCATCGCCGTTAAAAATGTTGGAGGACAATTTTTGCTACGCTTAGCAGTAATTTTGTTCGTCTTTCGTTTCATTAATCTTTTCTTTTATTCGTAATTTTCAATTTTCTAATTTGTGCATATTGTGTGTTTGAGATTAAATGTAATTATCAGATGAGTGATAACCTTTCTCCTGTTATTTTTATAGTTTAGATAAACAAATTTTATAACACGTGTAATTACATGTATCTATTTGTGAAAAATATTATAAACTAGAAATATGTACTGTCTGATTCGACAGTGATCCCCGCACCCCTTGTAAATAGTTGGGCCGTTTACCTATATTAAAAAATATAAAACCTTATTCCCATCTAAAAATAGTAAGCATTCATTCTATAAAGAAATTAAATCAATAAAACTAATGAAAAATGAAAAAACCCTAGTTCACAAGCTTGAACTGCCTATTTTAAATTTTGACCTGAGTGTTCCCCCGGTTTAAAAATCGATATTTTAAATCCTTATTGTGCAATTAAATATAGTGTAGGACAATATTATATATAAGCAAAATAAATAAATTGCAAAATGGAATAGAAGTTAAGGTCACAAGCTTAAACTGAAAATTTCAAATTTCGACCCCTGTGCACCCCAATTTTAGAAAATGAAAATTCTAAAACCTTATTGCTTATTTGCATATGGTGTTTGACAATACTGTATAGAAATAAAATTCATAAATTGAAAAACAAAAGACGAGTTTATGTCACAAGCTTAAACGGATAGTTTTTCAAAATTCGACCTCTGTGGGCCACAATTTTAGAAAATCAAAATTCTAAACCGTATGGCGCATCAGCATATAATAACATGCATAAATTGTAAAATGAAAGAGGAATTTAGGTCACAAGTTTAAATTTACAGTTTTTAGCTCACCTGTCCTAAAAGGACATGTGAGTTTTTGCCAACACTTGACGTCCGTCGTAAACTTTTTCAAAGATCTCTGAAACCACTGAATCAATTACAGCCATACTTAGTCTGAATTCTCCATAGAGTTTTCGGCTTATATCTCAAAAACTAAAGCATTTAGAGCAACACTGAGTACGGTAAAAATGTTCACCAGGTCACGATCTACCAGCTATGAAATTTTCAGGCGAATCGGTAAACCCTTTTTGGGGTTATTGCCCCTGAATTTTAATTTTAAGGAAATTTTACACTGTTAGGTTGTTATTTTGAATATTTTTATAGATAAAGACAAACTGTAAACATAAAAAATGTTCAGCAAAGTAAGGTCTACAAATAAGTCACCATAACCAAAATCGTCAATTGACCCCTTATAGGAGTTTTTGCCCATGAAAAATTATTTACATGTAAACAGTAATTATCAGTAAAAATAATGGTCTGACATATTGTCACAGATGTTTAAAGCATAACTTGAAATAAATTAAATGGTAGCTGTACAAGTAAAATGGAGAGTCAAGGTCATTGAAAAATTCCATAGCAACCAATGAAAAAGTCCCTAAAAACCATATATATTTGAGCTAAGGACCTTATAATTTACCTGTAAAAAAAGAAAGGTCAAGAGTCAACGTCATTAAAAAAGTCCATATCAACCGATGAAAAAGTCCCTAGCAACCACATATATATATATATATATATATATATATATATATATATATATATATATATATATATAGATAGATAGATAGATTTAGGACCCTATAATATAGCTGTATAAGTCAATATGGAGACTCAAGGGTCAAGGGCATTGACAAAATCCATAGGAACCGATTGAAAAGTCCTTAGCAACCAGATATATTTGGGTTCAGGACCCTACAATTTACCTGTTCAAGTCAAAATGGAAGGTCAAGGGTCAATGTCAAAAGTCCATAGCAACCAATGAAAAAGTCCCGAGCAACCATATCTATTTGGGTTCAGGATTCTATATTTAGTCACAATTGAGTCAACATTAAGGAGAAAATTGCGAATGTATACATGAAATAGCAAAAATAATCATTGATGCAAGATCTACACAAAATATAACAGGTGAACGATTCAGGTTCTTGGGAGCCTCTTGTTTAAAATTCGACCCCTGTGGGCCCCAATTTTAGAAAAAACAAAATTCTTAAACCTTATTGCGCATCTGCATATAGTGCATGGCAATACTGTATAGAAATAAAATGCATAAATTGTAAAATGAAAGAGGAGTTTAGGTCACAAGCTTAAATTGAGTTTTTCGAAATTCGACCCCTGTGGGCCCCGATTTTAGAAAATAAAAATTCTAAAACCTTTTTGTGCATCTGCATATGGTGCATAACTATACTGTAAAGAATTAAAATGCATAGATTAAAAAATGGTCACAAGCTTGAATTCCAAATTTTCGAAGTTTAACCAATGTGGGCTCCTTGTTTAGAAAATAAAAATTCTAAAACCTTATTGCGCGTCTACAGGTGGCATGCAACTATTCTATATAGAAATTAAATGCCTAAACCTAAAAGTGATGGAAGAGTTGACGTCAAGAAAGTGTGACGGACGGACGGACGGACGAAGACAATCGCCATATCCCCGAACTTTCTTCGAAAGTGCGGGGATAATAAAACAGAGACATATTGATTATTTTAATCAAAGCTTATATAGTAACATGTGTCAACCATCTAGAGCTGAATTTAATATGAATATTAATCAGGATATGTGTGTTATCCGCGATATATAATTTAATAGTTCAGCACGGAAATACAATTTATAGAGTTGGAATTGCTCAGTGTAATACTGAATCCAATCTGTTTTATTGAAATAATAAAGCAGTATATATACTAAACAAAAATTACTTTAATAAACTTGATAAATAATTCTCTAAATAAGTGTGAAACACCATTAACGCATTATAGAAAATTGAGCAAATAGATAATAATTAACAATAGAATATAAAGACGATTTTTAGAATTAAAAATATACGAATAATAGATAAATTGAAATGAAATGTCTCAAACTAAAATAAACAAATCGAAACATGAAATGGATTAGCTTAATCGTTCACACTTGAATTAAACGTTTTAAACATCTAAAAATAAAACATAAACAAAATAACTTAGTGAAATATTGAAATTGCAATAAACACTGATTTTACATAATTTTCATCAGAAAAGGTCCTAAAAGTGCAAATTAAAATTTTGTCCATTTTGTTTCACTGCGATAACATGCCTCTTCTCCCTCTTAAGCACCATCCCGCGCTTCGAATTAATTCAGCGAAAATATCCAAATTGGGTATGAAAATTTCGGCTCTGGTTCTGGTTTACGGTCCTTTGATTAAGAGTTGATCGAAACTGGTTTTTTTCGCTCTCGGATGACTTCAATTTAACATTTAATTCCTGAATTTGTTTGAAATATTCATCCATTTTCAAATGTAGAATACAATTTTCATTATTCAACTGTCTTTTCTCTGTATAAATTTCACGGAATTTGTGTTTCATGTTGTCTATGAAATTAATTTTTCAGACGAGAATATCTAATTCTAAATCCTTTATCTTTTTTATCTGATTGATTGATTAAATTTGTTCTCTCTCTGGAACTGCTTGGCCAAATGGAATGAAACTTGGCAGGAAACATCTATAGGAGGTTTCTAACAAAATTTCTTTATTTCATCCCGATCGGAGTACATATATGCAGTTCTTTTTTCTGATTTTTGCTAACATAAAAGAATCCTCTCCTCTGAAATCGCTTGGCCAAATGGAACGAAACCTGACGGAAAGCATATATATGGGAGGTCCTTTATAAATTTTCCTCATTTTGTCCCAATCGGAATATAAATTTGGCCGCCATGAGCAGTTCTTGTTTCGATTGGCTGATATAAAAAAATCTTCTCCCCTGAAGTCGCTTTGCCAAATGGAACGAAACTTAACAGAAAGCATCTAATTGGGAGGTTCTATACAAAGTTTCCTCATTTCGTCCCAATCAGGCAACAAACTTGGCCGTCATGGGCAGATCTTGTCTTTCATCGATTGATAATCTTTCTTGAAACCGCTTGGCCAAAGGGAACGAGACTTGACAGGAAGCATCTGTTGGAGGTTTTTTTTACAAAGTTTCCTCATTTTGTCCAGATGAGGCAATGAGGCAACAAACATGGCCGCCATAGGCAATTCTTGTTTCTGATTGGTTGATTTAAAAAAATCTCTCAAACTGCTTGGCCAAATAGAGCCAAACTTGACAGAAAGTGTCTATGACATAAAACAAAAATCAAGAGAACCGCAGAATTCCTTGAAACCAAACATGTTCTCAATGTTCCTCTTAAGGTGCCCACTAAGTGTTGTTACTCTGGTGCGATCCCTAATTCAAAATTTCCTTCAGCAGAGGACTTAGGTTAACATAAGAACCTATGGGAAATACATGAAAAATCTTCTGGAGAACTGCCAAATTTTAGAATATGCTGACCTTGATGAAGAAAAATTTGGTTCCTACAAGGTTTACCACACTCCATAATGATAGGGCGAAGTGACTGCTGTAGAAGTGACATCTGTAGACATGGCTTTCATGCCAGGTGAGCGATATAGACTCAACCCTCTGAGCCTCTAGTTCTAAAATTGGGATCCACGGGATCTAAATTTGAAATTTTAAATTTAAGCTTGTGACCTTAACTTCTCTTTCATTTTGCGATTTATTCATTTTGTTTATATATAGTATTGTCCTACACTATATTCAGTTGCACAATAAGGATTTAGAATATAGATTTTTAAACCCGGGGCTCTCTCAGGTCAAATTTCGAAAATTGTCAGTTTAAGCTTGTGAACTAAGGTTTGTTCATTTTTCATTAGGTTTATTGATTTAATTTCTTTATAGAATGACTGCATACTATGTTTGGATAGAAATAAGGTATTATATTTTTGAATAGGCAACTGGCCCAACTACTTCCAGGGCTGTGCGGGGATCACTGTCGACACGACAGTACAGATTTCTAGTATATACATTGACGTGAAAAGTCTCAAACTAAAATAAACAAATCGTAACACGAAATTAGTTTAATCTTTCACGCTTGAATTAAACCTTTTAAAACATCTAAAAATAAAACATTAACAAAACTTTAGTGAAATATTGAAATTGCAATAAACAATGATTTTACATAATTTTCATCAAACAATGCCCTAAAAGTTCAAATTAAAATGTTGTCCATTTTGTTTCACTGCGACAACAATATCCTCGTCTGAAAGTGCTGGAATAAATATTTAACCGACGACTCTATAAAATGGCAGAAAAAATTAGGTCTGAAGAAAGCAGACAAGCTCAGACAATCACCATTCTCCAAAATAATCATAAGAAATAATTATTTCAAAGTACGTCAAGATGCTTCTGTTTAACGCACTTTGAAATAAAAAAATCTTTGGTCCATATTGTTGACGCACTTCGAATTTTTTTTTAAAATCGCGTTAAGCTTGACCACAATTTAACATGTTTAATGCAATTTGAAAAAAAAACATTTTCAAAGTGCGTAATTTTTTCAAAGTGGGTTGTAACATTTTGGTTGGATTATCTTTGGAAAACAGAGTGTGAAATTTATGTAATACAAATGAAATTGGAAATGAGTATCACTACCTTTTCAAATGCAACAATTCTGAACTCTAGGTTTTAAGATTAAATTATATCCCTCAATATTATTTGAAATATCCAAGTGTACATAAGTTGTATGGGTTGTTTTCATTGTGTAATGTACACGTTTCGAATAACTTGGCAATTTGCTGAGAAAAATTAGTTATATTCTTTGAAATTCATGCAGTTATTTAACAAATGTATGTATTCTCTACTATTTTCCATTCGGGTTATATTTAATGTGTCTGAGTGAAAACAATATACTATTAAATCTTGAATCTTGAAATCTGGATTACCAAATAGTTAATTTAATGGTCATTTTACCATTGGTTACAATATTTAAGTAAAAGTTAAATTCATTGTTTTGAATAATTCATTTTTTTAATTTAGAACAAGTTCAGTTTTATGTTGCTACATGTAGTTCCTCAGAACAGTGCCAAAGAAACGTTGCACTACGTCAGAAAGACAAATCACTTTTAAAATTTAATAATGAAAATAATATACATGTAATGTCTTAAATGTACTGAAATTCACTTAAAGAATGTTCTCATCCCAGTTTAATCAATAATAAAATGGAGAACAGGAAAGGTTAGCAATGACCAATAATTTGGAAATTATAATTAAGTTTCTACCATGAAATAATTAAATTCCTAATAATAGGAAGACATATTACTATAAACTTATTACCTTTTTGAGAGAATAAAAGGTTACAGAGGTGAAGGATATAAGGTCTTTGGTCGAAGAAAATAAATGTTTTAGGATTTGAAAAAGTTCTTTAACCTTTAGGGATCTCCACTTAGCGAGTGAAATTAATGTAAAGGTTGAGCTGACCGCTTTTTTATCTAATTGTTATGGTAATATTTTATACAAAATTTATCAAAAATGGGAAAAATTATATTTTTTAATGTTTTGATAAATTTTGTATAAAATGCCCATGTTCACTTCATTGAATTAAGATTCACTAAAATTTCTCAACACTTCTTTGTTAGTTTCACAATTTGTGTACCAAATTTTTCTATATAATATGCTTAGCTTCGGCGTTCATTTCTGAGGCTTAATTCTACTTAAAAGAATCTTTGTATTTTTCTCACGGAATTAAAGTTTATGAAATCTAAAACTAATTTTCCAGAGAATTCATATTTAACAATACAGTTGAATCTCGTTATCTCAAACTCTTTTATCTCAAAATTCCTGATTCTCAAAGTAATGTTTTTGTCCCTAAATTGAACTTTGCACTATATTTCCTCCTGATATCTCAAACTTCGGTTATCTCAAACTATTTTTGTTGTTCCCTTCCACTTTGAGATAACGAGAGCAACTGTATGTTTAAAATAATTGAAAGTGAAAAATAAAACAAAATTTTATGAATTTTCTCAACAAACTATAAAATAAGTCATAAACTGAAATCCGTGGCTTTGATAATTGATATACATATCAAGCAAGAATGAGACCTAATTTGATAGTCAACATTGTCTATAACTAGTGCTGCTTAAATCAAAACTTGTTTGTACTCAACAATATCACTTTTGGTGAATGCTATGGCATATTTTGCACAAATAGAGAATAACAGTGCATTGACTTGACATAAATCGATATACGTATGAGGCTTAGAATCGGGTGAAAATGCGAGGGTTTCCAGACGATTTTCCTCGATTCGTGCTGAATTCGTATATCAAATTTAATGAAACAACTATTATTGTCTTTATACTGCATTCTTTGGTGACATTAGTGGTTATTAATACCAATTTCAAGATTATTGAAAACGTTTTGTACCCTGAAGACCTGGAATGATTTGGCGGAGTAATGATTAGACACATACTAGTATACCGTCGATAATCGCACAGGACTATTGAAAATATCCAACAGTTTCACTGCAATTTTTGTTCGACAATAAAAAATAAGTAACAGAGAATATGAGTATTGAAATTTTGTTCTAAAGATTGAATTCAATAAGTTTGGTCATTTATGTCCCGTCAATCGGGTAGAGAAGGTGTGGCGTAAATGATATATATTGCCAGCGGATTTTGACTGCTCAAATAGAACGTTTGCAGTATAAAATACAAAAACGACATCTTAACATTGTATAAGACAATAATAAATTACAATAAAAGGTTTAAAGATATTTGTAAAAATTATGTAAGACATATACTATTGCTGTTTAGCATCGTTAATCTTTCAAAGGGAAAATAGAAAACTGAAACTTTTGTGGTTATCAATTGGAAAGTGCCGCATACAAATCATAATGACACCAAAAAAAATCAGTTACCTACAATGTATGCCGTGTTTTAATTAATGCAAAATAAGAAATGTGTCAATGTAACTAGTAAAAGAAAATTAAACTTGCAATATAAGTATATTTTATGTAAATGAATCCTGTTTGATTTTCTAGAAGAAGAGGGTTCACGGATTATATGAGATCAATTGAGAAAACTGATGAGGTAAGGGGAAGTATTTATAAAGGAGACCAATGAACACGCATTTTAACAATTTATCTTAACGATCATAATTTACGTATTTAAAATGATATATTTTTCAAGATACCAAGGGAAAATATTATATGTACATTATGTAAAAATAGTAATTATTTTGCACTTCTTGTTAAACTGCATTACAGTTTCTGATTTAAGAAAAAATATTGATAATTCAATTGATTTTGAATCTTATATATATTTGAAAGGATGAAGTACATTTTCTCTCCATCAACACAAAAGCAGCCTGAGATCAAACTTTGATGGAATGGTCCTTGTGTGGCCCCTTCCGAAATTGTGTCAGACATCACCGACCTCCAATAAACTGATGTTACTAAAAATAGAAAAAATGGGAAAGAATTTTAAAAATATTCTTGTATGGAAATATATGACCAGATGCAATCAAACTTGGCACAAATGATCCTTAGATAGTCCTCATTCAGAATTGTGTTAGACGAATGCCAACAATGGTGGCCGCAGCCGCCGAACTTAGTTTGACATAGGATCCTGTCTTCTTGTCTGAAACCACTTAGCCAATTAGAACCAAACTTGGCAGAATGATCCTTAGGTGGCCTCAAGACCCGGACTGTCAACAAAGATGGCCACAATAACAGAACTTAGTTTATTATTATTGTTGTAATATATTTGTATATCGCAGTATATAATATAACAATTACTCTAAGAGCTTTTCATACGATGTATACAGCACAAAAGAAAAGAATAACTAAATATACACAACAAACCGATAAAATACCACTGCCTGCGTAAAACAAAAGAATTCGAATTTATTAAAGTATCATGAATTTGAATTAATATTGAAAAAGAGGTTAATAAATCAAAGCCAATAAACATCCATTTTTACTAAAATAAAAACGTGAATGGAAAAGTAGAAATGAATAATAGAATTTTGACTAAATGTATGTATGTAAAATAAAGTTTTACCATAAAAATTAAGTACAAATGCATGCAGAAAATATACTATCCTACAAAATATACATTCATACTACACAAATCCTTCAAATATCTAAATGTTTAAATAAATGAGTCTTCAGTCCTCTTTTGAAGACATTGACCGACAGTTCGTTTCGCAGATGAATTGGAAGGTTATTTAGCAGCGGCACTGTCGAATATACGTTTTTTGTTTTTTTTCTGCGATGTGATGGGGCATACGTTTGTCCGTCCGTACGTCCGAACTATTTGGTTAAGTTTTGCGTTTCTTTGGAACTAAGCATAGTGTATCAATGAAACTTGATCTTAAGGCGGGGCATCCGTGTGTTACAGACACAATTTCTAGTTTTGTAATTTCTTGCAACTTCAACTACGAAAGCATTTTCTTGTCGCAGTGATCGGTTTGGTATGTAGAATCTTATCAGTTATCTAATGTATGATGGAGCTAGATCGTGAAGAGCCTTGGAAACGTATGTCAAGAGTTTCTGTTGACATCTGTACTGAACCGGCAACCAGAGTAGTGAACTGAGGACAGGTGTTATGTGGTCGTATCTTCTTCTACGCGTTACAAATGTTGCAGCCGTTATACAAATTGTCAAGCGGCTTAATTATTTGATATACCTGTGTCGTCTGCATAGATATGGTACGACATGTTATGAAACTTGCATATTCCACTGATTGGTATTTTTGAACAAGAACGGAAGCTTGACGTAAGACCCCATGGAAAAATTCATCTTATTGTCTAACTGAGCCAATTAGAACCAGTCTTGGCAGAAATTATCTTTTAAGATGGCCCTTTTTAGCTCACCTGGCCAAAGGCCATGTGAGCTGTTGTCATCACTTGGCGTCCGTCGTCCTTCCGTCGTCCTCCTCTGAAACCACTGGGCCAATGGGAATTGCAGGAAGCATCTATGTAAGGTCCTTAATAAAGATTGCTCATTTCGTCCCGATCGGATAACAAACATGGCCGCCATGGGCAATTGTTGTTTCTGATTGGTTGATATAAAAAAAATCTCCTCTGAAACTGCGGGGCCAAATAGAATAAAAATTGACAGAAAGCATATATGGGAGGTTCGTTATAAAGTTTCCTCATTTCATCCAGATCGGACTACAAATATGGTCGCCACGGGCAGTTCTTCTTTCTGATTGGTTGATATAAAAAAAATCTTCTCCTCTGAAATCGCTTGGCCAAATAGAACGAAACTTGACAGAAAGCATCTATTGGAAGTTATTAACAAAGTTTTTTCATTTCGTCTCGATCGGGCAAAAACATGGCCGGCAATTCTTGTTTCTCGTTGGTTGTACATATATGGTCACCATTGGCAGTTGTTGTTTCTAATTGGCTAATATAAAAGAATCTTCTCTGAAAACAGGCATATATGGGAGGTCCTTTATAAAGTTTCCTCATTTTTTCCCGATCGGAATACAAATATGGCTGCCATGAGTAGTTCTTGTTTCTGGCTGATATAAAAAAATCTTCACCTCTGAAGTCGCTTGTCCAAATGGAAAGAAACTTGACGGAAAGCATCTAATTGGGAGGTTCTATACAAAGTTTCCTCATTTTGTCCTGATCAGGAAACAAACATGGCCGTCATGGGCAGATCTTGTCTTTCATCGGTTGATAATCTTCTTTGAAACCGGTTGGCCAAAGGGAACGAGACATGACAGGAAGCATCTGTTGGAGGTTTTTTTTACAAAGTTTCCTCATTTTGTCCAGATGAGGCAACAAACATGGCCGCCATGGGCAATTCTTGTTTCTGATTGGTTGATTTAAAAAATAAATTTTTTTCTTAAACTGGTCGGCCAAATAGAGCAAAACTTGACAGAACGTGTCTGTGATATATAACTAAAATCTACAGAACCGCACAATTGTTTGAAAGCAAACATGGTCTGAATGTTCCTCTTAAGGTGCTCACCAGGTGTACTCTGGTGCCGACTCCTAATTCAAAATGTAAGGTATATTAGAAGGACCTTGATGAAGAAAAATTTCTTTCTTACAAGACTTACCACACTTCATAATGATAAGGAGAAGTGAGTTCTGTCTTTGAGGTACATCGATAAAAATGGCTTTCATGCCAGGTGAGCGATACAGACTCAGCGATCTCAGCCTCTAGTTCAGAATTATGTCCGATGACCAGGAATGTCAACTAAGGTGGCCACCGCAGCCTAACTTAGTGTGACATAGGACCCTATGGGAAAATTCATCTTCCTGTCTGAAACCACTCAGCCAATTTAAACAAACTTGGCAGAAGTGGTTCTAAGATTGTCCTCTTTCAGAATTATGTCCGAAGACCCGATATATCTACCAAGATGGCCTCCGCAGCCGAGCTTAGACTAATATAGAACCCTAATGGAAAATTCGTTAAAAATCTTGTCTGAAACCACTAAGCCAAGGCAGAAATTGTCTTTATAGTCTGATTCTTCGTCACTGTGTGGTTAAAAATACAAATAAACAGAGAATTGAAATACAAACCTCAACACGGACTTCCGTATCAGCCTTTTATGGAGTTTTCAGCATCTATTTGAAAAATTAATCAAAGTAAGAAAGATCTTAATCCGTATTTGGTCGAAAACAAAAGGCTCTAAGTGGATGGGCGAAGAGAAAGACATGACTTCCATGTTAGTGAGAAGAAACAATTTATTATTATATCCACTTTGCCACAAATATATATATTGACAATTGTATAAAAATGATAAAATGGTTCTATTGAATCCCATTTTACATAGCTTGATTTGCATACATATACTAGATAGACGACGCCGACAACATAATAAAAGCTTAATTTTATCATTTTTTAAATATGCCGTTTAAACGACGGCAATGGGATGAGCATGTCGTCGTCGTCGTCATCGTCGTCGTAGACAGTTAGGTTCCCCTCATTTACTTTGATTCTATTGAATACATCCTAATATTTTACCACAATGGCATCCCATAAGAAATAAAGGTTGGCATTGATTTTGGGGAATGTGGCCCCTCCTGTTTTTTTCTGGGGTTCATTAAGTTTTTTTTTTTTGATAATTTTAGTTTAACTTTTTTAATATATGTCCGATTTTATGATTTTTGTTTTTTAGTATTCCTTGATTAAAATGAAAATAATTATACTGATTCGTTTTTCACTATATCTTACCGTTTTCGAGATATAGAGGGCTGAAAAAAGGTCACATTTTTAATTTAATATCCGATTTTGATGATATTTATTTTAAATGGTTTGTTATAAAGATACAATAAAGTTAGTACAGACATTTTATCCTTGCAGAGATAAAAGGGATTAAAGGGGCCATAAAAGCAAGGTAGCTGGAATTCTTTTTTTTTTCACCTGGTTTTTGTGGAAGGTCCACTAAAACGTATAAATTTACTTTAATTCTTTACCTGTCGACATGTTCCGGTTGTATCATGCTGCGTTTACCAAAGCCTTTTATTTTAAGCTGCCTTTAGACGCTAAATGGTTTGGATTTAAGGCAACAAGAAAATATCAAAACAAAGATGCAGCAGCAAATGTGAATGAAGCAGGAATAGACAGAATTAGTCATCCACTGCCTAAAGAACTGGAAGATTGTGTCATCTGTATGGATACAGTACATAACCCAAGGACACTATTATGTGGACATGTTTTTTGTCATGATTGTATCGACGAAGCTTTGACATATCGCAGTATTTGTCCAATATGTGGTTCAGAAATTGTATAAATGATAGCAAATTAAGAATACAAAATACATTTTTATTTAGAGCTTTTTGGTATACCACCTGTTTTGAACTAGCCTGGACTGAAAGGTCAAGTTGTTACCAGTTCATACTTATAACAAATATATCAAATTAACTTGTTTGATTGTCTAGTGTATGTAACAACGTATGTGATTTTAACGAAAGAAATCTCTATTACTGGAAAATTATTACACCAGGGTTTTCGATATCACAAATTTGTCAAAACTTTTACTAAATTTTATCATCGGTACAAGGACATCATTCGTAAATATAAATCAGATTGCAGACATTTTATATGTTCAGATATTTCACAAGCCATCTCTGTGGTATTATTCAATACAAATGACAAAAATGTCGTCATTCACCTAAAAAACTAACAAACCTTTAAATAGACTTATCCACAAGGGATATAGTTACGATACTGTTGTCTAGTCATAAAAGATGGCATTTTTGGAATTAATATTGATTAACTCATAGGGTCTTGTATCGGAAATAAACACATTTATTCTAAAACCAGTTGTTGGTATGGTACAGGTTAAGTTCTTCTCGTATAATTTATGATGTCATGATACTAATACCCTAACGGGGGGGGGATTGTTGATGATTTTCTATATGAGAAAGACAATCTTTTGAGCAGTTTAATTGACGTCTGGAGCTGGCATGTCAGTAACTGCTAGTAGTCCTTTGTTATTTTATATTGATCATTGTCATTTTCTGTTACCTTTTCTAACATCGGACTCGGAATTGTTTTAGACTGAGTGTTACTGTGCGTATCGCTATGTGTTTGTTTATTCCAAATTGGCTAGAGGTATAGGGGGAGGGTTGAGATCTCACAAAACAGTCAACTACAGTCATCTTGTATAGTAGATTAATGCCTGCCAATAATGAGTCAGTATGACCTTCATTTTAGGATTACGTAATTTGGTTAAAGGTTTTTCTTTGGGACTATTTGTAAACTTTCACAGCTACTGTCAACTTATGTAAAAAAAAAACACTTCTGTGCAACATTTTGTAGTCGCCATGACCTACATTGTATGCTAAAATAACTGCATAATTGTTAGCATTTTGAAGTATTTCTCAAAAACGTATAATGATAATTTACAACTAAAATAAAAGTTCAACACAGATGGGCTGCATTTATGTCACCACTTTGCACTTAAATGCCTACCTTAAAAATTAGTGTTTATGATCATGTCTTAGAAACTGAATATAGTATCGTGGAGTCATTGTGTGTCATGGGATACTAAGTCATAAATAATTCTTTACAGATCAATGTTCGGGGGAATAACACACCCCACATTTATTTGTAAACAAACATTCTTAAAATTTTAAGTTTCCATTGCATTACAGTTTGCATCTGTATCAAATAATCTTTGCAGAGATATATCACAATCCACTTTTACTGTAATCTAAAATTTTGGCCTCTTTTCCCTTTTTGGCCCTTAAAATCCTCAAAATGCAAAATAAAAGCATGCTTAGCATTACAGTTTGCATCTGTAACAAATAAAGTTTTCACAAATATATCACAACCCACTTTTACTATGATTTAACTATTTGGACTCTTTTTAGGGACCTATAGCCCCTTAAACTGAAATTCACAAATTTCTTCAATTTGTTTTCTTAATTTTAGTAATTATGGTCCTTTTCTGTTTCGGCCCTTTTTGGTTCCTCCCAGTCCCTTTAAAAAAATGGAATTCAAAACATTATTGCGCATCTACAGTTGGTAAGCAACAATATGGTAACAATAAAAATGATTTAAATTCAAAAATGATAGAGGAGTTCACATGACAAGGCTCTTTGTATAATTTCGCGCTTTTTGGTCCGTCCCAGGCCCTCTTTTAAAAATTTGGAATTCCAAAACCTTTTGCGCATCTGAAGTTAGCAAGCAACAATATGACGTAGTTATTTTAGTAATTATGCTTTTTTTCTGTTTCGGCCCTTTTTGTTCCCTACCACCCTTTTTTTTAAAATTTGGAATTCCAAACCCTTATTGCGCATCTACAGTTGGTAAGCAATAATATGGCAACAATAAAAATGGTTTAAATTAAAAAATGAAAGAGGAGTTCACGTCACAAGGCTCTTTGTATAATTTTGCCCTTTTTGGTCCCTCCCAGACCCTCTTCTAAAAATTTGGAATTCCAAAACCTTTTGCGCATCTGCAGTTAGCAAGCAACAATATGACATAGTTATTTTAGTAATTATGCTTTTTTTCTGTTTCGGCCCTTTTTGGTGTCTCCCACCCCCCTTTTAAAACATTTGGAATTCCAGAACATAATTGCGCATCTACAGTTTGTAAGCAACTATATTGCAACAATAAAAAATGGTTTAAATTTAAAAATGAAAGAGGAGTTCACGTCACAAGGCTCTTTGTATAATTTGGCTCTTTTTGGTCCCTCCCAGGCCCTCTTAAAAATGTGGAATTCCTAAAGTTAGTAAGCAACAATATGGCACAAAAAAGATTGGTAAAAATTCAAAAGTGAAGGAGAAGTTTGCGTCACAAGAAAGTATGACGGACGGACGGACGGACGACCGCAACAATAATATACCCAAACTTTCATTCGAAAGTACGGGTATATATATATGTACTTGTATATACCATCACTGTCAGAAAGCCAACATCACTGCTTTGTTAAGTTTATACATGTAGCTGTCCTAGGCCTGAACCAAATATCCATGTGAGCTATTGCATTACTTCGTGCTTCATCATAATAATGTACACTTTACGTTTTAATATTTTTAGGTTTTTAGGTTGTCCTCCTTTAAAGTTGTGTTCAATGTCCAGTCTAACGTACAGTATACATGATATAGCCAATATAAAATTTGTTTTTCTCGGAAACTACTGGGGCAATGGAAGCCAAATGTTTTTGGAATGGCTGCTAGTTGGTCCCTTTCAAATTGTGTCTATGACCGTGTGCATAAAACTACTTAAGTAAAAATGTTGCTAAGAAATCACTTAAGGATGTTCGCTGGTTATGTATTTGAATTTTTGTCAGATGTTCAGAATCCTCTGGTTTTATCCATTTGAATGCCATAAATTATTTTTCCCGCTAACACCGATTTTTCTTTTTATAAATCTTTTGTATACAGAATAATAAGCCATTTGTAAAAAACTTATAAAATCCTTGTTATTATTTAATGGTTTTAGAGAAATAAAACTTGTCAATGATAAAGCTATGTAAAATCAAGAGTGCATATTTTCCCCACCAAATATTCAATGTCTTATATCTCGAAAACAAGCACACGGTGCTATAATTTTATTTTTTTTTTTTTTTCGCTCTTTTAGTTTCTTTATTAATCCACTATCAATATTTACCAGTGTTATGAAAAGCTTGTTATTTTGAAACTGAGCAGAGAACATCCTTAAGTTTAAACGTTAGGTAAACTCCGTCCATATTGCCTAAGCGGATGCATAAAACAACAAGTTAAAAATTGCTTAGCAAAATCTTAGTTTATTGAATGCTCACCCACTCCACTTATCTCATCTGCATAAAACAATTTATTTTAAGAAAATACTTAAGATTTGAATTAAGTCTAAGATACCTATGGAGGTGACTTGAGTCGTTTCAAAACCAAATTAAACCATGCATAGCTAAACTACAGTACGGATCATTTAAAACATCACCCTCAAGCAGAGATTTGAAACAGAAATTATGACCGTTCCAAGTTAACATAGACCAGAGATTATGACTGATCCATTTACTTGAGGACAGAAATTGTCCTAATGTTCTTAGGACCACGACTTGGACCGCGTCTGGTTTCGTCCTTAGATCGAAGCATGCGCAATTAGTTTTTTCTGGCGGCCGTTTTTGTTCTATGACCAAATCCGTCTCTGGCTTAGGACGGCTCGTGCATAGTATATCAAATGTATTTGCATTCTGAAACTGGTCACCAGGATGACGCACGCGTAGTTTAAATTCTTTAAGTCAAAAAAATTATTCACCTAATTTTGTTAAATGTTTATCTTAATTAAAGTATGCAGACTATCACAAATTATTCGTATTTTAGTATATATATAGTTTTTAAGTAACCTTTTTCTTGATCTGTAATCTTTATCTTTATATTTTCATTGTTTTTATTTATCATACCTCATATCCTAGCTACTTAGTGAATACAAATTTGCATTTAGAAATTTATTATTACTTTTTATTATTATTTCATTTTTGGTTCTTTTTATTATATTGTGACTAAAAGGTTCAATCTCCTTTAGATATTTTGACCCTATGAGATTGTGTGATATAAAATAAATGTGATTTTTTATATTAATATTGTTTTCGTAAGTAAAAATACAAGACTTTTCAAACCTGAAATATGCTTATCTTATGTTTTTTGAAGTTTTGACATGAATTTAGTTCATAAATTTCTTGCGGTATCTTAAAAGGCTTATCTGAGACTTACCGTGATATATTCTAGAGAATTTTTTTTTAATTTCACAGTGCTTTTCAATCAATATTAGGTTCATACTTAATAACACTAACCCCTATCAGAGTGTGTGATAAAAAGAGATTTTTGTATAACAGAACGGTTTTTACAGTGAAAATACAAGTTTCTAACTTGACATGTACTTATTTAATACCTTTAGGAATTTGTTTTACATGAAGTGAAAAAACACAAAATTAAGCTTTTAAAACATTTTTAGGATAATAATTAGTTAAATTTAGGCATATAAGATTGTGCGATATAGGATAAATATGATTTTATGTATATTGCTACTGTCATGACTGTTTTTTTAAAGAAAAAATACAAGCGTATTTTTACTTTCTTTAATTTTGATAGAAATTTAGTTAATAAAATTTTTACCATATAAAAAAAAACTCTCTCTGGGACTTACCGTAGTACTTTTTGATGAAAAAAAAATTCAATTGCACTGTAAAAAAAACACAAAAATTTAGCTTTTTAACCAATTTTAGGTTGATATTTATTTAAATTCAGCTCTATAAGACTGTGCGATATATGAAAAAAGTGATTTTTGTTATAACGGATGTGTAATTTATACCAGCATCGTCTGCATATGGCGTCTACGTTTCTCACCTTATCAGATTTTCAGATTTTATACTTTTAGGAATGGTTGACATGAATTTAGCTAAAACAACATACACTATATTAAAAAGCTTCAATGAAACTTACCATAATACTTGTTTGATATAAAAACAATTCAATTTTACAGTGAAAAAACAAAACATTTAGCTTTTCAAACTCTTTTAGGATGATACTTAGTTAAATTTAGCGATATAAGATTGTGCGATTTAAGAGAAATGTGATTTTTGTTATAGTGCTAAGGTTTTTAAAGAAAATATACTTTCTAACTTGTCATATGCTTATTTTTACTTTCATTAAATTTTCACAGAAATCTTTTTGATAAATTTGTTACGGTATTTAAAAAGCATCTCTGCGACTTACCGTGATACTTTTTAGATGAAAAAATTTCAATTTCAAAGTAGAAAACACAAAGTTTAGCTTTTCAACCAATTTTAGCTTCATACTTAGTCAAGTTAAGCCATATCATAGTGTGCGATATAAGACAAAGGTGATTTGTGTTACAGCAAAAGTGTTTTTTAAAGTAAAAATACAAGTTTCAAACTTGACATATGCTTATTTTATAATTTTATGAAGTTTTGACATACGATTACAATACAAAAAGCTTTTTAAGGAAATTCTCTCATTAAATATTAATGTTGCCGATACTGGTGGGTACTAAATATCTGGAATGCTACCTATAGAAGCAGAAATACATCTGGAAATTCTAACAATATTTGGAAACATTACAAGAGCTAATGAAAACTCAACCGATTGGAAGCTAGCAGAAAGACAACTACAGATTACGAGCCTTAATAAGCAACACCTGGTTTATAGAAATGAAAAAGATATGTATCAAATATGAATTAGAAGACTTAAAAACATTAATTTATAATAAACTATCAAAAGGCAAATGGAAGAAACAGCTGTACATACATATTGGACATCAAAATCAAGATCTAAATTACTACTCCAGCCTGAAATATATCTCCCAATCATACAAAATTGGAAAAATTCACCTTTAGCAGAACAAGCAGTGCTAATCAAAGAGATATAAACAGAATACCGATCAGAATAAATATAGCAACTGGAAACTATATATATTCTACAGACAAAAAGAACAGCTTACAATCAAAACAACATAGATCCAACATGCAAACTTTGTAACCAGGCTGGCGAAAGCTTAACACACTTTCTTCTGTGCTGACAGGCCTTAGATCAAGTTCGAATACCCAAACTGGACAATATTCTTAGTAAAAGTAGTGAGCCCTTTGCTCTGCAATGTACTAATGCATAGCTTGACATAATGCAACTAATCGTTAATCCGTTCCACTACGCTAAAAGTGAAGAATTAGAAATAAGTATCATTAGTAAATTAGAACCTCTGTGTAGACAGCTTATTTATAACTTGCACAATAAGAGATACGAAATACTTGCAAGAATGGACATATTAAGCAGTAGGAGGAAACAAATATTAAAATTAAATAGATAGGTCGCATAGTGTACTTGCAGATCGCCAAAACTAAACAAATCTTGGTTCATACGTTTGCTACCTTTTACATAAATAAGTTTTTTATATCAAATCCTGAACTGTGTATATATTATTTGAAGTGTAAATATACTGGTGGAGGAATTCAATAATGTAGTGGTGTTGGAATAACATTTACTCCATCAAGTAGGTGTGGCAGTAACTCAATATATACGGATACAGACGGTCCATGCGAATTTAGCAGGGACGATTATCTCAAATATCTGATTTTGTCACGAGAACAGCGCGTGCGCAGTTGAATAAATCGAACCAGCAATTTGAAAAATAAATAAACCAGAGATTATGACTGGTCCGACCAGAGATTTGAACCTCTCCTAATCTCTGCTTTCAAATCCCTGGTTGAACAGTCGCAGGAATGGTCCCAGCTGTTCTAATCTCTGGGTTTTTGTCCTAGATCAGAGATTATGTTATCTTTAAGTTAGCTTGAGGTGATGTTTTAATTGAGCCATTCTGTATACAATAAATATCAAACATTTAAAACTTACAAAGTAAGTAAGGAACAATGATTTTGTAAACTTTTCAAGAAAAAAATATCCAAATACCCAATTTGTTATCTAATCTAGGTATGAATACCTTAAACAATGAACATGAATTTAAAAAATAATATTTGGCGCATTCATACTATAAATTATTGTTTTGTGTAATTGGCATAAAATTTAGGCATACAGGCACATTTGCCATGTGGTAAAGTTTAAAATGAATAAAATTAGACAGAACGAGTCTACTGAGACCCTTAGTATATTTTCCATACGCCTTTTTTATCTTTATTAATTGTCCAGACGCCTTAACCACTCGACTACGGAAGCACACACCGGGGAAGTGTTAATTTTACCTAAATATAAACATTATGTTATGGGTTCCAACGGGGGTATACAATATGTGATAAATAATAAAAGTAAATCTAAGAAGTAGAATAGTACTGAAATCTTTACTTAAAGTTTATTATTATTAACCCCGGATGAGCTGGGATGTAAAACAGTTATCCCAAACGGACTTGCTGTGTTTGTATAAGATCATCCGTCGGGATGATCTTATATACAAACACACAAAGTCATCGTGGGATAACTATTACTTACATCCCAGTTCCTTTGTTCTTACAGGGGTGATCTTGGTCGGATCACCTCTGCAACTCACCCCAAAAAGAGTTTTTTTTTACGTTTAAAGTTGGCGGGAACAATTTACTCACGATTAAAACTTACAAAATTTATGCAGAAACATAAAGTACATTTAAAAATTATCATTAACATTTTTGATAGAATCTACTGAGATTCGAACCTAGGGTCCTTAGTATTTTGTCCAGACGCCTTAACCACTAGACTACAGCGAACACCAAGGAAGTGTTAATTTTACCTATATAAACATTATGTTATGGGTTCCAATGGGGTATACAATATATAATATATACTCAACAAAAAAGTGAAGAACCACAAATTTTGAGAGCGAATTTTGTTGCTGCCATTATTCAAGTCATGAAAAAGTTTTCAAGTTGTTTGAAATTAATGCTATGTTTTTTATACAGATAATGATGCTGTAATATACCTTTAGAAGATAATAATATATTAAAAATATTTGGTTTTTAGATAGTGGTCCTTAACATTTTTTGTTGAGTATATATAAAAGTAAATCTATAACGTATAATAGTACTGACATCTTTACTTAAAGTTTACTATTATTTACCCCGAATGAGTTGGGATGTAAAATAGTTATCCCACTTGGACTGGGTGTGTCTGTATAAGATCATCCCTTGGGATGATCCTATATAGACACACCGCGTCCTCGTGGGAAAACCTTTACATTTTACACTATTATCAAACAGTGCTTCATACTATGACACACATAAAATTATAACAAATTACTGAATAAGGGTTGTTACTGAAACTTGAGATTACAAAAAATGTTCAATTTGTGTAGAAACTAGAAAAAAATTGTTTTCCAAAACTCTTTATGACTAAACTTTACCAGCGGCGCCAACGGCGAAAGTAGGTCTAGTAACTGCTTGAATCTGTCCGTCCGTCCTAAAGACCGTGGGTAGGAAACTTTCGTTAAATCGTTCTTGGCTTCTACATAAGGGAATGCTTTTATATTTTGTCTGCAGCTTTATAATGTTGACCTGTAGCGTGTAAGCAATTTCTGGATCTGTCGTGCAGCCACTTCCTGTCTGCCGATATTTAAAAATTCAAAAATATTCAAAACACTAAAAAAAATTTCGTGAAAGTTTTCTTGGTTCCTACTATAGGAAATAATTTTATATTTTGTCTGCAGCTTCATAATATTGAGTTATAGCTTATACGGAAAAGACTTGAAAATTAATTTAGTAAGTGGTGAACAGTTATACCAAAGCTAATTATAATGGCATCTGCTTAGTTGAATATCTCAAGCTGATGAAGTTTAACACATCAAGGTCAGTTTTGAGTTCGTTCATGTATTAATAACAACTCCAAGCTAATCTATGAAAATGTATAAGTACTCATCCCACTGCAAGTTGTCATCACACTTTACACTCATAGCTAATGTTCGGTTAAACAATGAGCATGTTTACCCTTTTGCCGACGAGTCCCGGTTTACCGGGATTCCCGATTTAACTCACTGACAACGAGTCCAGGTTTATCGGGATTGTCACATTGGTTTTATATTTCCAACTCTAGGAGTGAAAATCGAGAGTTAAAGATACACCAATGGCGGATCTTTTATAAAATCCCGCTGTTTGCCGATATTTAAAAATTCAACAATATTCAAAACAATAGAAAAAATTTCGTGAAAGTTTTCTTGGTTCCTACTATAGGAAATAATTTCATATTTTGTCTGCAGCTTCATAATATTGAGTTGTAGCTTATACGGAATTTTTGGATCTGTCGTGCGGCCACTTCCTGTTTGCCAATAGTTTAAAAATTCAACAATACTCAAAACACTAGAAACATTTTCGTGCTAGTTTTCTTGGTTTTCAGAAGGGAATGATTTTATATTTTGTCTGCAGCTTGATAATGTTAAATTGTAACGTGTAATCTATTTCTGGATCTGTCGTGTCCTATTTGCCGATAGTTTAAAATTCAACAATACTCAAAACACTAGAAAATTTTTGTGGAAGTTTTCTTGGCTTCTTCAAAAGGGAATGATTTTATATTTAACTGCAGCTTGATAATGTTGAGTTGCAGAATGTAAGCAATTTTTGGATCTGTCGTGCTGCCACATCCTGATGCCAATCAATGAATTGCATTCTGCGACGCAGGTTCAGACCCGGTTCTGTTGTTGTTTTGGTTTGTATATGGCGTAAAAATTTAAAATTTCACCATTTCACAATCAGACCGTATTACCGACTTGTATAATTGTTGTCTTGGCTACGACGAAAAATGGCGAAAGGTGAAATATAGGTATTAATTTCCGTGGTTGCGTAAACATTTTTAAAACCTTAATAAGTTTGCATACATAATATCATGTTGCATGGTTAAATCCCTTTCTCAGCAACAATAATACCTAGGCCTACCATATCTGGTCTATAGATAGGTCTTAGTGGATACATGCCAGTCTGACACCTGTCTCTAGACCTTGACCTCAAATTCACGTTTGAGTGACTTGTATCACATTTTGTGGTTAAGTCCATTTCTCAGATACTATGTCACCCAGGCCCGCCATATTTTGTCTTTAGATAGGTATAAGTGGGCATCTGACAGTCTGACACCTGTCTCCAGACCTCAATATACGATTTGTTACCGGAATTGCTAACGGGTTTGTTTTGTGTTTCATTGTAAACCAAATTCGGGTAGCTTCTCAGGCAAATGAACAATTACAAAGAATAATTAATTCTGTAAATACGATTTAAAAGGGAGAAACTACAGTATATACGATTTTTTCCATTTCTTTTTCTTGTAAGCAGAAGTGTTAAAATGTTCTTAGGTAGATATTTTGGAGGTTCAGAATTTAACCTTACATATATGGGAACTTGAAAATAGCATAGCAAGCAAACGTTGTAGAGGAAAGCTTGATAGAAAACGATTCAAGTTTCATACGTTACTACAGGAGAAAAATAGACTCAGACAATACATGTGTACCTTAATAAAAGAAACCTGTAATTGTTAGAATTATTCATGTCTGTCTGTCTGCACGAGAATTACTCATGAAACCATTTCATTACACATATAACCTTACATTAATTACAGACATGTGGAACATTAATAAATCATAACTTGAACACAATTTGAAAATTAAATTAGGTACAAGTTGTGAACAGTTAAACCAAAGCTAATTATAATGGCATCTACGTATTTAAATATCCCAAGCTGATAAATTTTAACATGTCAAAGACAGCTAGAGTTAGATCATGTATTACTGACAAATTCTTTGATACTTTCGAAAGTATGGTAAGTAAAAACACAAGATAGATCTTTCATTGAGTATATAGTAGTATTTTACAATAAAAGGATTTCAAAACTGTGTTTGTTAATTAATGTTTGTGTTTCCTCAAAGCTTGCTGGCGTCTGCAATTACGAGTCGATGTTTGATCGTGTTTTGACCGTGTTTTGAATTGATCTGTTTGTGTCATACATGGGTTATTAGCAGTAAAAACAAAAGCCAAGCCTGTTTAATTTACATTTCAATCCAGTTCTATGATGTTAACATGAACAGGTGTCTAACACAGGTAAGCAATACCTGTCAACGATCTTTGCCTCCTCTAACTTAATTACTCAACTTAAAATACTTGGTTAATTATAATGTTTTCTGCTAATTTGAATATCCCAAGCTGATGAATTATAACTTCAAAAAGACTTGAAAATTAATTTAGTAAGTGGTGAACAGTTATACCAAAGCTAATTATAATGGCATCTGCTTAGTTGAATATCTCAAGCTGATGAAGTTTAACACATCAAGGTCAGTTTTGAGTTCGTTCGTGTATTAATAACAACTCCAAGCTAATCTATGAAAATGTATAAGTTCTCATCCCACTGCAAGTTGTCATCACACTTTACACTCATAGCTAATGTTCGGGTAAACAATGAGCATGTTTACCCTTTTGCCGACGAGTCCCGGTTTACCGGGATTCCCGATTTAACTCACTGACAACGAGTCCAGGTTTATCGGGATTGTCACATTGGTTTTATATTTCCCACTCTAGGAGTGAAAATCGAGAGTTGATAAATCAATGGCGGATCTTTTATAAAATCCCGCATGTAAAAGACCAAACTTTGAGGATTTTATGAGATTTTAAAGTTTTTAAAATTAATTTTAATTTTTTTTTTTTGGCAAGATTGGGTGGCATGAAAGTAGGTATCGAACGTGTCAAATTTGCTCGAAATTGTCAGATTGGAATCAACATAGATGATTGAAGCTTTACTCTTGAAATAAGTTTTTATCACAAAAGTGAAATATAGAACGGTTTGCTATTGAATCTTCGAATTTTCATTCAAAAACGAAAAATATTGCGTCGAGAACATATTTCCTGGCATGATTAATTACTTAAATGCCGTTAAAATTTTCCGTTCAACATTTTGACAAAATTTACTAGAAATTTTTAAGGCTTTTCCTTTTGATGCAGAGGTAACCCTTAGCTGGGCTAGGATTCCTGTTTGTTTTAATTGTTTTGGTTTTTGACGGTTGTGGGAAGTCCATTGGTGAAAGGGTTAAAAATAGACTAGACAACAACAATCTCGTATGCATTTAAGGTAATTATAATGACGTCTGCTAATTTCAATAATTACAACTTCAAAACAACTTAAAAATTAAGTTGCAAGTGGTGAACAGTATGCCAAAAATAATTATAATTCAGACTTCACACAATTGTGATTGGAATCAACTTTGGTGATTCGAAATCTATTTGAAATGTTGCTGGAAGAGACAATATTAGGAGATGCAGCTTCCTACATCCTTCACTTGGAGAGAATTGAGTTATTTGTGACATTGAAGTGTGGACATGAAGGATTCCGATCTTAGACAATCAATAAATTAGTGCCAAGCATTAATCAAAGAAACCATCTGCAGTTAATTTTCTATGCCACAAAAAAAACTTCTTAACCTTTATTTTTTCAAATTGTAAAACAAAACAACAATAAACATGTATCTGTTCATTTATATTATAATACATGTAAATTTCCATCGCGTTTATCGCCATTGCCCCGAAGTTTTCTCCGAGTTTCAGCGGGTAATCGCGCGAAATCTCCGAGATTCTTGGAGTTTTCTGCGAGTTTCAGCGTGAAATCGAGTGGAATCACCGAGGTCAACTCCGCGATTTTAAAATTTTACCGGAGTTTCTCGAGACGCGGAATAGCGCGATTTTTACTGAAACTCGCATTCTGTACTGTACCTAGTTTGTGTAATACCATAAACCTGGCACTTCTGAAATATTGCACACTTTTAGCTTATGTCATTACTTTGCGTCCTTCGTTCGTCGTCCGTAAAATTTTCACATTTTGATCTCTGAAACTACTTGGTGGAATATAACCAAACTTTGTAGGAAATATGTATGGACTGACCTGTACAAAATATCAACCATTGGTTCTGGTTGGAAGAACAACTTTATCGCTAGAGGCCATCTTTGATTTTTATTGGCCAATTTTCAAAAATCTTCTCTGAAACTACATTATGAAATGTTTTGAACTTTACAGGACTGATTACAACAATACCCTCTAGAAACGATCCACTTTTAATGGAGATTCATCCGCTCAACCGACGGCTGTGGCTGTTCAGAGTTTCCATTGAAACCATATGGGAAATGAATAATTTTTTAATTGCTCAGAAGCTAATGGGCAGATTGTAAAGAATGTTGGCAAGAATGAGAAAGGAAGGGCCTCTATTAAATGTTTACCGTTAGTTCCAGTTGTATGAACAGCATGGCCACCAGAGGTCATCTTTGATTGTTATTGGCCAATTTTCAAAATTCCTCTCCTCTGAAAATGCATTATGAAATGTTTAGAAACTTTGAAGGATGAGTGACAACAATCATGACAATACAACGATGCACTTTTGGATGAGAATTATTAGCTCAACTGACAACCTGGTCGTCAGGGCTCATCTTTGATTTGATCGGTCAGATTTCAAAAATCTTCTCCTCTGAAACTTCATGATGAAATTTTTTGAAACTTTGCAGGATTGATGACAACAATACCCTCTACAAGCGATCCAATTTTGTTTCAGATTCATCTGATCATCCGACGACTTTGGTTGTTCAAAGTTTCTATTGAAACCATATGGGAATGGACTTCCATTTTCTCAGGAACTAATGAGCAGACTGTAAACAAAATTGACAGAAATCTCATATTGAAGGACATATCTATGCAACTTATCTATCTTATTTAGTTGAAAGGTCAAATATCAAGGTTAATTTGACATTTTGTGTTTCTCTATCTGTTACAGCCTTGTTGAAACAAAAGAGCGTACATTTTTATAATGGCCTAATTAAAGCCAGTTGAGTGTTACAGGCTCAGGTGAGCGTCTAATGCTGAACACACTGGAGATGTGCACCTCCTCCTTTGGGTGATTTGAGAAAGGAATGTTAAATTAATCAGTTGTTGAACGTAGTCACTTTTAGGCACATCAATGTTTGAATGGTACCTAGTTTGACACAGATCCAGACATCTAATTAGTCTTGTAATAACACGTGCAAGTATTATACCAAATGTGAACACACATAATTTACAGATTAACCCTGTCATTCTATCCTTACCCTCCTCTGGTGTGTATAAAATGCTAATGAAACAATGGACAGATTTGGGTTTCTGTTTTGAAAATTATCTTTAATCACCTTGTCTCAATTTAGTCAGATATTGAACCAACAGAAAAAACTAAAAACTTATATTGGCATATCTAATACGCACCTCCCTTTATCAGAAACATATCTGAGGGTAAATAAATGTGTGACATACACAACAAAAGACGGTATGTCAACAGATTTTTTTAGATATATATATATGCCTAAAAGGGCCAAAAAAGCAAGATGGCTGGACTTTTAAATCCTTTTGTTTTTCAGGTGGTTTTATGGTACAATTAGGGTCCAATATTTCTGTGTAATATATATATATATATATATATATATATATATATATATATATATATATATATATATATATATATATATATATATAACCCTATATATATATATATATATATATATATATATATATATATATATATATATATATATATATATATATATATATATATATATACAACCCTGTAGTATTGGGTAAAGCATAATAATGTGTCCTTACTTTGATTCTTTACCTGTCGATATTCGTATGCTGCGGCATTTAGCAAAGCCTTCTATTGCAAGACGTATTGCCCTTGCCATACATGTTGTTTAAATATCTTCATCATTATATCTTTAACAGGATTTCTAACCTCTTTAACTCAAGCACTGCTGATGAGTTGTCAGTCAACGAAATGGCCATACAGTGCATCAAATTTATTAAGGTATTCTGTGAAACATTTTACTTGTATAAACAACTAGTCACTCAGCTTTTTACGGTCATTGGTCATTTGGTAAGTTTGGTTGGGCATGACCTGACCATGTACATATATAACTGATTTCATGGTTGGTTGATATTTGCATTAGGTATACACAATTTCATGTTATCTACATTGTAGTAAGATGCATTGCCCTATTCATTTTATGTACATGTACTGGTAGCTTGTGTACAAAAAAGTCATTTACCTTTTGCTTAGATCTGTTCACATTTGGTATAATAATTAATCTTGATATAAGCAGTGATAAATTATACAGCGAGTCGTGTTATAGTAGCAAGACAACATGTACAATGTCATTTTTGTTTATATTTCAGCAAGAACATAAATCACCAGGGAAATATTTTGAAGGTATTTCACGTACTAGTTACTTACCGAATAATCCAAAAAGACAACTTTTAGCAAAGATGTTTAGAATTGCTTTTGAAAGAAAGCTGGTATTTACTATTGGGGACTCTCCTGCGACAAGAAAAACTGGAGTGGTTACTTGGAATGGTATACGCCATAAAACTAACCCAGTACCCAATGCACGGTATGTAGGGACAATATTTTATTTAATGCATGTTCATTTATGTTTCTGGTTTCATAGGTGACCAAATAATACCTTAAACATGTGCAAAGTGGAGTTTTGGGTTATATATATTGTTCTGTCTAAATAAGAATAACTATCAAGTGATACTTTTAAATAAGTGACATTATTGTTTATTATTTAGATGTCTTAGAATAAATCATACTTTATCTATACGTTATGCAAGTCTGGCATTCCGACTTCAAACTACATTGCTGCTCTTACTGAAAATGAAAAGGGAGATCAAAAACTTCTCCTGTGAAACAAAAGGGCAAACTTGAACCATAGTTGGCAGCACTGTTTCTTTCAGAATTGTCTCTGATAACCTTGACGGTGAACCAGCGTGCCGGCAACATCCAAATTTAATCGAACAAGGGCCCAATGTGAAAACTTGTCTAAATCTTCGTGACTACTTAGAACCAGACTTGGCAGCAATGGTCCTTATTTGGTTCTCGTTTAGAATTATGTCGGACGACTCTGATCCGACCAAGATGGCCTCAACAGCCAAACTTAATTTAACATATGATCCTATGGGGAAATTCATTTACAATCTTCTTGTCTGAAAACACTTTGCCAATTGGAATCAGACTTAGCAGCTATTGTCCGCTTACAGAATTTATTAAAATTTAAGATACAATTTATTTTGAAATCTTCTAGTTTGAAACCACTAGGCGAAATGCAGATTTGGCAGCAATCATCCTTAGATGTCCTCTTTCAGAATTGGTTTTGATGACCTGGACTGTGAACTAGGAAGGCCACCACAGTCGAACTTTTTTGTCCGGCGTTCTATCAGTTGGGTTGCGTTATTGATTGGTATGTCATTGTTGACTCTTCCTGTTTTCCATTTTGTTGTTTATTTCTTAAGTGCCTTTATTTTGATTTCCAGAATGCGATTTTTGTGATTTTTTTTTAATGTCCGTTTCTCGTAAAGACTTTGATTATTTCCTGTGTTCATTTCTGGTCCATGAAAAAGAGTTCTCTCCATTGTATACATAGCATTGTGGGCAAAAATGAGACACAGGGGTGGTATTCATTCATTTTAATGATACAAAACAATATCTGCCTTAACAATTACTTTACAAATGTTTTGGAAAGGTGCGTAACAGTATTTCAAACAATCAAAGTAACCATGCCACATATATGTCAAAGAGTCTGTTCTTAGTAAATGTGTTTACCTACCACATTCTGTTTATATTGAACAAGCATTTTATTTAGATTTTAGACCTTGGGAGTTACTAAATCACAATCTCGTTCATATGATAATTTTTAAGAAATTTGTTGCAATCACAGCCTCCTAAAAAAAAGAGAGACATCTTATATCTGTCACTAAGATTAGGATTTTTCCAGGTTTGGATACCCAGACCCATCGAATTAGCAGCAAACGGTGTTACAGAAAAAGATGTTCCATCTGATATGCTATTGTTTGGGATAACTGAGAATTGAAAACATTTTGTAAATGATTTCTTTAGTTTCATTAGTTTCTTTGGACATGTTACAAATATTAATACTTCGGACATTTAGTACATACACACCTTGTAACATAAAATTGAACAAAACCCACAATGAACGAAATATGTATGAACGATGCACAAACTCTGAACAGACGATGCATGGATGAACAAATGATCAACGAACGCTGCACACACATTGAATGAACGGTCACCTAATAACATGAACCAAACTATATATGCTTATTTAGCTAAAAAATATGACTTAGTGTATTTTCTCGTTAGTGTTCACTGTTTTGATTAGACTATGTGATAGTTTGTCATGCATCGTATTGTTTTGCTGCGGCCGCCGCTAGGCGAAGGGTGCATTAACTGTTACCGTTGACCGTCCGTCCTTCTATCTGTCCGAATTTGGTTTCGACACTCTAACTTAAGTTTGCCTCATTTAAATTTTATGAAACTCATACACATTGCTAAGTACCACAACACGCAGAGTTCGAATTTATGCGATGATTCATTTACTGTCCTAGAGTAACGTCCCTTTATCAATTGGAAAATTGCAAATTGTTTCGTTTCCACACTCTAACTTAAGTGTCCCTCAACTAAAGAAGTAGTGTCATTTTCCTCTGCATTTATTTCACTACCAGTGCCATTTTCAAACGTCGGCTTAAACCTTTCAAAAGCTCTGGAGACATGGCCTGGTATGTGGTCTATAAAGATTTGCTAATAATAAATAACAAGTAAGTTACTTATACAATTGCTACATATCTCAATATCGCTCTGGGGGACAGTTTTAACACAGATTTCCTAAATTAATGTCTTTAAAACAGTTTTTCAACGTAAATGAAACTCAGATCCAAAACGAATTTTTGGTTGTTAGTGCGATTATGTATCTCCTTTTATATGACAGTAGAATGGTTTTGATTCTCAATTTCTTTCTTGGAAATATTCTAAAAAGTGATGCAAATTATCCAATATCGCCTTTATACACAACCTTTCCCCGTAGAACATGAACATGTTAATGATTTAGCATAAAATGTTTGTTTCCTGAAATAAAAATGTGTTGCATCAAATCGTTTACGATAAAAAGTAGGTAAATATTTAAGGTTAAAAAATCAATAGTTTTGAGTGAAACAAATACACGGGAAAGTGGCCCTACTTCTTTTATAAAACTCATACACAGTGCTAAGAACCACAACACACAGACAGAATTCGAATTTGGGGAGTGAGTCATTTACCGTTCTAGAGTTATGCTCCTTTATGCATTGGAAAGTTATAAATACCTAAGACTAGAACAATAGAACCCTTTAAAAACCAGTATAAGCGGCATCAAATGATCTCAAATAATATTTTCAAGTAAGATAAGCCAGCTTGGGTGGGGGAATGCGTGTCCTCAGACATTATTCGTTTATGGTTCATTTTTGCATTCTGCAAATATGGTAATTTTAGTGCTTCCATATTTTAAGAAAGAAAGTATAAAGAGAAATGAATATCATGTGGTGATAAAGCACTAGGGGTAAGCTGTGGTTTGTAACTTAAGTTACGCACAGCGGACATAGTTTTGAACCAATGTCGGTGAAAACAAAATATGCTCAGAATAGAACTTTTGCATGGCCTCTAAAATGACTTTTTGAATTATTGATAGACAAAGCTCAGTGTATTTACTAAGAAAAATTCGAGCTTCTATTTCTAAATTATATGCATTTTTAGATTTGTGTATTGGAACTCTGTAATGGTCAATCAATTCGTGATGACAACCGTAAAATGTCCAAAATGGTGACTCAACTTATCCCTGATAAAACCCTGGTTAGGAAACTTGTGTGACAGCAGTAATCCTCTTTGTCGAAAGTCATGGTAACTCAAGCATGCCCTCGGATATCTGACAAGCTGAGAAAAGTAGACGCCATATGCAGGCAATGCTTGTATATTGCTAGTCATGAAGGGAAAATTAACAATAGGAAAGTTGAAGACATCACATTACGTTACAAACCACAGTGTTCCCCGGTAACAAAGGTCGGATTTGTCTGACAGGATTATTCATTGATTTGTTACAGAAATTACCAGTATTTAGCAAAATTCAAAAATAATAGAAATACTAAGGGTTCATTCCTTGTATTGCACATGGTAGATCTCCTTAGCTGAAATTTGGCTTCCTATTTCGGTATTTTTGGTTGAGTACTTCTTGTTTAAAATAAGTCTGGTTTTTGGTCTTCCAAATGTTTCGGTTTTAATGCTGCTGATGAGAGGTAACTGCTTGAAATGCGTCGTATACAGCAAAGTATAAATTTACTATATCTAATATTAGTATCTTTGGATTGTTATTTTGAAACTCCTGGGATGATGCCTTTGCTGGTAGACCCTAGGTCCCCGAGGGTATTCGCCAACCCAGTCGTCAGACTTGTCTGACAGGATTATTCATTGATTTGTTACAGAAATTACCAGTATTTAGCAAAATTTAAAATAATAGAAATACTTAGGGTTCATTCCTTGTATTGCACATGGTAGATCTCCTTAGCTGAAATTTGGCTTCCTATTTCGGTATTTTTGGTTGAGTACTTCTTGTTTAATATAAGTTTGGTTTTTGGTCTTCCAGATGTTTCTGTTTTAATGCTGCTGATGAGAGGTAAGTCCTTGAAATGCGTGGTATACAGCATAGTATAAATTTACTATATCTAATATTAGTATCTTTGGATTGTTATTTTAATGTCACACACATACACGCATTTTGGTTTTTAGCTCACCTGGCTATTGCCATCACTTGGCGTCCGTCGTCCGTCGTCCGTCGTCCGCTTTCGCTTTTCATTCAAACATCTTCTCCTCAGAAACCATTTGGCCAGTTCCAACCAAACTTTGCATGAGTGGTGTATGGAAGGTCCTCAACAAAGTTTCCTCATTTAGTTCTGATTGGTCAGGAAACATGGCCACTAGAGGCAATTCTTGTTTCTGATTGGCTGATTTTCAAAAATCTTCTCCTCTGAAACCGCTGGGCCAATTGGTTTGAAACTTAATAGGAATGATCTATGACATGTCCTCTACAAACGATCCTCAATTTATTTTGATCTGACATGAAACATGGCTGTCGTAGCTAAAAATAGAATATAGGGGTGCATGTGTTGTTTTTGGTTTATAACTTAAAAACCGTTACAGATATCAAAAATCTAACGTAGGGTAAAATTGATCAGCATGACAAGATCTACCTACCCTGAAATTTTGAAGGAAATTCCAAACCCATTTAGGAGTTATTGCCCTTTTTTCGTCAAATTTTAAAAATTTTATTTTTTGTCATTTATCTCCAAAACTATTTGAGATAGAAGTGAAAGTTTGAGAAATGTTTGCCATGTTGAGATCTACCTACCCTGAAATTTTAAAGGAAATCCCAAAACCCATTTAGGAGTTGTTGCCCTTTTTTTTGTCAAATTTTCAAAATTTTTTCATTCAAAAATCTTCTCCTCTGAAACCGCTGGGCCAATTGGTTTGAAACTTAATAGGAATGATCTATGACATGTCCTCTACAAACGATCCTCAATTTATTTTGATCTGACATAAAACATGGGTGTCGTAGCTAAAAATAGAATATAGGAATGCATGTGTTGTTTTTGGCTTATAACTTAAAAACCGTTTCAGATATCAAAAATCTGACATGGGTAAAATTGATCAGCATGACAAGATCTACCTAACCTGAAATTTTGAAGGAAATCCCAAAACCCATTTAGGAGTTATTGCCCTTGTTCGTCAAATTTTCAAAATTTAACATTTTTCGTATTTATCTCCAAAACTATTTGAGATAGAAGTGAAATGTAAATTGAAAAATGTTTGCCATGTTGAGATCTACCTACCCTGAAATTTTGACGGGAATCCCAAAACCCATTTAGGAGTTATTGCCGTTTTTGTCAAATTTTCAAAATTTTAACATTTTTGCAGTTATCTCCAAAACTATTTGAGATAGAAGTGAAATGTAAATTGAAAAATGTTTGCCATGTTGAGATCTACCTACCCTGAAATTTTGACGGGAATCCCAAATTCTATTTAGGAGTTATTGGTTTGTGTAATTTTAGGTCGAGTTCTGTTACATTTATTTAAGGTTAACCCTTATTCCTGGTCAATTTTATCAACTTCCTGCCAGGACTACGACCATCAGGGGACATATTTTAACATTAAACCTTATGAGAAATAAATCTTCAACAAATTTTCCCTGAACAATTGAACCATTTGCAACAAACTTGTCAAATAGTTGATTAATTGTCCGATGAAAACCAGACTCCAGGTGAGCGATACAGGCTCTGGTGAGCCTCTAGTTTAATGCTTGAAATAATCATGTTCAAAGAACAATAAGAAAGTCGACTTTTTGACTCAGAATTTCACTTAAAAAATATTTATTTTCTTCAGATAAGAACGAACATCAAAGTGAAATCCTCAAAATAATGTTATATTAAAAAAATATTTGAAACTATAGGTAATATTAACAGTGATTAAGTAAAGTATGGTTATAATCAATGATTTAATCTGAGGTACATGTAGTTAAAAATGTAAGTATTTTAAGTCTATTCATTTTGAACAGAAAAGAGGATGTAATTGCAAGTTTTCGGAACTTTTAACCAACTGGACCACACGTGGTTCATAAGATCTAATTGATAAATTTTTATTTACCTTTATTATGATTAGCTTCAAGGTATATATGTAAACGTATATTTTTGCTATCACAGCAAACAGTTCAACTAACGTGCCCATATTTAAGTTCCGGTAGTATTTTAAAAAGGTAAAAACATTACATAATGAAAGTTTCGACCTGCCTGAAATATTTTTGAGGTACAAATAATACAGTAAAATATGAATATAAATTTACTTTATTTTACTCTTAATATTTTTTGAAAGTTGAACCATTTGATTTTAAGAAGGGACAATTAAAGTGGAATTCTTGGAATTTATCGTCTGAGTATTTGGTGTGTCCCCTCTTTTTTTCCTTATTTTTTAAATACAAAAATACTGGATTGAGAAATAATTCACAGTGGCTTCAAAAAATGCTAATTTGACCATGGGTAGGGCTTTATCCCAAATATTTTGCCACGAGCGACGAGTTAAATATTGGCATAAAGAACCTACCAATGGTAATATCATGATATTTTCAAGCCACCGTGAATTATTTCTGTTCTAATAGGACAGTTTTTACGAATTTTGAAACGCCGCAACATAGGTATTCAAACACGAAAAGGCCATTACACAACAGAGGTTATAGAATGTTGACAGCAGTAATGTATATTAAAAATTCTAGGGACAAAATTTGTAGTATTTGTTTCATTCAGATGTTTTCCCCCCATTAGAAATTTATGTTGGGATTGATTTTGGGAAATCTGCTGTAAGGCCGATAAGGTCTATTCATAGTACAATATATAAAGCAGAAGTTTAATCTTTGAAACATCTTCAATTAACTTCTTCAACAGTTGACAATGTCTTCAACTTCCTTCTAGATCTACTCTGAACACAAATCTTGAAGGTTACACTACAAAATCTTTTTTGGGGAATTTATATTTTTTTGTGTTCAATATGCAGGCTTTTTATTTTTTTTAACATAGCTGGACATTTTTTTTTTCAATCCCAGCCGTCCTGCTCCTCAGTAATAAAATGTTCGGTGCCTAAATGAAAATGATATAGGTGGATAGCCCGTGAGGGACCATTCAAAATCGTTTAAAAGAAACATCACTATGTAGTTGGAAAGGATATAGTTCTATACACACTTAAACTACAAATCCCGAATATTATTCTTCACACCCTATTAGCGGTTATCGGTTCGGCAGATACAATTGGATCTGTGTTATCGATTGCCATTAAGACAAGACAACTTTATTGAAACCTCAGACACACAGGTGTACAAGAGCACAATGTAACATTACTATACATTAGATGACAGACAGGTATTATACACAAATCAACAAACAAATCAACAAATCATTACACAATAAGTTATTCGAGCAGACCTTGGCATAAAGTAAACACATACATGTACATATAGATTATATATAATGCGGATTTTTAATTCGTATATTTATATATAAATGAAGGTAAGAATTCTTAAAGACATCTTATTATTTTCTTCAAGAAGATGGATAATTTTTTGTACAACTGAACATGAAAGATAGAGAGCAAGCCTTTGAATTTATATTCGCAAGGGTTATTTCTATAGTACGCTGGTATGTATTTGAAGGGATATCATCTTAATCAGAGGAGTCTTCCCGCTCGAGTCGTTTATGACGTACCACCATTTCTTGTGGAGTTTCATCGTCCTCCGACTCATTATCAATATCATCCGGAAGCACAACTAACCTTGTGCTCCTTAATGCTCGAGATTCCTGATCTTTGGGAATCTCCCATTTCTCAATATTTGCAGGCCTTATGTGTTTTTCATGAGTACTACTTTTGGATCCATCTAACTGGTAATGTACAATATACTGGTCCAGTTTGATCTATAATTCTATAGAATGGGGTCCACTTTATATCTAGTTTATTCGTTCTTCTATGATTTCTTAAATAAACAGAATCACCAATTTGAAAATTTTCCTTCTTACTATTTTTATCCTGGTTTCTTTTATATGCCTACGTACCAACATAAATGATTTATGTTGTTGTTGAAGAGCAATCTGATGTTGGTCTTCATCCATGTACCTACGTCTGGGCCTCAGGATTGTGTCTAGGGGTAAACCAACGTCTGGGTTATATAGCAAAAAGAATGGCGAAAACCTCAAAGACTCATTCATACGGAATCTCATTGCAGCCAAAGTTTGATTCAAATATAAATCCCAGGTTTGCACATTTTCCTGTGTCTGCTTCGCAATTACGTTGTGTAGAGTGCGGTGGAAACGTTCGACTTTCCCGTTTGCTTGTGGGAATAGAAACTTGACGTTACATGATGTATGTTCATCGCAGCCAGAGTCTCCTTTACTTTTCTATTTACATTTTCCGTACCACTGTCAGATACAATTTCTAACGCACAACCGAATGTTGGTATAATTTCTTCGATAATTAAGTGTGCAATCTGATCTGCTGTTTTATCTGGTACACTGAAACTCTCAGGCCACGCTGAATATAGATCAACAAAAGATACTATATATTTGTTTCCCGATAATGTGGTCGGATAGGGTCCTGATGGATCTAAACCAATTTTTGCAAAGGCATACGAAGGTGGTTTTGACTTTTTATTGCTTCTGGTTTGACACGTGACACACTTTTCTATGTACGTATGTAATTTCTTATACATATTCGGAAAGAATTACTTTGGTCTTATTACGTCATAACTTTTATCAACAGCCATGTGGCCTAACATATCATGGTGTTGTTTTAAAACTGCTTTTTCAAGATGTTGTGGAATGTATAGTCGAAAACGAGGGTCTTCAGAATCGGCATTGGACAGATAATATATACGAGTTCATCATCTCCAGATTCAAAATAATTTGTCTCTTCTGCCTTCGTAGCAGTTCCTTTTCTTAGTCGTGCTTTGATCTTCTCAATCTCAAGGTATGTTGTTCTTTAATTGGATCACCTTGTGTGTCAACTGTACAAGTTGCAAAATCTTTTTGAACAAACTCATTTGAGTTTATTATATTTACCTCTAATGCCCTATCATCTATGTCAGGTTCATCTTCTGGAATACTCCCACCTTCTTCATCTCTCTGGGTTGATGGAATTCTAGATAGTAAATCTGCGTAATGATTTTCTGTACCTTTGATGTACTCTACTTTGCAATTGTAGCCCGATAAACTTAATGCCCAAAGTTGGATCTTTTTGTTTTGCATTGGGGCATCTAGTATGTACTTGAGTTGTTTGTGGTCCGTACGGATTACAAATCTGCATTGTGTAAGTAATGATCTAATTTTTGTAGCGCATTATGACATTCTTTTTCAATTGTCGACCAACGAGTTTGTGTCGGTGTTAATTTGTGCGACAAAAAGTAAATTGGTTTCTCTTCGTCCGGGTCGGTTTTTTGAGAGAGGCATGCGCCAACACACGGATTACGTGCATCAGTATAGAGGACATAGTGTTTATTGGTATCTGGATAAGCCAACAATGGTACTACGGTAAGACTTTCTTTTAAATAGTCAAAGGCTTTCGGACATTCTGGAATCCATTTGAATCGCGCATATTTCTTAGTCAGTGCTATGACTGGTTCTGCTATCTTTGAAAAATTAGATATAAACCTTCGGTAGTAGGAACACATACCTCTGAATCCTCGAAACTCTCTTACTGTTATAGGTTCAGGTAGTTTCTTGATTACCTCGACCTTCTCCGGGTCGGGTTTTACGCCATCTTTTCCAATGACAGACCCTAAATAGTCTGTCTCTTCTTGGAAAAATGAACACTTTTTAAGCTTCAATTTCATGCCGTGTTCTCTCAACTTTCCAAAAATAGTCTTAATATGCCCAAAATGAGCTGAACAATTCTTTGAAAAAATGAGCACATCATCCAAATATGCTATTGCAAAATCTTCACAACATTGCAATACAATATTCATAAGTTCTTGAAATACCGCAGGAGCTCCATTCAATCCAAATGGCATTACATTGAATTGAAAACGACCTTTGTGACAAGCAAAGGCTGTCTTTTCTTTGCTAGATGTATCTAGGCCAACCTGTCAATAACCACTCTTTAAATTTAAAGTGGTAAAGTACTTGGAGTTACCATGTAGGGTCAAAATATCGTCAATAACAGGTAATAGAAATGTGATAGGTCTGACTATCTTATTTAAAGTTCTAAAATCTACACACATACGATTAGAACCACATTTCTACTTCACTACTGCTAGAGGAAAAGACCAAGGAGACTTAGATCTTTCTATCACTCCGGCGTCAAGCATCTCGACCACGGCGCCATCAATTATTTTGCGTTTGTTAAGGGGTACCCGATACGGTCTATTCTTAATCGGTGCATATCCGGCTGTTTCAATATGCATCTGTACAGTACTTGTACATCCTAACTCTGAATCTTTTTTAGCAAACAGGTCTGAGTTATTTCTAATAATCTTAGTTACTTCTTTTTTAAAACCACTTCCCACTTTGATTTCCGTATCGTCAATCTCTTCCGTTACACTATTATTTCCCATCTTTATCTCATTGATCTCGTCGTGTTGTACTGATTCACATTTCCCAATAATACAACCTCTACGTAGCGTGAAGTGTTTGTTAGTTCGGTTTGCCACTAATACTGGTACTTTATTTTTCCCCTTAATTTTATTCACAGTCTCTTTAATTTCTAACCCTGGATCACCTTGAATACATCCCGATTCAAGATTATTCACCTCAATTATTCCCCATTTAGATTTTCGGAAGCCTTTATTTACCACACCATAGCATATCATGGCTGTTTGTGGTTTTAACTTGAGTTTTTTTATCTAACCTAATTATAGCCGAAATGCGAAGTCATCTTCTAATTTGACATATGTTCTTCCTACCCTTAACATTCCTAAATCAAAATATAATCTAACCCCATATTTTTTTTTAAATCTCTCCCCAAAATGAAGTTTCTATTGATCCCATCAGTTATAAGGAACTGTTGTTCTAATGGTTGATCATTCATTGTGAAAAACAAGGTAGCCTGACCCACTATGGTCAACATTTCTCCGCTAGCAGTATTTAGGTTTGGAGAAATTTTGGAAACCTTTGGTTTCTGCGGTAATCTCTCAAACATTTTTTTTTACTAATTAAGGATGCGTCATCCCCGGTGTCTATTAAAGTTCTAAAGCGAGTTTTCCCAATTTTGAAAATACAAGTTCCTGGATTTTCCACTACATTAATTTGATTTCCCCTTTTTATTTTATTCCTTTTAAATTTTTTTCCTAATTTTTCTCCTCTCTTCAATGGTTTCCTTTTGAAGAGAGGCTCCTAGTATCCCTGGTTGTTCCTAAAATAAGAAGATCGGGGCCAATTTCCACGATTATTTTGAACGCGCCAGTCTTTCTCGTCCCTGGGGTACAACCGTTCTCTGTTCCTTTCCAATACTCTGCAGTTTGGGCAGTTATACTTCAAATGACCTATCATGTGGCAAATCCAACATTCTGCTCTACGTACCCAATCTGGACTATCATGCATATGCTGAACATCACGTCGAGGAGGGGCTCTACGTTGAGGAGGTGTGTTTACTGGAACTGCCTTTTGGGATTTAGCTATCTTTTTCGGAGAAGGTGGCTTATATCTGGGTTTCACTTCTTCCTCATCATCACTGATAATCATTGGTTCTTCAGGGAGGTCACATGCTGTGTAAACTCTATAGTCTTTCCGTTTACTACAACCTGGGCATCTTTGCTCCTTGTCACATTTATAGCATAAATGTTTCCTCAAGTGTCCTATCTCTATATGTTCTATAGGCCTAGGATCAAAATTTCCGTACGGACTAGATGCTGTCATTGGCCCTTGTGGATTTGTCATAAAATTTCCCGTCATGTTCGGCAGTGCCAAATAATTGCGTAACCAACTCGTTTCCGAAGTGTTAACGTTTGGCTCGAGCTGTGATCTTGCCATAGACCTCTTGCGTAAACCTTGGTCTTTCATGGCACATTTAACTGCTTCATCAAAATTTTTCGGGTCTTCGCGCATTACTTTCATTCTTAAATAATCAAAATGTAACCCGTCGCAAAATGTATCCGCCAATTGTTTCTGAATGAGGTTGCGGGTATGTTCGTCCTGCACCGGATTTGGATAAGCATCTTCCGCTATTTGCAACAACCGTTCGGCATACATTTGTAAATTCTCGCCGGCGCGCTGTATCGTTCTGCGTAATATAGCCATTGCTTGTTGTTGGTCCGTAATATCCCCAAACCTATTCTGCAAAATTCTCTTTAAATCTTGCCATTTAGGCAATTCCCCTACTGCCGTCCACTCTTCAATGTATCTTTTTACAAAATCGGGTACTAAGCCTATACAAGTAACATGTACAATTTGCGGGATATCAGTATCTTTTAACCTAGCCATTTGAGCGTCCCGGTCTATATTTCGAACCCATTGTTTAAACTGTTTTGGATTACCTTCAAAAGTTTGCACTATGCTAAATAATGGGACTGATACTGCCGTTTGCAAAGCTTTGAGTTGGTCCACTGCAGATTTAACCCAATCCTTAGGATCATCATTATCAGGGGTGTCATTAGAAACTACAGGTGGAGCCGTACTACTACCTCCCAGGGCATGATTATGTTGGGAAGGATGTTCAGACCCTTCACTTTTACCATGACCGCTTAATTCGTCCGTCAGTTGATTAACCGCGTCTGTCATTGACAAAGCCATTATTATGTTTTAAATAGTCTACTGTTAATTATGGTTTAAATGATTTTTTTTTCTTTTTTTTTTCTTTTTTAAAAATCAATTAAACCATTGTTGTGACGACATCTATTAAAGAAACAGTGGATTATTTTTTAGGAATCCACTGAAGTTCTGATTGTGTCTATTAATACTACTCACAACAGTTCAACGAATTTCGTGTGAATGAGTAGATTTAATTACAACCCTAAACAAACTCTATCTACAAATTGATAGAAAATGAATGATGTAAACGATAAGGCACCAACTATCGAAACTGTTTTTTTTTCTCGAGACAAAAATTTATTTTTTCTGTTGGTCAGAGGATTATTTTTATTTTACATGTAGGAACAGGATTTTTCAAAATAAAATGTCGTTAGTGAAACAAACGATTTTTTGCCAACACTTTTGAAATATTTGCTTCCCATAAAATTTAGTACCCCCATGGTGAACGTCTTATTGTAAGGTAATATATTGATGCTGTGCACCTTCAGCATTTTATACATGGATTTTTATAAAGAATGCATTTCCATTTTTCCGGACTTTGGAACTTAAATGTAGGAAATTTTTCAGCAAACTTAATAACAAAGGAAAGTACAAGTTTTGTGTAATCAACCCCTTCTCAGTTTTCGACCTAACTGAAGTTGTACAATTTTTTCTGTACGTGGAAACTAGCTTATTTCAAGCAAATTGTACAAAGGAGAGTACAAGTTTTGTGTATTCAACTGATTAACTACTCTGACGTTGTTTAACTGAGACCTTTCAAATATAACCCCCCAAAAAACTGTCAATAAGATGCATTTTTTTTAAATTTGATGAACCCAAGCGACAGTTTTTTTGACTGGAAAAAATAATAATCTTGTCTTCTCCCTGATAAAAATAGTTATCCTCTTATACATAATTTATGGGCCTTTCCTACGTGTTGAACACAGTTGAAGGTAGTGCGGTTCATATATAACTGCATAGGACCGTTTCAGAAGATCATATATATACTTTAGAAAAAAAGGGGGCAAATACTTCGGAAAAAGTGGGGATGAGGATTTATCTCTAAAGAATCAAATAAATATAAAAATATAATAATAATCTTCTCACAGAAAGCTCTTCTATTTGATTATCAGACACTATCTTCTTTATTCTTGACGGCCCTGGTTTGGTTCGTGCTCAGAATCTACCTTATCGACTAAGGTACACATTAAATCCTCGTCTGATGCAGACGATATATCCTCATAAATAGGTTTTATAACAGGAAAAGTTTCATTTTCAGATGTCATCATACATTAAAAAAAAGTTTCCACTTAAATCCTCATCAGATTTTTGTGGATTTTCACAAAATTTAGATTGCGTTATAAAAATATCCTCGTCGTGCATTTCCATTGTCATATAATTAATGAGTAGTAGTTTTTATTCAAACTTCTACACTCATATATATACTAATATTTGACATGGGGTAAGTTCAAAAAACATTTTTATGACAAATGTTCTAGCATCGTGATTTAATGCTACTTTTTTAAAAATACTTTTGGAATTGTAGCTTTTTTTTATAGTGATTTTAAATTAAATACATATGGTTATTATTTTGTGTTAGAATTATCTGTATTTATAGTCGGACTATATTCATTTGTTTGTTTAATCGATTTTTTATTTTCATCTTTGAAATAATCCATCCATGACAAAAATCCATGCAGAACGAATAGTTATTTTAAACTCACTCAGAATTAAAATTTAATTTTAAAAATGTGATTCGAAAGGGATATATTTTATTCGATTCCGACAACAAAAATGTGAACAAACTATAAGGAAACGCTGAAATTGTATATCACAAAGAGTAATGACTTAAAGAATACATAGCAATGGTTTAAGTGAGAGAACTTATAAGAAGTAGTGAATTTGGAATCGATAATCAACTCGCGACTGACGTCGCTCCTTGATTATCTTTTCCGAATCCACTACTTCTTATAAGTTCTCTACAACTTAATCAGTACCCCTAAGTATTGACTCAATTAATTAGTTGATAATTTAATCGATTTAATTAATTTTAAACAAAGGTCAGTCTACTAAGGTAGTGTACTTTAGAGAAAAGTAAAACGCTTATCTTGGAATCCTAGTCACGGCACAAATAGGATTTGTAACCCTATAGCTCGTGATCGTCTATTAAAATGGCTAGTATTTCACGCTGTGTTCTATAAAAGTCTTTAATGTTAACTACACTAAACAATTCTGTATATAAAGTCCAAGTGAAACAATAAACAGCAAACAGATAATAATAGCTATGTCTCTAGCCAGTATTTCGAGGCACGGTCTCTCCAAACTTCTGGCTGGGTTCTCTTTTTATTCTCTTTTTTTCACGTTCCCAAACACGGGACTCATTAATTAATAGCTCGGCAATTAAAAATAAAGGTAAACAAATCAAACATAGAATAGGTACCATAAAACTTAAAAATCATTTTAATATTCCTCGCTAGTCGAAAAACATAGGTGGTCATCAGTATCTGTTTAGTTAACCTTTTTGATCAGTAATAAAGTTCACTATATATTTGCAATAACATGTCCGAATCATCAACACTTTATCCAAGTAACAGTTTTAAAACGTATATACAATAAACTACTACACGTGAGATATAAATAGTAAAACTGATGGATACTCATTAGTTTATAATCTAATCTAAACAAGCCTTCATTCCGATTATTTATTGTGTTTTATATAATTATTGTACTTTGTGACATATAGTAAATTTGAACTTCTTGTAGTTTCTCTTATTTCTATCCTGTAACTCTTTTTGCTTATGACCATTGTATTACATCCGTCACACTTTTTGTGACATCAACTCCTCCTTCACATTTGAGTTTAGGAATTTAATTTCTATATACACGTAGGATGGTTTTATACCTCCTGTAGATGCGCAATACGGGTTTAGGATTTTGATTTTCTAAACTAGAGGCCCACAGCGGTCGAACCTCGAAAATTTTGAATTCAAGCTTGTGACCTAAACTCGTCTTTCTTTTTTTAATCTATGCATTTTATTAGCCCCCTACAGGCAACGCCGAAGGAGACAATAGGTTTACACTACATCCGTCAGTCAGTCCGTCCGGCAGTCGCACTTCAGTTTTCTGACTTTTTTTCAGAAACCCTTTAACCAACTGATCTTATTTTTGATGTGTGTGCTTATAATGATGAGTTTCAGATCAAGTTTGAGTTTTACATTGATTGGATTATCATTAATATTGTGAGAGTTATTGCCAAAATATTAGTTTTTCGGGCTTCTTTTTGCAAACCGTTTTACCAAGTGATTTTATTTTCTTATTTGAGTTTATGATGATAAGATACATTCAAGTTTGAGTTTGACGCTGAACGGATAATTATTGTGAGAGTCCTTGGAAATGGGAATTATTGCCTAAATAATAGTTTTCCGGCTTTTTTAGCAAACGCTTTTACCAAATAATCTGATTTTTGAGTTATAGCCCTTGGAAATAGGAATTATTGTCAAAATATTAGTTTTCGGGACTTTTATCGATTGATCTTATTATTGGTATGTGAGCTTATAATGATAAGCTACAGGGCAAGCTGGTCGGGTAATTATTGTGTACCCCTTGCAAATAGTTTCAGGATTTTTGGGAGTCACTGTGTCTAAACGTCTTCGTCCGATTCACATACTCAAGGAGATTTTGCGTGTTTTATAACAGCTCAATCCAGTAGGGGACATTGTATTGCCCAGCAACACTTTAGAATGTTTGTTTCTATACAGTTGTCATGAACCATATGCAGATGCGCAATAAGGTTTTAGAATTTTTATTTTCTAAAATTGGGGCCCACAGATGTCGAATGTCGAATAAATTGTAAATTTAAGTTTGTGACGTAAAATCCTCTTTCATTTTTCAATTTATGCATTTTATTTTTATACAGTAGAGTCATGCACCATATATAGATGCGAAATAATTAGTTTTTTTAATTTTCTAAAACTGGGGTCTACAGGGGTTGAATTTCAAAGATTTTCAATTCAACATTGTTATGAAAACTCTTTATTTTTGCAATTTATGGATTTTATTTTTATACAGTATTGTCATACACATTACGTACATGCACAATAAGGTTTTATTTTTTAAAACTGGGGCACACAGTCAATGTAAGTTTGTGACGTAAAGTCCTGTTTCATTTTTCAATTTATGTATTTTATTTCTATACAGTAGTTGTATACACAATATGTAGATTTGCATTAAGGTTTTAGAATTTTAAAAAAAAGTTTAATTTTTATTTTCAAAACATGGGGCCAATAAGGGTGAATTTAAGTGTCCCAAGTAATTGCCGGGGTGTGGGTATAACTGCCGATTCCGACGTTACTATTGAGCTGTTTTCCACTTTTTTGTTGGGTTGTTGTCTCTTCGACACATTCCCCGTTTCCATTCTCTGTTGTATTGTGTAAATCGCATATATAATAAACATTCTCTTGTCTAATATGCGGGACTATCGACCATTAGATTATGCGGAAGAATGTAATATCCAAAACATATATACGAGTATGATGCTTAAGGTAAATATACCAAAGATGAATATATAGTACTTTCATAAGTTTACAATAAGTACATATAGCTGTATTTAGACCAGTTTTCAAGACATTCACTAATGACCAGTTGTAGAAATATATTGACTACATGTATATCATTGTATTTTATCGCGTTGACAAAAGTTTTATATTTGAAAGTAAAACTTTTTTTTTTTAATATTGTCTAGCAATAAATAACTTGAATTTAATTTTTGTAATCTGTTTTAAAAATTTTGTGCAAAATAACTACACACACACACACACAACCAGCTGGTGCTATGGGTCATCCTAAACGTGCAATGAGTGTATTTTTTTTCTCGATAACTTAAGTAAATAGCCATGTATGTATCGGAATTTAGTGTTTGAAAAATGAATTTGTCTAAAACTTTTCTTTGCCCCAAAAGGGGCAAAAATCTTTAAATAAATGCATTATTGTATTTTATTTATAATGTTTCCACCATTTGGCGCCTCATTACTGAAATTCTAACAAATGAATTTACAAAAAGAATTCCATGAAGTATACATTAACTATTATCAAAGTTACCCAATGTTTACTAGAGCAAGTCCTTAGAACAGACAACAGACGGTTAAGAATTGCAATAATTAGGTCTTGTATCATACATGAAAATTAATGCCGATGTTCCCCAAATGGAACCCCTGTTCAAGAAAATTGACTCATTTTTTTCTCAGGGCGACGTTTGTATGAATAATGAAAATGTGTAATTTTTGTCTTTCCCTCAAAAGATCAAACAATAAATGCATTACCGTATTTTATTTATAATGTTTCGCATCTCAAATGTTTGTTTTGCATGAAGTAAAATTTAACTTAATTATTAATTACATCGTATTTTATTCAAAGTTTAACAATCATTACCAGGACAAGTTAATCGAACAGGCAGCAGACCCGTTAAGAATTGCAATAATTGGGTCTTGGATCATATGATACACTGATGATGAAAATTAATGTCAATACATTTGTCTTCCTCAAATTGAACCTCAGTTAAAAATAATGACTATATTTTTTTTCTCTGGTTGAATATTTCATAACAAAAGACTTTTTAGAAAACTTTTCTATGCCCCCAAATGGCAAAACATATATTTGTGTAATAAATGCATTATCGTATTCTAGTTATAATGTTTCCACCCTTTGGTGCCTCGTTACTGCAATTCTATAACCAATGATTTAAAAAAAAAATTGCATGAAGTTAATCTAACTTCAGTAGATTCAAATCAACCACTTATCACTAGGCCAAATTACCAGAACAGGCAGCAGACTGTTAAGAATTGCAGTAATTTCGTCTAGGATCATACATGAAAATTAATGTCAATATTCCCCAAATGGAACCTCAGTTAAAAAAATGACTATAATTTTTTTCTCAGAATGAATTTTTTCATGACAAAACAATTTGTTTAAAGCTTTTCTGTGCCCTCAACAGGGCAAAACATCTATTTGTGCAATAAATGCATTATCGTGTTTCCACCCTTTGGTGCCTCATTAACCAATGATTTTTTAAGTTTTTTGCTTGTAGTAAAGCTACATCAATTAGTTTCAAAGTGAAATAATGTCCTTCATACATGAAAATTAATGCCGATGTTCCCACGAAAATGGAACCTAAGTTCAAGAAATTTGACTAATATTTTTCTCTGGGTTACGCATGTTACGTTTGGCTGAAAAATAAAATTTTGTAAAACTTTTACTTTGTTTTCAAAAGGGCAAACAATCTGTTTGTGCAATAAATGCATCATCGTATTTTATTTAAAATATTTTCTCCTTTTGTCAACTCATTACTGAAATTCTAACCAATGATTTTTTTTTAAATTATAGTAGTAAATCTAACTTAAGTAGTTTCAAAGTCAATCAATCTTTACTACGGAAAATTACTAAAACTGGCAGTAGACTGCTAAGAATTACGGTAATTTGGTCTTGGATCATACATGAAAATTAATGCCAGTATTCTCAAAATGGAACCTCTGTTCAAAGAAATTGGCTAATGTTTTTTCAAGTTGTATTTGTCCTGAAAAAGAAAAATATTTCTTAAACGTTCCTTTGACACCAAAAGGGCAAGCAATCTGTTTGTGCAATAAATGCATTATCGTATTTTATTCATGTTTCCACCATTTAGAGCCTCATTACAGAAATTCTCACCTATGAATTTTTAAACATTTTGCATGAAGTAAAACTAAATCAAATAGTTTCAAAGTGGACAAATGTTTACTAGGGCAAATCCTTAGAACAGGCAGTAGATCTTTAAGGATCGCAGGAATTTGGTCTTGAAACTTAAGGCAATTATTTCCCAAGTGGAACTTCAGTTGAGGAAAACTTGCTATTTATTTTTCTAAGGCTGGATTTATCCTGAAAAAGAAAATTTGTTTCCCATCAAAAGGGCAAACAAAATCGGTTTATGCAATAATTGCATTATCGTATTTCAAAGTATGTGGATTCCAACGGACATGGTATAATTTGGCCTGATATTTGGCCTGTTGAATTCAAAAATCAAAAAGTATTGAAATATTTATTCTCAGCTATCATAAATTACTCTTAAAATGCTTCATTTTAAGGAAAATATTTTATTTTCAACAAGAAATTTCTGTAATAGCGGCAATATGCTGTCAAAGATGGCTAATACATGTATTGAAGAAATCAATGAAAAACACCAAATTTTACTCGTTTTTGGACCTTTGAATTAAAATTTTGATATGTGCAACAGCCTTGCCCAAAAAGATATTTTCACTGAAATGTGTCTTTTTGTAAGACAAACATTACATTAAAAAATCTTTTTTGGGCAAGGCTGTTGCTCATAGTTGTTTTGACCAAAATAAACTGTGAAAACACTCAATTGTCTTCGCTGTTGCATCATGGGAAGGAATTTTTCCAATGATTGATAGATTTTGAAAGTTTGATCATAATACGATAACAAGGGAAACGCTGTCAAAATGACAGGAAACCAGGTTTTCTCAAATATTTGTTGTTGAAACATGTACTAGTATTTGTGCGGTAAAAGTGAAAATGGTCAATATCGAACTTGACCTCCATTTTATCATCGAGAACAACATATTTCAATTTAAAAAGCATTGTTTGATCGGTTCATCTGTTATTGCACGGAAACGACAAAATTTGCCATTTTCCAATGAATCAAGGACAGTAACTTCGGAGCGGTAAACGTGAAAATAGTCAATATCCAACTCGACCTCCATTGTATTATCGGGAACAACATATAATTTGTAAAGCTTTTGTTAAAGGGTTCTTTAGTTATTGCACGGAAACTGCTGGCAGTCCGTCGGGCCAAATTAATAACCAGATTTCTTCGTTGTAAAACCCTGTTAAAAATAATACAAATTCAAATCTGATATCTCAATTTCAATTTTCTACGTCAGATGGGACCAAATAATGACTGAAATCATATCTCCTTTTTTACTCATGATAATGGGATTAAAAATGCATAGCAAGCAACAACATGATGCTGGGACTACGAAATCATGACAGCGCATTTAATTTGTGCTAAAAAAAAGGGGTTACTTTCAAATTACTTTCAAATGACCGTAACTTTGAGTCGACCCTTTGTATCTCGTGGAAAATAAAAGATTAAAATCAGACGATAAATAAAAGTTTTAGGTGTCCTACAAAATGCCTTATTTTGGCCCCTTTAATCCCTTTCATCTCTTCAACGATAAAGTACCTCGAAAATGACCTAAGTAACTTTTATTACATTTCTTATGATCAACCATTTAAAAAAATCGTCAAAATTGGATAAGAAATAAAAAATATTTGAAAATTAAGGTTTGTCTCTTTTTTTGCCCCTTTTATCTCTAAAAGGGTAAGATGTGATGAAAATCAAGGAGCATTAAAAACCAAAAATCATAAAAATAGGAAAAATTTAAAAAGTTACACAAAAATTATCAAAAAGCCCTTCATGATCCCAATAACAAAAGGAACGGACCATATTTCCCAAAATCAATCCAATCCTGTATTTTTTATGGGGGAAAATTGTGTTAAAATATTATAAGGATACATTTAATAAAACAAAAGTAAATGAGAGGAAACCTAACTGTCTACGGACAATGACGACGACAACGACGACATACCATAATACGTCCGAAAATATTTGCGGTCGCATAAAAATAACTCTTGAAAAAAGACGATTTGTTGCAGTTTTATATGTACATTTTGGTTAGTTCAATTTTTTTCTAATAAATATATCTTTTGCTTGCTTTGGTTTTTATTTAAAACCCTTTGTCTTTCGAAGCATTTATGAAACTTTTTATGTCGGTATTAGGTTAAATTAAGTTATTACATATATTACCACTGGTCAGATAGTAGATCTCGCCATTTTTGTGACAGAAACAATTCTCACCAAAAAGCAAACTATGATTTCATGTATTGATGGAAATTTTGTTGTTCTATGTCTCAACTTTCACTTGCGACTTAAGTTAAGGATTTTCCTTTCAGGATATTTTACAGTAAATGGTCAAAATAAGGGTAGCTTGCTGGCGATAACTACCTTTTGTTCCGCTATTTGTATCATGTCTTTAAATCCACAGAAATATTTTCAACAAAGGTCACAAATACATATATGGCTTGTTTTTTTACATTGACTTCCACTAACGTTTTCTTAACACGTCGGCCCCAGTGCCTTTTCAAATTAGTTTCATATTCGGATTTATCAGAAAGTTTTGTAGATTTTCTTTGATCCAAATAGGCTGATAATGCCAGAATCGTGGATGAGTACTGATAATAAAATTACTGGTTCAGTGTCTAGGATGACATCATATTCTTATGTATCGACGTCGATTTTCTTTGTTCATCCGTGTCAATTTAATGATTGAAAAAAAATAACAATCCAAAGATACTAATATTAGATATAGTAAATTTATAATATGCTGTATACGACGTATTTCAAGGAGTTACCTCTCATCAGCAGCATTAAAACCGAAACATTTGGAAGACCACAAACCAAACTTATATTTAACAAGAAGTACTCATAACGAAAAATACCGAAATAGGAAGCCAAATTCCAGCTAAGGAGATCTACCATGTGCAATACAAGGAATATGAACCCTTAGTATTTCTATTATTTTTGAATTTTGCTAAATACTGGTAATTTCTGTAACAAATCAATGAATAATCATGTTAGACAAGTCTGACGACTGGGTTGACGAATACCCTCGGGAACCTAGAGTCCACCATGCAGAGGCATCGTCCCAAGAGAAATGATCATAACCATGATAACATAATTCATGAAACAACTTAATTTCACGTTATGTTTGCTGAAAAAGTCACCATTTCATTTATCGTTATTTTTAGCAATGATATTTATATCTAATTTTAAAAAACTGCATAAATTCTAAATGCTAACAAAAGTTCGTCTCATAAGTACATGTTGTACAAATAAATATGAGCAAAAGTGACAGAAATTAGTAAATTTTAGACAACTGATAATGAGTCAGAAACTTGAAGGAATATTCAACTAGGCGTACATAAGAGTTAAATGCTTTGGCAATTAGACATACAGTAACGTACAATGAAGAACGATTGTAAATGCGTCCGCTTTAAGGAAAACGATATCTTTTATGATAATATTTTCCTTGCACTGAAAACTTCGATGTCTGTATCATCAGATAGTAAGAAAATATTTGAATAAATTTCAGAATTTGTGGAGAAAATTAGATTTTCACCTCCTTTCTTCGACCATAAACACACTATCTACTGATGTTTACATGATGATTTTCCTTTTCTATGAACACCATTACTTGACCAGAAATACAAATGACATACCGTTTGTATTAATTTTATTCTTTTTGCTTCCGTTCATCCACTAAAAACAAACTAATCACAGATAATAATGCTCAAATTGTTTAATATTTTGAAAGAAACTAGCTTTACCTGGTCGGACAGTATAGCAACTTCCGTTTGTGAACACTGTCCGGTTATACACTGTGCATTTGCAAACGAGGGGAAGACCATTTTTTTATTTTGCTACCGGCCAGAAAAAATAGGGTAGGTAGGTAGGTAAGGAAATGATTTTTTTATTGTATTTTTTTTTCTCTCTCCATTTTTCAGGTATGGACTTCCGTGGCACAATAATGTAACGTGTAATGGGTCAATAAAGTTATTTCAAGCTGATTTTCAGTCCTGTTTAATTTAAGAATTAAATACACAGTGCCTAGGGTAAAATTTTGTCTTCCAAAGGTGTCTTTAAATACTTTGGTTTAAGTAAAAATTTAAGGAACAAAAATAATGACAGCCATGACAACAGACTCAAAAGTGATGACATGTTGCTCAGGTTTAAATCCTTAAGCATATATATATAAGAAAGCAAGACACAACAGAACATCAAATTTAATTTAAGGAAGCTGAAGACAATTCTTTTCCATAAGGTCTCTAAGTGACAATGTATTTTCCATCTTTTACGCATTCATCGCATATTGGAAAGACAGTTTTGAATTTTGCTAGCAGCTACTGATGAACACTTCTGCACAACAGTAACAACATGTATCAGGATGTCCAAGACCACAGCTATAATAGGCAACCTCAATCAGTGATTCACAAGATAATGATGTTCTATACATCACAGTTTAAATAGTGTATTTGATGGTGGTAGCATATGTGAGCCACAAGTGTAGTCATATTCACTGTGTGCGCAAGCAATAGAGCATTGTTGACTTTCAGTGAGTCGTAATTTTGGGTACACAACGCGAGGCTTGCGACATTCCACACATTCTGACAACGATCTTGCATTTTGGACAGTACAAAAACTTTTTGGTGATTCAGGTATTTCAATGTATCTGTTGTCTGAGGATTTATTTCTGGTGGCACATCCTACAGAGTTTCCAAATCATCTACTGCCACATCATCATCTGAGGATTCTAAATGCTTTTTTCCTGTATCTTCTCTTGCTTTTTCACCTCCGTTTTCTTTTGAAACAACTGGGCCAATTGGAATTAAACTAGCAGCATTACTCTTTCAGAATTGTATCGAAGATGGCCGCCAGAGTCGAACATAGTTTAACATAGGAACCTATGGGAAATTTATCTAAAGAACTCCTTGTCTAAAACCACTTGGCCAATTGGAAATTTTTTTAGCAACAATGGTCCTTAAGTGGTCCTCTTTCAGAATTATATCCGATGACCCCACCCGTTATCTAAGATGGCTACCAGAACCAAACATATTTTAACAGGACCCGATGGAAAATTTACTTAAAGATCTTATTTGAAACTACTTAGCCAATTAGAACAAAACATAGCATCAGTGGCCCGTTGGTGGTCCTCTTTCAGAATTGTATCCCATGACCCCGCCCACAATCCAAAATGGCCACCAGAGCCGAATATTTTTAAACATAGTACTCTATGGGAAATTTACTTAATTTACTTTTTGTCTAAAATAATTAAGTTTATTCAATCCAGGTACTAGTCATATGTAGTTGGGAACTTTTTGCCCTTCAAATTTTTTCCAAAATCTAGTATTGTTATTATTATTTTTTAAATTTTATTTATCTTTGTGTTTTATGTGTTAAAAATACATAAATTTACCAGGAAAAGCATTTGTTCCCTATGAGCTGCAGGTTTACTATCCACAGTGATTACCGATATATATATACATGGTATACAAGAGAGTAGATGTAGATAGTATAAACTTGCAACTGATAGTAGACAAATGCTTTTTATAGTATATTTATGTATTTTTAACACAGAAAAAACACAAATATGAATGAATTAAAAAAAAATACAAAAATAATGGATTTCAGTGAAAAAGGGCATGTCAAAAAACATGTCCTGTCCCTAAATACCTATGGTAATAGTAACAAATTTACCGGTCGATTACATGCAGTTAACCTTCGCTATCTTAATAGCATTTTAGTATAGATTTAGGATAACTCGAATAGACTTTAGAAACCTGCACCAGTAAAACGCAAGATAATAAAATGATAATAAAATGCATCACAAAATACCGAAATAAATTTGATGCACTGTATGGCCATTTCATTGACTGACAACTCATCAGCAATGCTCAAGATCAAAATATGGAAATATAATAATGAATTAATAAGCACAACCATAAAAAAAAACCAAAACAATTAAAACAAACAGGAATCCAACTCAGCTAAGGGTCACCTCTGCATCAAAAGGAAGAGCCTTAGCAATTTCTGGTAAATTTTGTCAAAATTTTGACAGAAAATTTAACGGCATTTAAGTAATTAATCATGTTAGGACAAAAATTCTAGCTACTGGGCTGATAATGCCCTCGATCGGGGACTTGCAGTCCACCAGCAGTAATAAAGACCCAGTAATCATGCCAGGACAAAAATTCTGGCTACTGGGTTGATAATGCCCTCGGTGACTTATTGTCCACCAGCAGTGACATAGACCCAGATAACGTACTCCTAAATATTTCGATTAAGTTGAAATAGATTTACTGGTTCCTATGTGTTCGAGAGACGCGTATACCTTATATTGGTATCAAACATGTGCATTTATATTGTAAACATTACAACTGATTTATGAAAAGCTTATTAAATTAACGGATCAATGACTTTTCTCTTTGAATATAATATTTGATATAGTGTTAACATAAATTATCAGATACAAATCTAAGCATACATACCAAAACCTCTTTTAATGCTTCCATCATGTAAAGTAAACACAGTTAGTTCGGTGCCACAATCACTGATAGTTAGGTGCCACAAGCACTAATAGTCCGTTACCATGAAAATCGTAGAAAAATGATATTATACCGCAAAATAGTAAAGATAACATTATTTCAAGATGAGGAAAAGTTTCTTTGTTTGAAAATTCGTCTATAAAAATACAAAATATACTAAGAATCTTCAAATATTTAATTAAATAATAGGTTTCAAGCAACAGGGCCTGTATTGTGTTTGAATTGTGAAAATGATTAAAAAAAGAATGGATATGCTCAAGCTAATGTATAAACTAATTTACAAACTATAAACACTTTAAAATTCCGTGACATTAACCATTTCTGGACAAGTGCAGAATAATAACCCTTACTAAGAGTAAGAAGAATTGTGATACACCTACCCTCTCGTTTTTATAAAAAAAAAAAAAACGAAAAGTCCGTTGCTGAGCACTTTTAGTCAGGAAACGCAGAAAAAAAACCCCGAAAAGTCCGCTACCATTCTGCACCGTGCCTTTACCATATAATAATTTACGATTGGGTTCCATCATTGTAAGAATTTCAGTACCACAATTGTTCGTCGGAAAACCGTTATATTTCTTGTATTTTCAGAATTAATTAAAACAATATGCTGAAAGATTATAAAAATTGTAAAATTAAAACATCTGAGAATGTCAGATATGAAGGTTTTATGAGCTCTTGAAAAAATTATCATCTATATTTAAATACTGTTGCTATATTTAGTGTCGACTTTGATAATTTACTTCCTTGATCGATATATTTCAAAATGGCGCAGACGTCCTCAAAAAAGTGTAATTTATGTGAGCAGTCAGATGGACGTTATTTCTGTTACGATTGTCGACATGCTCTTTGTGACTTGTGCCGCCAGAAACATGATAAAATTCCGTTTCTAAGTGGTCATAAATTAACAAATATTCAACAGGTTGACTTATCAATTTTCAACACGAAATCGCATTGTGAAAACCATGGAATGGAATTCACGTTATACTGCACACAATGCAGTTGTCTTGTATGTTCCAAATGTATAATTGCTAACCATGACGATCATAAATTTGCTGGCATAGAACGTGTGATTTCAGAAGAAAGAAAGGATGCAAAAGAAACGATATCCAACCTAAAATTGAAAATAAACATTCTGAGTGATCTAATAGAGAAAGGCAAATGTAATTTTCTCGAAAAACTTGAAAGCAATGTTCAAAACGTCATGAGAGATATTGCAGATGCATTCAAAGAGCTGACACAGTTAATTGAGTATAAACGACGAATAAAGCAAACAGAAGTTGAAGACTTTGAACAATTAGAACGGCAACAGCTTGAGTCATTTTTAAGTAACGCTGATTTAATTTTGAAGAAATACTCACAACTATGTACAGAGATAGAGAATTTGCCCGCAGAAAAACATGATATCACATTCCATTTGTGCTATAAAATGCTGAAACGTGATGTTGAGAGTCAAGACAGCATTCCGAATGAACCACAAAGAAACGAACTGTCACAGTTTGAAGCTAAACGTGTCTTTGCAGAAATTATGGAGAGTTTAAATTTGACTTTTAAAGAGAGGTGAGTACATAAAATGCCTATTTTTGCTAGCTCACGGAATGAAGCGAAATGATGAAAAAAGTCAAAATAGTGGCCAACTGTTCTTCAAATTTCCCAGGGATTCGTCCTCGAGCATCTCCCCATCCCCTCCCCCGAAAAAAATTCCGAGGGAAAAAACAAAGATTGATGATTTTATTACGTATAGGGATTTATCCAACAAATCCAATCGTTCATCTGACATAGACAGAGTGTGTACCTCAAGCTGTATCAGTGTATGTATCTTGTGTAAAGTTTGAGATAATTAACCATGTTTTTAAATTTATTCTTAAAATAACTCCCAAAATCTGCACAACATCAATTTTATCTTTAACGCGAATTTAAATATGTGACCTGACCTCTCCTTCATTTCTCACTTAGGCACCGCCCATTTTATTTCTGAGTGGGGGCCTGGAATTTCTTCTTTTTTTTAAATTATGTCCAGTTTGATCAGAAAAAAATTACATTTCCATCCATGTTAAAAAATAAATTCAGCCTGCACATTGAACAACAAAAATATGCTCCATTGCATAAATTCCCCCAAAAAAGTTTGTATTGGACCTTCAAGATTTGTGTACAGAGTAGATCTAGAAGGAAGTTGTCAACTGAAGATGATTGAATATTTTCCTATTTCGGTATTTTTGGTTATAATTACTTCTTGTTTAAAATAAGTTTGGTTTTTGGTCTTCCAAATGTTTCGGTTTTAATGCAGCTGCTGATGAGAGGTAACTCATTGAAATGCGTCGTATGCAGCATAGTATAAATTAACTATATCTAATATTAGTATCTTTGGATTGTTATTTTTCACAGATTAAACTTTTGCTTTATTGTACTATGAATAGACCCTATCGGCCTAACTGCGCGGTTTTGGTCGGGAGGTTGTGTACAGGCAACGGAGTGAGAAAAATAACAACGTCACAATTTTACGTGAAAAGTGTGTTTTTGTCTCCTGCCAACCTCCATTCCGACCAGAATATTGTAGCACCTCATGATCAGTTAAGCTAAAATTTTCTATTACACACACTTAAGACTCCTTCTGAACGTGAGGAAAAATGGAAACAGGGTGAAGTTACAATGAAATAAACAAACAAAAAACAACCGACACATTCATGACCATACTACCTGACTTACATGACTTGGGACAGGCGCATAAGATTAACATTCGTGGAGCTTCAACCCTCCTCCTTTTTAATATGGTCAAACTAAAAAATATCAAAACACACTATAAATGTCGATCCGATATGGTGACACAAAACATAGAAACAAAACAATAACCATGCAAGTGCTCACAGCTAAATATTTGTTTTGTAGCTGAAAGCAAGCTCCCCTTAAAAATAAATAGAAATGAGGTAACATAACGGAAAGATTGAAAATTCAAGCCTACCAGTCTTACGCACTAGTCTTCTACACCCCACAAGTAATTTAGTGTAGAAACATCATAATCTAAGATGTCATAGCTAGAAGTTTTACAAGGCCATAAATTGGACTTGTAAAGCAATAATTTAAATTTTCTTTAAGGAATTTATGAGGTAATTAATATTGATAGCAAAAAAATACTTGAGTTAGGGATCGGACCATAACGTTGAACCCGTTTCCCTTGCTTATAAGTCGGTTCAATGAATTGATAAGATCCAAAGAAAAAGTTATATCATACAAGGCAGCCTTGAGCTGTTTTCTGCTGTTTGGTCTGGTTGTTGTCTCTTTGACACATTCCCCGTTTCCATTCTCTATTCTAAATGAGTACAATATTCCCACTGGAACAATTATCTGTAATAAAAAATCTATTAAAAACGTATCTTTTTTTTGTTTTCTTGGGAAACAAATTTGCCTTGCTTGGTATGTGAAAAAGATAACATCAAGCACAAAACTCCCAGGCCCTCATCGGTAATAAAATGGTCGGTGCCTTTTGCATTTTATTTCTATACAATTTTTGTCATAAACTCTATGCTGATGCGGTATAAGGTTTTAGAATTTTGATTTTCAAAAAGAAGAAACCTACGGGGTAGAATTTGAAATTGTAAATTTAAACTTGTGACCTTATCTCGTTTATTTTTCGCTTTATGTATTTTATTTCTAATCAATACTGTTATATTCTGTATGTGAATGTGCAGTAAAGTTTAAGAATACTAATTATAAAATGTGGGGGCCTCCATTTGTCAAATTTCCATACTAATGAAGTTAGTGACATAGACCCAGTAGACTCTTTAAGTTTTTACTACATTCATTTTATTTCTCTGTAATATTGTCATACACTGTTTGATGTTGTGCAATGAGGGTTTAGAATTTATTTTTGTTTAAAAATGGTACCCACAGTTATCGAAACCAAAACGTTTTTGTTTCGTTTTTTGACATTTCCATGAAAGAAGAAAACACAATTGCCTTTTCACTGTAATTTGGATGCAAACTGAAAATTTGTAATGTCTGAATATACAATTGCAGGATTTGTAGAAGCTGCATTGATCAAGCGAGACAAATCGAACATCTGATCCAAGACAACAACACGTACAGAGAACAAAATCAGAGGTAAATATACAGTCATGCATTTGTATACATGCAAGTTCTTGTTCTAAAGGACAATTTACCGTACAACTACATGTGTAGGTGAAGTAATAAATTATAAAATATCGTGATTGAATACCGAAGCGAGAAAACAGTAAGGAAAAGCCCGTAATGTCGAAATTCAGAAGTAAGATAAACTCGCATGATAATGGAACATAACAAACAAATGCGAAAAGGAAACATATATTACTAAAATAATAATAATAAAAGTATATAATAAACTAAACACAATTAGAAAGACAGCATAGAAACTACAGCACTAGCAACTCCTACTGTAAAACGGGGGTTACAACAGGTGCTGTGGATGGGTAATTATGTCCTACTCCGCATGTCCTAGTTGAAGTGTGTAAAATCTAGTTAAGTGTCAGTTCAAGAAGAAATTGGAATCCAGGTCGCCCAAACCCAACAAAGATGTACTCAATGCAAAATTTCAGAATGTTAACAACATCAAACTAAGAGTAATGTTTTTGGAATCAGTCTGGTTTTCACAATACATACCAGATAGATATATCCTTGAAAACTTTATTTATTCGAAACATTGAACAATTCAGATGGAAACATGTTTCTTATAATTCTATTAATAAAATAATTGATTTAATTTAAGTTACAAGAGGTGCTGCGGATGGGTAATCATGTCCTACTCCGCATGTTATAGTCACAGTGTGTAAAATCTAACTAGAATGCTAAAACTGGAGAATTATAGGGGCGGAAAAATAAATAAGCAGTAATGATTTCGTTCATTTACTCTCTTATTAAATATTGTATGACAACCTCTTTTTGTTGTCATTGACGATTGGTCCGTAACTCATACCATTTCTGGTAAATAAATATTCATATAAATATACACCGCTATCCGCCACACTTTCTTGTGATTTCGATTACTCTATTTGTGTTTAATTTCTTCATCATGTTTATAATGCGCAATAAATATTTATCTTGATTTTCAGTACTTTGGGAACATAGAGTTAAGATTTAATAATTGTTAGTTTATAAACTCAGTGAACTCTTGGAATTTTCAATTTATGTATTTTTTCTCTAAAGTATTGTTGTATACTGTATATAGATGTACAATTATGCTTTAGAATTTTAATTTTCAAAATTAAGAGGTCGAATTTCAGTAGTTGTGGTAAGCACGTTATAACATCTTTTTTGGAGTTACTCACATTACAGATGACAGTTTTATCACTGCTTATAATCAGTGTATATGTTTTAGTACGAATGACAATAATTTTTACGTAGACTAGAAATTGAGTTGCAAGAAGTTAAGAGAACAGCGGCAGAATCAAGAGAGAAATTAAACAAGGCAACTGTGGAACTAAGTTCAGCTGAAGTACAAAATCAAAGGTATGTTATGAATGTGTTGGGATTTCTGAAATTCTGTGTTATCCCTGTTTCTCTGTTCAGTTTGTTACGGCCGAAATCACCTTTAAATTGTAGCCAACAAAAGACACAAATCAATAATAAAATTTAACAGGATTTATTATATACAAGTTTACAAAAATATTACACAAAACTAAAATGTCAACTTAACTGTTCAAAATCCTCCGTCTTTTCCTAATCCGGAATTCTTCTCATCACTGTTGCGGGAATCCAAACGGAATATTATATCCAATCAGTCACAATCTAACTAGTATGATGTAACGTAAATAAAAGTATGTCAAGGATGATGTGTGAAACGTAAATAAATCCAATAGCTGAGAACACAAGAATGTCTGGTCCAATACGTTCTGCTCTGAAAGTCTAACTTTCTTGTCCGTATATATACTGTAGAACGGAAACTTCTGGAATACGGTAGAAGTTCGAATCACACCAGAATTATTACGTAAGTCAAATAGAAAGTTCTAGTCATTCCATCAGTATCTATTATCGTTCAAGTGATTTCTAAACTGCGCATTTATAACATTATTTGGTAAACAACTATAAGTATTATGTAAACATATTATACATGTCACCAGGCCACGCAAAACAAATCAGGCCAAGATAAATAAATATAATAATACAATATCATCACAAAATAAATATAATAATACAATATCATCACAAAATAAATACAATAATACAATATCATAACAAGTTAAAAATATGTTTTTTTTTCTGTAAAATTGTACGATTGTGAAAATGGTTAAGATAGAAACTCAGTGATGATATGGATCTTCATAACTTTGGTTCAAATTCGGATAATTTTTTTTACTTTTAGCCGGGGATCTTAATTTCTCTTTTGGCATAAAATAATGCTTATAAAAGTGGTTTATTGTGCACTGTAATTATATCTTTATTATATTTGTTCTCGCAAAGATTGGGTATACTGTCGTTGATTCTGTGTGTTTGTCCGTCACACATGTACCTTCAATTATTAACTCCTCTTCCATCTTTTTGGAGTTAAGGGACTTATTTTCTTTAACGAAGTATACAATTTCATATGTAGATAGACAATAAGGTTTTGGAATTTAATTTTTTATAAACTCGAGGCTCGTAGGTTTATATTTGGAAAATTTTGAAATTAAGCTTTCGACCTAATTAACCAATATTTCATTCTTCAATTTTAGCTCACCTGACCAAAGGCCATATCAGCTTTTGTCATCACTTGGCGTCCGGCGTCCGTCCATCCGTCTGTTAACTTTCCATATTTTAATCTTCTCCTCTGAAACCACTGGGCCAAATCTAATAAAACTTGGCAAGAAGCATCTATGTAGGGTCCTTTAAATAGATTGCTCATTTCGTCCCGATCAGACAACAAACATGGCCGCCATGGGCAATTGTTGTTTCTGATTGGCTGAGTTTTCAAAAATCTTCTCCTTTAAATCACTTGGCTAAATGGAACGAAACTTGACAGGAAGCATCTATTGGTGGTTCTTTACAAACTTTTCTCATTTCGTCCTGATTGGGCAACAGACATGGCCACCATGGGAAAATCCTGTTTTTCATGTGTTGATTAAACTTTATTTTTTTCTGGTGAATTACTGGGCCAAATAAAACGAAATTTGACAGGAAGCATCTGTGGGAGGTTTTTTATACAAAGTTTCTTCAGTTTATTCAGATCAGATTACAAATATGGCCACCATGGTCAGTTCTTGTTTCTGATTGGCTGATATAAAAAAAATCTTCTCTGAAATCGTTTTGCCAAATTGAACAAAACTTGATAGGAAGCATACACAGGAGGTCCTTTATAAAGTTTCCTCATTTCATCCCGATAGGACTAGAAATATGGCTGCCATGGGGCAGTTCTTGTTTCTGATTGGCTGATATAAAAACATCTTCTTTTCTGAAATCGCTTGGCCAAATGAAACGAAACTTGACAGAACACATCTATGGGAGGCAACAAACATGGACGTCATGGGCAATTCTTGTTTCTCATTGGCCAAAACTGTCAGCCAAACTTGACAGGAAGCATCTAGGGAAATTCTTTTTATGAAATTAATTTTTGTCATCCAGATTGGACGACAAGCATGGCTGCCATGAGCAATTCTTGTTTCTGATTGACTGATTTAAAGAAATCTTCTCTGAAACCGCTTGGGCAAAGGGAACGGAACTTGACGGGAAGTATCTGTGGGAGGTCTTTGACAAAATTTCCTCATTTTGTCCAGATTAGGTGACAAACATTGCCGCCATGGGCAATTCTTGTTTCTGATTGGTTCATTTAAAAGATATTCTCTGAAACTACTTGGCCAAATAGAGCCAAACTTGACAGAAAATGTCTATGGCATATATCAAAAATGTACAAAACTGCAGTATTGATTGAAACCAAATATGGCCTGAATGTTCCTCATAAGGTGCTGACCAAGTTTTGTTACTTTGGTGCTAATCCCTCATTCAAGATGGCAACCAACAGAGGACTAAGGTTAACATAAGACCCTATGGGAAATACAGGAAAAAATGTTCTGGAGAACCGCCAAATTTTAGAATATGATGATCTTTAAGTAGAAGGACCTTGATGGAGAAAATTTGGTTCCTACAAGGTTTACCACACTTCATAATGATAGGGAGAAGTGACTTCTCTCTTTGAGGTCCATCAATAAAAACGGATTTCATGCTAGTTGAGCGATACAGGCTCAGCCCTATGAGCCTCTAGTTTTTTCGGGGTTTTTTAGGGGGGTAGACTTGGGTAAGCAATTAATTTTCTATATTTATCACTTAACCGTTGTGCCCATAGATGTAGTTTTCTGAAACTAACTTTTTATTTAACGTCACATGTGGACAAGTAATACACAGATCCTTAAAATCCTTAAAAATAATTGAAAGCGAAAGTATGAAAACCGAGGGAAATATTTCCATATGGCACACCAGCTGTGTATAACTTAGATGGAATAAGAACTTGAAACACACCCATTGCAGAAGCCGAATTCTGTGATGAATTTTCAGTGGCAGACAAACAGAGTGACACAAATCTTATTCTATCTGTGTACACTTGGTACATGTATGTGAAAGCACGCCAATAGAATATAATTGTTATTCGGGCTTCACAGGGCATATAGGCTCACATTCCCTGTCTGTGTTCTATATCCCCCTCGGCCTGCGGGTCAGGGGATATAGAACACAGACAGGGAATATGAGCCCATATGCCCGGTCAAGATCCCGAATAACATATAATACCACTACACTCCATTTCATCAAATCCTTGAAAATTTAAAAAATTATGCATGGAAGATTTTTTATGAACACAAAATGTTACATATATGTAAATATAAATCTGAAAACGACAATTTGGTGAGCAGTAAACTTGATCAAAACCAATGTTAAGGATGGTCGCTGGTCTAATAGGAAATAAATAGGATTTGAAATAGGTGTTTTAGTTTGAGAGAACATATGAATAGTAAACAAATAAGCAAGAAAAAAAATAGGTCCATGTGCTCATTTTAGAGCTATAATGCTTTGAAAATTTGCAGGAAATGGGTTTTCTCTGGATTTTGCCTTGTTTTTGCATTGGCAACTTCAGTCTCTCAAAAATGTATGAAAAAATAAAAAGGATTTCATAAAATTTTGTCAATTACCATTTCACGGTATATATGGTTGAATTATAAAAGAAAAAGTGGGGGTTCATGGGCAAAAACCTTCATGTTTAAGAAATGGATAAAATCCGAGGATTCCGAAAATCTGAAAAAAAAGACCAAAACATGACCAGCGAGCATCCTTAATGCAAATTTTACATTGGAATTTCTTCTCCATAGATCAGATACTGTGATATCAACACCCAGTAAAGGAACAGATTCATCGGCGGATGATAAATCATTGGACTCTCCAATCGTATGTTTAACATAGTATTGTATTGTAGGTACAAAATGGAAACGGAAAAATTATTTGGGCAGGTGGCAGCGGACCGACTGTACCCAAATTTTTCTATTTGGATTATTTTCTTTGTTTTTTCATTACACGAGTCGGAGTTTCCTTAAAATAACGGCTGTCATATTTGCGATATCGACCATTTTGAAATGGATCAGGCGAGTAATTAAATTTATAGTTAACTCAAACTTCGCTTTTGAGACAAGTTCAGACGACTTGACAATTTTCAGGGCTTTTGATGAGAAATTGGACGAAGTGAAATACTACAAGGCGACTTCCATCCAGGGTAGATAACTATATCGATAATTGATCACGGTAATACGTCATACAGATTTTTGAACGAAATGAAAAAAAAAAAAACTTCGTTCCGAAATTGAATCAGAGTTTTACAGCACGAAAACGACAAACGTCTTTGTACTCTGGATTAAACAAAAGCTTTCAAAAGGTAAAATAAGAAATCGGTACCAATTAAAGGAGAAAATTGTGAATTTTTTCCGGAGATTTCTGTTTTATGAAATTGATATATGAGAAATGAAAGGTGGAAAAATTTTCAAAACTATATTATACCGAGAAAGGTTAACCCGAAAAGACAGTGTATGAACAATATAGTACATGTTCAAGAGAAGAAAAATTGTTGGCCAGGTCTTAGTTTCTCTAATTAGGCATTTATTGAGTACCTTTCCTTGTGATTTTTTTCTGTTTAATTATCATAAATGTTATAAATTTGACAAAAATACCTTGAGAATAGTCAAAAATTCATAATACATAATTCAAAAAGATGGTAACAAATATAAAGGATAACACAGTCACATTGAAAACAAGCCATTGACAATATGAACTCCTGTTGAAACCATGAGTGAACCCAGATTCTGTCAAAGGTCCTACTCCATATACATCACTGATTGTGAGGTTCCAAGAAGGTCAGTCCACCAGTAGTATTCTATTTTCAGTACAGCTTTCTTTCACTATCAATTAACAGCAGTGCATTTTTTTCTTTAGAGTAACTGTTCAAATGGCTCCTCAGGTATGTAAATATAGATTCTCTTCCTAGTACGAGTGAATTATGGAATTTCTCCACCCGAGATAGTTAAATGTTTTATTTTCAACACGTGAGCTTCAGCGAGAGTGTTAAAATCTACAATTTAAATATCGAGGGTGGAGAAATTCTACAACTCACGACTAATTTGAAGGAGAATCTGTTTCTCCTATCATTTTCAAAAAAACCTCAAGAAAATGCCGTTGCTACGCATTTTGTTTACATGAACGCCATTTCGGAACTTCTCGAGGTTATCTTTCCAATAAACGGCGTGAATTCCCATGAAGAAATTTCATCACCGGGAATTGGTTAAAAATAATATATATTTTTATCCCACTGATTAAACACGTCAAGAATATGAGAAAACATCTAATACTAGTAATTTTATTTTAATATGTTTTAGAAGGTCCCTCATGCTAACGTGATAGCCAGTATGGAGCATTACGAAAATGAAATGGAAGCAGAGAAGAAAGGTAGAATTTTAAAAAGATCATTCAGTTTTAACTTCACATCAGCTTTTCTGACATCATAGTTCAATTGCAGATCACTAACTGAAATTTTTTATTGAAACGACATATGTTACATAGAAATATACCTGGTACAAATTGCTATATCATTATTAGACAGAGAATCAACCCATCTGTAATTAAATATTTATTAATTCCTCTTATTTACTCAATTCATGTTGTAAATTGTTGCAATAAACAACTTTACATGCTTTCCATCATAACTGTAAAGGGGTTTTTGACACTATGTCACAGATAAAGAATTTTTACAGATTTTCAGGCCAAAAGAAATTGCTAATGTATTACATTGCATAATAAGAGAGGTATCTATCAACATAGATAATAATCAGGGGAGGTAATAATGTTGAATTGGAAAGCGGTCAATTGTATAATGATTAAAGGAAAGCATATATGATATTTGATAAATCACTTGTTATAGCTGTATATGTCTTTAAATTCTACAGGAAAAAATATAAAAATTGGTTACCAATATTTGAGAACTATTATATTTTTTTAAATAAAAAACAAAACAGAAAAAAACTCACCACTTGCTTGAATTAAAAATCGGGATTGTACATCTTAGATACCACACTTAGAGATATAAATATTCATGTTACTATTTGGAATCCTTTCAATGGAGTGAATAGCAGCAAATATGTTATACATTACATTATACATTAACAATTATATCTTAGAAACTGAAGAAACAGCAAAAAGGGACAATTGCATCCAGTCGTTGATCGTTGTTTTTTTATGTGAATTTTGCTATACATTTTCAAACTGCAAGTGGTTTGGGGTGGGGGGAATATCTCAAAAAGTTTCTTTCAAATGAAAGTAAACAGTATTACACTACATTTTGTTTGCAATAGTCGTAACGAATTATTGCCTTTTCAATGTTGGAATGTACCATATATTTATCGACAGCTGATTTTCTGATTTGCGTGTGCATTTCACTGATTTTTGCATCAGATATGTCAACACCATAGACAAATGTCACGTTGCAGAAAATGTTCAAGTTGTGTCTCCGAAATTTTGATCCATGTTGACCATTAAGACATAGCAAATTGTATTTTAAAAGTACAGAATAATAGTGAGGTCTAGAGTATTTTTTCACTTGCCGAAGTTTATGGGACACACAGAAGTCATGGATTAGGATTTAGTTATTATGGTTCCAACTCTAGTATTTGTTAGGAAGTATAAAGTTAAACAGAGCAGAATTTAGTAAAGGGGATGCAAATGATTATCAACTGACAGAGGAGAGTATGGGTAGATCTGAATTTCGCAAACGCTGATGTGGCCTGAAATTATCCAACAAATTATGAGACAGTAAATCATTCAGCATGTATCAATTATAAGACCAAACAATATCCAAAACTTTCAATTATCAAAGTTCAAAACTTATTCCTGTATAAAATTCTTGACAAGAATAGAGATATTTCCTTGTTACCATATTCATTCGACTCGACTTTTGATTAAGATGTTGAAAAGGTTGCTTGAAATGAACAAAATGCCGAGTCAATATTTGAAATAATGTAAAAAATCCTTACTAGAATTTGCTACTCGTCCCGTAATATATAATCGTGAATTAGCACCAATTTTTTAAGAATTAATCGACACAATTATTTTACAGCAGTGTTTGAATATTGAATGAGGCAACTGAAAATGGACGAAATTCTTAACTTTTTAACTTTGAAATTGCATATAAAGCATGAATTTTACCATCATATTTCATTTTTGATTGAGACCATATCCCTGTTCTTCAGTTTAACAATTATAACAATTTTTTATCAAACATATGTAGTATGAGAGGTAGTAACTTATTCAGTAACTTGTGCCATCTCCTGGAATGAAGGGTAGCTCTTAAAAGCCCATTCCCAATGGACCCTGTGAAGGAACGCGTTGTTGAATTTCAACAAAGTGTTCTCAGGTGGAGTATTGAGAGAGATAAATGCATGACGAAAATATGAAAAAAAAATAAACGAGTAAAATAGTTTGGCCTAACCCAGGCCTACCCCCTTAAACTTATTTATTTATAGTGGAATGGATTGGGAAAGAAGTTATGCCAACAGATGCTAATCTCTGTCCACTTGGAGAGTGCAAGAGGGGCCCCTGTAGCGGCATTTTAGCCTTCTCTTTTTTGACATCTACAGGGGAGTCTTTAACGTGCTACATGTAAGCTTGTTGCTCTCCCTCAACACGGGACAGCCATTGTTTGTCCCCATCCAAAGGACTAACATCCTTTATCGAGACGATCCTTGCAGTAGGGCATCGCAAATTTGATCCTTGAGGTTTTCATCCCGAACTTGCATCAAACCAGGAACCCAGGGCTTTGTAGCTTTAGACTACACCGCCGTGCCCTTTGCTAATGATAATCTGTGGTAAATAGTAGCAACTTGTCAAATAATCTGAACAAATGACTTGGATACATTTTCAATTAAAATGCAAGTTCTTGTTATCTTAATTTTAAGCAAAAATGTTGGAAATTTCAGTGTAAATTTGTATTTCTGTCAGTTGTAGGTGCATCTTTTAATATCAACTTTCAAGTTTTTAGGGTCTGTTGTGTATATTCCACTAATGACATTCTATATTTCTTTTTCAGGTCTTAAAACATCTACATTAACAACAACATCAGCATTAACTGTGTCATCTGCACCAGGATTCTCTTTGACAGTGACAAGTGGAGCAACAACAGCAGGAACTATTAATCCTATTTCATCTGCAACTACATTTTCAAATCCACCAACTTTTAATTTTCCTTCCTCAAAGAGTACTACTTCAACAAATGCAACAACACAGCCAGAATTATTGTCTGTTGGAGTCAGTTCAACCAGCATTCTGGGTAGTAGCACTACAACAGCGACATCATCTGGCTTATCGTTGTCAACAGGATTTTCATCTGGTACCCTGTCAACTGAAGCAGGTCCATCTGCCATGCCTTCGGTAAGTGTACCTTTAACTGCAACAACATTTAATTTTGGAGTAAATACCGGTGCCGGTGCTGGACTGAGCACTATAGCCACCATATTAACAGTAGCTCCATCGTCATATGGTTTTGGAACAAATATCACTTCATCAACCAAAACAAATTCTACTATACAATCAGGGTTTAACGTTGGAGCTACACCTTCAGTGGGATCAAATGTCATAGGAACAGGTCAGTCAGCACCATTTGGAGTGCAGCCAAAAACAATTTCTCAGAGTGCTCCTACATATGGAGCTCCTCAGTCAACTTCATCCTTCAGTACTTCTCTCTCAACTACACCATTTAGAATGCCTGCTCTGACAAATGCTTCATTTGGGCAAAACTCTTCATCAAGTACACCGTTTGGTCAGACAGCAACCACAGCCACAACTTTTTCCACGGCAACAAATTCAACAGCATCAACTTTTAACTTTAAGACATTTGGACAAACATCTGCTCAACCAACACAGCAGACAAGTCAAGCATCTATATTTGGAAATCAGCAGTCTACTGGTACCCCTGCATTTGGGACTTTTACATCTACTACAACATCGGCGTCAACGTTTGGAAGCACTGGGCCTTTTTTTGGTCAGAAAACTTCAACTACAACAGCTGGTACAGGTGGCTTTAACTTTGCTGGAGATACCCAATCTTTTGGTAATCAAGCTTCTTCTTTTATTGGACAGCTAGCTGCTTCAAATCCAAATACTTTTGGAAGTTCTGGTACTGCTGGGTTTGGCCTAGCTTCTACACAGCCGGGCTTTTCTTTTGGATCTTCATTTGGCATAACCACTACTGCAGGAAGCACATTTGGACAAGGAATCAGTATTTTTGGGACAAGTGCCACAACTAAAACTGCTTCAAACATGTTTGGCACAGAAATCACAACATCAAGTTCGGGATTTGGGACACAATTTCTCCAAGGAATTGGCACTACAAAAAGTACAACAGGATCAACATTTGATGGTCCAGTACCAAGACTTAGACAGTCAACTGGATCCTTTGGAACTGCATCAACAACATCAAGTGGATTTGGAACTACTGGATTTTCCTTTGGTCAAGGATTTGAACCGGCAACGACTTCAGCGAGTAGTGCCGGTAATCCAGCATTTGGATTTTCAGCTAAAACAACAACACAACCATCAAATACAGGATTCAATTTTGGTTCTACAAAACATACAGCTCCATCTACACTTAACAACAAGCCTGGATTTAACATTTCAGCATCTACAACAGAATCCAATGCAGGAGGCTTTAATTTCAGTAAGTCATTCAATATTCTTACGAATAAAAGAACAAGAAATGGTGTCTTGTAAATTTGTTTTTCTAAGATTTTGCTTTAGCACATAAGTTACATAATTATTTAGATAAAAGCATGATTATTGTGGTGAATTACAGTGGGCAGGTTGCTCCCAACAGTATTGAAAAAAGCATTCAATCAAGCAGCTTCTTCTTTTCAATTTGTGTAGAAATATTGATTATTAAAATAATTTCATTCTAACGTTTTTACATTATTTTTGTTTTAATGTGCTCCTTATCATTTATCAATTTTTTTTTAAGTAACATGTCTATTTTGCATATTTTAAATTTATGAGAAAATATTCTTTTAAAGGTGCAAATGCTAGTTTTGGAAGATCTACTGGTATGCCTACTCCAATGTTTGGAACACCTACAGGTGGTACCCCTAATAGGTTCAATGTAGCAGCTGGTAGTATACCTAAGCCAAGACTAACTGAGAGTGGAATACGCAGAGGAGCAAGAGGAAAATGATCTCATTAAAACAATTGCAGATGCAGACAACATTTTTATTACAAAATTTAAAAAGTCAATTGTTGTAGTATATTTAACAATTTCATATGAATATTACAAACGTTTGGCATCAAATATGAAAAGTACAAAAATTATATGCTTTAAATACAATTATTATGTCTAAAATTCCAGGTATAGTATAGAAAAATGCTAACAAACAATTTATGAACGGGAAAGATATATTTTTCTTTTCTTTATTTTGGTAAATTAATTAATCAAGATATTCAAACATTTACTTGGCTATTTATGTCTTGAAATGCAAAATTGTTTCCTGTTTTGAGGATGTGATTAGTTTGTGAATAGTGCAATCATTTATTTTATTTATTAAACATGTGTCATGATTGTTGTTAACAAGGAAAAGTAGGCTTTGTTATTTCAACTATTTAAACGTTAAATTCCAACATAGAATTTCTGAAAAAAAATCTATTTTTCGGATTTTTTATACAGAATAAAAATAATGAGGAAATTTGACCAACATGTTATAATAGGTCCGTAAATATACGTTGCTACGGATTATATTTTTAGCTCACCTGTCCTGAAAGGACATGTGAGTTTTTGAAATCACTTTGCGTCCGTTGTCCATCGCCCGTCCGTCTTCCGTCCGTCGTAAACTTTTTCAAAGATCTTATCCTCTGAAACCACTGAACCAATTACAGCCATACTGAGTCTGAATGACCCTTATGGTATCTAGAATAAATTTTGTTTTATTTTCTTGTCTGTCGAGAAACATGGCCGCCATGGCTAAAAATAGGACATAGGGGGTAAACTGCAGTTTTTGGCTTATATCTCAAAAACTAAAGCATTTAGAGCAAAACTGACTGGGTAAAAATGTTCATCAGGTCAAGATCTACCTGCCTTTGTTGTGTTATTGCCCCTGAATTGTTAATTTTAAGCAAATTTTGCAGTTTTAGGTTATTATCTTGAATATTATTATAGATAAAGACAAATGTAAAAGAAAAAAATGTTCAACAAAGTAAGATCTACAAATAAGTCATCATGACCAACATTGTGAATTGACCCCTTATAGAAGGTTTTACCCTTTAAAGACAATTTTTCACATTTTTTCGGTCATCTTTGTAAACTTTCAAAACTCTTCTCATCTGAATCCACTGAATACATTTCGGACAAACTAAGGCTGAAAGATCCTGAGGGTATCTAGTATAAGGTTTGTTCCATCGAGAAACATCGCTGCCATGGCTAAAAATAGAAGATAGGTGTAAATGCTCATTTTGGTCAAAGATTAAAGCAGTAAAAGCAAAACTGATCGAGTGAAAATGTTTATGAAGTCAAGATCTATTTACCATGAAATTTTCAGACGAATCGGTATTTTCGGGTTATTGCCCCTGAATTGTTAATTTTAAGGCAATTTTGCAGTTTTAGGTTATTAACTTGAATATAATTATAAATAAGGACAAATTGTAAACAGCAAGCAAAAATGTTCAGCAAAGTAAAATCTACAAATAAGTCAACATGACCAAAATTTTCAATTGACCCCTTTTTGTCCTTGAAAGATTATTTACATGTAAACAGTAATTATCAGTAATAATAATGGTCTGACATATTGTCACAGATGTTTAGAGCATAACTTGAAATAAATTAAATGGTAGCTGTACAAGTAAAATGGGTCATTGAAAAAGTCCATAGCACCCGATGAAATTGTCCCTAGCAACCATATATATTTGGGTTAAGGACCTTAAACATGTCAAAAAGAAAGGTCAAGGTCAATGAAAAAGTCCCTAGCAACCATATATATTTCCGGATCCTATATTTTAGCTGTACAAGTCAATATTAAGGAGAAAATTGCGTCGGTATACATTAAATAATCTTTGATGCAAGATCTACACAAAATAAAACAGGTGAGCGATTCAGGCTCTTGGGAGCCTCTTGTTTAACTACTAATTTCTATACAGTTTTGTCATACAATGCATGGATATATGCAATAAGGTTCTATATTTGTGATTTTCAAAACTTGGAGCCTACTGTGAATGTAAGCTTATGTTCTAATAAACAGACTGTCATTAAGTATCGGAATTTCAAGAAATTCAATGAAAGTTCATTTATGGATGATCTTCAAAAACAAAACTTCCATGAAATTGTATTTATTTTGGATCCGGAAGAGGCACGTGAGTTATGGTATAACAAATTGCTCCCGTATGTTTAAAACGGAATGTACAGCCAAAGTGGCATAAAAAGGAATTTGTTGATTTAAGAAGACGAAGAGACTTTTATCATAAAGTAAGATATTTTGATAATTTTAAAACAATCAGAAACAAGTTAACATCTTTGATACGAAATAGCAAAGCTAGTTACTTTGATGAAGCTTTAAAATCTGGTAAAAATGTTAATGAATTATGGAAACATTTAAAAGATATAAATGCAACTTCAAAAAGTACAATAACAAGTTTAGTAGTAGGGGACGAGGAAATAAATGACATGACAGAAATTTGTGAAAAATTTATCACTCATTTTACTTCAATTTCTAAAACTATTATCTCTTAATTCAAAACTTTATGGATCCAATGAAAAATTAAATTAATAGATCAATTCAAAGGTAGGTATTTTGCCGGAGGAGGTTTGAACACAAATGTTAACAGTCAATATACACAAATCAAGTGGATTAGATGGTCTCAGTCCAAACATAGTAAAATATCACCTCTAGTTACATATCAATCTCTTACAAATATATTCAATCTCAGTTTATATACAGGTATATTTCCCGAAAAAAATTAAATAGGCTCGGGTTACTCCTTTGTATAAAAACGGAAATAATGCATATATGAATAATTATAGACCAATTTCAATACTTCCAGTTATATCTAAATTATTTGGAAAAATTGTTTATTCTCAAATATATGAATATCTAACAAAATATAATTTGACACATTGAAATGAACCGGATTTTGGATCAAAACATTCATGTTTAACAGCACTTACTAAAGTTGTAGATGAAATTCTTATGGAAATGGACAAAGCCAATTATACTGGTATTAAATTTCTTGATCTTAAGAAAACATTTGATTTAGTCAATCATAATACCTTACTTTCGAAATTAAGATAATATAAAGTTTGATGACCTGTCTATGAAATGGTTTAACTCTTATGTATCAGAAAGACCACAAAAAGTTGTCATCAATAATTTTGAATCAAATGCCCAAAATATGTACTTTGGTGTTCCACAAAGTAGTATTCTTGTGCCTTTGCTTTTTCTTTCATATATTAATGACTTACCATTATATTTACAATAAACTAGTTCTGATTTATATGCAGATGATACTACCATATATGTGACATCAATAGCAAATTGAATTTTGATATACAAAATGTGCAAGAATGATATGATGATAAATGTAACAAAATCCAAATCAATTCTTGTATCATCCAGTAAAAGGATTAGAAACAATACTATCAATGTGCTCTTTAATAATGCATTGCTAGATACTGTTAAATGTGAAAAATTATTAGGTGTTACGATTGTTTATCTTTGGCTGAACACAATAACAAACTAGTTTCAAAAATTTCTTCTCGGCTTGGACTGATGTGCAGATTAAAATCTTATCTTCCATGAGAAGCTTTAAATTTGTTCTATAATGGTTATATCTTACCATTGTTTGATTTTATATTTACAATATGGGGCCAAGCCAATTTATCAAATTTAGAAAAGTTGTATAAGTTACAAAAAATGGCTGCAAGAATTATACTTTATGCAAAAAGAGACGTATCTACCAATATACCATTAAAAAAACTTAGATGGCTATCTATTTTTAAAAGAATTGTGTTTTAATGTTTAAATGCGTCAATAATCTTGCTCCAGAATATTGATGTGATGTCTTTAATACTGTTAATAACTTATTCTTTACGATCAACAAAAAGCAGAAACTTGTTTGTACCTTGTCCACATACAAATATTATGAAGAAAAGTTTTTACTATTCTGGAATTATTTTATGGAATTATTAACCACAATACAAATATAGAAACCTTCAAAAGAAATTATACAGATTACTTAAGGGGGTACCCAACATTTTGACTAAAATAGATTTGGCTGGTTTAATTTTCATAAAATATTGATGAAATATTTACTTTGACGTGTTGACAAAAATATAAAAAATTCAAGAAATTTCAACCACACAATTTACGGGAATAATTTCATTAGATATATAGCAGTTTGACAAACACTAATTTGATCATTGAGAAGCTTGATTTCTCTTTACTAATAGTATGTGATTAAAACGTTCAGCTGATTTGTAAAGAGTTAACTCCGTGAAGCTTTCCAGTATTTAGCAAAATTCAAAAATAATAGAATTTCTAAGGGTTCATTCCTTGTATTGCACATAGTAGATCTCCTTAGCTGAAATTTGGTTTCCTATTTCGGTATTTATGGTTATGAGTACTTCTTGTTTTAAAATAAGTTTGGTGTTTGGTCTTCCAAATGTTTCGGTTTTAATGCTGCTGATGAGAGGTAACTCCTTGAAATGCGTCGTATACAGAATATTATAAATTTACTATATATAATATTAGTATCTTTGGATTGTTTCGGTATTTTTGGTTATGAGTACTTCTTGTTTTAAAATAAGTTTGGTTTTTTTGGTCTTCCAAATGTTTTGGTTTTTTGGTCTTCCAAATGTTTCGGTTTTAATGCTGCTGATGAGAGGTAAATCCTTGAAATGCGTCGTATACAGCATATTATAAATTTACTATATCTAATATTAGTATCTTTAGATTGTTATTTTGAAACTCCTGTGACGATACCTTCGCATGGTGGACCCTAGGTCCCCGAGGGTATTCGCCAACACAGTCGTCAGACTTGTCTGACATGATTATTCGTTGATTTGTTATAGAAATTACCAGCATTTCGCAAAATTCAAAAATAATAGAATTACTAAGGGTTCATTCCTTGTATTGCACATAGTAGATCTCCTTAGCTGAAATGTGGCTTCCTATTTCGGTATCTATGGTTATGATTACTTCTTGTTTTAAAATAAGTTTGGTTTTTGGTCTTCCAAATGTTTTAGTTTTAATGCTGCTGATGAGAGGTAACTCCTTGAAATGCGTCGTATACAGCATATTATAAATTTCTTACATCTAATATTAGTATCTTTGGATTGTTATTTTATTTCTAAATTTGTTAAATTAGGTTAAAATGAAGTAATTATTTACATAGGCGACAATGGTATCCTTTTTGGGTTCTGCGTTTTCACTATAAAAGTTCCTTTCAAAAAACTGTCAAATTCTGAATTTTCAACACCTTTGGGTGTGAATAAAACTGCAAAACACATATGGTGCCGCAGTTTTTTTTTTTTTTTTTTTTTGATAGAAAAATGGCATTTTTAAGGGTAAAATTTTTGCTCATCACAGAGAGTTTCCTCCAAATTTCTCGCTATTTCTACTCCAATAGCCAACACTCATTTCTCACTATTTCAATTTTCTTTTCTAATTAACAGGACAGCAGAAAATAAATTTACTTCTACCTATTATCTTGGATGTAAAAACTTGTGGCGCCAGTCATCTTTATTTACTTCCTTTTAACCATGATAGTCACAGTATTGGAAGGCGAGATTTTCTATTGTTTCAATATTTATATTAAATGCATATAATTTATCGATTATATGTATGTATATATGTATATAGATGGTCTACAGTGTGTGGATCTTTGTTGAAATTGGATCAATGTTAGATTAATTTATTCTGTGTGTTTTATTAATTTATATTTTAATTGAGGGCCTCAGGGGAGATTAGCTTTTTAATGCTAACTGTTTTACCCTCTATAAATAAAGACATTTCTTACTTACTTACATAAATTTCGCTTTCAATTTGCAATTAATACATTTCATTTCTAGTGAAGCGACAAAACAGTGGGAAAAGTACTTTCGAAATCTAAAGGCAAGACAAACTCATGCGATATGCATCACAGAAAACAAATGTCACAAGGAGAAATATATAACTAAAAGAAAAACAAATAATAAACTACACATAATAATAACAAGACACCACAGAAACTAAAGCAATGTAAACTCTCACCAAGATCCTATGGTTACAACAGGTGCTTCGGAACGGTAAACTTGTCCTACTCCGTTAACGGCGTCAGTCACAGTAAGTAACATCCGGTGAGGTGTCAATTCCAGAAGGCGATATCTAGTCTCATATGTTAGATAGAAACGTCGTACCGAAAATCAATTAGTGGTGAGTTTTGGAGTGATGAAATTAAAACAAAACACTAAATACTCTGAGACTAAATATAACCATGTTTTTTGAAGTTTATGTGACAGCAATCTTGCCCTGTCGATAAAGTCCTCATATATATCAACTATGAAATATACACACCCTATTCCGGATGTGACTGCGAAGATAAGGGAAAATTGTTATTTCATTACCGTCTATGTAAAAGTCTAGGTATGAAGCAGAAGTTGGTGTGTCTATGGCCTCTTTAATTCAAGTAAAGTTGGATAGGTGTGATCTAGACGATACTTAAAGTGGGATTATGAAGTGACAAAATATATAGCGAAAACTGCAATTAAGGTTAATTTCTCTCCTTTCCGCTATAGCAGCCATTGTAAAAAAAATTAACCTCATATGAAAACAGGAACAGATCGTATTTTGAAAAAAAACAGGTCTTCCAAACTCAACAAAAAAGCTGTCGATGTAAAATCCCAGCATGTTATTAACACCATCATTCTGATAGTATCTTTTTTAGAATCAGTGTGTTTTTGACAAAATAAGCCTTATTCTTACCTAATACCAGACAGACATATCCTTGTAAACCTTGTTTAATCGAATTATTATTATTCTAATAATCAAAACTATTGATTTGATTTTAGAAACTAGTAAATGAATGTTAAAACTAAAGGATCCCAGGAGCTTATATCGCTCACCTGGATTTAAATTTCACAGACAAAAACATCACGAAGTTATCTTTCCTATTTCTCGTATGTTAGGCATTGATGTCAATTTTAGTTGACAGTCGAAGCTCATAGGATGAATATCACTGCTGTAAAGTTCAGTTCCCTTTTGCTCAGTAGTTTCAGGGTAGATTTTTAGGTGAATTGTTAAAGTTCAGGTGTGGGAGTTATCTTTATGAATGGTCATGGTCATTACACATAATTATGAAAAAGGATCTTGGTTGGAAGCCTGGTTCGTCAGACACTTCTGAAAAAAGAGCACCTAAGGACCATGGCTGCCCATTTAAGTTCCAAGTCTTCAGACATGACTCTGAAAGAAGACCACATAAGGACGATTATTGCCAATTTGGGTCAAATTGGCTCAGTGGTTTCAGACAAGAAGATTTTTAAATGAATTTTCTAATAAGGGACTATGCTAAACTCAGTTTGACTGTCTCTGAAATAATATTGATCTTCATAACTTTGAAAATTTTTAAATCAAGCTTGGGACCTATTTCTTTTTGACATATAAACTGATGCTTAATATAAAAGTAATCTAATTATGCACTTTAATCATATTTGTTCTCTCGGGAATACTGTCGTTGACTCCGTGTGTCCGTCTGTCACACTTGTAACTTCAACTCCTCTTTCATCTCATTTGGGTTCTTTATTCTTTTTATAGAATGATTAAATTACATATGTGGATAGACAAATAAGGTTTTAGAATTTCGGGTTCAATTCCATAAATTTTGAATTTAAGATTTTGACCTAAAGTCCTCTCTCATTTTTCAATTTTTGTGGTACATTGCTGACAGGTCGCTCCAAAAACAATATATGGACCAAAGCGAAGCTGAGGTCCATATAATGCTTTTGGAGCGACCTGCCGGTCCATATATTGCCATTTGACCCGAAGTGTTATTACCTATTTCTTATATTATACTTATAAATCAGCTGCCATACTAATTAGCCCATTAGGGGTTAATTGCCTTAAATATCGTGTATAGGCTCATTATTTTTTCTCTACCTTCCAAAAAGTATTTTTTCAGATACAACCTGAAATATTAGTCTAAATTTTTTTAAAGGCCTGGGAAAAATTCTGAACCCCAAAATATCTACATTACTTAGATATATTGTAAAGATACCTAAGAACATTTTCTCGCCCCCCCCCCTCCCCCCCCCCCCCCCCCGCACAAAACATACCTCAAATTTGTGATGTTAGATGGAACAATCTAGATAGTGGATGTCATACTTACGATCATTAACACGTATGTACACAAAACAATGTTTATTTTAACCCTTTAAAAGATGAGAATTTGGAAAAAAAATTACCCATATTAGAAATGAAATTAATTTAAATTGAATTTATGGCAACTAAAAAACTAAATGTACAAATAAATATATGCAATTTGTTTTAAAGTATTATGCAGATAACTTTTATATGAGTCATGAATCGACAAAAGGTGTACATTGTGTGCATCAAAACTGGTATAATGGAATATGTCTTAAATATATATGATGCCATAAATTCAACTTATTTTGTATACTAGACTTTGGACATTCCCTAATATAATACAATTTATCGCAAATTCAGTTGAATTGAATCTAAAGTTCTAATTCCCAAACATACCACTAATATTTAGATATTGAAACAACCTTTTATTGCGAATCATACTGAACATAAAGTGATCCTAGCGCCCTTTCCCGACTCGGAATTCTTTTTCTGGATTGCAAAAACTACTATTCCACTTAATTCAATATTGATTAGCTATAAATTGCTTTAAGAGAGCAGGACATGCTTACCATTCCGGAGCACCTGATGTCACTCCCGGTTTTTAATGGGAGTTCACAATGCTAGTGCTTTTCTGTGCTGTCTTGTTCTAGTTTTGTTTAGTTTATTATGTTATTTTATTCTTTTAGTTATACATGTATTCTTGTTTGTTGTGTTCCATTCTGCTGACTTTGTCTTTTCCTTGTATTTTGAATTTATGGACTTTTCCCAATGTTTTATTGCTTCTATATTCTTTTGCCGATATTTAGATTTACTTTTTATTAATAGATATGAATATTTTTTTCTCCTATTTATCTAAATAAACTTCTCCGGTTAATATAATCGTATATGGACCGGAGCTCCCGCCCAATATACCATTTTTTACCGGAATCGCTAATGGATTTGTTTTGTGTTTTAATTTCATTGTAAACTTCTCAGACAAAGATAATAATAAAAAGTAACTGAGTTGCATATTCACCCAATAATATTAAATCTATTTATAAAGAAAGACAGCTTTTAATTTATTTTTAACACAAGTACACCTACAAAAAAAACTGGACAGTCATGATCCCCAGCCAGGAGCAATACCCTGCAAAAATGCATTTAACGGGTTAACAAAAATATACATGTATTTACATTTAAATTTTACGGGTTAAGAGTTTTAAAAATTACGCTATAACACACCCCCGAAACAGTGTCATCTTTTGAAACATTTTGTAGATATCATCCTGAAACGAAACTTCTTCTCTAAATAACTGAATTGTCGAATTTTTACCCACTGGAGTCAATAACAACATGATTTTTCTCTTTCATTTTCAATCATTTGCGTAGGGGCAAGGCAAAATCCATATAAAAATGTAAGGATATGGGGTAAGCTTCAATGAACTTATTATGGCCCCTTTGACCTTTTTATTTTGGAAACGGTGAATGATACAAAAATAAAATCTGCAGTAACTTTTGTTAGGTTTTTCGTGAGGAATAATTATTTAAAAATTCATCAAAGTCCGATGAAGAATTAAAAAGTTACAAAAATTAGCGCTTCACCTTATATCTCAAAAACAATAACAGATATAGACAAAAACGGATCGAAAGTAATTTTTGTTTTTTTGTTTTTTTTTTTTTTTTTGTTGCTTTTCCAGCAATGAACATAATAAACAAGCCCCATAAAAATCAGACAAAAAATAAAAAAGTTAGACCAATACAGTTTAGCATAAAATATTATTGGAGATTTTTGTATGATATATAACAATTTATTATCTTCCAGAATAGTAAATTATCCCCGCGAACAATATCAATTGTGCATTCACATGCGCATAATGATTATCCCGTCCAGCAGGTTCGAAGCTATTCAGAAACACTGATGATACATCCAGTGTCTAAAGGGGTGGAACATAAACTCTGAGGATATCTGAGCTTTTCAAAATAAAAAAAATGTCTGTAATTAAAGGGCCAAGGATCTCGATGTCTTTTGTTTATATTTGATCAAGGAATAAAATGTGTAAAATCATTTATTGCGTCTCCTTATAGGCAATAAGAAATATATGTGGTTACGGCGTATGGAGTTAAATGGTTTATGAGATTTGAACATTGCGTAATAAAACTAAAGGGATAACCATTTTTAAGGATTTTGAATTAATAAAAAATTATTGATTTGAGGGGCGAGGAAACCCCCCCTTCCCCCCTCCCATTTTTGATGAGGATGTTAGTTTTATATCAGTCTGTTTGTCTTATAATGGGGAAAAGGAAATATATGTTTCAGGGGTAGAGATTCAATGCTTTACGAGATACACAATGTAATTAAAGACTAATGACTCGAGGGGATGGGGATGAACCCTTGGGTAAATGAGGTATATCAGTCATTTTTATGTACGGACTCAGTCTTGCTCTGGGTTTCAAAGAGTCAACAACTTTTATTTTTATAGTTTACATGCTCGTGATCAAGACCATATTGGTCGAAACGTTGGGTATTTTTAACTTTTTAGTTTGTTGTTGTTTTTTACGATTTTATATTTGGTTTTGTTCGACTTTTGTATTTCATACATTTTAGTCGTTTTATCCCCCTTTTGACAGCTCACCATTTCTATTTATTTTTCTTGTTATCTATTGTCGCATGAGCTGTTTCGCAACATACTTAGTTTTTTATATCAGTTCACGCGTATCTATTGTCGCATGAGCTGTTTCGCAACATACTTAGTTTTTTATATCAGTTCACGCGTCTTGTCATGGGGAATAAGAAAATATACGGTTTAGGTGTGGGATTTCTTATAGATTTTTAATTTCAAGATAATTGGTTTAAGGGGGTGAGAATGACGCCCACGCATCGCTCTCGGTGCCGCTATTGTGCCGTTTCTTCATTATGACGTCGCGTTGAAAATTTATCAGATAATTGAACATTATTGATTTGGTTGGAGTGGTGATAATCCCCTGGGGAAGCGAGGTATGCATCATTTGGTGCGTCTTACCTTGGGGAATAAGAAAATATATGGTTTAAGGTGGGGATTTTAACGGTTTACGAGATAATTGAACATTATTGATTTATGGGGGCTAGGATCACCCTACTGAAAGAATGAGGTACATGTCATTTAATGCGTCTTGTAACGGAGAATAATAAATATATGATTTAAAGCTATGGATTTTAATTGCATATGAAATTTTTCAAACTTTGGGGAGTGGGGATGACCCACCTTGAAGACCAAGGTATATGTCATTTAATAGGTGTTGCCACGTTGTATAATAAAATATATGATTTGAGATGGCTATTGGTTACTCTCGTAGAGTTTTTCGATGGGTTCCTATATATATAGTAAACCCCTAGCCTCTTTGAACTGCTCAGTATACGTGTCAGTGACCACAATCAAAAAATGAATAGTATAAGCCACATCTAGAAACATTGATCTTTCGTCACGGAAAACCTCAGATCAATTGAGAACTCGAACGAACAAAATCGGAGAGGAAGAACAAAGGGTTCGATAAAAATCGCAAATCAAAATCTATTAGTCTCCCACTTCGTTTGGGAGGCTTAATTTATGCTCATCAGTGATTCATGTATTGTATTTAAAAACAATCAAAAAGTAACTTATAGATAAATAAAAAATCTTCTTAGTAAAAGACATTCAAGTATTACTGACACGTAGGCCCCTAGAATTTATGTGAAATGGCTCAACACTCAGCGCTATGTCAATGATATTTGAGAGTATTAGGCATTGTTACGGCTTTACCGGTAAATGGTATTGTTTTTCCTACCCTTTTGGAAAATATCGACTCAATTTAGGACTTCTCTGCAAAGTATATTTTTTACCTATTTCAGCGAAAACGTTATTCTGTGAAAACGCTGAACATATATACACGGAACTTTCTCAAGAAAAAAGGTTAAACATGAGCTATCAAACTGAACGTACACTGAGTATGAAAAGAATAAGTAGGTAACCTTACCTTTGTTATCCATTGATGTACTATATGAAAATACATGTAACTACTTTTCTTTGAACTTGTGTTCACAATTAAGAAACAACATCAAAATATGATGCATGCATCACGACTTGAAACCGTTGAAGAGTGCATAAAAAATTTGAAAAAGTAATATATGGAAATCCTTTCTATAAACACGTGCAGTGCCATTTCCCTCTATTAAAGGGAACAGACCTTTACAAATGGACGATATTTGTTCTTAACATTTTACAGAAATGTCTTTGTTTACATTGTATTGAATTTATATCTTATATAAACTAGGAGGCTACTGTTGGACGACTGTGATCTCCGTAGCCCCCCCCCCCCCCCCCCTTCCATATTTAGTTGGGATACTTACTCAAATGTATAAAAAAAACAAAACCTTAATGCTTGTTTACAGATGTTATGCAATCATTCTATAAAGATATCACTAAATCAAATGTAAAATGAAAAAAACCGTAGGGCACAATTTAAATTATTTCTGAAATTCAATGGAATATCAAAATAAAATTGATAAATGGAAGATGAGGATAAATTTCAAAGTTTTTGGAAATTCGACCCCAATTTTAGAAAATTTAAATTCTAAATCCTTATTGCGCCTCTACATATGGGTACATGGCAACAGTGTATAGAAATTAATTGAAAAATGAATTAACGTCACAGGCTAAAGTTAAAATTTTCGGAATTCGTCGCAATTTTAGAAAATTAAAATTATAAACCTCATTGTGCACCCATATATGGTGCATGACAATATTGTTTAGAAATAAATGCATAAAATGGAAAATGATAGAGGAGTCTACGTCACAAGACACAATTCACAATTTTGAAATTCGACCCCTGTGGGCCCCAATTTTAGAAAATATAGATTCTAAAACCTTAATGCGCCTTTACATATGGTGCATGGCAACAGTGTATAGAAATTAAATGCATTGATTGAAAAATGAAAGAGTAAATATGTCACAGGCTAAAATTTACAATTTTCGAAATTCGACCCCTTTTGGTCCCATTTTAGAAAATTATAACTCTAAAACCTTATGGCTTATGATACTGTATAGAAAATCGCTAAATCCCCGAACTTTCTTTGAAAATGCCGAGATAACAATAAAAGTGTTCAAAAATGAAGCGGTTTCTACGGGTTTTAACCCAAATAATCTTACGCAAAATATTTGTGGATGTTTTTTAATTCACAATATGTACACGTTCAATTGATCTTAATTTATGGATTAGTCAGAAACTTTGAAAAATAAGCTCTTAAAATAAAACATTTTATATATCCATTTTTCATTTCGTGGTTTAGAGATGTGTAATAAGACGTTGATTTTCACATTAATTGTCTTTCAAAGACAAAAATTCAAATTCGTTTCACACTGGCAGTATATGTAATCATACGGAAAATAGTTGAAATTGGATTCTTGGTCTTGACCTTGTGTAAAGAAGGGACTTTGTATAATTTCGAAAAACTCTTTCAACTGAAAATGTTTTAACTTTTTGTTTTTATATGTACTGTAATAACTTTTTCCAGTATTTCTAGTCTATTTTACAATGACTATATTTAACGAAATGTGAACGGAATACAAGTGAACAAGTCTTCCATTAGCATGCATGCTCAACAGTTTATGCGAAAACATTCAGCGTGCATCCGCACACACAAAACGAGTGCAAACTGTGTTGTGATGACAAACTCTTTCCTTATGCGTAAATGAAACCTATTTGTATATCTAAATACGTGTTTACTTAAAAGCACACATTTTCCGCATGTAATTGCGAAATGGTCCCATTGAAATGCAAATTATGATACGAATACTAGTAAGAGCGGCGTTTTTGCAAAGTTGATGCGATTAGCTGCATTCCAGGGACTGTATATGCATTTGGGATTTTAGTAACCGTTAAGGATTGAATGTTCATCTCTGGTAATACATTGTGCTCCTGGTATCCTCCCTGCAGGATAGAAATTCGAATCATATACAATCGACGAGGTAGCCATCTTTGTTGTACAAATTTATTAACCTCGGTTTCAACATTTCTTCATGATCCTCTGTGAGAATTCTTTTACGCCTACAGCCTCAGTGGTCTCGTGCTATCGCAATCGCCTCGAGTAGAGAGGTCAGGGTTCTAGACATGGCAATTTTAAAAACTGTTATTTACTCCTTTTCAGCTAAGCACGCGGGATTCAGGTGTAGAGTATAGACTATTGGGCTCAGAGTCAGAATAATGCGTCTCTGTGGGATGAAATTTCCTTCTGTGTTCTTCATTGTTCTTAGCACGTTTAAAAAACAGCCCGCGGTCAACATTTATATCACATCAATATCATGAATATCTCCTTCTCCTGAAATGCAAGTAATATAATTACCACTGGTCGTTAGCTAACAACGATCAGTCTTTCTTCGTAAGACCTTTACATACATCAGAGGGCTATTTCTGATATTCTTTTTAGACATCGTACTTTACGTACAATTCCTTTTGGGTTTGTATTTGGCAGAACCACTCTTTACATGGGTCTGATGAATGAGATGAGTATTGATAATTCACTTGGCAATCCACTTCCAGGCACACTACGATACAAAAGGCAAGATATTATCGATAATTATATTTCTGTTCTATCTTCCTTTGGTATTGCTATAAGTGATGACAACCCCTTCTATTTACTGGATACCCAAACTTCACAAGTGTTCATACAAACAAAGGTACATAGCTGGCTCTGCCAAGTGCACTTCTATGCCCATTTCAAAACTCCTTACTACTTTACTTACATCAATTGAGGATGGTCTCAAGAAAGGCTAACTCAACTAGTTGTTCTAAAAAATTCTAAAGATTTACAGGAATATGTCTCTTCTAATGACCTTACCTATTGTTATAACAAAAAGTAGTTTTAGACTGATGTTGTTAACATACTGTGATTTCCCATCGACATCAATGTTGAGTTTGGAGGACTTATTTTTCAACAAACGATCGGCTTCCCAAGGGGGACAAACTATGCGCTGCTTTTTGGCCGACCTGTTCTTGTTTTCATACGATGCTAAATTTTTACAGCGGCTACTTAGTCGAAAAGAAAAGAAACTAGCCAAGTCCTTTAATTTCGGTATCCGCTATATAGATGATGTTTTGTCACTTAATAATGCTTACTTTAAGGATTTTACCTACATCTCATATATGCCAGTGAACTAGAAATTAAAGAGACCACAGACACACCAACTTATGCTTCATATCTAGATTTGTACTTTTTTATAGATAAAAATGGACGGTTAAAATCAAAATTTTTGACAAACGTGGTGATTTTAATTTTCCTATTGTGAACTTCCCTTTTAATAGCAGTAACATACCGAAGTCTCCAGTGTACATTTCACAGTTGATTCGTTACTGTATTTATACGGCGACTTTCTCAGCAGGGAGAAATTGCTGTCACATTAACTTCTAAGACAGGGTTATGTTCAGTCTATGTTAATTTCCAAAAGTTTAACGGTCGTCATCACGAATTGATTGACCGATACGAAGTTTCTATCTCGCGTATGAGATTAGATATCTTTAGTTAGATTTCACGTTGATCCTTCTGGAATTGACACCTCACCAGATTTGACATTTCACTGGCAATGTGACATTAACGGAGCAGGACATGCTAAACCTTCCTGGGCACTTGATGTCACCTCCGGTTTTTAATGGGAGTTCACATCGCAGGTGCTTTAGTTTCCATGCTTTCTTGTTTAGTTTATTACATGTATACGTTTTTATTCTTTTGGTTTTACATGTATCCATTCTCCTGACTTTGTCTTTTCCTTGGACTTCAAATTTGTGGACTTTTATACGGAAGTCCATTTAGGATAATGAATTCCATTAATTCGTTATCACGAATGTAATCCGTTATCGCGAATTAAACAAATCTGTTATAACGAATTCAATCTGCAATAACGAATTTAAAAAAACTGTGATAACTATTTCTACAAATTCGTTATAACGAGTTTAATCGGTAATAACAATTCGTTATCACGATTTATACAATTCGTTATAACGATTTTAATTCGTTATCACGAATTACACAAAATTGTGATAACGAATATTTAATTCGAGATTACGAATTACAAAAACTGTTATAGCTATTCCGAAAATTCGTTATCACGAATTTAATCTGTTATAACGAATTCTTCAATTCGTGATTTCGAATTCAAATTTATACTTTTGGTAGGTCCTAAATGGGTTTCCGTAGATTTTTACCTGCATCCTTGAGGTGTTTGTTTGTTGTGTTCCATTCTCCTATCTTTGTCTTTTCCTTGTACTTAGAGTTTTTTTGTAATTCGGGATAACGGATTAAAATCGTTATAACAAATTGTATAATTCGTGACAACGGATTAAATTCGGGATAATGAATTCCATAAATTCCTTATCGCGAATTAAAAAAATCTGTAATAACGAATTTAATCCGTTATCAGGAATTACAAAAGAACTGTGATAACTATTTCGACAAATTCGTTATAAGGAGTTTAACCCGTAATAACAATTCGTTATCACGATTTATACAATTCGTTATCACGATTTTAATCCGTTATCATGAATTACACAAAATTGTGATAACGAATTTAATTCATGATTACGAATTACAGCTAGAGGCTCTCAAGAGCCTGTATCGTTCATCTGGATTTAACTTTTCACCTTGAGCAGACCTAAACATTTAAGTGTTACAGTCAATTTGGCTGGTTTTTTCTATAGGATTCTATGTTAAACTTATTTCAGCTGTGGCAGTCATCTTGGTTGACAGTCCAGGCCAACGGATACATTTCTAAAAGAGAACCATCTAAGGATCATTTCTGCTAAGTCTTGTTCCAACTGGCTAAGTGGTTTCAGGCAAGATGATTTTTAAATGAATTTTCCTATAGGGTCCAATATTTAACTAAGTTCGGTGTGGCAGCCATCTTGGTTGACAATCCGGGTGATCGGACATATTTCTGAAAGAGGACCTCCTAAGGACCAATGCTGCCACGTCTAGCTCCAATATGTCAAGTGGTTTCAGACAAGAAGATTTTTCAATGAATTTTTCCATAGGATCCTATGTTAAACTAAGTTCGGTTGTGGCGGCCATCTTGGTTGACAGTCCGGGTCATCGGACACACCTCTGTAAGAGGACCATCTAAGGACCATTGCTGCCAAGTCTGGCTCCAATATGTCAAGTGGTTCAAGACAAGAAGATTTTTCAATGAATTTTCCCATAGGGCCCTATGTTAAAATAAGTTCGGCTGTGGCGGCCATCTTGGTTAACAGTCCGGGTCATTGGACATATTTCTGAAAGAGAACCTAATAAGAACCGTTACTGCCAAGGTTGGAAGTCGGGGAACCCGGATATAATTTTGGAAGGGGCCACCCAAGGACCATTCCACCAAAGTTTGGTCTCAATTGGCCCAGTGGTTTGAGAAGAAAAGATCTTTAAAGGAAAGATTACGATGGATGCTCTCTTTAAAGGGCAAAAACTTCTATAAGGGGTCAATATTTGTAGATCTTACTTTGTTGAACATTTTTGCTGTTTACAATTTGTCTTTATCTATAATAATATTCAAGATAATAACCTAAAACTGCAAAATTTCCTGAAAATTAACAATTCAAGGGCAATAACCCAACAAAGGGTTGACCGGTTCGTCTGAAAATTTCATGGCAGGTAGATCTTGACCTGATGAACATTCTTGCCCCAGTTAGTTTTGCTCTAATTGCTTTAGTTTTTGAGATATAAGACAAAAACTGCAGTTTGCCCCTATGTTCTATTTTTAGCCATGTCGGCCATGTTGGTTGGCAGACGGAGTCATCGGACATATTTTTTAAACTAGATACCCTAATGATGCTTATGGCCAAGTTTGGTTCAATTTGGCCCAGTAGTTTCAGAGGAGACGATTTTTGTAAAAGTTAACGGACGACGACGGACGACGGACGCCAAGTGACGGGAATAGCTCACTTGAACCATTGGGTCAGATGAGCTAAAAACTGTTATAACTAATTCCGAAAATTCGTTATCGCGAATTTAATCTGTTATAACAAATTCTTCAATGCGTGATAACGATTTAAATTCGTGATTTCGAATTCAAATTTATATTTTTGGTAGGTTCTAAATGGGCTTCCGTAAAAAAGAACCTATCACGAGACAAAGTTTAATTTTATTGTACCGCTTAATGCCTTCTAGTATTTAAAAAAATTTACAAATGTGCGCAAACTTTGTTAAAGTATACTCATTTATATAGAGTTCAAGACCAAACTGTTGAAAAACCAAATTATTAAATCAAAATTGCGTTAGTGCAGATCCAGATACCAATTTAATCTAACCACCCAGAAATTAAAACGAAGCCATCTGTTTAGTTACTAAATACAGAGGATATCCTGTTGTATAAAAATCTAGGATGCTAGCACTTTCATTTTCGGATGCTCCATAGGTTAATTAACTCAACCATAGGAGCGTCGGGTTTTGAAACATTTTTGTTTGAGAAAAATCAGCATCGCACAATCAGTAATCAAAAAAGCCACTTTATAAAAGCAGTAGACTTGAAAGCTTATCTGGATTAACCTCGATTGCTTTTGTATACCTCCAAAGGTGAATATCTTTTTAAACCTTGGCAGAATAATACAGAAGCTATAAGGCAGAAGGGAAGTCCTTTGTATCACAGTCCAAAGCCCGGTGGCCCAATAATTTTGATAGTATGACTGAGCCGCAGTAAAGGGTGTGGCTGCCTAGAACATTATAATAATTTCTTAAATGGATAAAAAAATTCTTTGGTACAAATTTTGATGCACAACATGTGCACATTTCGTCGATGTACGACTCATCAGTTGTGCTTAAGGCCTAAAATGTTGAAAACCAAAATAACAATCCAAAACTTGAAGAGCATATTCAAAAATGCCAAAATTACCAAAAGCTGTAAAGCTTTGTGCTTGAAATACAGTGGTAAATAAATTATTGGGTAAAATACTTCGTTTTCTTCCCAATATGATTATAAATTCCCAATATAAATTCTTCCCAATTTGTAGCGGCAAATTAATCCGTTAGTAGCTGAGTTGTTAATAATAATAGAAATACTAAGGGTTCATTCCTTGTATTGCACATGGTAGATATCCTTAGCTGAAATTTGGCTTCCTATTTCGGTATTTTGGTTATGAGTACTTCTTGTTTAAAATAAGTTTGGTTTTTGGTCTTCCAAATGTTTCTGTTTTAATGCTGCTGATGAGAGGTAACTCCTTGAAATGCGTCGTATACAGCATAGTATGAATTCTCCCATTTTGTCTCTGATGGTGATTGTTTATAGTTATTGCCTGTCGTGAACAAGGTATGTTTTATGTAATTGTCTGTCGTGAACAGGGTATTCTTTTTGTAATTGCATGCTTGTAGTTTACAGTGTCGGGCCTTTTTTGCAGGGCAATCTGCATTAAATACACCACCATTATGGTCAAATAGCCCACTCCCAGGTCCAAAGGAAAGGTGAATCATTGACGATAAACAACAATAATTAACACACAGAACAAATACTACAAACAAATCCCTTACAGACCAAATTTCCTGCTGCGAATATTCTGCAAACATCTAGCGAATGTCCTGTTAATTCCTTTATTCACTACAGCAGTTCGCTATATGTTCGCATGTACATGTGAATATGCTGCGAACTAATCACTACTTTATAGAAAAGTTGCGAATAATTTGCCACATATTCCCTACAGCAACTTAGTATTTTGTATGAATGTCATAATTCGCAGGATGTTCTCCGAAAAACTTAACTTTTCGAAACAATTCGCTGGAAATTCTACAGAAGACCTAAATCTTTAAGTGCAATTCACAGCATATTGATGTCATGGGTCACTTTAATCACATAACAATACATTTAACCAATGGAAATATTTTCAGCAATTTCATTTCCAATTTGAGTTTTGGCTCTTACTTCAGGTTTTCACAGGAAATTTTTTATGTTTTTGTGTTTTCTCTTTGGATTTGACTTCTTCGTAGTAATGACAGTTTTTAATGTGTTACATGTTGCTTGTGAATGAAGAAACATTCTGAATTTTGTATATTTGGACATGCTAAAAAAATTATTGTATAAAAATGCTGTTTTTTTATAGTTGGATGAAATACTGTTAAGTTATTTTTATAACATTGAACTAGTATTGTTAAGTTGTAAGTGCTTTAAAGAGAGTGAAATAGAAAGTTCTTCGTAACGTATCTGATACTTTAAAAAATTTGGTTTGAAACAAATACTTTAGCATATCCATGCATATGTGTATTCATTTTAATCTTACACATACATTTTTTTCCATTCTTGAACTAGAGCTGTTACTTGTTTGCCCAAATTCTTTAAACAAAATGTAAAGACGAAAATAAAAAGTAACATATGGGATCCCAGTTTTGTTTTTGATATCAAAAATACATGTATTTCCAGTTATACACTTTTATATTAATAATGTGAAAAGTAAATATAAATATGGATTTACAATAATTCGCTATGTATTTGCAGCTTGTTCGCCATATATTCATTGCAGGTATGCAAATTAGGCTTGTGGTGAATATGCAGGAGATAGTCCCTGGTCGCAGTTTATTCGCCACATGCAGACTATTCGCAGTGTATTTGAAGCGTGTTCGCCAAATATTTACTGCAGATGTGCAAATTAGGTTTGCGGTGAATATGCAGGGAATAGTCCCTCATCGCATGGTATTCGCCACAGACTATTCGCCGCAAAACTAATTTACATGCAAAATGTAAATGCTTAGCGAATACTCTGCGAATACAGATTTTAGCGGAAAGTCTCTATTCGCAAGATAATCGAAGAATATTCGCTGAGTATTTGCAACATATATTTGCCGCAGAGCCAAATTGTTCGTAAGGGATACAATATATCACAAAAGCAAAATAAACAATAAACAAATAACTAAATAAATAAACAGAACATATACGAAACTTTCAGAACGACAGTATAAAGCATGCAACTGGCAATGTGAATTCCTACAACAAAGGGGGAGTAATACTAATTAAGTTAGGTGGCCAATTAATACTGAAGGACATTTATGCTTGTTTTAACATATATATGTGTATTTATACTTGTTCTTTTTATCCAAGTTGCATTTTATATGTTTTGTAAAAAGTCGGGAAATAAAATTTGTTTACAAGTTTGTTTGTTATTTGAAGGTTCTTATAGGTGAGGTGTGTTATTTTGCATCCTTCGTCACTTCTACAAAGTATTTCACTTTCCATGTGTTATTTTCACCATTCTTTGCATCAGCTTTGGGTATTTTCGTATTTTTTATTTTACTAGTTAAACCTCTTTCATGCAAATTGATAAAAATGCAACGTGTGTGTTACAATTTTACTTTCGTTCGGGTTTTACTTCCTGTCATCTTGTACAACGTTAACCCTCTGGATCGACAGGCTTGAAAATTTAAAAGCAACATCAAGACTGACTGCAAACTTTGCAGATATAGTACCTTGAAAAGGTAAGAGTGTTTGTCGTTTGTTGTATTTATACTTTCATTTTTGTGTCAGGTACATATTGAAACTATGATGACATGAAATCATGCATTTACAATCAAAATTCTGAAACACCCCCCTTATGAATTATTTGCATCATGTATGAATCAGACCTACCAATTTTGGGCTACTAACGCCTTTGGGTTTGTACTTGATATTTCATCATTGGGGTCTTCATTTAAGAGATATTGAGGGGTAAAATAAGAGGAATACAAAGTTGACATGCAATAGTTGACAGGAAGATATAAAATAAGATAAGGTTAAATATATGTGTTTGTATATTGTAACATGATATTTATTTATGACTGAAATATAAATTCTCCCACTGGGGATTCTTATTTTCTTACATGTCAAGGTAAAATATGGATGCGACACATGTATTCAGAACTTTTAACAACATATGTGTACACCCGGGTTAATCACACGTGGTCATATAGGGATCAAAATGACATCCTTTCAGATCAATTGTTGTATCTTATAGTTAATATTAACATAATATTTGATGTGAATTACCCTTTATTTTTGGTAAAATACATGTACACATAATATTTTCTCTATCAGAAAGGACAATGAAGATATACAGTTCAATGTGAATAATCAAAGATCGTCTATTTAGCTCTGCTGGGGGTGATGATCACTTTATGTGTATTTTTACACGTACAAAATCAGTATAATTATATAATAAGTGTGTATCATTTGTAACTATTAATCAATAAATAAGCTTTCCATAAAAATTCATTGTTTTCAAATGATTTAATACACTAATTGATAACTTGAATACGGAAGAAAATTAATCATCAACCCCAAAACAGGACGAGTCCAAACAAATAAGTAATCCAGGCAGCCGAGAAAAGGTATTCTGGTCATACAATGGCAGATTAGATACCTCGGAAATAAAAGTGATTTAGTTGACTGAAACCGAAATATTCTCTTAACAGGTATAGTCATTCGATTGCGAAGATGTCCATCTATCGAACTACGACTTTTAATGGACATTTTTAATGAATTTTTTATGTCTTTTTCGTGGCAGAACTCGGCTCTTATGCACACTTTCCATCTTTCTCGTATAGTCGAAATAGTCAATAATTGTCAAATAATTATTATCCGAGTCGGCCAGTTATATGTTTTAACTTACATGTAAATTATTTAAAGAAATAATGATTTGATCGAAAGAATCTATGCTCGATAAACGTTAAAAACATATTTATACATAATCTTGTGTTGTATTTCAAGGGTAATGCTAATACGTGAGGTTAAATCGAAAATATTTTAAGAAAATTCCATATTTAATCGAATAAACTTATATCATTCATTAATATATTTATTTTAGATGTATATTTTTGTAAAAGATCGGTTAACTTTGTATCATGAACGATTTGGGAAGCAAATATTGAACCTCATGTCTACAAGGAAAATTTACACTTTTCACCAATATGGCGGCGATTGTATTTGCAATGTTATACGGTATATATATATACATCATTATATCTTAGTCCGAGGTTCATAATGATACATTGTATTAATTGAATTAATTAGCCTAAGAATATATCTGTTTACTTCAATGGATTTTATAATCGGGTATTTTGTATTAGCATGTTTGTTTTTGTTTATAAAGAGGCCTTACTTAAAGGGTAATAATACATAGGTGTGGGGAACAAAATTGTGTGTATCGTTTATCAAGCGGTTTTATTTAAGTTCCGTTGAGTTCGCACAGATAAAGACAAATAAGGACGTATATTTACAATAGGTTTTATGGACTCAGAAATGTAAAATATTAACTTATTATTTTACAAGATAGATTTTTTTGTCAGCGTACATGTATACATATCTATGCTCTTATATAGAACATGAGAATTAGAAATTTTTGTCCCCAAGGTAATGAATTGTTATATAAACACGTGGTACTATATAGTTAAATGAGTAATTTAACAAAGGAATAAAATTTAAAAAAAAAATGGAAAAATAAGAGACAGTGAAGTATTTAGTACATTATTTGTCTTGACCTTTCTGATTTTTTTGTAATTATTAATAGTTTCACACAAAATGTTTTACATTTTAAAATTGTAATATATAGTTTCTGATAGTTAGATATAATTGTGTGTATTAGATTTAAAAAAAAAAAAAATTTATTCAATGTTACTTCAATTAACCTTACCAGTCCAAGTTTTAACTCTTTTGTTCAAATAAATTCTACCCCATGTAAACTGAAATAAAAAGTTGAATTTCTCCTATACTGTAAATTAACTTGGAATGGTTAATATTGTTAATTGGAACTGGTTCATTTTTTGGCTCTTCTCATTCAACATGAATGAATTTTAAACAATCTGAAGAATCTTGCTTATTTTATAGTTTCTTAAGTCTAAGAAGTGGTGGACCCAGATATTAGGAAAGAAAGGGTGGAGGAAGGGGACACGTCTTGGCTCTAAAATTACCAAAATCAGACTAATGTTATCCAGCTTTTCTTTTACAAATGTATAATCACTCCTTGGGTTAAACCTAATCTGACTGGTATGATTCTTGGTTGATCCTGTATGAACCATTGATTAGTTCTTGAGCAGTCCTCTATGGAAAAAAAAAGTCTGACAACCCCATCCGGCATAAGTATGGTCAACCAAAGGTCGGTGCTTCAATGATGATTTTTTTCCATATTAGTCTGCAGGAATTATGCCATTTTATATGTAATTAATTGTATCTTATATTATTTTTACATTTACCGACACTCTCCATAATTAAGAGTTGTTTCCCTTTGTTATTTAATAAATTATAGCAAGGTGAGTGTTACAGACAATCATGAACCACATGCCCCCCCCCCCCCCCCAAAAAAAAAAAAAAAATTATAATAACCCTATACTGTCAAAAGAATTTTTTCTGATTTATAAAAATGATGTTTTTTGGCTTTCAGATTTTGATAGTCAAAGAATATAACATCACTTGAAGATTTGGATACTGGTTCATACAATTGCTGGTTAGTATAAAAGAAACCTCATATATTTTAATAAATTTGTCATTCTGAACTGTTTTTGTAAATTAAGAAACAGTAGATTATTTCAGATTAGTTCCAGTTTATGGGGACAAATATAAAATAATATTTGTTTGGAATGTTTTTCTAAAAAAAATGAAAAATGTTTTAGGAACATCTGCACATAGAAGGTTTTCTTTGGAACTAATTTCACAGAAAATTTTTCGTCTTGAAATAAATGTGTAGACTGGAACAAATTTGATGTTGCACTTGCATACATTGAACATGATCATGCATGCAGATTAATTGTTCGTAAGTGTCAATACTTTCTTCCTTAGTACCAATTTTTCGACTTACAGATGTAAAACAAAATATTTCTGACCTAATGTACATAAATGTACATTCTCATTTCTATGACAACAGAAGTAAAAATATCATCCCCAAATGCAGAATATGAAATTAGATACATGTACATATACCACAAAAATAATATGAAAATGAAAAGACATGGGATAATGTTTATCAATCAAATATTTACATTGTATATGATAAGGCCAAATTAAAAAATAAGTGTGGTTCCTGTTAATCAAAATAAAAAATAGGGTTGGTAGGTGGGGATTTTTTTTTTTTTTAACATAGAGTCTGGTAGAGACATTTTGATTTTAACAATGCTTATTAGGCAAACAAATTTTTTTTATTTCTTGAAAAATGAAAAATTTGGGGCGAATTTTCGGCATCTTTGCAAAATGAAGTGGCAAAATTTTTTTCTTCTTAAAATTCTCAAAAATAGAAACAGACCAGAGAGATCAGTTTTATATGTATAATTGTATTTGGATTAGCAGTCTTCGGGCAACTTGAAGCCGGTTAACTCGGTAAGATCAAATTTTCAAGGTAATATATGATCAACTTGTACCATTTTTAGCCAGTGTTTTATCATAATACGTAGAGCTCTGAAAATTGGTTTATGTTTATAAAATAACTTGTATTGTCTTTAGTAGTGATCCATGTATACCGGGTAAGTGCTTTTCAGCAGTTAGCTTATAAGCCACTGCATACAGTATACATTAGAAAAAAACCAGTTTCACATTTTGTTTTCAGGTTTTCATCCCATTTGGAGAAACACCACCTTTTATGACTAGCTCTTGACATAAATTGATAGATATCTGCTATTTTCATACTTCTGCCACAGGCTTTTGAAATCATTATGAAAAAATTGAACAAAATATAAAAGTTACAAAATGAGGAAAAGAAAATTTGCAAAATAATTCTGCTGGTGCATACCACCATTAGTAAGAATTTTGGATGTAGTATAGCCGTTAACATGTTTTTTCTACAGATTTAAACTGTTTATAGTAAAACAGAAATAAAAATCTGTACAACAGATTGAAAACTTCTGCCCCAAGCAGGTGTACAAATACATGTATACATGTCTTTGCTGTTTTCCATGCCTTAAATTGATTTTCTTTCTGTTAATTCCAACATTATTACAAGTTTCTTGTATTTTATTATAAAATATCACAAAGGAATATTTGCAGTAAAAATATAGAGTTTAACACACATGAATGTGAGCATTTAATGTTTGAGTTATTCCCCTTTGTTCACAATCCTTGGATTTTAGCAGTGACTTACTTTATTTGTGTCCAAATTAAAGATGCATCTGTGTGAAATACAAAAACATGCAAAAACAAAATACATGAATGAAACATATGTACATGTACAATGCATATTTGATTAGATTTTCTTCTTAATATATAACAAAAATATTTAAAAAAAATATTTAGCTTGACAACAGATGTTACACCAGTATTTAGATTTTTATATAAAATTATTACTAGTTATTCTGTCTGAACTTTGAATAATCATTAAAATATTAATATAATGTAAAGACAAAGAGAATTATGGTCATGTTTGGCAATACATTCATTGAGAGATGTTTGAAGTTTTATTTTAAATGTGTAGAGCAAAAATTTCATAATATAGATGTAAAATAATAAATTAAGCTCATGTCAAGGGTTAAATCAGAAATTAGTGTGCGCATTTATTGTGTCAGTTGTTAAAAGAAATAGACATATGAAAGATTTATTAGTGCAGTTTGCTTCCTTGTTGTAGCAAAAATTAAAATATTAGTCTGAATTATGGCACAGGTAATTGTGTCAAAGGTTTTGCAATTAACAGCATCACATTAAGTTTTTGAATTGACAGTATTTTGGAACAAAGGGTTGAGATCAAGTTTGGGTTTTGATTGTGAAATTGTCCAGCAATATATGACAGGATTTTTTACTTAAAGTTTGTAGTTTGCTGATCCCGAATTTGTATATGTGTCCTTGATTTGAACAGATGTGACAGGATCAACATAAATTTGTCAAAGTGCTAGGATAGTCTTGAAATTGAAAGTGATGTGTAAAAAATTTTTCTCTTTGTTGAAGCCCTCATGTTGTCTTGAGTTAAGGAGTCACAAAAGAATTTTTTTATCTTTTTCCTAAATTTTGGTCATGCCTGTGGAAGGATTTTGCATCAGGGTTATATCCAAAGTGTTCAGTTTTTCCTATTTTGACAAGATCTCAGAGTTAAACCAGTATATCAACACATTATCAACAGCTACCACAAGTTCTGAAATCTTTAAATGATTTTTTAAGGTGAAAAACTTCAACTTTATCTCATTCATATAGACCATCAGTATTTTAAATATTATTTTCATTTTTCAGTCTTAATTGACGGATTAGATCATTTTTCAAGAAAAAAAGTTATTCATCAAAACTAGAAGTAAATAAAATAAGTACTACAATATAATTTATAAATTTTGTCAAAAATAATTTCGGCTTGGTATTTTTGAGCCTTAGTGGCCCAGTGGTCTAGGCACATATTCGTAATTACCAAATAATACTGGGGTTGTGAGTTGGAACCCAGTTCTTGACTAGGTGATTTTGACACTAGTCAGAATAGACCAGGATTGCCATTTTTCCTGCTGAAGGTCATGGTCCTTTTAAAGTACCAAAAATTCCTCCCAGTTTAAAACCATCCACCACAATACAGCCAAGGTGCTAAAAACAGATATAGGACTTCAAATCACAAATCAAGTCAAAGAATAATTTGGATTTTAAACATTTTATAGATTTAATTTCTTACATACACTATAGGGACTAATAATATGTTATGGATTCCAATGGTACTTGAAATATTGGAATTTGAACAACCAAAGTCCTGCTGTACACATTAAATTACAATATTAAAGAAAAGGAAAAATGTGTTTATTGCTGATCCTCATTTTGAAGTGAATGTCAAACTTTCATAAATTTTTGAATTAAAAAAAATATTTACTAATAAAGGGCTTGTTTATTTAGAATATTTCTTTTGTACTGAAAAAGAAACCATTATGCAATATACATGATATATAGTATAGAATAACAGCAAATTAGACATAATTAAAAGGATTTTTTCTCTTCAACTTTATAGTTCATAAGTGTTTTTCAGTCTAGCAGGACAAATTTTTGTTGTAACTAATGGAAAACCAGGATTTCCATCAAAATTTAGAATCAAGCTGACAAGGATATCTGAATTTATTTAAAACGAATTGCTCCACACGATACAATGGGATGTTAATGTTAAGAATTAATGTCTATTGATTTTCTCTGGATATTAAAGTTTGATCATACTGGTATGTCTGATCAATAATAAGGGAAAAAAATCTCCTTTTTGCCCTTGAAATGTAGTTATCTCTGTGAGAAAGTATTTTGTGAGCTTCATCTTTTTCTGGGGGAGCCTCAGAGGCAAGGGAGATTAATTCTCTCTTTTCATACATAATATTTTATAAATTTTGATTTTGGTGCAATTTGTGAAAAGGTGATTGAGGTATAACTATTGTTTTGCTTGACATATATGGAATTAGGAAGTATTACATGAGGTGATTTTGTTGGGGGGAGGGGGGGGTTCATTTTTAAAACTTTTAAAGCTATGGCAATCAGATTTTCTTTAAATGAATATTGTGTGATGATTTTTTAAGATTTAAAGAGACTAAAAATCATTAAACAGTGACTGTAATATCTTTCTTGCAAGATGTCATACAATGTAAATTTATTTTTTGGCAAAGAAATTAAATGTGTTTGATCAGGAAAAAATATATACATACATATATATATACATCATTACATGTATATATATACACTGAAAACAGAGTATTCAGCACCTAAAGAAAGTTGTGCATATAAACTTGAGCTTGAAATAAAGTCTCGTGGTACCCTTACCCTATCTAAAGAGAAGACTTAAGGGCACAAAAAACACAAAAAAATTAGCAACAGTCACAATTATTGTATATTATGCTGTGTATCCTTTCCTTTTAGATCTATAACCAAGTTAGTCTATAGTAAATAATGCTAAGCTATTATTGATTTACATATAATTTATGCTCATATCACATTAGCTTTTAAAATGTTTATATATTCAAATATTCAATTTTTGTCTTTTACTAACTGCTATCTCTGGTAAGATGGAAATATTTTTGATTTCCCAACATTGACATCAAGAGGGATATTAACAGATTATGCCTGTTATGTTCAATATGCATTGGACATTGGTGGTGTCCTCAAACATTCAAACATACTTCTAATATGTTGTAAACTGTATTCTGGATACATGTATAATTTAAGGATGCTCGCTGGTCATGTTTTGGTCTTTTGTCAGATTTTCGGAATCCTCGGGTTTTATCCATTTCTTAAACATGAAATGTTTTGCCCATGAACCCCCACTTTTTCTTTTATAATTCAATCATATATACCTTAAAATGGTATTTGACAAAATTTTATGAAATCCTTTTTATTTTTTCGTACATTTTTGCGAGACTGAAGTTGTCAATGCTAAGACAATAAAAAATCCAGAGAAAACCCATTTCCTGCAAATTTTCAATGCCTTATAGCTCTAAAATGAGCACATGAACCTATATTTTTTCATGCTTATTTGTTTACTATTCATATGTTCTCTCAAACTAAAACACCTATTTCAAATCCTATTTATTTCCTATTAGACCAGCGATCATCCTTAAGAAAATTCCTAGAAGCTGTCCTTGTAAACATGTGTAGAGTAATGCCTCAAGATTTAAATGAACTTTAGTTAATTCTTGTAGAAAGAAGCTTTCAAATGAGAAATAATAAAAAAATGAACTGGTGTACTGGTATTTGCTCTATCACTGTACCAGGAACAAATATAATTCATATTGAAAAATGATTTCATGTTATTACTTACTTTTGGAAAAAGAATTACATAGGAACAAGGAAATGTAAACAATGACAACCGATCAATTAAACGGCACCCAAAAGACAGAACCGCATACCAAAAATAACCTAAAAGAGCACAAAATGTAAACATAAAAATAACAGAGAGTCAGGATAAGTTTGATAGGGTCAGACACTGATCAGTGTTTTTATGGGTACCCAAACCTTCCCAATATCTATCCTGACACTCTGTTGTGTAAAACATGCATCAATTTACCATTTTCCAGTTATTACCTCCCCTTAGTTCTAACAGCAGCAATCAGCTCTTATGAGTAACAGTTAGCCCAAAAAATGTTGCATATTACCTCAATAAACAAATTTAGTTGTTCTGCATGAGATTACTGAAAATTACCTAGTATGTCTTACCATCACCAACAGAGTCACTAATGATATATACATGTATACAAGTACAGATCTACATATTTATTATTGGCCTCGGTGACCGTAGTGGTCTAGGTAGTTCGTCATGACTACTAATGATCACTAGCCTGTCTACACTGAGGTTGTGAGTTCGAATCTCACTTGTGGTGGGGTGTGTTCGACTCCGATCTAAATTGACAAGGATTACCAATTTTCCTACCAAAGGTCGGTGGTTCTCTCCGGGTACTCCGGCTTCCTCCACCAATAAAAACTGGCCACTGCGAAATAGCCAAATGTGCTGAAAATGGCGTAAAACCCCAACTAAACAAAACAAACATATTTATTATAGGTTCTATTACATGATAAATGTAACAGAAATCAAATGGGGTAATACATGTTAAATTGGAAAGTATAGTCAATCGAACTATTTCCAGTTAACTATGAATTATCTCCCCTGCTGTTTAATTACATGTGTGTTTATCAGGCCTCGTAACTGGTTGGCAGCTTTAATTCCTTATTTTTGGTACATGTGAGTTGTCTCTTATTTATGGAGTTATCTGCTCTTTGGAGAAGTCATCTTCCATAGACAGCAATGTACAAATTGTCAATTTCCTGCAAAATATTTTTCATACACAAAAGTGATATATTTTTGGATATATTTTGTCACAATTTTTCGGTGTATAATGAAGGCCTTCCCTAATTAAATATTTTCAGAAAAAATTATAAGTCATTTTTGCCCTTCTTGTTAAATACAAGACACCTTCTGTCAGGAAAAACACATGCATATGCGAGACAACTCCAACATCTGCAAATAGGGAATTACAATACAAATGTATGTCCAAATAGTGTTGTTTATCTAGCAATAAACAACTTTACCTGTTCCCCATGCATTGGGTTAATTGCCTATGGATATTTATATATCATATACATGTAATCAAATAATAGGTTTTAGATAATTATACAGGTAAAATTTTGCATATATATCACTTAGTCCCATATACAGTGTAGTTAGAAATCAGGGGAAGTAATAAATGTTAAACTGGAAAGTAATCAGTTAGACAACAGTCTGTCAGGTAATATAAATGCATGGCAGTGGTAACATCATGTGGTTTTCATTTTTGAACTGACTGCTTAATGGTGGTCTCGTTGGTTATGTGACGCTTGCATTGCGTGCGGTTCAAGGTTCGATCCCTGGCCAGCTCAAACCAAAGAGATTAAAATTGATATTTGCTGCTTCTATGCCAATGAGTAAGAGTAAAGGACTAGTAGGCTTGGAGTCAGTATAATGTGTCTGGATGGGATGATACATGTATGTCTTCCTGCAGCCTGTTACCTCGTGAGCTAGCATGTTAAAAATCTGGCTCAGTGTGTGGGTCTAGTACAACACAGTTATATGTTTATATCATATCAGCATGTTCTCATCCTAATATGATTAAATAATTGCCACTGAACATTAAACAATAATTTCATCCATCATCATATTTGAACTATAGCCCAATATTACTACAAGACAGGCAGTATTTAGCTTTTGCACTAAGCATAGTCAGTAGCAGTATTTAGCCCTTGCCTTAAGTGTAGGCAGTAGCAGTACAAATGTATTTAGTCCTCGCCTTAAGTGTAGGCAGTAGCAGTATTTAGCCTTTGCCCTAAGAGTAGGCAGAATCATTATTTAGCCCTTGTCTTAAGTGTAGGCAGTAGCAGTATTTAGCCCTTGCCGTAAGTGTACGCAGTAGCAGTATTTAGCCCTTGCCTTAAGCATAGGCTGTAGCAGTATTTAGCCTTTGCCCTAAGTGTAGGCAGTAGCAGTATTTAGACCTTGCCTTAAGTGAAGGCAGTAGCAGTATTTAGCCCTTGCCTTAAGTGTAGGCAGTAGCAGTATTTAGCCCTTGCCTTAAGTGTTTAAGTGTAGGCAGTAGCAGTATTTAGCCCTTGTCTTAAGTGTATGCAGTAGCAGTATTTAGCCCTTGCCTTAAGCATAGGCTGTAGCAGTATTTAGCCCTTGCCTTAAGTGAAGGCAGTAGCGGTATTTAGCCCTTGCCTTAAGTGTTTAAGTGTAGGCAGTAGCAGTATTTAGCCCTTGTCTTAAGTGTATGCAGTAGCAGTATTTAGCCCTTACCTTGAGTGTAGGCAGTTGCAAAAGGGCAACACTAGAAGTAACCACTCTTTGCTTAGTTTACTTATTTATATTAGACTTGTATAGTCAATAAGACTTGTGACAGAAACATATATACATGAGTAACAAAAACATAGCAGGCAACAAATTAAGAGCAATTACTAGAGTCTGCCTCTATTGTATTGACTGTTTAATATTGAAGGATCCTAGACTTCGTAACTGTCTGTCTAAAATTTGTTGGATTTAAGATTATATTTAATTTATCAAGATTTGAATTGTGTCAGTATATTTCTCAATGTGCACTAATAGGACAGAAATATTTTGTCAAAGTCAGAATTTTTATTACAATTAAGAAAGAAATGTGCTTCAACAACAACAGAAATTTTGATTACAGAATTTGCATAATCTGTTTAGATGTGAAATTTTCTTTTGTCTACATAACTCTAGTTCCAAATTGTGAAATTCAAAATTTGGGTTTTTAGGATAGAGTTTCCAGTTCTGTGTTGTATTTCAATCATAGATCTCTGTTTTTAAAATCAGGTTCAGAGATTTTACATCCCTTAAATTATTGCATGACGATAATTTAAGAAAATGTAATAATTTAAGGTCACAAATGCAATAACAGAAATGCAACCAATTTTCTGTTTAAATATTTCTGGAAAAATTATATTTCCTTAAAAAGATTGTTGAAAGAGAGAAAGAAATATTTCCCAGAAAATGTCTTAAATATTCATCATAATATTATTATACCTGTTCTCTGAATAGAAAAAGAACATTTGTAAAATTTCAAATCATTATACATTTCTTCAATTTCTAGATATTACAAGTTTAGCCTGTGGTATTGTTTATTACATTTAGAAGGGGAAAAAAGTATGGGTGAATGATCATGAATGTTAAATAAAATCTTTGTCCCCCATTTTCCCTTTAACAGTTTCCTGTTCAGTTTAAATACATCCTAGTTAGAAATTTGTAACCTTATCCACAAGGTACAACAATACTTTGTTATTGTAAATATTACACGTGTATAATTCACAAGTAAGTCCTATAAGTGCTAATGACATAATTTTAATGCAGAAACAAATATGTATTGTCTTATTGACTGGTAAATACATATTTTCAAGAATTTACTCTTTTAGCCTTAACACTACATTATGTACCTGGAAAAAAGGTGATAATTTGAAAGTTTGGTCACCACCTAAGTGGGTCATTTTTCATAGAGAAAATTATGTCACATGATTACATGATTGCATGATCAACAGCTTTGTTACTTCTTTATATATATCTAAACAGTAATTTTTATATAGTTTCACTGGTGGGATTCAAGAGAGTGGAATGGGAATGCATTCATGTTTGAAATTCTCACTTCATACCCCAGCTTCATGCCTATCTAAAATTATGTTTGAATTCTAAAAAAATCTCAATTGTCCCCATTGTAAGCACTCTCACGCTTTCATTTATTTACAGATTTTGATGAAACTCAGATTTGTTTTGATGGCAGCTCGCTTAAGGTTGATTTCAAGTGCTGTAAGGGACGAAATCAAAAGTTCAGTGTAGGATAAAAAAATTAATTCAAATAGTTTGGGGGTGGGGGGAATCGATGCAAGTTTTGTTATCCGACATCAATTTTCGGATTGAAAAATATGGATTCATGTTTGGCCCTAACGGGACTTTTAAAGCAAATAAAAGCCATCATACATACATTGTTGAGGAAAAACAGGTCCCATAATACAAAAAGTATACTCTCAAAGCATATGCCCATATTGGTCAATCAATATTTTCAAAGTTATGTTAAGAGGGAGGGTGGGGGGGGGGGGGGGGGGAGGGTCAGTGAAAAAACTATGTGAATTAAGTTTTTTATCCTACATTGAACTTCTTATCTCGTCCCTAACATGATTTTTGGTGGAGCTATTGCCCTTTGAACTTTGAAATTTTGCTAAAATTGCTTTGTAAGCACTCACGCCTACATTTATTTGCGGATTTTGATGAAATTCATTTGGAAGATGTGTTTTGATGGTATCTAGATCAAGTTCAAAATTCCTATTGTGTTGGATCTATTTAACTTTCTCCAATAAACTAAGTACCAGAAATGGGGGACATTAGTACACTGTTCTTTTATTAGACTAAAATTTATGTATTTAGGAATAATAACATATTTTTTTATGAAATGTTTAGTTCAGTCTAAGCATTTTATTTCTCAAGTACATGTTTTGAAGGTTTTTGGATAAGTCTTTCTGTTTTTTATTTTTCTGCAACTTGTTTGCTATTTAATATTTTTATAAATCTTTTTTCTGTGATGAAATATTAATATATGATTGAGACGTATCCATCATATCATTCATTAATTTTTCATATTTGAAAATTTAATTTGATAGAAATCATATTGAAATGTACGGCTTTGTTAGTCTTGTGTTTTTTAATTTTGGTTCATTTGTATGTTTTTTAGTTTAGTGTGGTGTCCATTTTGCTGAACTAGTATGCATTATTGTTTAGGTGCATGATTTTCTCGTTGCATTGAAGACCAATTGGTAACCTTGGGCTGTTTTCTGCTCTGTGGTGCTCCTGTTTCCATTCTTTATTCTATTCACATGAAATTAAATGTGAAATTTTTAATTTAGTATAAAAGAAATGTAAATTAAACTTCATGGTGTTTATAATATACCGGTAGATAAACAACAAGACAGAATTCTACAAGCATAAAATATATACTTTTATTAGACTGAAATGGGACTTCGTTTTTGCCAGTTACCCGGTATCAGTTTTTCATCTTTATTTTGAACTGCACAGATCCACACAGAACATTAAAAAAACCTTAAGATTAATTGCCATAAAAGTTTCACACAACAGAAGATTTCCTTAATAATACCCCTGTAGGAAATTATATAATATAATCAAATTTAATGTTCCGGATGGAATAACAAAAACGGTACAGAATAATTGTTGCAAAAGCTATTGAAAGAAAAGAAAGATGATAATTCTAATATGATCAGTTCATTTTGGGGTCATTTTCCAAAGAAAATTTTGTTTTGTAACTATATACCTAATTCTTGGTTCACTTATACAACATTGTTGAAGAAAATTTTTTCTGAAAAATTTCTGTCATGAGGAACAATTGATATATTGACAGATTTTCAGCCTATATCATTCAATATTAATTTTAATACACCTGCATGTATAGCAGTTTTATCATATCACAGTGATTAATTCCAAAATAACTAGGTTATGTATATGTAATATGAAAGAAATCATACTGGTATTTATATATATATATATATTATTTATTTACAGGTATGACTGGTTTACCTGTTCAGGTGAGTCTATTAAATAGATAATATTATATACAGGAAGGGCTGATGTCCAACAGTCAAGTGTTAGTGTTATGGACCATTGGATGGCAAAAATAGAACCATGTTGAGAAATTGATATCGTATAGGTGTGGAGCCAAATAATGGTTGACCAATTTTATATGGATCAAATATGCTTCAGATCTTTAAAAATAGGCTATAGAAATAATTTTTATTCTCTAATCTGAATTTGTACAAGAAATAGGTGGGAAATTGGACTTTTGTGTTATGTTTTTTTAACTAAATGATTGTTTCTTTTTTAAATTCAAGAAATTGAAATCTGTGAAAAAAGAATTGTTTTTTTAATTTTAAATTTTAAAGCCAGAATAATAGGCCAAAGTATTAAAAATAAAAATCTGATGACCTTTCTCTTTTTTTGTTGCAATTTATTTTATAAAATTGTTGTTCCTTTTGAAAAAAGGATGGATAAAAAATTCATATACAGAGCCCCAGAGATCTTTTTTATTCTGAGGGAGGTGGGTTAACGAATTAACTCCATGTTTTTAGGATGTGTGTGTATTTTTATTTATAAACTCCAGATCATCAATGGGGTACTATGAAAAGCAGTCACACCTTTTATGAAGAGACAAACTTTCTAGTCTTATTATTATTATTGTGTCAATAAAGGAACTTCTTGTGAGAATTGACTTTTGGATTTCTAAAACATCAGTGCAATTGTTGAAGGAAAAGTGTAATTTTGAAGATTACAAAATATTTTTGAATCACATATGTCCTGTTTTAAACCATGAATGACGTTGATGGGGATCTTTAGATAAAACGCCTGTCTTAATGGAAACATAGTGAAAGGAGAAGGGACGATTTCTTGTGCCCTTGAGAAATTTTCAAACTGATTTGAAAACTTGTGTTAATGTTGCACAATTGTTTAAAAACCAGAATCACATTTTAATTCAAATCAATCAAATACTTTATTGTCATAGAAATCAAATATATGATTTGTGATAAACAAAACAAATAAATCAAACATACATTTTTTACATACAAATGTAGGAATATTCCATGTAGCATGTGACAAAATTTAGCATGCAACATTCACAAGCTCGTGTAATATATTATTTTGCCTGGGACAGTATTCCTCAGTATAAATGCAATAATCCTATATTATTTTTGTGAATGGCCTTATTGAGAATAATGTAGAATTAAAATTGTAGTTATCAGTTTATCAAACACCTTCTCAGGTTACAAATGTTAAGCACCTTTGAGAAGTTATTTATTTCAAATTTACACTTTTGATTTGAGAGGTTGCAAATTTGATTTTTACAAAACATGCCTAACCTCATTTAAACAGATATGAATATATTTAGATTTACTACAAGTATTGAACTCTTGATAGAAAAGGGTAAAATAGTTTTAAATTTGGATTTCTGTTGTTGAATTGAACAAATTTTTTTTAAAAGCAAATATATAAATAGATCATTTAGTTTTGTTTTCAAACTTAAACCAATATTTTCAGTGGGGAGAATTTTTACGTAATAATGTTTAAACAGACATAATTATTTAAAAATGCTGGCAATTTTAAAAAATGTTGATTTTGTTTTATGGAAAGCAAAAGCTATGAGGTAACAGGTAAAAAAAATTTGAAAATGGGGCGTGAACATAATTGTATTATTCTCATCTATAAGCTTCTATAAATGATCATAAAGAAGGGATGGATCTGATTCTGATGTGTCAGTGAAATAACATTCCATGAAACAATATATGGTAGCAGATAAAATATCTATGGGTTGTCTTGATAAGGCCTTTCACATTGGACCAAAATCTTGTGTCACCTACATTTGTACAAGACCAGCAGACAATGTTATTGAATTTGTCAAGGTCATGCAATTGTTTCTATCCAGAAAAAATTGCAATACAACTTCACTAATCTAAAAAATGTACAACATATTGATCATTTTTTGTATGTATATAGATTGCATAAGATATACGTTTCAAGGTTAAACATAGATATTTAAATTAGTTAAAATGCAGCAGTGACATTTAATTTGTACCAAATGCCTATTCATTCTGATGTGACATACATAAATCTAATTAGTAAATATTTTGATTTTAGTCAGTTTGAAGAATTTGTAGAAATAGGCAAAATTTTTTCAAGTTTAGAATAGTACTTAAAAAGAAAAATATCATATGATAATTAAAAAATGAAGATAATTGGAGAGCACATACTAAAGGAGCAAATCAAAAAACGTAATCCATTGGACAGACAAACCCAGGAAGACAAATGAACAACCACAAGCACAACAAATAACACTGAAAACTATAAAAACAATGAACAACACGAACTCCTATAAAAAGCAAGAGTGAACCCAGGTGCTCTGGAAGGGTAAGCAGTTCCTGCTCCGTAAACGGCACCCGTCGTCAATCTGGTGGAGGCACTTGAAATGTTACGACAGTAGGAACATGTCCAACATCATCTTAGATATTGGAACACTGCAACGGTCAATCAATTTGTGATGATGACCGTAAAATTTCCTAAGTGGTGACATCAACTTATCCCTGATAAAACCCTGGTTAAGAAGCTTTTGTGACAGCAGCAATCCACTTTGTCGAAAGTCAGGGTAACTCACGCATGTCCTTGAAAATCGGATAAGCTGAGAAATGTAGATGCCATATGCAGGCGATGCTGGTATTTTGCTACTCAGGAAGGGAAAGTTAAAAATAGGAAAGTTGAAGTGATCACGTTTGTCATAAAGTTTTGTGTTAAAAAATCTCTCATTGTCTATTTCAAGAAACAAATCTAAATATGAAGCGGACTTTAGTGTATCTATATGTTAACTAATTCCTAATAAAATTTCAATCATCTTATTCGTCATATTGAAGCATGGTGTTCACACTAAAAAATATTAACCCCCAACAACATTTTTCAAGGTACAGTACAGTGTCTTGAAAAATTTTTGCTGAATGGCTGCAATTTTATGGTAAAAAAATACCCCACTTTATCTTTCAAAATACCAAGAAATTATTGGAATAGAAAATATGCAGTCCTTTTAAATACTAAAAACATGAAGGTATTTTGTGTATTAATGATTTTTTTAACAAAACCTGGCAGTGACTACATATAATTATGTAAAAGTGATAAGAGTTTAAGCAAAGAAATAGCCCATTTATATAGTTGCAGAGAGGCTTGAAGTATGGAAAAAAAGATTCCCAATCCAAATGCTGGGGTAAGACGACAATTGTTAGCAGCAGTTTGAGATGAATTGATTTGCTAAATTGTCTGTATTATTGAAGGATAAATTTTATAATTGAAAAGAAGTATGTGTTGTGATAGACTGGAATCAAGTAATTTTGATTAAGTTTGTAAATTTGATGAGTTATAAAATGTCTGTATGTAAGATTTATCTATAGTTATTGAAATCTTTATGTAAAAATATTAAATTTTTATTTATGAACTCACTGTATCCCATACGTAACACAAAGTTATATGACAGTATATGTGTATTATAAACTGCTTCATTGATTATAGTGTCGTAATGATAAATAAAAATCAATTCTATCGGAAATTCTGTAAAACTAAGAGCGACATGTTTGATTATTCTATTTGGTTGATCAATTTATTCTGCAATTTGTATGATGTCCTGTGATTCCAGCTGCCTTTTGTATACTTCATTATCTGAAGATGAGGATAAGTTACTTCAGAACAAATGTTTTGTTTGCAGACAACAGTTTGGAGATTATCTTTGCCAGTTTTTAGAACTGTGTCAAACTTATTTTCAGATTATGTTGTTGTTATTAGAACTTAGCTTTTTTGTCTTTTCTGAACAAAAGACACAAGAAAAATTTATCAAATTGTCTTTAAGAGTGATGAAGAATGTTAGTTTCAAATTTTAGTTTAGGAAAAATACTAGTTCTCATGGCAGGTTACAGGTATTAAATTCAGTTTGATTTCTTGCTCGAACTGGTACCTTTTCATCAAAATATTTTTACTTTATTTAATGAAGATTGTTTTCAGAAACAGCACATCATTGAAATATATACATGTATTAAGAAAATCTGCTATATGAATATACAAGGAGTTAAAAGAATAACAAAAATGAATAATTAAGATAAATAAATAATTAGAAATAAAAATTGATTTTATTTATTTTTTAATTTAATTTATTTAATATATTTTTATTTTTTTATTTTCTTATTTATATCTTGTTTATACACTAGATGCTAGATTAATATTCAATTTTATGAGTTATCTCCCTTATTGACAGTTTTTGTGTTACACTCTGTTGCTTTTTATGTCCCTTACAACCAACATCAAATACTAGATTGATAGTTTAACATAATGCATACTTGAAAATATGTGAAAAATATAGTAAAATTTTATTGTAAATGTGACAACCAGTCAATGATATTCAGAATTGGAAAAGTGTTAAATTATGTATGTACACATGTATAAAACAGATGACAAATTATGTAAAATTACATTTTTTTTCTTTTATAACCAATTGTTCTATCTATTTTCAGCCCATGTAAGAAGACATTTATTCAGAGTTAAATAGTGGAGAATTCTTCAGTATGGAGGTACCAAAACACATTTTGCCACCAGATGGGATTGAGTTCAAAATTTCAGAGATCGATCCAACACAAATGGGTAGGATAGTCATTAAATTTTGAAATATATTTAAACTAGGTTGGTTATTTCATATATGTGACAAATTGAAAAACAGTCAAGTGTGAGATTTTGGAAATCAACAAACAATTATGAATAAAATGATGAACTATCAGAGTGAAATTTTTAAATGCTCAACAGGCATCTACTTTCACTGTACACTATTTTTATCCTTCATTGTAAAATTATCTATTATCAAATATGGACAAAACATTTGTCATTTACAGCCATTTCTGAGCACATCACAGGGACAGATTTCATAGAACATCACAGGGACAGATTTCATAGATGAAGCAGGTGTGGATTCAGACCCCCCCCCCCCTTCTCCAATATTGACACAAAATTTGAAGAACCCACAACATCTAAGAGTAGATGGAAAAAGGGCCATAATTTTGTGCCTTGTTATGCTTTAAAAAATATTTTAATGTTGTGTCAACTCTAACATAACCTAATCCTTCCCTTTGATGTGCTTAGAAATGGCTAGAAATGACAAATATTTTATGTTTTTTATGGATAATAGATAACAATTTTACATCGAAGGATAAAAATAGTATATGAGCATTATCAGAATAGGTACAGTTTATTGTACTTGCTGAGAAATAGGTGAAAATTGTTTGGTAAATATTATTTGTTTCTTTAAGTAAGAGTACAACATCCAAAAACTCTCCCTACAAAAAATTTAAAGTGAAAGTAAGGGCCTGTTAAGCATTTAAAAAATGTCTTGTTAACATAGCCATGCTTAGATCTTAAAACCTTTTGTACAATATTTGTATATTATAACTATTGTGGTAGTTCTTTTACACATATACCAGCAAATTTCTTAAGGCACTACTTGAATTTCTTTTGGAAAGTGAATCCTTAATCTTTTCTCTTTTCACTTCAGTGCACCCCATATTTGGACTTTTCTTTATCCTATCAATAAAAGTCCATTTTGGTATTAATTTATTACTAGTATCTGTTACATGTACAAATGAACAACGGGTGTATAATGGCTGCAGGACGTACCTGTTTTATTGTTCGATTATGACAGTATTGATGTGAAATTGAATTATTTGTAGGTACATGGTCAACCAAAAGTATACCAAAGGAGACATTTTTAGGACCATTTGTAGGTGATATTATCAGAGATGGAGACGAGAGAACCATTAACTATCGCTTTGCCTGGGAGGTGAGTTTGTCACTGTCACATTTGGCCAAATAAAAAAAATGCCTGTGTTTCTAGTTATCCAACAAGTACAAAACTTGTGGACATTTTTAACAAGCACTTTTTAAATCAGGAAGATTTTCATATAATCTATAAAGTTTTAAAAGTTTAAAAAATAAATGCAGTCTATCTTCCCTAGATTTTCAGAACATGTTCCTAGAGGAACACCAGATTTTTTTTTGTTGATTTTTTCCTTATACCCATATACAAACGTAAGGTGTATAATTGTCTCTTTTTGCATAAGCTTCTGTACTATTATAAAATTGGAAATAAATGTGATATTTCTAAAATGTGAAACATGTGAAAGAATAAATATTGTAATAATAAAATTTAGCAAATTACATCAATATTTTATATTACAAGATATACATGATTTATAGTATAACTAATCTTGAAATGTTAAATCTACAACGAGTTACCGAACAACACATTAATTCACAAATGCGAGTAGCATATTGGTGAATGGATTCATGTGCCAATATAGCTGTTTATATATACCCAGGGAAATTAAAAAAGAGTTCAAGATGCTTTTTGAAACAAAATTTTTGAGAGTAACCATTTGTTTGAAAATAAAAACATATGGGGTGGTTTATTTACAGCAAGCACCAATTTGCTCAATTTAAGAGTTATATTTTCCTAACCAATGTAGGTAAGGGAGATAATTTAATTATCATCCTTACCTTCATTGGTTAGGAAAAGATAACTCACTCTGGTTCCTCATTGAAAATGCAAAAAGTCATGACACTTTCAAATTTGGACACATAGTAACACTTTGAAGTGTGCAAAATGAAAGTTAGATTATGTTTGTTTTTCAACAGATATTCAATCTTGAAAATGGTGAATATTTATACACAATAAATTCTACAGACCCAACAAAAGGGAACTGGATGAGATATGTGAACTGTGCTAGGTATCTGGAGGAACAAAACTTGGTATCTGTGCAAAAGGACATGGAAATGTTCTATAAAGCTATCAAGGTATGTATAAACTCAGATTTGTTTGTATATAAATTTTGTTCTACCATAAAATTTATTTCAAAGCAACTCATTTTCTTTTAAATAATTTCCCACATTGTACAAAGATACTTGAAACAGATTCTTAAAATTTCTGTTTCAATGTTATGCCAGATTATAGATTCCAAGGATTTGCATCTCGATCTGTTTCATCAAAATCAAAGATAAAACACATTTACAAATGAGCCACCGAAGAGATTAACAACACACACTACAGTGACCAAGATGAAATTGTCAAGTACATGTACAAGACAGTGTAGGAATAATTGATTTTGCAAAGGCCTTCTGTAGTATATGCTTGGTTGGAACAAAATGACAAATTTTCAAAAAAAGCCATTTACAAAGTACTAAACAGACCTGGCACTAAGAAATAGTGCAAAGTATTTATGAAACTTTAAGGACATGATGTATTTGTCAATGAAATATCATTAGACTAAACATGAAATCCACAGGTTCGAATCCTTATATGGTCTCCAATTATGTGCAGTAGTCTACAATACAAGATAACAATTACGTTATAGGCTTCAACAACTTGTAAACTTTTAATATTTTTTTGTAGGATATTGAGCCAGGGGAAGAATTGCTTACCTGGTATCAACCATTCAAAAAACGAAGGAAAAAGAAAATAAGATCACCTTTAAAGTCACCAATGAAAATAGGTATATTTATAATTTCTATAAAAACATAACTACTAAAATTGATAAAATTTAAATTGATTTTAAAGTTTAAAAAAATAAAAGCATTTCTTCAAAACTATAGGTGGCTATCATTTTGTCGGGTGGTTTACATATACAATGTACATGTATGTACATTGTCGTAAAAATATACAATTTATTTGTATGAGCCTAAGAAAAAACAGGTAGCGTACAAATTAATTGTTTATTTTTCAACAATGCACATATATTGTTTCTATCCTGCAATTTTAAATTGTTATCTTTTATCAAGAAAAGTCATGTAAATAGCACATTTCTAGCCTATTTTTAGACGGCTATTTGTTGGCATGTAATAAAGGGATAACATGATGTCATAAACACTGTGAACCAGCACACAATACAAACTGTCATTGCAAGTGTTGATAAGGGTACCACCAGATGATATTTGGCTACTAAATGAATATTGGAAAAAAAAATGTTCTACATCCTTTATTTGTCTAATAAATAGACTAGTTGTACAGAATAAAAGCAAATACATGCATCTTCACCTTTTGTAATTTATAACAAATACATGTACACTGGACAACAGTATCCAGATATGCTGAGTTATTTCCATCTGAAAAGTTGATATTCTATTGAACTACAGCAATTATTTCTTATTAAAAGTTAGCATACACATTTTCTTAAATGAAAGAAACAAAATATTCCCATTAAACATTCATACAAACGACTTTGAAGTATTGCTAATGTCTATGCGCTTAGAATTCTGAAAAACTCTGTGTCAAAACTGAATTCTTAGATCTTAACATGCATTACACCGTTCATTTAGGTTTAACCTATATATACATGTATATTACCATGTTACTTCATTAATAAATCTTTTAACACATTTTAATGTGGTATTTTTTTCCTGTCTTTCCTACCTACCAATAAGGTTAATGATAGACCATCACTGAGCAATTTTAGTTGTTCTAGTTTGCAAACTGAGTTTGCAATTTATGTATAAAAAACATTTCTTATATGTTCCCATCGACTTAAAGTCTGAAAATTACTCTAATCTTATTTAACATAATATTTTTTAGTGAGTCTACCTGAAGGAGATACAAACCCTCCAGAGGATGAAACATCTCAGTCAGCAGAAGGTGGGGTTATACTAGGTAAAAGGCAGAGAGTAAAGAAAAAGATGTATGATGATATCATTTTAATGTCTGATTTGATTCCCAAAAGAAGACGTAGATCTAAAGCCGAAATTGAAGCAGAAAAAGAAGGTGCAGAGAAAAATGATGGCGATCAGGGGGATTCAAAAGAAGAGATGCCAAAGAAAAGAAAATATAGAAAGAAAAGTAGTTTAGAAGCAGTGGAGGCAAATGTTTTGGGTACTGGAGAAAATTCAGAACCAAAATCAGAAGTACAAAAACCAAAAAGTAGAAAAAAGTCAACAGAATCATCTTTTATTGACAAAACTGCTGTAGTTGACAGCATGTCTGATATGGAATCATCTGGGTCATCTGAGCGTATGAAACAGGCACGATGTGATGCATTGGTCTCAAAACCTAAAACGACAGAGGAGAAACAGCAGCTTGCTGAAATTGAGGCTGCATGGAAATATCCTAAATTAAAGCAAGAGTACAGATTTGAACATTTAGCAAGTTATGCTGTGACAAAAAATGGAAGACGTTTTTACAAGTGTGACATTTGTTCTGGTATCTATAGGCATACATTTAGCTTAAAACGTCATTACTTGCGTAACCATATCAACTGTAGATATTTAAGTAAAGCTGATATTGCCAACTGTTTGGTCATTCCAGCTCAACAGTGGTTGGACATTAAACATGCAAATGATGAATCTGTAGTGAAACTTTGTTTAGAAAAACTAGAAAGTGGGACTGCACTTACAGAAAGTTACGATGATGCAAGTTCTATAAATGCACCTGGACTTTTTCGTTGCTGTATATGTAACAAATTGTTTGATATTTTGCAAGATTTAATCGATCATACCCAAGATCATCCCGCTACACCACATCAGAAATTCTTTGGCTGTGATCAGTGTAAGATGAGATTTACATTTCATCAGAATCTGCTGCGTCATAAACTTGTCCATGAAGATGGTCAAAAGAGGGTGAAGAAGAAAAAAGATAAGAACCCACCAGCAGTAATGGGACATTTCAACCAAGATGATATCCATGGGAAGCCATATAAATGCAGACTTTGTCCGATGAAATTTAGATACCAGTCTAATTTAGAGAAGCACCACCAGATTCATACATGTAAGCACTATTTATGAAAATGAGAGAATTGGTGGTATGTGGTATGCCTTTAATGAATAAGTTTACAAACATATAGACAGCACTAAATGACAAAAAGGAGTAGGGGCGATAAGGCCCTTATTTTGCCCAAATATTATTAGTAATTGAAAAGTTACCATACACATTCCTAAATTTGTTCTAAATATACTAAGGTACAAGGTGTTGAGAAAATAAAAATAATAAGCGTGGCAACACACCATGACAAAATTTGTATTTTTAGTAAAATTTCTTGATTTTCCTTATTTTGCACCAATTTTTTGGTATATATTATATTGGAAAAGTATGTGCGCACACAAGAAACAACTTTATATTTAGTGAGATTATGTAAACATCTATAATAAAGCTTCTCTAAAATTATTTCCTTAAAGAAATATGGATAATAAACTGCATAGAATCAGCAGTTTTCTTCGTTTCCAAGAGAAAGACCCATATTATGATGCAATTGTCACGTCATAACATTAAAAATCTTGTGTAATTCATTTATGTTTCATGATAGTATGCATTTCCTAACATAATGTGCCAATTTGAAATACTTCTCCAAAACTTTATTTTCTTTGGCCACAAACGAGCCTTAATGTCCCTATTCCTTTACACCAATGTTCCATGTCTTTGGATTTTTATTACTTTTGCATTTTTAAGTTGAAATCTAGAATGTTTTTGAGATGTGAATCATCTCTCTAAATCGGTAAATCATTGAATACACAAGAAAGGCAAACAATAAAAAATCATTTATATTTCAATTTACCATGGATGATTAGAACAAAAACTAGTACTGGACAGAAAAGCATTTTTCTTAATAATTTTTGTTTTGTGTTCTTCAAACACAATGTTTGTCATCTCCTTTAAAATTTCAAGACTTTATTTTGACATAAAAATCATAAATAAATTATATTATATTGTACATATATTTTCAGCTGATAGACCTTATGACTGTTCAATATGTGGAAAAACATTTCCTAACGAGACAAACTTGAAAAAGCACATGGTCATCCATATTGGTAGTACGGTACACTGTAAATACTGCATCCAAAAGTTCAGCCATGTCGGTACATTACGCAAACATATCAGACTAGAACATCCAATCAAACACAAGGAGAGAATGTTAAACTTACTAGAAAGTCGTGGGCAGGGTGATAGTGAACCAGCAAATAAACTACGTAAAAATATCAAGCAGCTGACTAAAGCTCAGAAAGAGGCTCAGTGTGTTCCAGAAGCCAATAATGTGATGCATGAAATTTCAAAGAAAAGTACAGAGGAAACTATTTACAATGATGATGATCAGCTAGGTCATTCCAAGTTCAAATTTGCCTGTGTCGTCTGCAAGAAAAGGTTTTCGGCATACATAAACATGTGTCGACATAGAAGAATGGCACATAGAGATTACAAAGAAACTGTTATTCAGAAAGATAGTGAAAAGTCCGTAAATGGGAATAAAGATATGGTTGAACAAATTAGTGAAAGGAAACCAAATAGCATTCAAAGTGGAAAACATGAAAAAACAATTCTGAAACCTAAAGAACTAGTGAAAAATATAATTAATGAACATGTTATTGAAGAATCGCCTGAATCAATTCAAGAATTTTATGCAAATGTTGCATCAAATATTGCAGACAATTTGAATAGTTATCTCGACGGTGGACTCGATTCATTGAGCAATTACAAATCATATATTAGTATTGAGGATTATGATAATGAACCTGAGGTCAAAAATGAGGATAAAGATGTGGATGAAAAAGAAGACTTCAAATGGGAACAGTTTAATTTTCCACCAAATTATAATCCAAAATTGATTTATGAAAATTTTCAATATATTGAAAATAAATATGAAGATGACATTAAACCAGAAACTGTAAAATTAGACAAAACAGTATTAGAAGAACTTGCACCAGCACTCTGTACCAGACGTAGAAGTTCCTCAGAATGGATAGCATTGGCTGAATTTAATAAAACTGACAGTAACCATGGAGATAGTGCATTAGTCAAGGAAGAATTTAATAAGACTGACAGTAACCATGGAGATAGTCCATTAGTCAAGGAAGAATTTGATAAGACTGACAGTAACCATGGAGATAGTCCATTAGTCAAGGAAGAATTTAATAAAACTGACAGTAACCATGGAGATAGTCCATTAGTCAAGGAAGAATTTAATAAGACTGACAGTAACCAAGGAGATGGTCCATTGGTTAAGGAAAATTTTAATAAAACTGACAATAACCATGGAGATAGTCCATTAGTCAAGGAACCAGTTGGATCAGTTGATGACTGTTCACGAGAAAACAATGAAGGAAAAAATATTGAACAGGTTGAATATACAAATGAGGGTATTGTCAACCCCTGCAAAAGTTCAGATCAAAAGAATTCACCAGAAAATTGTAATCATGATTCAGAACATGAATATGGGGAAAACACTGCCGATCCTGATTATGTTGAACTTAAAGAAAGTGGTCTTGTCAAGATTTCTAAAGTTGATGAAAAAATAGCAAGTTCTTCAGAAGTAGAGTCAGATTGTAGTCATGGTATCACAGACAAAAATGACAGTACTGATAACACAGTGAGTAATAATGAATGCTGTGTAGATGTTAATACCAAAAGCACTGATTGCCATGATACTGATTTGAAAACAAGCACTTCTTCATGTGATGGAAGTAACTGTGAAGCAAATGAGGAAAAAGATTGCAATTCAGTCAGGAAAGAAGCCATTAAGAATGTAACATTTAAACCTGGTGATGCTATAAAACATGCTGATCTTTTTTTGATAGAATTGCAAAGAAAAGGTCAGTTGGCATCAGAAGTAGAATCAGGGATGAAGGTTCAAGTTGAAAATAGCAGTAAGATAATAAACGAAAATGTGACCGTTGAGGAAAATGATGTGCATAATAAAAATGACACAGCTGATAAAGATATATGCGATTCAGGGGAAAATTTACATGAAACATGTTGTAAAATAGAGGATGAAAGTGAAGAAACAAAGTCATTAGAAACAGCAAAAAAAAAAGAAATCATTGTTCAAATTGAGGAAAAATGTCCAAGTTCTCAAATGTGTTGTTCAGACACATCTAATAATTTGGCATGTTGTGAAGTCAAGGAGGAACTGACCTCAGGTTCTACTGATGCCGATCAAAACAATGAAATACTGGATGATAATCAAGAAAATTTGGATGTTGACTGCAAAATAGAAAGTGAAACTGAACATGATTACTGTATAGTTACAAAAAGTTGTAAGAAGAATTGTGAAGCCCTGAATACTGAATCAAATATTCAAAAAGGTTTTGTGAAAGTTGGAGAGGAAAGAGATGAAGGTGAATGTCAAGTGTCAAAGGAAATAGTCTGTGAACAAAGCATAAATGCAACAGAGCCTATCACACTTGAAAACTGTGATGTTCCATATGAACTTGACACTTGTCGGTTGATTCAGAAATTGGAGAAAGAAGTAATGAATACAGAAAAGGAATCTTTAGTTGGCAAAATTGAAAAGACTGGAAATAAGTGTGATGTCCCTCAAGTCGATGAGAATTGTGTTATACAGAAGGAAGAAAAAAATGACATCTTGACTGAAAACATACAGGATGGTGATAAAGCTGCAAGGAAATCATATGATATTGTAGAACAAGAAAAATGTCCTGCAACTGGTGGAGGTGAAACTGAAGTAATGGCTAATAATGATGGTTCCTTAGAAAAGGAGGAACAGAACAGTAAATGTGATGAAATAGATAAGAAAAAGGATAAGTTGGATGGCAGCATAATAAGTGAGTGTTCTGGTGTAATGTCAATTGATTTGTTCACAGACTCTGATAATGAGGTTGATAACATATTTAGTGGACTAGCTTTGTCAAGGAAGAATTCTTCACACAATTTACAAGAAATGAAAGTATTTGAATCTGGAACTGATGTAGAATACACCGAACATAGCCCTTTTCACAATTATGAAGAAATTCAGTTTGGTAAAAATGGATCAATATGTTATATATGTTCTGTTTGTAAGAAACAGTTTTACGAAGTCGATCGTGTTCTACGTCATCAGTGGAAGAAACATCCATCTATTCACTGTCATTATTTACAGGTTGAGCATGGCAATGAAATTGAGTATTTGTTTTATTCAGAGCCATGCAGTAGAGGTTTACTAGGGGTTACAGGTAAAGCATTGGAAAACATTGGTGAAAGAGGTACTTATAATTGCACAAGGTGCGGAGGAACTTTCAAAAGTATCGACCGTTTACGAATTCATATTATAAATTGTGCCCCTAAAGTGGAAGGTTCAGATACATCTGAAAATAAACCAAATTATAAGAAACGATACAAAAAACACAGGAAAATTTTGATAAAATCTGAAATAGAGTCTCCAGTGAAAACGAAAAAAGAAAGTGTAAATCCTGAATACAGTTTTAAAGATACTTCATCAAAAATTCGAAAACAGTATCTTCAGGGACCAAAAAGTGTTAAAAATGTTGATATTATACAAAACATGGAACTTGACCCTGCAAAAATTGCACGTAGAAAGAAAAGTACTGAAATGGGATATAATCCACATAATCATATACGACGTAGGGAATTAACGGAACTTTTAGATACTCATCAGTGTAAGGGTTGTGGTGTCAAATTTAAGTCTATTTCATTGTTGGAGAGACATGTTAAAAAATGTGATGGTAAAGAAAAATTCAAGGACCTAAAGGTTATGAAGTCAAATGTTAATGACACATTTCATCAAAAACTTAAACATGCTTGTTTGTATTGTAATCGTGGGTTTTCCTATCCAAAAACATTAATGAATCATTTCAAGGCATTTTGTTTAGTGAAAAAGGAGAAAGAATCAAAAGGACTCCTAAGTGAGCAAGATAAACAACAAGAATTAGCCATGATGGCTAAACTGAAACAGCAGGAAGAGGATCGCTGTTTTACGGATATTCCAGAAGAAAATGTATCAGGGAAAAAGGGTTGGCCAAGAGGAATGAAAAGAAAGTGGCGAAGGAAAAATCATTGTTGGACATATATTAAAAAGCGGAAACCTTCTACTGAGGATAAAAATAGCAAAGACACAATTAGTAATGAAACTGAACCACAATCTGGTCTTGCAGATGAAAAATTTGTTGAGGAGAATAAAGCTGAGACTGATTTTCCAAAGAAAGTTTACACTGTGAAAGAGGATAAAAATAAAGATTTGAAACATTTAACACCAAAGAAACTTAAAATAAGTCCCAAAACTGAAACAAAACCAAATCCGAATCAAGATGTCGAGGTTCGTCAGAAGAGGAAGTATGTTAGGAAGAAAATATTCACCAGAGACAATATAAAACAAATTAGGAGGGGGAGGGAAAGTTCTGCTGATTTTGTTCAGTCGGTAATTGATAGTGTTGCAAAATTAGAAAACAATAAGATAAATGCTGAAGAAATCAGTAAAGTTAGGAAAAACAAAATTGGAAAAAAGCAGAAGGTTGTTTCAAAGGATAAATCTGAAGATGTACATGTAGTCCCAAATTCTAGTGTTCTATATGTTTCTAATTCAAAGGTTTCAAGACAGACTATAGGGATTAAGAAAAGGAAAATGTCTGTTTTTGACAATGATAGTAAAGGTAAATCATCAGAAGCAAGGTCAAAGGTAAAATGTAGAGAAAAAACTAAGGGACATAACTCTGGAAATACTACCATAAACATCAATAATGTGAAACCAAAAGTGGTTTTTAAACCCCAGAAAAGAATGAAAAGAATACGAAAAGAATTATTGGCTAAAATTGAGCAAGAAGTAGATAGTAAACCAAAATTGAAACCAGCTGTAAAGGGAGATAAACCTTGTATGAAAAAGAAATGGACAAAAATAAGGTTAGAATTGATTAAGAAAGTTGAAGTGTCTCTTGAGAAAACTAGAGAAGACCTAGACATTCCTAAACCAAATGGACCTTTTGATGAAGACTTTCAGAATAGTTTGACTAAAGCCCAAAGACTCAAGATGAAAAAACGCCTGATTGATGTACACAAAGAACTTTTTGGAGAGATTGATGTCAGGTGCCATAAAAATAAAGCGAAAAAATCTCCAGGGAAGGAATCGCCTACTGTATTAAACCCAGACACAAAAGTGAAGTCAGAGGTTTCACAAAAGTGCAAAGATAAAGATCACAAAGATTTATCATGTGTTGAATCTAATAATAGCAGTATAGATGTAAATGATGAAAAGAATGATAATTCTGGACTGCAAAAAACATGTACCAGTTACACACCAAAGAAAGAGAATTCTATTACATGGAAATTTTCAGATAAAAGGCCTTCAAGTAAAAATGAACAAAAAGAATTTTTGAAAAAGTCTCCAAAAAAACAGCTGCATCCTCCTGACAAAACAAAGGTGAATGTACAAGATTCTTTAGATGAATTAAACAGTTCTTCAAATGAAGGAAAGAAATCTCCAAAGAAAAATGTGGTTAACAAAGTGGAAAGTACACTCAATAAAACTATTTTAAATGTCAACAAAGAATCAGATGTAACTAAAAAGAAGATTATAGCAATACAAATAAAAGACGATACTAGGAATAATTTGTGTTCTGTTGCAAATTCCTTGAATGTAAAATTTTCGCCAACAAAAAATACTGCTGGTGCTATCATCGTGAGTGGTACAATAACTGAGGAAAATGTTTCGAGTTCTATTAAAACAAAAACTGAAACAAAGAAAAAGTATTCTTCACATACTGGGAAAAATGAAACAACAAATGGTTCATCATCCCCAAAGAAAAGAATTCCTATTTACAATCAAGATAATTCTTCAACAAAATCTTCTAAAAGTCCAGTTAAAAAGAAGACAGATTCCAATATAAAAAGTGCTCAGACCAAAATGATTTTTCTCAAGCCTGTAGATAGTACTTTAAAAAAGAAGTTAGAGTTAGCAGGACATTTTCAAGGTTTCAGCTATCAAAAGAAAAAGAGTGATGCTAAGACAGGAAAGTGTATCAGTAACATAGGCACAGCAATGGCATCTACAGAGCAGTCTTAATACGCGGAAATATTATTAAATTTGTATTAATGTTAGGCACCCATTTTCACAAAAACAATTATGATTATAATTTGTCTTAACTGTGACATCAGTGCTTAACTTTCTATACTTTAATTAACGTCATATTCATGATTAACTGTAATCGTAACATTCTTTGTGAAACTGGGATAGATGATTGATCACATTGGAATTTGGGTTATTTTAATTTTTCTGAAACACTATGGTAACATCTATAGTATTTTCTTAATATGACGTAAAGTTTTATTCTTAAGAGAATGATAGAAATGAAATTCTTTTACAAACAGAAAACAGATGATTAAGGGATGCTCGCTGGTCATGTTTTGGTCTTTTTGTCAGATTTTCGGAATCCTCGGGTTTTATCTATTTCTTAAACATGAAATTTTTTGCCCATGAACCCCCACTTTTTCTTTTATAATTCAATCATATATACCTTAAAATGGAATTTGACAAAATTTTATGAAATCCTTTTTATTTTTTCATACATTTTTGAGAGACTGAAGTTGTCAATGCAAAGACAATGAAAAATCCAGAGAAAACCCATTTCCTGCAAATTTTAAAGGCCTTATACAATGTAGCTCTAAAATGAGCACATGAACCTACATTTTTTTCTTGCTTATTTGTTTAATATTCATATGTTCTCTCAAACTAAAACACCTATTTCAAATCCTTTTTATTTCCTATTAGACAAGCGATCATCCTTAAGGGATGATCGAATGTAAATGATGTGAAAATTAAGTCATAGATTATTTAGAATTTTCTTGTAATATATAGAGTTATTTCCCTTTAATTGTTTAGTTGATTGTTAAAAAGTATAATTTGCATTTATTTTTTTTTTTAAATGCTTGCCTTTTGATTGTCCTAATAGTATGCTTAGCATCAATAACTGTTAATAAATTATGCTTGTCCGTTGATTGTCGTGATTGTCAGAAAAATCTACAATGTACTTGTCACTCGATTGTCAGAAAATTACATTCATCATTTTATTGAGAGAAAAGTGTGCTTTCTATTTAAGAATTAAAAATCTTTGTTACATGAACATGATGAATAACAGAAAAAGCTGTTGAATTTTAATCTTGATTTATGAGTTACATGAGTTAAAAGAAAATTCAAATTTTTTCATGTACCATTACTGATTTAAAATTGATATGTGCCATGGACTGTTTGGGTCACTTTTAATGAATATTCTCACTTTTCATTTGTTATTAAGTGGTAGCTCAAGATGTTTTTGCTTTTCCTTTTGATGTTAATGTCCTGATGAAAGATAGAGCTATAAAAGGAAGTTGATAATAAGTTATAGAAGAAGTTATTGAAGATTTTGGTGTATTGCATCAAGTTATTATTGCATTAGAGTATGTTTTTGTTTTGCTAATTTATTTACTTTTTTTCTGTGATTGTTAGTTAATTTTATTTTAACATCATATCATCCAAATCAATTCCAATTTTAGAATTGAATTTAATCAATGTAGAGACCTTAATTGTATATTTTAAACGACAAATTTGATCACAATTTTGCCTCATTCTGCATTACTACCTTCCTTAAAGTGAATTCTTAATGTTCAATTATGGTACTAAGTGGAAGTGTTCTGAAGTTATTTTCCTTGAATGTTCAGAAAATCAGTATTTCAAGTTTTATTTCTTTCAGTACATTAATTTCATAGTTATGTCCCTTGAATGAACATTTAACCCATTTTCCATTCCTCTTTAATTTATTGCAAATAGCATGAAGCATCACCAATGTAATTTAATGATTAATTACGGATATAGGACAGTATTAGGAAAAGAGAGAATGATTAAATGATGCTAAATGCCATGTCGTATTATTGCATATAAAAGAAAATAAATGCAGAAAATCTTATATCATGAAATAAAATCCTTAGAAATCATTGGAAAGTGGGGACTTTCTGGCAGCTTTTCATTTTCTAAAAATTTCCATATATTTATTGATGAAACTTCTTATAACAATAATATGGTTTTTACTTTTTTTTCAAAATTCTAACCACCTCGGTGGTCTCCTGGTAGTGTGCTCACCCGAATGTGGAAGGTCGCAGGTTCGATCTCCGGCCAGGTCAAACCAAAGACATTAAAGCTTCTCTCCCAAGCATGCGGCATCTAAGAATAAGAGCAAATATTATATACTCATATAGAAATCTTTAATCTGATTTGTTAAAACAGTGTCACGTGATATTTGCCCATTCGTTGGGTCAACCGAAAATCGTTGGGTCGCATAGTAAGGTCAACCGCTCGCGAGAAAACCCCATGGAAATCCCCTCATTAGCCTCACGTTTCCATTTATAGTTACTTCCCTTGATTCAGTAAACAAAAAACATGGCGTCCGACAACAGGTTGCTTGCGGTGGATGAGGCAGAAAACGTGGTATCTGTCAAAAGTTAAATAGTTGATATAATATAACAGTTATCACCCTTTTTGGTGTGTGACACGACGGTTTGTCTCCCCTCGGAAAGTATTCTTATGCTTTTTCACCATACTACACACTTACTATTTAAAGCTTTTCAATTTTTTTTATGCCCACTTATGATAGAAGCTGGGCATAGAGTGCTTCAGTCTGTGTGTCCATCAGTCTGTATGTACCTACAACTGGCATTGGGTTTAAGCTTAGATTGAATGTAATTTAATGTAGATGTCATATCGACATGAAACTTTGTCACTAAATACCTTCAGATGGGAACTATTCAAAATTTAGGTATAAGGGGTTGTATTACCTCAATATCACATTGGACTGATCATGATTTAGGTGTTTGTTTTAAAATGGGGCACAGTGCCCATTGGTCAAAATATATTCTTTTTTTTTTCCATACATTAACTAATTTTGTGATTCAAGAGTTATTCCCCTTCCTTTTTTGCACGTAAAAATGTATAGAGACTACAGGAACTGGATAAAATGTGATGCTGTTGGTTGTCATATTTATTTAAAACAGATAGATACATATAACTTATTTGATGGATGAAATTGTTTCTCAAAGCAAAGGTTTATTGAATTTTGTAGTCAAATTGGATGAAAGTTTGAAATGTTATGTGTTTTGTGTAAGACTGTTTATGGTTAGTATGATAGTTGATTTAATGAGAAATTGTTTTTGTTAATGAGATATTTTTTTGTTCTATCATTTTATCAGTCATCATAGAAAATGATGTGCGGACATTGATTTTTACTGTTGGATTTAATTTGAATGTATGTGATGGAATACAAGTTGTGAAAATGTGTGTACATGTAAAGATTTTACAATGTGAAAATTAGCATTTTTTATTTCAGTTGAAAATGCATGTACATGTTGTGTATGTTGAAATGAAATTTGAAATGGTGCATTTTTATGTTCGGTGATGAATTTATTAAGATAAATTTGATAATTATCAATAAAAATATGTTTAAAGTTTTATATGCATGTATACCTGAAGTAAATGATTTGTTGGCTAGTTAGTATAGGTTGAGTCTTCAGTTGACAGGGATTGCATGAAGGTCAAGGGTTCTCCAAATGTAAAGGGTCACTTCATATTTATCCATATTTCTTTGATTTATGATTCACGGGAGCTCAAACCACAGTTTTGGAAAAATAGTAGGCTGATGGCCACTACAGAAGGCTAAGTTATCTGACCTAAACCAACCAAAACCCTTAACAGCAGCAGTCAAAATTGGTTCGTGTCCAGTCATATCCCTATTTAGATTCTTTTTGATAAATTTTTGAACTGGTTCTCATCCTGAAGAAGCCTATATATGCCACTTGACTTTAAGTAAACAACAATCAATCGATCAATTTATAACATATAAGTTGGACTCAAGAGTCAAAATATTAAATCCAAATGTTGTGGGACAGATTATAGGTCCATTAAGAAATTGTAATGTGGGTGTGAGTACATGCTTGGTATTGGAGGGTGTACCATGACCTCTTGTATTTTTTTCAGTGTTATCTTAATGACATTTACCTCCTATCTCCTCTCAATTTTATCAAACATGAAAACTCAGAAAACCACCGAAGGAAGTGGACAACAGGATAGGTCAACAATGACTTACTGATCAATCAACGCCACATAACAGATGGAACCCTGGACAAAAAAAAAAAAACTAACATAAAAGAGCACAAAACACAAACACAACAGAGTCAGGATGTCGGGCTTTTTCCACAGCCAAACCAGGGCGAAAGAATTAAAATTTATGACAAAAGTGGCAATATTCAGACTTTTAATTAACTCTGAACAAATATAAAAACTTGAATATCCATTTGATTTGCACATTTTTCTTAGACTGTATGAAATTAAATGTTTTTTAATACCAGGTTTGCTGAAAATATCACCCAAAACATTGAAGAAGCTAATTCAAATGACAAAACGACGAGAAGGTTCATCTATGGACATATATGCTCGAGGTAGATCGTAGTAATCCATAGTTTTCACCATTAACATTCATGTTGCCGTTACTTTTAGGGATATAATTAAGCCATCGATATCTTCAATACATTCCAACTACCATATCATTAGAATCACAATGGTTTCTAGTTGCAACCTTATGAAAATAATGCCTGCTAATTTTACTATTTTTTGCAATTGGATTGTTTCAAAGGGCCATTACTCTCAGAAGATTTCAAATTTGAAACTGATTGGAAGACATTTTTTGAAAATAGTGAAATAGTCATGGGCCTAAAGATAACAAAACAACAGCAAATAAAGGGCTGTTCCTTTTTAATTGAATGCATGTACCAGACCTGGTTGAAAAAAAAATCGGAAATAATACATTGGTGACCATTTTACTATGGATAGTAAAGGAACCAAAATGGACAAATCCAGACTTCCAAACCAGAGGCTCCCAGGAGTGTGTATCACTCGCCTGATAGTGCATTGCCTATTTAATATAGCGACCAGTTCCAACAGGGTTAAATGTTAAAGTACAGAAAAGTCTGTGGCTATGACAATGTAAACTATAGCACTTCTTGTGCTGTACAGCAGCTTGCTTTCAGAAATTTGGGATATCTGAAAGAAGCATTCAATTACAGTGTCATGATGATAATTTGATTTAGTCACTTTGGCATATTAAAATTAAAAGTATAACAAACATTTGAGATATATTGTGCGAACAATAACAGTCCACGCAAAGCATTTAATATGCAAAATTTGGGTTACATAAACAAGTCTTTTAAACAAGATGCCCAGTTTTGCACTCCATTACTAGTATATCCGACCGATCTTATGATAAGGTCATTTTGATCAAAGAGCAGGACTCCCACACAAAATTTTCGAATAAGACCATCAGATGACTCTTCCATCAAAGTTTGGTTCTAACTGACCAACTGGTCCCAGACGAAGATTTTTTTGTGAATTTCTTATAGGGTCTTATGTTAAACTAAGTTGGGCTGTGGCGGCCATCTTGTTCAGAGAAAGGACAGCTGGACACAATTTTGGGAGAAGACAATGCAATGACTATTCCATCAAACTAGTAACAAAAAAAAATTGAGCAACTGCGTTCAAACAGAAAGATTTTTATGTAAATTTTCCATAAGGTCCTATGGTATACTATGTTGGTCTGTGACAGTCATCTTGGTCAGATGTTGTGACCATCAGACACAATTTTGAAAGAGTACCTTACGGAAAATTTACATTAAAATCTTATATGAAACTACATGGTCAATTAGAATCAAACTATGATTAAATGGTCATTAAGTGGTCCTCTTAAAATTTGGGTTAGAATATTAAGAACCCAACTGTGGTTAAATGAACATTAGGTGGTACTCTTTCAAAATTGTGTCTGATGGTCCAAACGTCTGACCAAGATGAGTGTTACAGCCCAACTTAGTATAACATAGGACCTTACAGGAAATTTACATAAAAATCTTCCTGTTTGAAAACAGTTGCTCACTAGCTTCGCGGACCAGAGAAATTTTTTCAAATGCACTTAATCCTGGAAAATTTTGTTAGTAAATTTTTATTATTTTTTTTTTGAAAGTGCAAAATATTGAGGCAGATACTTTCAGATTCCCAAATTGTCCAAAGCAAGCTGCTGTACAGCACAAGAATTGCTATAGTTTACACTGTCATAGCCACAGACTTTTCTGTACTTTAACATTTAACTCTGTGGGAACTGGTCGCTATATGTAATAGGAAATGCACTATCAGGTGAGCGATACAGGCTCCAGGGAGCCCTCTGGTTGATCATGAAGAAGCTTCCGTCAAAAATTGGTAAAATTCCAGGACGGTTTAAGAAAGTACTTAACTTTTAAAAAACTTTAACTGCAGACTGTTTGTAATGTTAACTGGGTGAAAAAATATTTATAAGTAAAATAATGGAAAAATGGAAAAAATATTACAAAATTCTACTCTGGATACTAAAAATAGAGTTATAAAAAAATTCAATTTTCCTTGAATTTTCAAAAGTGTCGAATAATTAGGCCATCCAATAATTAGTGTTATTATGGTATCTTTTGATCATGAACAAGCTTCTGTTTAAGTTTGGTAAAAATCCAGGATGGTTTAAGAAAGTTTTTAATATTTAAAAAACTTTAACAACAGGGTGAATGTAAATGTTGACGCTGCCGATGACGGAATGTAGGATAGCTATGTCTCGCTGGTCACCATATCCCTGCTTTCATATTTAAGGCAAACAAATTGCATCTTATAATTCTAATTTTCCTCTGCAAGTACTTCATATCACTACAAGATGAGGAAAAAATTGTATCTGACTGGTTATAAATAAAGCTACATGTACAATTAAATGACTTTTATTTCACAAAAGACAGAGAAATATTACTTCGAGTCAGTTAAAAAATAAATATCTATAACTAAGAATCTTAACATCTTCAGAAAGATGTTCTTCTTTCTTTGGCATCGTCTGCATAACGTCTACTGTTGTCCACCTGATTCTTATCAACAGGAATATAGTACCAAGCCTTATAGTCTTGATTTTCCCGCATCATATTTTTAATCTTTTTTGCCAATTGTCTGAAAAAAAAAATATTTGAAGACACTGCAAGCGAAGTGCGATTTTTAGTTTCAATACATAAACTTTCATAGAGAACATTAGAATTTTAAGGATACAAAATTTCTTGCTTTGAAATTTTCATCTAATGACATCTAATTTCATTTAATATCTAAATATTTAAATTGCAGTCTTACTTCATCCATGAAAAAATTTGTATCCAATGAATTTTAATGAATACACAGGATTACATGCAGTGCTACAAATGATCAATATGGCAGAAATCTTTAGATTCAAAATTGTACAGACCTTTTCATCAAACATTAGGATTTCTCTAAAACTCTTGAGTTTAACATAAAGAATATCTTTTTAGGGTAATCAAACAATTCAGAACTGAATGAAAAGGTATATATCATAGGACTATGAACATTTTTTGTTTAATGAAACAGCAATATACAAAAAAATCAATATTAACAAATTTTTGCCATTATATACATGTATTGTTAAACCTGTGTATAAATCACACCAAAATGATACATCAAAAGTGTCCCTTACGAATAGTGCCCTTTATACAAAAAGTATAAAATGTCTATTCATGACAAGGACAATGACTTTGATTTGCTATAAAAATATGCCCTTTATAGCAGGCAAAAATTCAGTTATTCAGAATTTCAGCAGGTTATACAGTAGAACCTCGATGTGTCGAACTCAGTTGACTCGAGATATTGGATGTGTCGGAGAAATTTCGCGGTCCCAGCAAATTTCCCATTTGTCCTATACATTTTTACCTCTGATGACTCTAACTCTGATAATTTGAAATCTCGGATAATTCAAGGATGTTTAGAGGTCCACAGAAAAATAAATTTCGAAGTGTTTTTTTTTTTTCTCAGGGAAGTCCCAAGTCAGATGTAATTCTTTTCTGTAACATAATTAATTCGACGAGATAAAATCTCGTAAAATGCATATAATTAATAAGAAAATATATTGACATTTTATTCACTCACTTTTTATTACACAAATAATATTTGTTTGTATAATAGTTAATGTGACATTTTAACCTCTACAAGGTCACACTCAACCTAGGTTAACTCAAACACTTTTTTGTAGTCCCTTCAACTTCGACTTATCGAGGTTCGACTGTACATGTGTATAATATCATATTCACAGCTGACAAATTATTGTTCCTTCTGACTCAATCGCTATTAGATGAATGTTTTACCATGACATCATATTTGTGTGAAACGTGGTTGTGGTACATTGGGCAACACTCCAACTTATAACAGAGAAAAAGCAAGCATGATACCAAGAGATCGTCCAGATATAAAAGCCATTTTACATATTCAAAAGATTCTCCCACTATTTGCATATATATTCAATGTGTTTCTATACAATACTATGACAGCACACAACTCTAAATGATGTCCAACCAATACACAGATGCAAAAATCAATTATCATAAAATAAATTCAATCACTCCTACCTTCTTTTCACTGTCTCTCCATCTAACCACTGATAATGGAGATTCTGTTCGTATTGTTTTTCAAGGGGCCTTCCAACATTCTTAATTATAAATCTACTAATTGGACTCTGAAACAGAAATTTTATGTAAAAATGTAATGAGTTAACTTCATATTCTTGTATCAACTGAATATTTTTAAGCTAATTACCAGAATATAAATTTAAATTTAGGATTTGGGTATGTATAACATGAAAAAATGTCTTATTTAGGGATTACAACAAGTCATTTTCCAAGACTCCTTCTTGGACTGAGGTTTTTTTTTTATTAGTAAGTATTTTTAGTAACCAACAACAATGATGTTTAACTACAAGAACAAAGTGTGGAATGACAGTTACGTTAAAAAAAAAAGATCACTTATGGACCTCTCAAAAAGTCTGTTGCACGGTGTATTAATTCCATGCAAGAACAAGGCTCAGTTTTAACATATCGCTGTATTGCTCACCTGACAAAATGCTTCTACAAACTTCCATTAATTCTTTTGTTGAATTTGCTTCAAAAGTTTCAGAGCAGATGATCAAAATATATTTTTATAAAAAAAAAAAAAAAAATTTTATTAATCTTTGTGAGGGACATTCCATGCATCATTCCTGTAAAGTTTGGTTTAATTTTATTTAGTAGGTTCAGAGAAGATGAACCTTAACATGTATTCCCATAGGGTCCAATGTTAAACTATGTCCTGCGCTTGCAGCCATGTTTTTTGGCAGATCAGAAAAATTTCTGCAATCTTAGTAAAGGTCCTTCCTTACATCATTCCTGTAAAGTTTGGTTAAATTTGCTCATGTAGTTTCAGAGAAGATGAACGTAACATGTTTTCCCATAGGGTCCAATGTTAAACTATGTCCTGCACTGGCAGCCATGTTTTACTGTGGGTCGGAAAAATTTCGGCAAACTTAGTAAAGGACCTTCCATACATCATTCCTGTAAAGTTTGGTTAAATTTGCTCAAGTAGTTTCAGAGGAGATGAACTTTAACATGTTTTCCCATAGGGTCCAATGTCAAACTATGCCCTGCGCTGGCAGAAATCTTTTACAGCGGATCAGAAAAATTTCAACAATCTCAGTAAAGGACCTTCCATACATCAACCTGTAAAGTTTGGTTAAATTTGCTCAAGTAGTTTCAGAAAAGATGAACTTTAACATGTTTTCCCATAGGGTCCAATGTTAAACATGTCCTGCACTGGCAGCCATGTTTTACAGCGGATCGGAAAAATTTCGGCAGTCTTAGTAAAGGACCTTCTATACATCATTCCTGTAAAATTTGGTTAAATTTGCTCAAGTAGTTTCAGAGGAAATAAACTTTAACCTGTTTTCCCATAGGGTCCAATGTTAAACTATGTCCTGCTCTGGCAGCCATGTTTTTCGGCAGATCAGAAATATGGACCTTCCATACATCATTCCTGTAAAGTTTCGTTAAATTTGCTCCATTGGTTTTAGAGGAGAAGATCAATATGTGAAAGTTTACGGACGACGGACGAATGACGGACGCCAAGTGATGGCAAAAGCTCACATGGCCTTTGGCCAGGTGAGCTAAAAAATTTGGGGCGACTGATTTTCAAAGTGCAAGGAGAATGATAATGTATCAAATATTTTTATATGGCCTAATTTGTAATTAAAAGATGGACTACCAGTACTTCACCGCAACAAGAATGATTGTATTTTGGTAAATTTGATGGAACACGAAGTTGTTTCTTTTATTTATACATGAAATATAAGACTGGAATATATATATAAGCTTAAGATTTGTCTTTTCTTATATGCAAGTAATTTACTTTGTCTTAATCCAAGACACATTCACTTCTCCCTTCGAGTCTCTCCCATTATTCAGTCTTGGAAGGGGAAGTAACTTCTACTATCTACAAAAATTTAGATTATTCCTTCACCAACCAGAAATCTACGATTACAAAATTCGCCTTGTTCCCCCACTAATTTTAGTCTGTGGCTGTGTAGCTCCCCGAGATGCACCTCTATAGCAAGTAATATTGTCTGTTGCTTGGTTTAAGAGAACTGAACTCGGACGTAAAACTTAACCTAAGTCAATGAAGCGCAATAAGTAGAGCAGAGTGACCTAATTTTTGTGGGAGACTGTTACTCCCCAAGATGCATCCTCACACCAAGTAATATGATTATAAGTCACTTAATATGTTAAAACTAATTTTTTGATATAAAACTTAAAAGCCAGTCAATCGTGTAATATGGGTCATGTGACCTTCATCTTATGTCACATGGCCAGTCTCTTCAACCTGCACCTGCACACAAAAATATATGACCCTATATTTACTAGTAAACGAGAAATGTATGTGAACTTAAAACCGATATGATGTCCGGTCAGCAAGGGTTCTTGCATTAGCATATGTTGTTTACTATTTTCCTTTCAGTTATACAACGTAGTGCCTTCTTGTAGTGAAATACTTTACAGGTGAGTAACCACATCTAAATGAAAGCATGGATACTAAACAGCACTTTCTATTTTCAACAGGCCTTTCATCGTAATCCTAACTATGCACAAAATAAATTTAGTATGTCACTAGGGTGACTTTTTGCATGAATTTTTTTCATTCCCATATTTACACAGTATATAGATCATCATTACTATACCTTTTCATATTCCCAGTAATGAGGTTGATAACCTTCTGGTATATCTGCTAATTCTCCTCTACCTGTAAACACAAAGGAAATAACCAGTTATAGTTTGACTTGTTCCCCTATAGGCTAAAAAGTGATCTACAATATGGTCACTGAAGTGTGAAATCAAATTCACAGTGACGTTATTCTTGTTGTATGCTTTCCTAGCTACATAAACCAGATATATCCTCATACATGATCCCAACTTTTAAGAGTTTGGAGTT